>CALNHX010000054.1:0-629973 GCA_940337035.1 Agriotes lineatus | reverse complement strand
GGCGCTCTCTTTGGTGCATAGGGTGGCGCTTTTCTTGGCGCGTGGCTTGGCGCTTGGCTTGGCGCTTTCCTTGGCGCGTGGTTTGTCGCTTGGCTTGGCGCTTGGCTTGGCGTTTTCCTTAGCGCGTGGCTTGTTGCCTAGCTTGGCGCATGGCGTGGAGCTTTTCTTGGCGTGTGGCTTGGCGCTTGGCTTGGTGCTTGGCTTGTCGCTTGGCTTGGCGTTTGGCTTGGCGCTTTTCTTTGCGCGTGATTTAACGCGTGGCTTATCGCTTGGCTTGGCGCTCTCCTTGGCGCGTGGCTTGGCGCCTTTCTTGGCGCGTGGCTCGGCGCTATTCTTGGCGCGTGGCTGGGCGTTTGGCTTAGCGCTTGGCTTGGCGTTTGGCTTGGCGATTGGCTTCGCGATTGGCTTGGCGCTTTTGTTGGCGCGTTGCTTGGCGCATGGGTTGCCGCTTGGTTTGGCGCTTGGCTTGACGCTTCGCTTGACGCTTTTCTTGGCACGTGGCTTGTCGCTTGGATTTGCGCTTTTCTTGGCGCGTGGCTTGGCACTTGGCTTGGCGCTTGGCTTGGCGCTTGGCTTGGCGCTTGCCCTGGAGAATAGCTTGGCGTTCTTCTTGGCGCGTGGCTTTACGCTTGGCTGGGCGCTTGGCTTGGCGCTTGGCTTGGCGCTTGGCTTGGCGCTTTTCTTGATGCGTGGCTTGGCGCGTGGCTTAGCGCTCTCCTTGGCGCGTGGCATGGCGCTTGGCCGAACGCTTGCCTTGGCGTTTTCTGCGCGCGTGGCTTGTCGCTTGGCGTGGCGCTTTCTTGGCGCGTGGATTGGCGCGTGGCTTGCCACTTGGCTTGGCGCTTGGCTTGGTGCTTGGCTTGACGCATGCTTATCGCTCTCCTTGGAGCGTGGCTTGGCGCTTCACTGAACGCCTGGCTTGGCGTTTTCTGCGCGCGTGGCTTGTCGCTTGGCTTGCCGCTTTCTTGGCGCGCGGCTTGGCGCTTGGCTTGGCCTCTGGCTTGGCGCTTGGCTTGGCGCTTGGCTTGGCGCTCTCCATAGCGCGTGGCTTGGCGCTTGTCTAAGCGCTTGGCTTGGCGTGTGGCTTGGCGCTTGGCTTGGTGCTTGGCTTGGCGCTTGGCTTGGCGTTTGAATTGGCGCTTTTCTTTGCGCGTGATTTAACGCGTGGCTTATCGCTTGGCTTGGCGCTCTCCTTGGCGCTTGGCTTGGCGCCTTTCTTGGCGCGTGGCTCGGCGCTATTCTTGGCGCGTGGCTGGGCGTTTGGCTTAGCGCTTGGCTTGGCGTTTGGCTTGGCGATTGGCTTCGCGATTGGCTTGGCGCTTTTGTTGGCGCGTTGCTTGGCGCATGGGTTGCCGCTTGGTTTGGCGCTTGGCTTGACGCTTGGCTTGACGCTTTTCTTGGCACGTGGCTTGTCGCTTGGATTTGCGCTTTTCTTGGCGCTTGGCTTGGCGCTTGCCCTGGAGAATAGCTTGGCGTTCTTCTTGGCGCGTGGCTTTACGCTTGGCTGGGCGCTTGGCTTGGCGCTTGGCTTGGCGCTTGGCTTGGCGCGTGGCTTGGAGCGTGGCTTGCCACTTGGCTTGGCGCTTGGCTTGGTGCTTGGCTTGACGCATGGCTTATCGCTCTCCTTGGAGCGTGGCTTGGCGCTTCACTGAACGCCTGGCTTGGCGTTTTCTGCGCGCGTGGCTTGTCGCTTGGCTTGCCGCTTTCTTGGCGCGCGGCTTGGCGCTTGGCTTGGCCTCTGGCTTGGCGCTTGGCTTGGCGCTTGGCTTGGCGCTCTCCATAGCGCGTGGCTTGGCGCTTGTCTAAGCGCTTGGCTTGGCGCTTGGCTTGGCGCTTGGCTTAGCGCTTGGCTTGGCGCTTGGCTTGGCGCTTGGCTTGTCGCTTGGCTTGGCGCTTTCCTTGGCGGGTGGTTCTGCACTTGGCTTGGCGCGTGGCTTGGCACTTTTCTTGGCGCGTGGCTTGGCGCGTGACTTGGCGCTTTGCTGGCTGGGCGCTTGGTTTAGCGCTTGGCTTAACGCTTGGCTTGGCGCCTTTCTTTTCGCTTGGGTTGGCGCTTGGCTTGGCGCTTGGCTTGGCGCTTTGCTTGGCGCTTGGCTTGGCGCTTTTCTTGGCGCATATCTTGGCGCATATTTTGGCGCGTGGGTTGACGCTTGGCTTGGCGCTTGGCTTGGCGCTTGGCTTGGCGCTTGGCTTGGCGCTTTTCTTGGCGCATTTCTTGGCGCGTGGCTTGGCGCTTTTTTTGGCGCGTGGCTTGGCGCTTGGCTGGGCACTTGGCTTGGCAATTGGCTTGGCGCTTAACCTGGCACTTGGCTTGGCGGCTTTCTTGTAGCATGGTTTGGCACCTGGCTTGCCGCTTGGCTTGGCGCTTGGCCTGGCGCTTGAATTGGCAGCTTTCTTGGCGCGTGGTTTGGCACTTGGCTTGGCGCTTGGCTTGGCGCTTGGCTTGGCGCTTGGTTTGGCGCTTTTTTTGGCGCGTGGCTTGGCGCTTGACTGGGCACTTGGCTTGGCAATTGGCTTTGCGCTTAACCTGACGCTTGGCTTGGCGGCTTTCTTGTAGCGTGGTTTGGCACCTGGCTTGCCGCTTGGCTTGGCGCTTGGCCTGGCGCTTGTATTGGCGCCTTTCTTGGAGCTTGGCTTTGCACTTGGCTTGCCGCTTGGCTTGGCGCTTGGCTTGGCGCTTGGCTTGACGCTTTTCTTGGCGCATTTCTTGGCGCGTAGCTTGGCGCTTGGCTTGGCGCTTGGCTTGGCGCTTTTCTTGGCGCGTGGTTTGGCACTTGGCTTGCCGCTTGGTTTGGTGCTTGGCCTGGCGCTTGGCTTAACGCTTTTCTTGGCGCCTTTCTTGGCGCGTGGCTTGGCGCTCGTCTTGGCGCATGGCTTGGCGCTCTCCTTGGCGTTTGGTTTGGTGCTTAGCCTGGCGCTTCGCTTAGCGCGTTTCTTGGCACTTGGCTTGGCGCTTAACTTGGCGCTTGGCTTGGCGCTTGGCTTGGCGCTTTTCTTGGCGCGTTGTTTGGCACTTGGCTTGCCGCTTGGCTTGGTGCTTGGCCTGGCGCTTGGCTTGGCGCTTTTCTTGGCGCCTTTCTCGGCGCGTGGCTTGGCGCTCGTCTTAGCGCATGGCTTGGCGCTCTTCTTGGCGTTTGGCTTGGCGCTAGGCTAAGCGCTTGGCTTGACGCTTTTCTTGGCGCGTAGCTTGGCACTTGGTTTTATGCTTAGTATGGCGCTTGGCTTGGCGCATGGCTTGGCGCTCTCTTTGTCGCGTGGCTTGGCGCTTGGCTTGGCGCTTTTCTTTGCGCGTGGTTTGTCGCTTGGCTTGGCGCTCTCCTTGGCGCGTTGCTTGGCGCTTGGCTTGGCGCGTAGCTTGGCGCTTGTCTTGGCGCATTGCGTTGCGTTTTTCTTGGCGCGTGGCTTGGTGCTTGGCTTGGCGCTTGGCTTGGCGCTTGGCTTGGCGCTTGGTTTGGCGCTTGGCGTGGCGCTTTTCTTGGCGCGTGTCTTAACGAGTCGCTTGTCGCTTGGCTTGGCGCATTCCTTGGTGCGTGGCTTGGAGCTTGACTTGGCGCCTTTCTTGGCGCGTGGCTGTGCCCTTCGCGTGGCAGTTGGCTTGGTGTTTGGCTTGGCGATTGGCTTGGCGCTTTTGTTGGAGCGTTGCTTGGCGCTTGGGTTGCCGCTTGGCCTGGGGCATGGCTTGGCGCTTTTCTTGGCGCTTTCCTTGGCGCGTGGCTTAGCGCTTGGCCTGGCGCTTGGCTTGGCGTTTGGCTTGGCGCTTTTCTTGGCGCGTGGTTTGTCGCTTGGCTTGGCGCTTTTTTTGGCGTGTGGCTTGGCACTTGGCTTGGCGCTTGGCTTGGCGCTTGGCTTGGCGCTTGGTTTGGCGCTTGGCGTGGCGCTTTTCTTGGCGCGTGTCTTAACGAGTCGCTTGTCGCTTGGCTTGGCGCATTCCTTGGTGCGTGGCTTGGAGCTTGACTTGGCGCCTTTCTTGGCGCGTGGCTGTGCCCTTCGCGTGGCAGTTGGCTTGGTGTTTGGCTTGGCGATTGGCTTGGCGCTTTTGTTGGCGCGTTGCTTGGCGCTTGGGTTGCCGCTTGGCCTGGGGCATGGCTTGGCGCTTTTCTTGGCGCTTTCCTTGGCGCGTGGCTTAGCGCTTGGCTTAACGCTTTTCTTGCCCCGTAGCTTAGCGCGTGGCTTGTTCCTTGGCTTGGTGCATGGCGTGGCGCTTTTCTTGGCGCATGGCTTGGCACTTGGCTTAACGCTTGGTTTGGCGCCTAGCTTGGCGCTTTTCTTGTCGCGTGGCTTAACGCGTGGCTTGTCGCTTGGCTTGGCGCTCTTCTTGGCGCTTGGCTTGGCGCTTTTCTTGGCGCGTGGCTTGGCGCGTGGCTTGTCGCTTGGCTTGGCGCATGGCGTGGCGCTTTTCTTGGCGCGTAGCTCGGCGCGTGGCTTGGCGCTTGGCTTGGCGCTTGGCTTGGCGCTTGGTTTGGCGCTTGGCTTAACGCTTGGCTTGGCGCTTGGTTTGGTGGTTTGCTTAGCGCTTGGCTTGGCGATTTTCTTGGCGCTTGGCTTGGCGCTTGGCTTGGCGCTTGGCATGGCGCTTGGCTTGGCGCTTGGCTTGGCGCTTGGATTGGCGCTTGGCTTGGCGCTTGGCTTGGCGATTGGCTTGGCGCTTGGCTTGGCGCTTGGCTTGGCGCTTTTCTTGGCGCGTGACTTAACGCGTCGCTTGTCTCTTGGCTTGCCGCTTGGTTTAACGCTTTTCTTGCCCCGTAGCTTAGCGCGTGGCTTGTTCCTTGGCTTGGCGCATGGCGTGGCGCTTTTCTTGGCGCGTGGCTTGGCGCTTGGCATGGCGCTTGGCTTGGCGCTTGGCTTGGCGCCTAGCTTGGCGTTTTTCTTGGCGCGTGGCTTAACGCGTGGCTTGTCGCTTGGCTTGGCGCTCTTCTTGGCGTTTGGCTTGGCGCTTTTCTTGGCGCGTGGCTTGTCGCGTGGCTTGTCGCTTGGCTTGGCGCATGGCGTGGCGCTTTTCTTGGCGCTTAACTTGGCGCGTGTCTTGTCGCTTAACTTGGCGCTCTCTTTAACGCGTGGCTTGGCGCTTGGCTTGCCGCTTGGCTTAACGTTTTTCTTGCCCCGTAGCTTAGCGCGTGGCTTGTTCCTTGGCTTGGCGCAAGGCGTGGCGCTTTTCTTGGCGCATGGCTTGACGCTCGGCTTAGCGCTTGGCTTAGCGCCTAGCTTGGCGCTTTTCTTGTCGCGTGGCTTAACGTGTGGCTTGTCTCTTGGCTTGGCGCTCTTCTTGGCGCTTGGCTTGGCGCTTTTCTTAGCGCGTGGCTTGGCGCGTGGCTTGTCGCTTGGCTTGGCGCATGGCGTGGCGCTTTTCTTGGCGCGTAGCTTGGCGCGTGGCCTGGCGCTTGGCTTGGCGCTTGGCTTGCCGCTTGGCTTAACGCTTTTCTTGCCCCGTAGCTTAGCGCGTGGCTTGTTCCTTGGCTTGGCGCATGGCGTGGCGCTTTTCTTGACGCATGGCTTGGCGCTTGGCTTGGCGCTTGGCTTAGCGCCTAGCTTGGCGCTTTTCTTGTCGCGTGGCTTAACGTGTGGCTTGTCTCTTGGCTTGGCGCTCTTCTTGGCGCTTGGCTTGGCGCTTTTCTTAGCGCGTGGCTTGGCGCGTGGCTTGTCGCTTGGCTTGGCGCATGGCGTGGCGCTTTTCTTGGCGCGTAGCTTGGCGCGTGGCTTGGCGCTTGGCTTGGCGCTTGGCTTGGCGCTTGGTTTGGCGCTTGGCTTAACGCTGGGCTTGGCGCTTGCCTTGGTGCTTTGCTTAGCGCTTGGCTTGGCGATTTTCTTGGCGCTTGGCTTGGCGCTTGGCTTGGCGCTTGGCATGGCGCTTGGCTTGGCGCTTGGCTTGGCGCTTGGCTTGGCGCTTGGCTTGGCGCTTGGCTTGGCGCGTGGCTTGTTCCTTGGCTTGGCGCATGGCGTGGCGCTTTTCTTGGCGCATGGCTTGGCGCTTGGCTTGGCGCTTGGCTTAGCGCCTATCTTGGCGCTTTTCTTGTCGCGTGGCTTAACGTGTGGCTTGTCTCTTGGCTTGGCGCTCTTCTTGGCGCTTGGCTTGGCGCTTTTCTTAGCGCGTGGCTTGGCGCGTGGCTTGTCGCTTGGCTTGGCGCATGGCGTGGCGCTTTTCTTGGCGCGTAGCTTGGCGCGTGGCTTGGCGCTTGGCTTGGCGCTTTTCTTGGCGCGTGGCTTGGCGCTTGGCATGGCGCTTGGCTTGGCGCTTGGCTTGGCGCCTAGCTTGGCGTTTTTCTTGGCGCGTGGCTTAACGCGTGGCTTGTCGCTTGGCTTGGCGCTCTTCTTGGCGTTTGGCTTGGCGCTTTTCTTGGCGCGTGGCTTGTCGCGTGGCTTGTCGCTTGGCTTGGCGCATGGCGTGGCGCTTTTCTTGGCGCTTAACTTGGCGCGTGTCTTGTCGCTTAACTTGGCGCTCTCTTTAACGCGTGGCTTGGCGCTTGGCTTGCCGCTTGGCTTAACACTTTTCTTGCCCCGTAGCTTAGCGCGTGGCTTGTTCCTTGGCTTGGCGCAAGGCGTGGCGCTTTTCTTGGCGCATGGCTTGGCGCTCGGCTTAGCGCTTGGCTTAGCGCCTAGCTTGGCGCTTTTCTTGTCGCGTGGCTTAACGTGTGGCTTGTCTCTTGGCTTGGCGCTCTTCTTGGCGCTTGGCTTGGCGCTTTTCTTAGCGCGTGGCTTGGCGCGTGGCTTGTCGCTTGGCTTGGCGCATGGCGTGGCGCTTTTCTTGGCGCGTAGCTTGGCGCGTGGCTTGGCGCTTGGCTTGGCGCTTGGCTTGCCGCTTGGCTTAACGCTTTTCTTGCCCCGTAGCTTAGCGCGTGGCTTGTTCCTTGGCTTGGCGCATGGCGTGGCGCTTTTCTTGGCGCATGGCTTGGCGCTTGGCTTGGCGCTTGGCTTGGCGCTTGGCTTGCCGCTTGGCTTAACGCTTTTCTTGCCCCGTAGCTTAGCGCGTGGCTTGTTCCTTGGCTTGGCGCATGGCGTGGCGCTTTTCTTGACGCATGGCTTGGCGCTTGGCTTGGCGCTTGGCTTAGCGCCTAGCTTGGCGCTTTTCTTGTCGCGTGGCTTAACGTGTGGCTTGTCTCTTGGCTTGGCGCTCTTCTTGGCGCTTGGCTTGGCGCTTTTCTTAGCGCGTGGCTTGGCGCGTGACTTGTCGCTTGGCTTGGCGCATGGCGTGGCGCTTTTCTTGGCGCGTAGCTTGGCGCGTGGCTTGGCGCTTGGCTTGGCGCTTGGCTTGGCGCTTGGTTTGGCGCTTGGCTTAACGCTGGGCTTGGCGCTTGGCTTGGTGCTTTGCTTAGCGCTTGGCTTGGCGATTTTCTTGGCGCTTGGCTTGGCGCTTGGCTTGGCGCTTGGCATGGCGCTTGGCTTGGCGCTTGGCTTGGCGCTTGGCTTGGCGCTTGGCTTGGCGCTTGGCTTGGCGCGTGGCTTGTTCCTTGGCTTGGCGCATGGCGTGGCGCTTTTCTTGGCGCATGGCTTGGCGCTTGGCTTGGCGCTTGGCTTAGCGCCTAGCTTGGCGCTTTTCTTGTCGCGTGGCTTAAAGTGTGGCTTGTCTCTTGGCTTGGCGCTCTTCTTGGCGCTTGGCTTGGCGCTTTTCTTAGCGCGTGGCTTGGCGCGTGGCTTGTCGCTTGGCTTGGCGCATGGCGTGGCGCTTTTCTTGGCGCGTAGCTTGGCGCGTGGCTTGGCGCTTGGCTTGGCGCTTGGCTTGGCGCTTGGTTTGGCGCTTGGCTTAACGCTGGGCTTGGCGCTTGGCTTGGTGCTTTGCTTAGCGCTTGGCTTGGCGATTTTCTTGGCGCTTGGCTTGGCGCTTGGCTTGGCGCTTGGCATGGCGCTTGGCTTGGCGCTTGGCTTGGCGCTTGGCTTGGCGCTTGGCTTGGCGCTTGGCTTGGCGCTTGGCTTGGCGCTTGGCTTGGCGCTTGGCTTGGCGCTTGGCTTGCCGCTTGGCTTAACGCTTTTCTTGCCCCGTAGCTTAGCGCGTGGCTTGTTCCTTGGCTTGGCGCATGGCGTGGCGCTTTTCTTGGCGCGTGTCTTGGCGCTTGGCTTGGCGCTTGGCTTGGCGCTTGGCTTGGCGCCTAGCTTGGCGCTTTTCTTGGCGCGTGGCTTAACGCGTGGCTTGTCACTTGGCTTGACGCTCTTCTTTGCGTTTGGCTTGGCGCTTTTCTTGGCGTGTGGCTTGGCGCGTGGCTTGTCGCTTGGCTTGGCGCATGGCGTGGCGCTTTTCTTGGCTCGTAGCTTGGCGCGTGGTTTGTCGCTTGGTTTGGCGCTTGGCTTGGCGCTTTACTTGGCGCGTGGCTTGGCGCTTGGTTTGCCGCTTGACTTGGCGCTCTTCTTGGCGCTTGGCTTGGCGCTTTTCTTGGCGCGTGGCTTGGCGCGTGGCTTGGCGCTTGGTTTGCCGCTTGGCTTGGCGCTCTTCTTGGCGCTTGGCTTGGCGCTTTTCTTGGCGCGTAGCTTCCCGCGTGGCTTGGCGCTTGGCTTGGCGCTTGGCTTGGCGCTTTCCTTGGCTCGTGGCTTGGCGCTTGGCTTAACGCCTTTCTTGGCTCGTAGCTTAGCGCGTGTCTTGTCGCTTGGCTTGGCGCTCTCTTTGGTGCATAGGGTGGCGCTTTTCTTGGCGCGTGGCTTGGCGCTTGGCTTGGCGCTTTCCTTGGCGCGTGGTTTGTCGCTTGGCTTGGCGCTTGGCTTGGCGTTTTCCTTAGCGCGTGGCTTGTTGCCTAGCTTGGCGCATGGCGTGGAGCTTTTCTTGGCGTGTGGCTTGGCGCTTGGCTTGGTGCTTGGCTTGTCGCTTGGCTTGGCGTTTGGCTTGGCGCTTTTCTTTGCGCGTGATTTAACGCGTGGCTTATCGCTTGGCTTGGCGCTCTCCTTGGCGCGTGGCTTGGCGCCTTTCTTGGCGCGTGGCTCGGCGCTATTCTTGGCGCGTGGCTGGGCGTTTGGCTTAGCGCTTGGCTTGGCGTTTGGCTTGGCGATTGGCTTCGCGATTGGCTTGGCGCTTTTGTTGGCGCGTTGCTTGGCGCATGGGTTGCCGCTTGGTTTGGCGCTTGGCTTGACGCTTCGCTTGACGCTTTTCTTGGCACGTGGCTTGTCGCTTGGATTTGCGCTTTTCTTGGCGCGTGGCTTGGCACTTGGCTTGGCGCTTGGCTTGGCGCTTGGCTTGGCGCTTGCCCTGGAGAATAGCTTGGCGTTCTTCTTGGCGCGTGGCTTTACGCTTGGCTGGGCGCTTGGCTTGGCGCTTGGCTTGGCGCTTGGCTTGGCGCTTTTCTTGATGCGTGGCTTGGCGCGTGGCTTAGCGCTCTCCTTGGCGCGTGGCATGGCGCTTGGCCGAACGCTTGCCTTGGCGTTTTCTGCGCGCGTGGCTTGTCGCTTGGCGTGGCGCTTTCTTGGCGCGTGGATTGGCGCGTGGCTTGCCACTTGGCTTGGCGCTTGGCTTGGTGCTTGGCTTGACGCATGGCTTATCGCTCTCCTTGGAGCGTGGCTTGGCGCTTCACTGAACGCCTGGCTTGGCGTTTTCTGCGCGCGTGGCTTGTCGCTTGGCTTGCCGCTTTCTTGGCGCGCGGCTTGGCGCTTGGCTTGGCCTCTGGCTTGGCGCTTGGCTTGGCGCTTGGCTTGGCGCTCTCCATAGCGCGTGGCTTGGCGCTTGTCTAAGCGCTTGGCTTGGCGCTTGGCTTGGCGCTTGGCTTAGCGCTTGGCTTGGCGCTTGGCTTGGCGCTTGGCTTGTCGCTTGGCTTGGCGCTTTCCTTGGCGGGTGGTTCTGCACTTGGCTTGGCGCGTGGCTTGGCACTTTTCTTGGCGCGTGGCTTGGCGCGTGACTTGGCGCTTTGCTGGCTGGGCGCTTGGTTTAGCGCTTGGCTTAACGCTTGGCTTGGCGCCTTTCTTTTCGCTTGGGTTGGCGCTTGGCTTGGCGCTTGGCTTGGCGCTTTGCTTGGCGCTTGGCTTGGCGCTTTTCTTGGCGCATATCTTGGCGCATATTTTGGCGCGTGGGTTGACGCTTGGCTTGGCGCTTGGCTTGGCGCTTGGCTTGGCGCTTGGCTTGGCGCTTTGCTTGGCGCTTGGCTTGGCGCTTTTCTTGGCGCATTTCTTGGCGCGTGGCTTGGCGCTTTTTTTGGCGCGTGGCTTGGCGCTTGGCTGGGCACTTGGCTTGGCAATTGGCTTGGCGCTTAACCTGGCACTTGGCTTGGCGGCTTTCTTGTAGCGTGGTTTGGCACCTGGCTTGCCGCTTGGCTTGGCGCTTGGCCTGGCGCTTGAATTGGCACCTTTCTTGGCGCGTGGTTTGGCACTTGGCTTGGCGCTTGGCTTGGCGCTTGGCTTGGCGCTTGGTTTGGCGCTTTTTTTGGCGCGTGGCTTGGCGCTTGACTGGGCACTTGGCTTGGCAATTGGCTTTGCGCTTAACCTGGCGCTTGGCTTGGCGGCTTTCTTGTAGCGTGGTTTGGCACCTGGCTTGCCGCTTGGCTTGGCGCTTGGCCGTGCGCTTGTATTGGCGCCTTTCTTGGAGCTTGGCTTTGCACTTGGCTTGCCGCTTGGCTTGGCGCTTGGCTTGGCGCTTGGCTTGACGCTTTTCTTGGCGCATTTCTTGGCGCGTAGCTTGGCGCTTGGCTTGGCGCTTGGCTTGGCGCTTTCCTTGGCGGGTGGTTCTGCACTTGGCTTGGCATGTGGCTTGGCACTTTTCTTGGCGCGTGGCTTGGCGCGTGACTTGGCGCTTTGCTGGCTGGGCGCTTGGTTTAGCGCTTGGCTTAACGCTTGGCTTGGCGCCTTTCTTTTCGCTTGGGTTGGCGCTTGGCTTGGCGCTTGGCTTGGCGCTTTGCTTGGCGCTTGGCTTGGCGCTTTTCTTGGCGCATATCTTGGCGCATATTTTGGCGCGTGGGTTGACGCTTGGCTTGGCGCTTGGCTTGGCGCTTGGCTTGGCGCTTTGCTTGGCGCTTGGCTTGGCGCTTTTCTTGGCGCATTTCTTGGCGCGTGGCTTGGCGCTTTTTTGGCGCGTGGCTTGGCGCTTGGCTGGGCACTTGGCTTGGAAATTGGCTTGGCGCTTAACCTGGCACTTGGCTTGGCGGCTTTCTTGTAGCGTGGTTTGGCACCTGGCTTGCCGCTTGGCTTGGCGCTTGGCCTGGCGCTTGAATTGGCACCTTTCTTGGCGCGTGGTTTGGCACTTGGCTTGGCGCTTGGCTTGGCGCTTGGCTTGGCGCTTGGTTTGGCGCTTTTTTTGGCGCGTGGCTTGGCGCTTGACTGGGCACTTGGCTTGGCAATTGGCTTTGCGCTTAACCTGGCGCTTGGCTTGGCGGCTTTCTTGTAGCGTGGTTTGGCACCTGGCTTGCCGCTTGGCTTGGCGCTTGGCCGTGCGCTTGTATTGGCGCCTTTCTTGGAGCTTGGCTTTGCACTTGGCTTGCCGCTTGGCTTGGCGCTTGGCTTGGCGCTTGGCTTGACGCTTTTCTTGGCGCATTTCTTGGCGCGTAGCTTGGCGCTTGGCTTGGCGCTTGGCTTGGCGCTTTTCTTGGCGCGTGGTTTGGCACTTGGCTTGCCGCTTGGTTTGGTGCTTGGCCTGGCGCTTGGCTTGGCGCTTTTCTTGGCGCCTTTCTTGGCGCGTGGCTTGGCGCTCGTCTTGGCGCATGGCTTGGCGCTCTCCTTGGCGTTTGGTTTGGTGCTTAGCCTGGCGCTTCGCTTAGCTCGTTTCTTGGCACTTGGCTTGGCGCTTAACTTGGCGCTTGGCTTGGCGCTTGGCTTGGCGCTTTTCTTGGCGCGTTGTTTGGCACTTGGCTTGCCGCTTGGCTTGGTGCTTGGCCTGGCGCTTGGCTTGGCGCTTTTCTTGGCGCCTTTCTCGGCGCGTGGCTTGGCGCTCGTCTTGGCGCATGGCTTGGCGCTCTTCTTGGCGTTTGGCTTGGAGCTAGGCTAAGCGCTTGGCTTGACGCTTTTCTTGGCGCGTAGCTTGGCACTTGGTTTTATGCTTAGTAAGGCGCTTGGCTTGGCGCATGGCTTGGCGCTCTCTTTGTCGCGTGGCTTGGCGCTTGGCTTGGCGCTTTTCTTTGCGCGTGGTTTGTCGCTTGGCTTGGCACTCTCCTTGGCGCGTTGCTTGGCGCTTGGCTTGGCGCGTAGCTTGGCGCTTGGCTTGGCGCTTGGCTTGGCGCTTGGCTTGGCGCTTGGCGTGGCGCTTGGCTTGGCGCTTGGCGTTGCGTTTTTCTTGGCGCGTGGCTTGGTGCTTGGCTTGGCGCTTGGCTTGGCGCTTGGCTTGGCGCTTGGCTTGGCGCTTGGCGTGGCGCTTTTCTTGGCGCGTGTCTTAACGCGTCGCTTGTCGCTTGGCTTGGCGCATTCCTTGGTGCGTGGCTTGGAGCTTGACTTGGCGCCTTTCTTGGCGCGTGGCTGTGCCCTTCGCGTGGCAGTTGGCTTGGTGTTTGGCTTGGCGATTGGCTTGGCGCTTTTGTTGGCGCGTTGCTTGGCGCTTGGGGTGCCGCTTGGCCTGGGGCATGGCTTGGCGCTTTTCTTGGCGCTTTCCTTGGCGCGTGGCTTAGCGCTTGGCCTGGCGCTTGGCTTGGCGTTTGGCTTGGCGCTTTTCTTGGCGCGTGGTTTGTCGCTTGGCTTGGCGCTTTTTTTGGCGTGTGCCTTGGCACTTGGCTTGGCGCTTAACTTGGCGCGTGGCTTGCCGCTTAACTTGGCGCTCTCTTTGGCGCGTGGCTTGGCGCTTGGCTTGCCGCTTGGCTTAACGCTTTTCTTGCCCCGTAGCTTAGCGCGTGGCTTGTTCCTTGGCTTGGTGCATGGCGTGGCGCTTTTCTTGGCGCATGGCTTGGCGCTTGGCTTAACGCTTGGTTTGGCGCCTAGCTTGGCGCTTTTCTTGTCGCGTGGCTTAACGCGTGGCTTGTCGCTTGGCTTGGCGCTCTTCTTGGCGCTTGGCTTGGCGCTTTTCTTGGCGCGTGGCTTGGCGCGTGGCTCCGCTTGGCTTGGCGCATGGCGTGGCGCTTTTCTTGGCGCGTAGCTTGGCGCGTGGCTTGGCGCTTAGGTTGGCGCTTGGCTTGGCGCTTGGTTTGGCGCTTGGCTTAACGCTTGGCTTGGCGCTTGGCTTGGTGGTTTGCTTAGCGCTTGGCTTGGCGATTTTCTTGGCGCTTGGCTTGGCGCTTGGCTTGGCGCTTGGCATGGCGCTTGGCTTGGCGCTTGGCTTGGCGCTTGGCTTAGCGCTTGGCTTGGCGCTTGGCTTGGCGCTTGGCTTGGCGCTTGGCTTGGCGCTTGGCTTGGCGCTTGGTTTGGCGATTGGCTTGGCGCTTGGCTTGGCGCTTGGCTTGGCGCTTGGCTTGGCGCTTTTCTTGGCGCGTGACTTAACGCGTCGCTTGTCGCTTGGCTTGCCGCTTGGCTTAACGCTTTTCTTGCCCCGTAGCTTAGCGCGTGGCTTGTTCCTTGGCTTGGCGCATGGCGTGGCGCTTTTCTTGGCGCGTGGCTTGGCGCTTGGCATGGCGCTTGGCTTGGCGCTTGGCTTGGCGCCTAACTTGGCGTTTTTTCTTGGCGCGTGGCTTAACGCGTGGCTTGTCGCTTGGCTTGGCGCTCTTCTTGGCGTTTGGCTTGGCGCTTTTCTTGGCGCGTGGCTTGTCGCGTGGCTTGTCGCTTGGCTTGGCGCATGGCGTGGCGCTTTTCTTGGCTCGTTGCTTGGCGCGTGGTTTGTCGCTTGGTTTGGCGCGTGGCTTGGCGCTTGGTTTGCCGCTTGGCTTGGCGCTCTTCTTGGCGCTTGGCTTGGCGCTTTTCTTGGCGCGTGGCTTGGCGCGTGGCTTGTCGCTTGGCTTGGCGCATAGCGTGGCGCTTTTCTTGGCTCGTGGCTTGGCGCTTGGCTTAACGCCTATTTTGGCGCGTAGCTTAGCGCGTGTCTTGTCGCTTGGCTTGGCGCTCTCCTTGGTGCATAGGGTGGCGCTTTTCTTGGCGCGTGGCTTGTCGCTTGGCTTGGCGCATGGCGTGGCAATTTACTTGGCGCTTTAATTGGCGCTTGGCTTGGCGCTTGGCTTGGCGTTTTCCTTAGCGCGTGGCTTGTTGCTTAGCTTGGCGCATGGCGTGGCGCTTTTCTTGGCGTGTGGCTTGGCGCTTGGCTTGGTGCTTGGCTTGGCGCTTGGCTTGGCGTTTGGCTTGGCGCTTTTCTTTGCGCGTGACTTAACGCGTGGCTTATCGCTTGGCTTGGCGCTTTCCTCGGCGCCTGGCTTGGCGCCTTTCTTGGCGCGTGGCTCGGCGCTAATCTTGGCGCGTGGCTGGGCGTTTGGCTTAGCGCTTGGCTTGGCGTTTGGCTTGGCGATTGGCTTCGCGTTTGGCTTGGCGCTTTTGTTGGCGCGTTGCTTGGCGCATGGTGTTTAATCTTGTCTTTAACAGATTAACCAGATATAAATTTATAATTATTCATTTAAATTTTACGAAACATTCTAAAAGTTAAAAGCCACCAAAAACGCAATATTGCATTATGCAAGCGCGGCGACCTACTCACAGTCAAGTTTAAACACCTCGCAGTCGCCGCTCAGCATTTTTACACGGCTTCGCGTACACAATTACGCAAGGCCGTGACAAGGTTTAAATGCCTACAATCGCAGCTCAGCATAAAAGACGCTCGAGTTCATGGAGTCCATATCATATCACGGAAGCAAAACCGCTGAGTACTGTTTTGCAATACTAGTAAATTAACCTACTAAATATAATACATTGCACCTGTTATTAGAAATGAACTTTGTATATTACTATGATCTAAGCAAATTTGTTTGTATATATAGAACAATTATTTTTGTAATAAACCAGTCTGCATTTACTTGTTAGATTCACTTACTGCGTCGCTGTGGGTGCAAGCCTATAAATAATTAAGGGATGTGAGGCTGCATCTCACACAGTGACGAATTATCATCCCGTTAAGTGGCATGACTAAGCTGTCTTAAAGCGGAAACTGCTGTCTCAGTTCTGCGCTTAACATAAGGGATGGAACCAGCAAAATAACGTAACGGACGCCTGATTTCCACAGCCTCCAAGCGAATCTGTTCATGGTCCTTCGAGCCGGATCTGTCTACAACTAAGAAGAGGTACATCCCGAGAAGAAAACAACATCTACCAACCCACCCGGTTCCCCGAAAATGGCAAACAATATGGAGGAATTCAATCAGATAGCTGTCGCCCAAGAAGAACTCGGCCAGAAGATCACGCAGGTATTTTCCAACAGCAAAAAGGACCCTGCCAGCCGAAAAACAGAAGCTTACATCGCCAGCCGAAACAAGACGCTGGACGAAACTTGGAACGCCGTGACCAAAAATCACGCCAAAATGGTGCAGCTAAGTATTCCTACACATAATTATTTTACCACAGGGTATTACGAACAAATTAAAGCCATCTACTGCGAAGCAAAAAGTTATTTGCAGAGCTGTTTAAAGGCAACTGAAAATCCCGACCCCTCTGAAACTAGGAGGCGAGAAGAAACAGTTGTAAATCCCGAGCAAAAGGTTCGTATCCGAAAACTGCAGATTCGGATGCAGAATTTTAAGCAATCTTTGGACGACGCCGAACTGGAACAAGCACTCGGAAGGCCCGCCATCACAAAGAGGGAATTAAAGGAAGAATGGGACCGGGTGATCGAGATGGACGAAGAAGTCATGTCTAACGAGATGGATTCAAACCAGACGCACTTCAGTCCTGAATTTACTACGTTGAAAGACAGGTACCGAAATTTAATTAATTTGTTACAAGCACCAACAAGGAACGAGCAAGCATCAGCCATCTCGCTTCCTCAAGTTAAAATCCCCATATACGAGGGAAATTATGAGGAATGGGCCACTTTTAAGGACCTATTCACCAAATTAGTAGATGACAACCAAAACATGGATGATGTCATCAAAATGCAGTATTTAAAAACGCATGTCAAGGGAGAGCCCAGCCGACTAATCCAGCATCTCGCAGTGACTCAAGCCAACTACAACACCGCTTGGAATTTGCTGCAACAAAGGTAATAAAATAATCGCCTTATTCTAACCAAATTGCTAGACACCATCTTCGATCAGCCGGTCCTCTCCAAGGAATCAGCCCAAGGGTTGAAAAGATTGCATGACTCCACTAAGGAATGTGTGGAAGCAATCAAAAATTTGGGCATTTCCACCGACAGCTGGGGTCCGTGGATTAACCGAGTTATTACTCGAAAATGGGATCCTGAAACTAACAAATTATATGAGCAGTCGCTTCAGTGCCCAAATGAAGTTCAGGATCACCAAACTCTAATGGCCTTCTTACAAATGCGGTTCCAATCCTTGGAATCCATTGATGGAGCTCGAAAACCAACTCAGGACAAGCCACAGAAAAATTACGCTGCCGGATATCTCAACTGCAAGATGTGCAATGGGGATCATTACATCGATAACTGTGGTCAATTCCAGAGGCTCTCCACCCACGAAAAGCAAAAAGTGGTAAGAACCTACCGATTGTGCTTTCGATGTTTGCGACACGATTCTAATATACAATGTCGTTCGTATTATAACTGCAAAATCTGCCGCTTTCCACACCATACTCTGCTTCACAAGGCACAGCCGCCATCAAAGCCGATACCTGCTCCGAAGATGAAGACGTTTTCTCACGCAGCAGCCATGCAGACCTCCAACGCTCCAGAGAAGAAGCCAAAACCCACAATCATTGCCGCCAACCTAGGCGCAAAGAAGAGCCAAGTGCTACTGGCCACAGCAACGGTTCAAGTTAAGGCAGCATCCGGGATGACTCATCTCTTGAGGGTCTTGATAGATCCAGGGTCTCAAGGTTCCTTCATCACCGAAGCCGCAGCCGAATTATTAGCGTTACCCAGGACCAAGGTTCGAGCAGAAATCTCCGGAATTGGGAACAGCGAAACAAAAGTCGCAAAATGGAAAATCACAGGTTTGATTACGCCAAGATTTCCAAGTAAATTTTCCTTACCTGTTACTTTACTGGTACTTCCCAAACTTACAAAAACCATGCCTTCATCACCCATTCCGAACATAAAAATGGATGCCTGGAAACATGTCTTCATCGCCGATCCAACCTTCAACCGACCTGGCCCCATAGATATACTTCTAGGCGCTGAAGAATATTCCCAAATAATTCTCGAGGGAATCAAGAAATCCAAAGATGGCATCCTAGGACAGAATACCGAATTGGGATGGATCTTATCAGGAACCATTGGAAGACGACCTCCCACCAGCCTTAAGGTCAACACCATGGTTGCCAAAATTGAAGAGGATGAGCAGTTGCAGAAATTCTGGAACATTGAAGAGGCTTCTCCTCAAAGGAAACTTTTCCCAGATGATCAGGTATGTGAAAATAAATTCACAGACACAGTCCAGCGAGACGTAGATGGAAGATACGTAGTAAGGATTCCATTCAAACAAACTCCAGTACACATGGGAAGGTCCAAACCCTCAGCATTGGCACGATTCATACATCTGGAGAAGAAATTAGGACAAGATCAAGATCTAGCAGTCCAATACAAGAAATTCATGCAAGAATACTTGGATTTAGGACATATGGAAAAGGTGGCAAAGGAAGATGAGAATAACGGCAAGTATTACATTCCCCACCATGGCGTCATCCGAGAAGCAAGTTCATCAACCAGGCTTCGTGTCGTTTTCGATGCCTCTAGCAAGGCCTCTCACGGAAAATCCTTAAATGAGATGATGTACGCTGGACCTAAACTTCAGCAAGAACTGGTCGACATTCTACTTCGATGGAGAACACACAGGATTGTTTTTTCTGCAGACATTGAAAAAATGTACCGACAAATCAGAATGAACAACCAAGACCAGGAGTACCAAAGAGTCCTATGGAGATTCGACAAATCACAGCCAATCAGGGAATATAAGCTGTGCACCGTCACTTATGGAACCGCATCAGCTCCCTATCTTGCCATTCGAACCTTGCATCAACTCGCAGAGGACGAAAAGGTCTCATTTCCATTAGCTTCAGAAGCAGTGAAGAAAGATTTCTACGTGGACGACGTGCTTTCTGGGGCCGACACTGTGGAAGAAGCGATCCAACAACAAGGTCAGCTCATTTCCTTACTAAAGCGTGGAGGCTTTACTCTACATAAATGGTGCAGTAATGAGTCAGCCATCATTCAAGAACTCCCAGAAGAGTTAAAGGAACAAACATACCTCGAAATAAGTGAAGACGGCGTAAAAAAGTCCTTGGGCATTCACTGGTCTCCATATGAAGATGTTTTCTGTTTTAAGGTAGACGTTAAGCAACAGGAATCCACCAAACGCACCATACTATCCGAAGTTGCCAAAATTTTCGACCCATTGGGATGGTTAGCACCCGTCATCATCACTGCCAAGCTACTCATCCAAGAACTATGGCTCGAAAATATCAAATGGGATGACCCAGTGTCTGAAAATATCCAAGGCAAATGGGAGACGCTCAGGTCTCAACTCAAGGCAGTGGAAGAAATTACCTTACCAAGGTGGTTGTTTATCAAAAGGAAATCTCTAGTAGAGCTGCATGGATTCTGTGACGCCTCCGAAAGAGCTTTCGGGGCCGCGATTTATACCAGAGTCACCACATCATCCGGCCAAGTCAAGGTATCCTTATTAATAGCCAAATCCAAGGTGGCACCAGCCCGAGCCAAGACGACATTACCAAGACTGGAACTCTGCGCAGCAGTACTCCTTTCCAATCTACTTCAAAGGGTAATTGCAGCATTAGACCTTCCTAAGGTGTCTATCTTCGCCTGGACCGACTCCATGGTTACATTAGGATGGATAAAAGGAGACCCGGTACGATGGAAGACGTTCGTCGCGAATCGAGTAGCCGAAATCAACAATCTAATTCCGGCTCAACATTGGAACCACGTCAAATCCGAAGAGAATCCTGCAGACGTTATCTCCCGAGGCACTAGTCCAGAAAAACTAAAGAATCATCTCCTATGGTGGGACGGACCGAGCTGGCTAGTTAACAAGAGTTCATGGCCGTGTCAACCAGACACCGCAACCACCGAGGAAGAAGCAAGAAGTTACACTGTGCATCAAACTACCATTCATCAAGACGAGAACGAAGTCGTTCATCGTTTTTCTTCTCTAACAAGAATGGTACGAGTCATGTCACATTGCCGAAGATTCATCAACAAGTGTAAGCGACTTCCCACTCAATCAGGATGCCTATCAGTGAAGGAAATGGACGACACCATCCTCCTACTCGTTAAGGTCATCCAAGGAAGTGATCCTATTCTGAGGGCAACAGGATCTCAACTCCGGCAGAACAAATATGTGAGTTCCAGTAACAAGCTTGCCAACCTCAATCCCTTCATCGATCAGCATGGAATAATCCGTGTTGGAGGAAGATTAGAAAATTCCACCTTGTCCTTCAATGAAAAACACCCAATCATACTCCCGTACTCCAGTCATATTTCCAAACTAATAATCCAAGAGGCGCATCTACGCACGCTGCACGGTGGCACCCAACTCACTCTCTCATATATCCGAAGAAAATATTGGATCATCAACGCGAAGAAAGCAGTCAGCTCCAGCATCCAGAAGTGTTTCCGTTGTCTACGATACAAAGCAGAGGCAGCACAGCAACTGATGGGAAATCTTCCATCAACCAGAGTGAATTCAACTCCTCCATTCTTCCATTCCGGAGTGGACTACGCCGGCCCAATACAGATCCGAACATCTAAGGGAAGAGGGCATTCTTCGCACAAAGGGTACATTGCTGTTTTTGTCTGTCTATCAACCAAGGCAATCCACCTAGAGGCCGTCAGCGACATGACAACCAACAGCTTCCTAGCAGTCTTCAGGAGGTTTACTGCCCGAAGAGGACGCTGTGCACACCTATACAGCGACAACGGAACAAACTTCGTTGGCGCAAGAAAAGTGTTGGACAAGGAGACCCGCCAAACAATTGAAGGCCCAGTTGTCCAAGAAACCTTAGCAACCGGTGGTACCCAATGGCACTTCATCCCTCCAATAGCCCCTCACTTCGGAGGGATATGGGAAGCAGGGGTAAAATCAATGAAGCATCATCTGAAGAGAACTATTGGCCACGCTACTCTCACCTTTGAAGAGTTAACAACTCTTCTCTGCCAAATTGAGGCCTGCCTAAACTCACGTCCTCTATGTCCACAAGGCAACGATATTGAGGACACAACTGCTCTGACGCCAGGCCATTTCCTAATAGGGAGGGAAATCATATCGCCACCAGACCCAATCAACACTCCAATATCTTCAAATCTATCGAATCGTTGGAGGATAATCCAAAAGATCAAGCAAGATTTTTGGAAATCATGGAGCTCGGACTACCTTCATGGACTACAGCAACGAAACAAATGGAAGAAACCATTGGAGAACACTAAAGTTGGAGATTTAGTGTTAATCAAAGAAGATAGTATCAATCCTAGTAAGTGGCCTTTAGCAAGAGTCACTGCAACTCATCCAGCAGCCGATGGATCAGTACGAGTAGTGACGCTCCAGAAATCAGGAGGACATCAGCTAAAACGATCCATAGGCAGCATCATTCCATTACCAGCAACTACCGAGGAATCGCAGGAACCAGAGGCAGAAGATAAAATTTCAACTAACATTATCCAGACACGATCATCCCCAGCACCAAGGAAATCTGTCGCGTCCAAATGGAAACTGCTGTTACTCATCTTTACCCTTCTTACCACCAATACATTAAGTAAAGCAGAATTTAATACCCAAAAACCAGACAGCGGGTACTATGTAGAACACATTGGACACGGGAAGATTGAGAGAGGAACATTCCGGATCGAAATCCAGTTCGAGAGGGGGAAGATCGAAGAAGACTTCGAAACAGTCACAGACATGGTAGACAAATTCGACAATCTCTGCGACTCTGCAAAAGAACTGTCCGAAGACACATTATGCAAGACACTGGTGCATCATCTTCTGGAACAAAAAAAGCATATGGAATGGATTAGAGATGGTATGGAAGAAATAATAACAAGACGAGAAAAAAGAGGAGTCCTTGGCACAGTATTAACATCAATTTTTGGAGTCAACGATGAAGTCTATCAAGATATAGACAGGCTAGACAAGAATCAACAGGAACTAATAAAAATGGACAGTCAACAATCCAAATTCTTGCTATCAGCACTTTCCAGGTTTAATGAAACCGAAGAACGAATCGACAAGAAGCTGGAACATTTCCAAGAAAAATTAAACCAAGGAATCCGGGCCATTAACAACATGGACAAATGGTATAAAGCAACCGACTCCAACCGACTAAATATTCACATCATCAGTGTGTACCAAGTCGCCACAAATGTAATTAGTGAACTGTGCAACTACCATATTCACATCTTAAACGTTCACTTCCAGCAAGGTAATCTGTACGAGCTAATAACACCTGCTCAAATTAAACAGATCCTCGCTAATGCAACCAGTAAACTTTCACCAAATTTGGAGATATTACCAACGCCAATTCTAAAGGTTGACATTGGGCATGACGACATCTACATCAACGTCCAAGGGTATTTCATCATAGTGGAAAAAACGGAATACTCCTTAATTAAAGTGACACCAATTCCTCTCCAAATCAGCAATGGATCCTACTGGATGATCGATGTGCCGAAAGGAATCTTCGCTGTGGATTACAACCTACAAATGTACTTCCACGAAACAGATGAAGAATTCAAAGAAGAGCTACAAATTTCTCCCACTACCTATGTTTGCAGTCCAACGGTAGTTAAAGGAATTGAAAACAACCCAAACTGCATCATTGACGATATATATCACCGAGTAGAAACCAGTCAATGTCTCCTACGAAGACATCGCATCCAGTCCATTATTTGGAAACAATTGTACATGGAAAACACCTGGCTATTTGTAGTCAGTAAGCCAACCCGTATAGCAATCACTTGTAGTGGAAACAGGGAAGAAGTCACCGTCAACACTACAGGTGTCATTCAAATTTCATCGGATTGCATCATCCAAACTGCGAGGAATACATTAACCCCAAGGCACAACAGAAAATACAAGATCCTGGCTGGATACTCCAAGGCTATCAGTATCAATATTACCAACCCAATCACAACAAACTCATTTTCAGAAATCGCAGAGGAACCTGTACTAACTCAGTCAGACCACTTCGAAGACCTACAAGCATCGCAGTTAGATTTCCAGGAGCATATAAAAAACTTCACCTGGAAAGCCATCCGACATCATTCTCACCTGTCTATTGGGGTCACAGGCAGCCTTTTGGGAACCGCTGCCCTACTAGGAGCTATCTACTACATTCGGCAACGAATAACACGAAGGAAGCCACCACCCGCACAACCCCAGGCAGAAGAATATCCTCTCAAAACGCTCAATCTCGAAGAAACAATATAATTTATCGGTTTGCTTTTTTGTGGCTTAAAATTGGCAATATGTTTAATCTTGTCTTTAACAGATTAACCAGATATAAATTTATAATTATTCATTTAAATTTTACGAAACATTCTAAAAGTTAAAAGCCACCAAAAACGCAATATTGCATTATGCAAGCGCGGCGACCTACTCACAGTCAAGTTTAAACACCTCGCAGTCGCCGCTCAGCATTTTTACACGGCTTCGAGTACACAATTACGCAAGGCCGTGACAAGGTTTAAATGCCTACAATCGCAGCTCAGCATAAAAGACGCTCGAGTTCATGGAGTCCATATCATATCACGGAAGCAAAACCGCTGAGTACTGTTTTGCAATACTAGTAAATTAACCTACTAAATATAATACATTGCACCTGTTATTAGAAATGAACTTTGTATATTACTATGATCTAAGCAAATTTGTTTGTATATATAGAACAATTATTTTTGTAATAAACCAGTCTGCATTTACTTGTTAGATTCACTTACTGCGTCGCTGTGGGTCCAAGCCTATAAATAATTAAGGGATGTGAGGCTGCATCTCACACAGTGACGAATTATCATCCCGTTAAGTGGCATGACTAAGCTGTCTTAAAGCGGAAACTGCTGTCTCAGTTCTGCGCTTAACATAAGGGATGGAACCAGCAAAATAACGTAACGGACGCCTGATTTCCACAGCCTCCAGGCGAATCTGTTCACATGGGTTGCCGCTTGGCTTGGCGCTTGACTTGACGCTTGGCTTGACGCTTTTCTTGGCACGTGGCTTGTCGCTTGGATTTGCGCTTTTCTTGGCGCGTGGTTTGGCACTTGGCTTGGCGCTTGGCTTGGCGCTTGCCCTGGAGAATAGCTTGGCGTTCTTCTTGGCGCGTGGCTTTACGCTTGGCTGGGCGCTTGGCTTGGCGCTTGGATTGGCGCTTGGCTTGGCGCTTGGCTTGGCGCTTGGCTTGGCGCTTTTCTTGATGCGTGGCTTGGCGCGTGGCTTGGCGCGTGGCTTAGCGCTTTCCTTGGCGCGTGGCTTGGCGCTTGGCCGAACGCTTGGTTTGGCGTTTACTGCGCGCGTAGCTTGTCGCTTGGCGTGGCGATTTCTTGGCGCGTGGCTTGGCGCGTGGCTTGCCACTTGGCTTGGCGCTTGGCTTGGTGCTTGGCTTGACGCATGGCTTATCGCTCTCCTTGGCGCGTGGCTTGGCGCTTGGCCGAACGCTTGCCTTGGCGTTTTCTGCGCGCGTGGCTTGTCGCTTGGCGTGGCGCTTTCTTGGCGCGTGGCTTGGCGTGTGGCTTGCCACTTGGCTTGGCGCTTGGCTTGGTGCTTGGCTTGGCGCGTGGCTTAGCGCTCTCCTTGGCGCGTGGCTTGGCGCTTGGCCGAACGCTTGCCTTGGCGTTTTTTGCGCGCGTGGCTTGTCGCCTGGCGTGGCGCTCTCTTGGCGCGTGGCTTGGCGCGTGGCTTGCCACTTGGCTTGACGCTTGGCTTGGTGCTTGGCTTGACGCATGGCTTATCGCTCTCCTTGGAGCGTGGCTTGGCGCTTCACTGAACGCCTGGCTTGGCGTTTTCTGCGCGCGTGGCTTGTCGCTTGGCTTGCCGCTTTCTTGGCGCGCGGCTTGGCGCTTGGCTTGGCCTCTGGCTTGGCGCTTGGCTTGGCGCTTGGCTTGGCGCTCTCCATAGCGCGTGGCTTGGCGCTTGTCTGGGCGCTTGGCTTGGCGCTTGGCTTAGCGCTTAGCTTGGCGCTTGGCTTGGCGCTTGGCTTGTCGCTTGGCTTGGCGCTTTCCTTGGCGGGTGATTCTGCACTTGGCTTGGCGCGTGGCTTGGCACTTTTCTTGGCGCGTGGCTTGGCGCGTGACTTGGCGCTTTGCTGGCTGGGCGCTTGGTTTAGCGCTTGGCTTAACGCTTGGCTTGGCGCGTTTCTTTTCGCTTGGCTTGGCGCTTGGCTTGGCGCTTGGCTTGGCGCTTGGCTTGGCGCTTTGCTTGGCGCTTGGCTTGGCGCTTTTCTTGGCGCATATCTTGGCGCGTGGGTTGACGCTTGGCTTGGCGCTTGGCTTGGCGCTTGGCTTGGCGCTTTGCTTGGCGCTTGGCTTGGCGCTTTTCTTGGCGCATTTCTTGGCGCGTGGCTTGGCGCTTTTTTTGGCGCGTGGCTTGGCGCTTGGCTGGGCACTTGGCTTGGCAATTGGCTTGGCGCTTAACCTGGCACTTGTCTTGGCGGCTTTCTTGTAGCGTGGTTTGGCACCTGGCTTGCCGCTTGGCTTGGCGCTTGGCCTGGCGCTTGAATTAGCACCTTTCTTGGCGCGTAGTTTGGCACTTGGTTTGGCGCTTGGCTTGGCGCTTGGTTTGGCGCTTTTTTTGGCGCGTGGCTTGGCGCTTGACTGGGCACTTGGCTTGGCAATTGGCTTTGCGCTTAACCTGGCGCTTGGCTTGGCGGCTTTCTTGTAGCGTGGTTTGGCACCTGGCTTGCCGCTTGGCTTGGCGCTTGGCCTGGCGCTTGGATTGGTGCCTTTCTTGGAGCTTGGCTTTGCACTTGGCTTGCCGCTTGGCTTGGCGCTTGGCTTGGCGCTTGGCTTGACGCTTTTCTTGGCGCATTTCTTGGCGCGTAGCTTGGCGCTTGGCTTGGCGCTTTTCTTGGCGCGTGGTTTGGCACTTGGCTTGACGCTTGGTTTGGTGCTTGGCCTGGCGCTTGGCTTGGCGCTTTTCTTGGCGCCTTTCTTGGCGCGTGGCTTGGCGCTCGTCTTGGCGCATGGCTTAGCGCTCTCCTTGGCGTTTGGTTTGGTGCTTAGCCTGGCGCTTCGCTTAGCGCTTTTCTTGGCACTTGGTTTGGCGCTTAACTTGGCGCTTGGCTTGGCGCTTGGCTTGGCGCTTTTCTTGGCGCGTTGTTTGGCACTTGGCTTGCCGCTTGGCTTGGTGCTTGGCCTGGCGCTTGGCTTGGCGCTTTTCTTGGCGCCTTTCTCGGCGCGTGGCTTGGCGCTCGTCTTGGCGCATGGCTTGGCGCTCTTCTTGGCGTTTGGCTTGGCGCTAGGCTAAGCGCTTGGCTTGACGCTTTTCTTGGCGAGTAGCTTGGCACTTGGTTTTATGCTTAGCATGGCGCTTGGCTTGGCGCATGGCTTGGCGCTCTCTTTGTCGCGTGGCTTGGCGCTTGGCTTGGCGCTTTTCTTTGCGCGTGGTTTGGCGCTCTCTTTGGCGCGTTGCTTGGCGCTTGGCTTGGCGCGTAGCTTGGCGCTTGTCTTGGCGCATTGCGTTGCGTTTTTCTTGGCGCGTGGCTTGGTGCTTGGCTTGGCGCTTGGCTTGGCGCTTGGCTTGGCGCTTGGCTTGGCGCTTGGCGTGGCGCTTTTCTTGGCGCGTGTCTTAACGCGTCGCTTGTCGCTTGGCTTGGCGCATTCCTTGGTGCGTGGCTTGGAGCTTGACTTGGCGCCTTTCTTGGCGCGTGGCTGTGCCCTTCGCGTGGCAGTTGGCTTGGTGTTTGGCTTGGCGATTGGCTTGGCGCTTTTGTTGGCGCGTTGCTTGGCGCTTGGGTTGCCGCTTGGCCTGGGGCATGGCTTGGCGCTTTTCTTGGTGCTTTCCTTGGCGCGTGGGTTAGCGCTTGGCCTGGCGCTTGGCTTGGCGTTTGGCTTGGCGCTTTTCTTCTCGCGTGGTTTGTCGCTTGGCTTGGCGCTTTTTTTGGCGTGCGGCTTGGCACTTGGCTTGGCGCTTAACTTGGCGCGTGGCTTGCCGCTTAACTTGGCGCTCTCTTTGGCGCGTGGCTTGGCGCTTGGCTTGCCGCTTGGCTTAACGCTTTTCTTGCCCCGTAGCTTAGCGCGTGGCTTGTTCCTTGGCTTGGTGCATGGCGTGGCGCTTTTCTTGGCGCATGGCTTGGCGCTTGGCTTAGCGCTTGGTTTGGCGCCTAGCTTGGCGCTTTTCTTGTCGCGTGGCTTAACGCGTGGCTTGTCGCTTGGCTTGGCGCTCTTCTTGGCGCTTGGCTTGGCGCTTTTCTTGGCGCGTGGCTTGGCGCGTGGCTTGTCGCTTGGCTTGGCGCATGGCGTGGCGCTTTTCTTGGCGCGTAGCTTGGCGCGTGGCTTGGCGCTTGGCTTGGCGCTTGGCTTGGCGCTTGGTTTGGCGCTTGGCTTAACGCTTGGCTTGGCGCTTGGCTTGGTGGTTTGCTTAGCGCTTGGCTTGGCGATTTTCTTGGCGCTTGGCTTGGCGCTTGGCTTGGCGCTTGGCATGGCGCTTGGCTTGGCGCTTTGCTTGGCGCTTGGCTTGGCGCTTGGCTTGGCGCTTGGCTTGGCGCTTGGCTTGGCGCTTGGCTTGGCGCTTGGCTTGGCGCTTGGCTTGGCGCTTGGCTTGGCGCTTTTCTTGGCGCGTGACTTAACGCGTCGCTTGTCGCTTGGCTTGCCGCTTGGTTTGCCGCTTGGCTTAACGCTTTTCTTGCCCCGTAGTCTAGCGCGTGGCTTGTTCCTTGGCTTGGCGCATGGCGTGGCGCTTTTCTTGGCGCGTGGCTTGGCGCTTGGCATGGCGCTTGGCTTGGCGCTTGGCTTGGCGCCTAGCTTGGCGTTTTTCTTGGCGCGTGGCTTAACGCGTGGCTTGTCGCTTGGCTTGGCGCTCTTCTTGGCGTTTGGCTTGGCGCTTTTCTTGGCGCGTGGCTTGTCGCGTGGCTTGTCGCTTGGCTTGGCGCATGGCGTGGCGCTTTTCTTGGCTCGTTGCTTGGCGCGTGGTTTGTCGCTTGGTTTGGCGCTTGGCTTGGCGCTTTCCTTGGCGCGTGGCTTGGCGCTTGGTTTGCCGCTTGGCTTGGCGCTCTTCTTGGCGCTTGGCTTGGCGCTTTTCTTGGCGCGTGGCTTGGCGCGTAGCTTGTCGCTTGGCTTGGCGCATAGCGTGGCGCTTTTCTTGGCGCGTAGCTTGGCGCGTTGCTTGGCGCTTGGCTTGGCGCTTGGCTAATCGCTTTCCTTGGCTCGTAGCTTGGCGCTTGGCTTAACGCCTATTTTGGCGCGTAGCTTAGCGCGTGTCTTGTCGCTTGGCTTGGCGCTCTCCTTGGTGCATAGGGTGGCGCTTTTCTTGGCGCGTGGCTTGGCGCTTGGCTTGGCGCTTTTCTTGGCGCGTGGTTTGTCGCTTGGCTTGGCGCATGGCGTGGCAATTTCCTTGGCGCTTGGATTGGCGCTTGGCTTGGCGCTTGGCTTGGCGTTTTCCTTAACGCGTGGCTTGTTGCTTAGCTTGGCGCATGGCGTGGCGCTTTTCTTGGCGTGTGGCTTGGCGCTTGGCTTGGTGCTTGGCTTGGCGCTTGGCTTGGCGTTTGGCTTGGCGCTTTTCTTTGCGCGTGACTTAACGTGTGGCTTATCGCTTGGCTTGACGCTCTCCTCGGCGCGTGGCTTGGCGCCTTTCTTGGCGCGTGGCTCGGCGCTACTCTTGGCGCGTGGCTGGGCGTTTGGCTTAGCGCTTGGCTTGGCGTTTGGCTTGGCGATTGGCTTCGCGTTTGGCTTGGCGCCTTTGTTGGCGCGTTGCTTGGCGCATGGGTTGCCGCTTGGCTTGGCGCTTGGCTTGACGCTTGGCTTGACGCTTTTCTTGGCACGTGGCTTGTCGCTTGGATTTGCGCTTTTCTTGGCGCGTGGTTTAGCACTTGGCTTGGCGCTTGGCTTGGCGCTTGCCCTGAAGAATAGCTTGGCGTTCTTCTTGGCGCGTGGCTTTACGCTTGGCTGGGCGCTTGGCTTGGCGCTTGGATTGGCGCTTGGCTTGGCGCTTGGCTTGGCGCTTTTCTTGATGCGTGGCTTGGCGCGTGGCTTAGCGCTCTCCTTGGCGCGTGGCTTGGCGCTTGGCCGAACGCTTGGTTTGGCGTTTACTGCGCGCGTAGCTTGTCGCTTGGCGTGGCGCTTTCTTGGCGCGTGGCTTGGCGCGTGGCTTGCCACTTGGCTTGGCGCTTGGCTTGGTGCTTGGCTTGACGCATGGCTCATCGCTCTCCTTGGCGCGTTGCTTGGCGCTTGACTGAACGCTTGGCTTGGCGTTTTCTGCGCGCGTGGCTTGTCGCTTGGCTTGCCGCTTTCTTGGCGCGTGGCTTGGCGCTTGGCTTGACCTCTGGCTTGGCGCTTGGCATGGCGCTTGGCTTGGCGCTCTCCATAGCGCGTGGCTTGGCGCTTGTCTGGGCGCTTGGCTTGGCGCTTGGTTTGGCGCTTGGCTTAGCGCTTGGCTTGGCGCTTGGCTTGGCGCTTTGCTGGCTGGGCGCTTGGTTTAGCGCTTGGCTTAACGCTTGTCTTAACGCTTGGCTTGGCGCCTTTCTTGGCGCTTGGCTTAGCGCTTGGCTTGGCGCTTGGCTTGGCGCTTGGCTTGGCTCTTTGCTTGGCGTTTGGCTTGGCGCTTTTCTTGGCGCATATCTTGGCGCGTGGCTTGGCGCTTGGCTTGGCGCTTGGCTTGGCGCTTGGCTTGGCGTTTGGCTTGCCGCTTGGCTTGGCGCTTTGCTTGGCGCTTGGCTTGGCGCTTTTCTTGGCGCGTAACTTGGCGCTTTTTTTGGCGCGTCGCTTGGCGCTTGGCTGGGCACTTGGCTTGGCAATTGGCTTGGCGCTTAACCTGGCGCTTGGCTTGGCGGCTTTCTTGTAGCGTGGTTTGGCACCTGGCTTGCCGCTTGGCTTGGCGCTTGGCCTGGCGCTTGAATTAGCGCCTTTCTTGGACCTTGGCTTTGCACTTGGCTTGCCGCTTGGCTTGGCGCTTGGCTTGGCGCTTGGCTTGACGCTTTTCTTGGCGCATTTCTTGGCGCGTAGCTTGGCGCTTGGCTTGGCGCTTTTCTTGGCGCGTGGTTTGGCACTTGGCTTGCCGCTTGGTTTGGTGCTTGGCCTGGCGCTTGTCTTGGAGCTTTTCTTGGCGCCTTTCTTGGCGCGTGGCTTGGCGCTCGTCTTGGCGCATGGCTTGGCGCTCTCCTTGGCGTTTGGTTTGGTGCTTAGCCTGGCGCTTCGCTTAGCGCTGTTCTTGGCACTTGGCTTGGCGCTTAACTTGGCGCTTGGCTTAGCGCTTGGCTTGGCGCTTGGCTTGGCCCTTTTTTGGCACGTGGTTTGGCGCTAGGCTAAGCGCTTGGCTTGACGCTTTTCTTGGCGCGTAGCTTGGCACTTGGTTTTATGCTTAGCATGGCGCTTGGCTTGGTGCATGGCTTGGCGCTTTCCTTGGCGCGTGGCTTGTCGCTTTTCTTTTCGCATGGCTTAGCGCTTGGCTTGGCGCTTGGCCTGGCGCTTAGCTTGGCGCTTGGCTTGGCGTTTTTCTTGGCATGTGACTTAACGCGTGGCTTGTCGCTTGGCTTGGCGCTCTCCTTGGCGCGTGGCTTGGAGCTTGGCTTGGCGCCTTTCTTGGCGCGTGGCTCGGCGCCATTCTAGGCTCGTGGCTGGGTCTTTGGCTTGGGGCTTGGCTTGGTGTTTGGCTTGGCGATTGGCTTGGCGCTTTTCTTGGCGCGTTGCTTGGCGCTTGGGTTGCCGGTTGGCCTGGGGCACGGCTTGGCGCTTTTATTGGCACTTTCCTTGGCGCGTGGTTTAGCGCTTGGCTGGGCGCTTGGCTTGGCGTTTGGCTTGGCGCTTTTCTTGGCGTGTGGCTTGGCACTTGGCTTGGCGCTTAACTTGGCGCGTCGCTTGTCGCTTGGCTTGGCGCTCTCTTTGGCGCGTGGCTTGGCGCTTTTCTTGCCGCTTGGCTTAACGCTTTACTTGGCGCGTAGCTTAGCGCGTGGCTTGTCGCTTGACTTGTCGCTTTTTTTGGCGCTTAGCTTGGCGCTTTTCTTGGCGCGTGGTGTGGCGCGTGGCTTGTCGCTTGGCTTGGCGCATGGCGTGGCTCTTTTCTTGGCGCGTAGCTTGGCGCGTGGTTTGTCGCTTGGCTTGGCGCTTGGCTTGGCGCATTGCGTGGCGCTTTTCTTGGCGCGTGGCTTGGCGCTTGGGTTGGCGCTCTCCTTGGCGCGTGGCTTGGCGCTTGGCTTGCCGCTTGGTTTAAAACTTTTCTTGGCGCGTAGCTTAGCGCGTGGCTTGTCGCTTGGCTTGGCGCAAGGCGTGGCTTTTTTCTTGGCGCGTAGCTTGGCGCGTGGTTTGTCGCTTGGCTTGGCGCTTGGCTTGGCGCATGGCGTGGCGCTTTTCTTGGCGCGTAGCTTGGCGCGTGGCTTGGCGCTTAGCTTGGCGCTTGGCTTGGCGCTCTCCTTAGCGCGTGGCTTGGCGCTTGGCTTGGCGCTTTCCTTGGCGCGTGGCTTGGCGCTTGGCTTGCCGCTTGGATTGGCGCTTGGCTTGGCGTTTTCCTTAGCACGTGGCTTGTTGCTTGGCTTGGCGCATGGCGTGGCGCTTTTCCTGGCGTGTGGCTTGGCGCTTGGCTTGGCGCTTGGATTGGCGCTTGGCTTGGCGTTTTCCTTAGCGCGTGGCTTGTTGCTTGGCTTAACGCTTGGCTTGGCGCCTTTCTTGGCGCTTGGCTTGGCGCTTGGCTTGGCGCTTGGCTTGGCGCTTGGCTTGGCGTTTTCCTTAGCGCGTGGCTTGTTGCTTGGCTTAACGCTTGGCTTGGCGCTTTTCTTGCCGCTTAGCTTGGCGCTTGGCTTGGCGTTTTCCTTACCACGTGGCTTGTTGCTTGGCTTGGCGCATGGCGTGGCGCTTTTCCTGGCGTGTGGCTTGGCGCTTGGCTTGGCGCTTGGATTGTCGCTTGGCTTGGCGTTTTCCTTAGCGCGTAGCTTGTTGCTTGGCTTAACGCTTGGCTTGGCGCTTTGCTTGGCGTTTGGCTTGGCGCTTTTCTTGGCGCGTCGCTTGGCGCTTGGCTGGGCACTTGGCTTGGCAATTGGATTGACGCTTAACCTGGCGCTTGGCTTGGCGGCTTTCTTGTAGCGTGGTTTGGCACCTGGCTTGCCGCTTGGCTTGGCGCTGGGCCTGGCGCTTTGCTTGGCGTTTGGCTTGGCGCTTTTCTTGGCGCATATCATGGCGCGTGGCTTGGCACTTGGCTTCGCGCTTGGCTTGGCGCTTGGCTTGGCGCTTGGCTTGCCGCTTGGCTTGGCGCTTTGCTTGGCGCTTGGCTTGGCGCTTTTCTTGGCGCATTTCTTGGCGCGTGGCTTGGCGCTTTTTTTGGCGCGTCGCTTGGCGCTTGGCTGGGCACTTGGCTTGGCAACTGGATTGACGCTTAACCTGGCGCTTGGCTTGGCGGCTTTCTTGTAGCGTGGTTTGGCACCTGGCTTGCCGCTTGGCTTGGCGCTGGGCCTGGCGCTTGTATTGGCGCCTTTCTTGGCGCGTGGTTTGGCACTTGGCTTGGCGCTTGGCTTGGCGCTTGGTTTGGCGCTTTTTTTGGCGCGTGGCTTGGCGCTTGGCTGGGCACTTGGCTTGGCAATTGGCTTGGCGCTTTTCTTGGCGCGTTGCTTGGCGCTTGGGTTGCCGGTTGGCCTGGGGCATGGCTTGGCGCTTTTATTGGCACTTTCCTTGGCGCGTGGTTTAGCGCTTGGCTGGGCGCTTGGCTTGGCGTTTGGCCTGGCGCTTTTCTTGGCGTGTGACTTGGCTCTTGGCTTGGCGCTTAACTTGGCGCGTCGCTTGTCGCTTGGCTTGGCGCTCTCTTTGGCGCGTGGCTTGGCGCTTTTCTTGCCGCTTGGCTTAACGCTTTACTTGGCGCGTAGCTTAGCGCGTGGCTTGTCGCTTGGCTTGGCGGTTTTTTTGGCGCTTAGCTTGGCGCTTTTCTTGGCGCGTGGGGTGGCGCGTGGCTTGTCGCTTGGCTTGGCGCATGGAGTGGCTCTCTTCTTGGCGCGTAGCTTGGCGCGTGGTTTGTCGCATGGCTTGGCGCTTGGCTTGGCGCATTGCGTGGCGCTTTTCTTGGCGCGTAGCTTGGCGCGTGGCTTGGCGCTTGGCTTGGCGCTTGGCTTGGCGCTCTCCTTGGCGCGTGGCTTGGCGCTTGGCTTGCCGCTTGGTTTAAAGCTTATCTTGGCGCGTAGCTTAGCGCGTGGCTTGTCGCTTGGCTTGGCGCATGGCGTGGCTTTTTTATTGGCGCGTAGCTTGGCGCGTGGTTTGTCGCTTGGCTTGGCGCTTGGCTTGGCGCATGGCGTGGCGCTTTTCTTGGCGCGTAGCTTGGCGCGTGGCTTGGCGCTTAGCCTGGCGCTTGGCTTGGCGCTCTCCTTGGCGCGTGGCTTAGCGCTTGGCTTGCCGCTTAGTTTAACGCTTTTCTTGGCGTGTAGCTTAGCGCGTGGCTTGTCGCTTGGCTTGGCGCTTTCCTTGGCACGTGGCTTGGCGCTTGGCTTGCCGATTGGTTTAACGCTTTTCTTGGCGCGTAGCTTAGCGCGTGCCTTCTCGCTTGGCTTGGCGCTCTCCTTGGTGCATAGGGTGGCGCTTTTCTTGGCGCTTGGCTTGGCGTTTTCCTTAGCACGTGGCTTGTTGCTTGGATTGGCGCATGGCGTGGCGCTTTTCCTGGCGTGTGGCTTGGCGCTTGGCTTGGCGCTTGGATTGGCGCTTGGCTTGGCGTTTTCCTTAGCGCGTGGCTTGTTGCTTTCCTTGGCGCATGGCGTGGCGCTTTTCTTGGCGCGTGGCTTGGCGCTTTTCTTGGCGCTTGGATTGGCGCTTGGCTTGCCGTTTTCCTTAGCGCGTGACTTGTTGCTTGGCTTGGCGCATGGCGTGGCGCTTTTCCTGGCGTGTGGCTTGGCGCTTGGCTTGGTGCTTGGCTTAGCGCTTGGCTTGGCGCTTGGCTTGGGGCTTGGCGCGGCGCTTTTCTTGGTGCGTGGCTTATCGCTTGGCTTGGCGTTCTCCTTGGCGCGTGGCTTGGCGCTTGGCTTGCCGCTTGGTTTAAAGCTTATCTTGGCGCGTAGCTTAGCGCGTGGCTTGTCGCTTGGCTTGGCGCATGGCGTGGCGCCTTTCTTGGCGCGTAGCTTGGCGCGTGGCTTGGCGCTTAGCTTGGCGCTTGGCTTGGCGCTCTCCTTGGCGCGTGGCTTGGCGATTGGCTTGCCGCTTAGTTTAACGCTTTTATTGGCGTGTAGCTTAGCGCGTGGCTTGTCGCTTGGCTTGGCGCTTTCCTTGGCACGTGGCTTGGCGCTTGGCTTGCCGATTGGTTTAACGCTTTTCTTGGCGCGTAGCTTAGCGCGTGGCTTGTCGCTTGGCTTGGCGCTCTCCTTGGTGCATAGGGTGGCGCTTTTCCTGGCGTGTGGCTTGGCGCTTGGCTTGGTGCTTGGCTTAGCGCTTGGCTTGGCGCTTGGCTTGGGGCATGGCGCGGCGCTTTTCTTGGTGCGTGGCTTATCGCTTGGCTTGGCGCTCTCCTTGGAGCGTGGCTTGGCGCTTGGCTTGGCGCCTTCCTTGGCGCGTTGCTTGGCGCATGGTTGCCGCTTGGTTTGAAGCTTGGCTTGGCGCTTTCTTGGCGCTTTCGTTGGCGCGTGTCTTGGCGCTTGGCCTGGAGAATAGCTTGGCGCTCTTCTTTTTGCGTGGCTTGGCGCTTGGCTGGACGCTTGGCTTGGCGCTTGGCTTAGCGCTTGGTTTGGCGCATGGCTTAACGCTCTCCTTGGCGCGTGGCTTGGCGCTTGGCTGGGCGCTTGGCTTGGCGCTTGGGTTGGCGTTTTTCTTGGCGCTTGGCTTGGCGCGTGGCTTGGCGTGTGGCTTGGCGCTTAGCTTTGGACTTTCTTAGCGCGTGGCTTAATGCTTGGCCTGCCGCTTGGCTTGGCGCTTGGCTTGGCGCTTGGCTTGGCGCATGGGGTGTTGCTGTCCTTGGCGCGTGGCTTGGCGCTTGGCTGGACGCTTGGCTTGGCGCTTTCTGCGCGCGTGACTTGTCGCTTTCTTAACGCGTGGCTTGGCGCTTGGCTTGGCTCTTGGTTTGGCGCATGGCGTGGCGTTTATCTTGGCGCGTGGCTTGGCGCTTGGCTTGGCGCTTGGCTTGGCGCCTTCCTTGGCGCGTTGCTTGGCGCATGGTTGCCGCTTGGTTTGAAGCTTGGCTTGGCGCTTTTCTTGGCGCTTTCGTTGGCGCGTGGCTTGGCGCTTGTCTTGTCGCTTGTCTTGGCGCTCTTCTTGGCGTTTGGCTTGGCGCTTTTCTTGGCGCGTGGATTGGCGCGTGGCTTGTCGCTTAACTTGGCTCATCGCGTGGCGCTTTTCTTGGCTCGTAGCTTGGCGCGAGGTTTGTCGCTTGTTTTGGCGCTTGGCTTGGCGCTTTCCTTGGCGCGTGGCTTGGCGCTTGGCTTGCCGCTTGGCTTGGTGCTTGGCTTGGCGCATGGGGTGTTGCTGTCCTTGGCGCGTGGCTTGGCGCTTGGCTGGACGCTTGGCTTGGCGCTTTCTGCGCGCGTAACTTGTCGCTTTCTTAACGCCTAGCTTGGCGCTTTTCTTGGCGCGTGGCTTAACGCGTGGCTTGTCGCTTGTCTTGGCGCTCTTCTTGGCGTTTGGCTTGGCGCTTTTCTTGGCGCGTGGATTGGCGCGTGGCTTGTCGCTTAACTTGGCTCATCGCGTGGCGCTTTTCTTGGCTCGTAGCTTGGCGCGAGGTTTGTCGCTTGTTTTGGCGCTTGGCTTGGCGCTTTCCTTGGCGCGTGGCTTGGCGCTTGGCTGGACGCTTGGCTTGGCGCTTTCTGCGCGCGTAACTTGTCGCTTTCTTAACGCGTGGCTTGGCGCTTGGCTTGGCTCTTGGTTTGGAGCATGGCGTGGCGTTTTTCTTGGCGCGTGGCTTGGCGCTTGGCTTGGCGCTTGGCTTGGCGCCTAGTTTGGCGCTTTTCTTGGCGCGTGGCTTAACGCGTGGCTTGTCGCGTGTCTTGGCGCTCTTCTTGGCGTTTGGCTTGGCGCTTTTCTTTGCGCGTGGCTTGGCGCATGGCTTGTCGCTTAACTTGGCGCATCGCGTGGCGCTTTTCTTGGCTCGTAGCTTGGCGCGAGGTTTGTCGCTTGTTTTGGCGCTTGGCTTGGCGCTTTCCTTGGCTCGTGGCTTGGCGCTTGGCTTGCCGCTTGGCTTGGCGCTCTTCTTGGCGCTTGGCTTGGCGCTTTTCTTGGCGCGTGGCTTGGCGCGTGGTTTGTCGCTTTGCTTGGCGCATGGCGTGGCGCCTTTCTTGGCGCGGAGCTTGGCGCGTGGCTTGGCGCTTGGCTTGGCGCTTGGCTTGGCGTTTGGTTTGGCGCTTGGCTTAACGCTTGGCTTGGCGCTTGGCTTGGCGCTTGGCTTAGCGCTTGGATTGGCAATTTTCTTGGCGCGTGGCTTAACGCGTGGCTTGTCGCTTGGCTTGGCGCTCTCCTTGGCGCGTTGCTTGGCGCTTGGCTTAGCGCGTGGATTGGCGCTTGGCTTGGCGCCTTTCTTGGCGCGTGGCTTGGCGCGTGGCTTGGCGCGTAGTTTGTCGCTTGTCTTGGGGCATTGCGTTGCGTTTCTCTTGGCGCGTGGCTTGGTGCTTGGCTTGGCGCTTGGCTTGGCGCTTGGCTTGGCGCTTTTCTTGGCGCGTGACTTAACGCGTCGCTTGTCGCTTGGCTTGGCGCTTTCCTTTGCGCGTGGCTTGGAGCTTGGCATGGCGCCTTTCTTGGCGCGTCGCTCGGCGTTATCCTTGGCGCGTGGCTGTGCCTTTAGCTTGGCAGTTGGCTTGGTGTTTGGCTTGGCGATTGGCTTAGCGCTTTTGTTGGCGCGTTGCTTGGCGCTTGGGTTGCCGCTTGGCCTGGGGCACGGCTTGGCGCTTTTCTTGGCGCTTTCCTTGGCGCGTGGGTTAGCGCTTGGCTTGCCGCTTAGTTTAACGCTTTTCTTGGCCTGTAGCTTAGCGCGTGGCTTGTCGCTTGGCTTGGCGCTTTCCTTGGCACGTGGCTTGGCGCTTGGCTTGCCGATTGGTTTAACGCTTTTCTTGGCGCGTAGCTTAGCGCGTGCCTTCTCGCTTGGCTTGGCGCTCTCCTTGGTGCATAGGGTGGCGCTTTTCTTGGCGCTTGGCTTGGCGTTTTCCTTAGCACGTGGCTTGTTGCTTGGATTGGCGCATGGCGTGGCGCTTTTCCTGGCGTGTGGCTTGGCGCTTGGCTTGGCGCTTGGATTGGCGCTTGGCTTGGCGTTTTCCTTAGCGCATGGCTTGTTGCTTGGCTTGGCGCATGGCGTGGCGCTTTTCTTGGCGCGTGGCTTGGCGCTTTTCTTGGCGCTTGGATTGGTGCTTGGCTTGCCGTTTTCCTTAGCGCGTGACTTGTTGCTTGGCTTGGCGCATGGCGTGGCGCTTTTCCTGGCGTGTGGCTTGGCGCTTGGCTTGGTGCTTGGCTTAGCGCTTGGCTTGGCGCTTGGCTTGGGGCTTGGCGCGGCGCTTTTCTTGGTGCGTGGCTTATCGCTTGGCTTGGCGTTCTCCTTGGCGCGTGGCTTGGCGCTTGGCTTGCCGCTTGGTTTAAAGCTTATCTTGGCGCGTAGCTTAGCGCGTGGCTTGTCGCTTGGCTTGGCGCATGGCGTGGCGCCTTTCTTGGCGCGTAGCTTGGCGCGTGGCTTGGCGCTTAGCTTGGCGCTTGGCTTGGCGCTCTCCTTGGCGCGTGGCTTGGCGATTGGCTTGCCGCTTAGTTTAACGCTTTTATTGGCGTGTAACTTAGCGCGTGGCTTGTCGCTTGGCTTGGCGCTTTCCTTGGCACGTGGCTTGGCGCTTGGCTTGCCGATTGGTTTAACGCTTTTCTTGGCGCGTAGCTTAGCGCGTGGCTTGTCGCTTGGCTTGGCGCTCTCCTTGGTGCATAGGGTGGCGCTTTTCCTGGCGTGTGGCTTAGCGCTTGGCTTGGTGCTTGGCTTAGCGCTTGGCTTGGCGCTTGGCTTGGGGCATGGCGCGGCGCTTTTCTTGGTGCGTGGCTTATCGCTTGGCTTGGCGCTCTCCTTGGAGCGTGGCTTGGCGCTTGGCTTGGCGCCTTCCTTGGCGCGTTGCTTGGCGCATGGTTGCCGCTTGGTTTGAAGCTTGGCTTGGCGCTTTTCTTGGCGCTTTCGTTGGCGCGTGTCTTGGCGCTTGGCCTGGAGAATAGCTTGGCGCTCTTCTTTTTGCGTGGCTTGGCGCTTGGCTGGACGCTTGGCTTGGCGCTTGGCTTAGCGCTTGGTTTGGCGCATGGCTTAACGCTCTCCTTGGCGCGTGGCTTGGCGCTTGGCTGGGCGCTTGGCTTGGCGCTTGGGTTGGCGTTTTTCTTGGCGCTTGGCTTGGCGCGTGGCTTGGCGTGTGGCTTGGCGCTTAGCTTTGGACTTTCTTAGCGCGTGGCTTAATGCTTGGCCTGCCGCTAGGCTTGGCGCTTGGCTTGGCGCTTGGCTTGGCGCATGGGGTGTTGCTGTCCTTGGCGCGTGGCTTGGCGCTTGGCTGGACGCTTGTCTTGGCGCTTTCTGCGCGCGTGACTTGTCGCTTTCTTAACGCGTGGCTTGGCGCTTGGCTTGGCTCTTGGTTTGGCGCATGGCGTGGCGTTTTTCTTGGCGCGTGGCTTGGCGCTTGGCTTGGCGCTTGGCTTGGCGCCTTCCTTGGCGCGTTGCTTGGCGCATGGTTGCCGCTTGGTTTGAAGCTTGGCTTGGCGCTTTTCTTGGCGCTTTCGTTGGCGCGTGGCTTGGCGCTTGTCTTGTCGCTTGTCTTGGCGCTCTTCTTGGCGTTTGGCTTGGCGCTTTTCTTGGCGCGTGGATTGGCGCGTGGCTTGTCGCTTAACTTGGCTCATCGCGTGGCGCTTTTCTTGGCTCGTAGCTTGGCGCGAGGTTTGTCGCTTGTTTTGGCGCTTGGCTTGGCGCTTTCCTTGGCGCGTGGCTTGGCGCTTGGCTTGCCGCTTGGCTTGGTGCTTGGCTTGGCGCATGGGGTGTTGCTGTCCTTGGCGCGTGGCTTGGCGCTTGGCTGGACGCTTGGCTTGGCGCTTTCTGCGCGCGTAACTTGTCGCTTTCTTAACGCCTAGCTTGGCGCTTTTCTTGGCGCGTGGCTTAACGCGTGGCTTGTCGCTTGTCTTGGCGCTCTTCTTGGCGTTTGGCTTGGCGCTTTTCTTGGCGCGTGGATTGGCGCGTGGCTTGTCGCTTAACTTGGCTCATCGCGTGGCGCTTTTCTTGGCTCGTAGCTTGGCGCGAGGTTTGTCGCTTGTTTTGGCGCTTGGCTTGGCGCTTTCCTTGGCGCGTGGCTTGGCGCTTGGCTTGCCGCTTGGCTTGGTGCTTGGCTTGGCGCATGGGGTGTTGCTGTCCTTGGCGCGTGGCTTGGCGCTTGGCTGGACGCTTGGCTTGGCGCTTTCTGCGCGCGTAACTTGTCGCTTTCTTAACGCGTGGCTTGGCGCTTGGCTTGGCTCTTGGTTTGGCGCATGGCGTGGCGTTTTTCTTGGCGCGTGGCTTAGCGCTTGGTTTGGCGCTTGGCTTGGCGCCTAGTTTGGCGCTTTTCTTGGCGCGTGGCTTAACGCGTGGCTTGTCGCGTGTCTTGGCGCTCTTCTTGGCGTTTGGCTTGGCGCTTTTCTTTGCGCGTGGCTTGGCGCATGGCTTGTCGCTTAACTTGGCGCATCGCGTGGCGCTTTTCTTGGCTCGTAGCTTGGCGCGAGGTTTGTCGCTTGTTTTGGCGCTTGGCTTGGCGCTTTCCTTGGCTCGTGGCTTGGCGCTTGGCTTGCCGCTTGGCTTGGCGCTCTTCTTGGCGCTTGGCTTGGCGCTTTTCTTGGCGCGTGGCTTGGCGCGTGGTTTGTCGCTTTGCTTGGCGCATGGCGTGGCGCTTTTCTTGGCGCGGAGCTTGGCGCGTGGCTTGGCGCTTGGCTTGGCGCTTGGCTTGGCGTTTGGTTTGGCGCTTGGCTTAACGCTTGGCTTGGCGCTTGGCTTGGCGCTTGGCTTAGCGCTTGGCTTGGCAATTTTCTTGGCGCGTGGCTTAACGCGTGGCTTGTCGCTTGGCTTGGCGCTCTCCTTGGCGCGTTGCTTGGCGCTTGGCTTAGCGCGTGGATTGGCGCTTGGCTTGGCGCCTTTCTTGGCGCGTGGCTTGGCGCGTGGCTTGGCGCGTAGTTTGTCGCTTGTCTTGGGGCATTGCGTTGCGTTTCTCTTGGCGCGTGGCTTGGTGCTTGGCTTGGCGCTTGGCTTGGCGCTTGGCTTGGCGCTTGGCTTGGCGCTTTTCTTGGCGCGTGACTTAACGCGTCGCTTGTCGCTTGGCTTGGCGCTTTCCTTTGCGCGTGGCTTGGAGCTTGGCATGGCGCCTTTCTTGGCGCGTCGCTCGGCATTATTCTTGGCGCGTGGCTGTGCCTTTAGCTTGGCAGTTGGCTTGGTGTTTGGCTTGGCGATTGGCTTAGCGCTTTTGTTGGCGCATTGCTTGGCGCTTGGGTTGCCGCTTGGCCTGGGGCACGGCTTGGCGCTTTTCTTGGCGCTTTCCTTGGCGCGTGGGTTAGCGCTTGGCTGGGCGCTTGGCTTGGCGTTTGGCTTGACGCTTTTTTTGGCGCGTGGTTTGTCGCTTGGCTTGGCGCTTTTTTTTGCATGTGGCTTGGCACTTGGCTTGGCGCTTAACTTGGCGCGTGGCTTGTCGCTTAACTTGGCGCTCTCTTTGGCGCGTGGCTTGGCGCTTGGCTTGCCGCTTGGTTTAACGCTTTTCTTGCCCCGTAGCTTAGCGCGTATATGTTCCTTGGCTTGGCCCATGGCGTGGCGCTTTTCCTGGTGCGTGGTTTGTCGCTTGGCTTGGCGCTTGGCTTGGCGCCTAGCTTGGCGCTTTTCTTGGCGCGTGGCTTAACGCGTGGGTTGTCGCTTGGCTTGGCGCTCTTCTTGGCGTTTGGCTTGGCGCTTTTCTTGGCGCGTGGCTTGGCGCGTGGCTTGTCACTTGGCTTGGCGCATGGCGTGGCGCTTTTCTTGGCTTGTAGCTTGGCGCGTGGTTTGTCGCTTGGTTTGGCGCTTGGCTTGGCGCTTTCCTTGACGCGTGGCTTGGCGCTTGGCTTGCCGCTTGGCTTGGCGCTCTTCTTGGCGCTTGGCTTGGCGCTTTTCTTGGCGCGTAACTTGGCGCGTGGCTTGTCGCTTGGCTTGGCGCATGGCGTGGCGCTTTTCTTGGCGCGTAGCTTGGCGCGTGGCTTGGCGCTTGGCTTGGCGCTTGGCTTGGCGCTTGGCTTGGCGCTTTTCTTGGCTCGTGGTTTGGCGCTTGGCTTAACGCTTTTCTTGGCGCGTAGCTTAGCGCGTGTCTTGTCGCTTGGCTTGGCGCTCTCCTTGGTGCATAGGGTGGCGCTTTTCTTGGCGCGTGGCTTGGCGCTTGGCTTGGCGCTTTTCTTGGCGCGTGGTTTGTCGCTTGGCTTGGCGCATGGCGTGGCAATTTCCTTGGCGCTTGGATTGGCGCTTGGCTTGGCGCTTGGCTTGGCGCTTGGCTTGGCGATTGGCTTGGCGTTTTCCTTAGCGCGTGGTTTGTTGCTTAGCTTGGCGCATGGCGTGGCGCTTTTCTTGGCGTGTGGCTTGGCGCTTGGCTTGGTGCTTGGCTTGGCGCTTGGCTTGGCGTTTGGCTTGGCGCTTTTCTTTGCGCGTGGCTTAACGCGTGGCTTATCGCTTGGCTTGGCGCTCCCCTTGGCGCGTGGCTTGGCGCTTGGCTTGGCGCCTTTCTTGGCGCGTGGCTCGGCGCTATTCTTGGCGCGTGGCTGGGCGTTTGGCTTAGCGCTTGGCTTGGCGTTTGGCTTGGCGATTGGCTTGGCGATTGGCTTGGCGCTTTTGTTGGCGCGTTTCTTGGCGCATAGGTTGCCGCTTGGCTTAGCGCTTCGCTTGACGCTTGGCTTGACGCTTTTCTTGGCACGTGGCTTGTCGCTTGGATTTGCGCTTTTCTTGGCGCGTGGCTTGGCACTTGGCTTGGCGCTTGGCTTGGCGCTTGCCCTGGAGAATAGCTTGGCGTTCTTCTTGGCGCGTGGCTTTACGCTTGGCTGGGCGCTTGGCTTGGCGCTTGGCTTGGCGCTTGGCTTGGCGCTTGGCTTGGCGCTTTTCTTGAGGCGTGGCTTGGCGCGTGGCTTGGCGCGTGGCTTAGCGCTGTCCTTGGCGCGTGGCTTGGCGCTTGGCTGAACGCTTGGCTTGGCGTTTTCTGCGCGCGTGGTTTGTCGCTTGGCGTAGCGCTTTCTTGGCGCGTGGCTTGGCGCGTGGCTTGCCGCTTGGCTTGGCGCTTGGCTTGGTGCTTGGCTTGACGCATGGCTTATCGCTCTCTTTGGCGCGTGGCTTGGCGCTTGACTGAACGCTTGGCTTGCCGTTTTTTGCGCGCGTGGCTTGTCGCTTGGCTTGGCGCTTTCTCGGCGCGTGGCTTGGCGCTTGGCTTGGCCTCTGGCTTGGCGCTTGGCTTGGCGCTTGGCTTGGCGCTCTCCATAGCGCGTGGCTTGGCGCTTGTCTGGGCGCTTGGCTTGGCGCTTGACTTGGCGCTTGGCTTAGCGCTTGGCTTGGCGCTTTCTTGGCGCCTGGCTTGTCGCTTTTCCTGGCGCATTTCTTGGCGCGTGTCTTGGCGCTTTTTTTGGCGCGTGGCTTGGCGCTTGGCTGGGCACTTGGCTTGGTAATTGGCTTGGCGCTTAACCTGACGTTTGGCTTGGCAGCTTTCTTGTAGCGTGGTTTGGCACCTGGCTTGCCGCTTGGCTTGGCGCTTGGCCTGGCGTTTGGATTGGCGCCTTTCTTGGCGCGTGGTTTGGCACTTGGATTGGCGCTTGGCTTGGCGCTTGGTTTGGCGCTTTTCTTGGCGCGTGGCTTGGCGCTTGGCTGGGCACTTGGCTTGGCAGTTGGCTTGGCGCTTAACCTGGCTTTTGGCTTGGCGGCTTTCTTGTAGCGTGGTTTGGCACCTGGCTTGCCGTTTGGCTTGGCGCTTTTCTTGGCGCATTCCTTGGCGCCTTTCTTGGAGCTTGGTTTTGCACTTGGCTTGCCGCTTGGCTTGGCGCTTGGCTTGGCGCTTGGCTTGACGCTTTTCTTGGCGCATTTCTTGGCGCGTAGCTTGGCGCTTAGCTTGGCGTTTGGCCTGGCGATTGGCTTGGCGATTGGCTTGGCGCTTTTGTTGGCGCGTTTCTTGGCGCATGGGTTGCCGCTTGGCTTAGCGCTTCGCATGACGCTTGGCTTGACGCTTTTCTTGGCACGTGGCTTGTCGCTTGGATTTGCGCTTTTCTTGGCGCGTGGCTTGGCACTTGGCTTGGCGCTTGGCTTGGCGCTTGCCCTGGAGAATAGCTTGGCGTTCTTCTTGGCGCGTGGCATTACGCTTGGCTGGGCGCTTGGCTTGGCGCTTGGCTTGGCGCTTGGCTTGGCGCTTTTCTTGAGGCGTGGCTTGGCGCGTGGCTTAGCGCGTGGCTTAGCGCTGTCCTTGGCGCGTGGCTTGGCGCTTGGCTGAACGCTTGGCTTGGCGTTTTCTGCGCGCGTGGCTTGTCGCTTGGCGTGGCGCTTTCTTGGCGCGTGGCTTGCCGCTTGGCTTGGCGCTTGGCTGGGCGCTTGGCTTGGCGCTTGGCTTGGCGCTTGGCTTGGCGCTTGGCTTGGCGCTTTTCTTGAGGCGTGGCTTGGCGCGTGGCTTAGCGCGTGGCTTAGCGCTGTCCTTGGCGCGTGGCTTGGCGCTTGGCTGAACGCTTGGCTTGGCGTTTTCTGCGCGCGTGGCTTGTCGCTTGGCGTAGCGCTTTCTTGGCGCGTGGCTTGGCGCGTGGCTTGGCGCTTGGCTGAACGCTTGGCTTGGCGTTTTCTGCGCGCGTGGCTTGTCGCTTGGCTTGGCGCTTTCTCGGCGCGTGGCTTGGCGCTTGGCTTGGCCTCTGGCTTGGCGCTTGGATTGGCGCTCTCCATAGCGCGTAGCTTGGCGCTTGTCTGGGCGCTTGGCTTGGCGCTTGTCTTGGCGCTTGGCTTAGCGCTTGGCTTGGCGCTTTGTTGGCGCCTGGCTTGTCGCTTGGCTTGGCGCTTTCCTTGGCGGGTGGTTCTGCACTTGGCTTGGCGCGTGGCTTGGCACTTTTCTAGGCACTTGGCTTGGCGCTTTGCTGGCTGGGCGCTTGGTTTAGCGCATGGCTTGAAGCTTGGTTTGACGCCTTTCTTGGCGCTTGGCTTGGCGCTTGGCTTGGCGCTTGGCTTGGCGCTTTTCTTGGCGCATTTCTTGGCGCGTGGCTTGGCGCTTGGCTTGGCGCTTGGCTTGGCGCTTGGCTTGGCGCTTGGCTAGGCGCTTTGCTTGGCGCTTGGTTTGGCGCTTTTCCTGGCGCATTTCTTGGCGCGTGGCTTGGCGCTTTTTTTGGCGCGTGGCTTGGCGCTTGGCTGGGCAATTGGCTTGGTAATTGGCTTGGCGCTTAACCTGACGCTTGGCTTGGCAGCTTTCTTGTAGCGTGGTTTGGCACCTGGCTTGCCGCTTGGCTTGGCGCTTGGCCTGGCGCTTGGATTGGCGCCTTTCTTGGCGCGTGGTTTGGCACTTGGATTGGCGCTTGGCTTGGCGCTTGGTTTGGCGCTTTTCTTGGCGCGTGGCTTGGCGCTTGGCTGGGCACTTGGCTTGGCAATTGGCTTGGCGCTTAACCTGGCTTTTGGTTTGGCGGCTTTCTTGTAGCGTGGTTTGGCACCTGGCTTGCCGCTTGGCTTGGCGCTTGGCTTGGCGCTTGGCTTGACGCTTTTCTTGGCGCATTCCTTGGCGCTTTTCTTGGAGCTTGGCTTTGCACTTGGTTTGCCGCTTGGTTTGGCGCTTGGCGCTTGGCTTGACGTTTTTCTTGGAGCATTTCTTGGCGCGTAGCTTGTTGCTTGGCTTGGCGTTTGGCTTGGCGCTTGGCTTGGCACTTTTCTTGGCGATTGGTTTGGCACTTGGCTTGCCGCTTGGCTTGGGGCTTGGCCTGGCGCTTGGCTTGGCGCTTTTCTTGGCGCGTGGTTTTGCACTTGGCTTGCCGCTTGGCTTGGCGCTTTTCTTGGCGCCTTTCTTGGCGCGTGGCTTGGCGCTCGTCTTGGCGCATGGCTTGGCGCTCTCCTTGGCGTTTGGTTTGGTGCTTGGCCTGGCGCTTCGCTTAGCGCTGTTCTTGGCACTTGGCTTGGCGCTTAACTTGGCGCTTGGCTTGGCGCCTGGTTTGGCGCTTTTCTTGGCGCGTGGTTTGGCACTTGGCTTGCCGCTTGGCTTGGTGCTTGGCCTGGCGCTTGGATTGGCGCTTTTCTTGGCGCCTTTCTTGGCGCGTGGCTTGGCGCTCGTCTTGGCGCATGGCTTGGCGCTCTCCTTGGCGTTTGGCTTGGCGCTTGGCTAAGCGCTTGGCTTGACGCTTTTCTTGGCGCGCAGCTTGGCACTTGGTTTTATGCTTAGCATGGCGCTTGGCTTGGCGCATGGCTTGGCGCTCTCTTTGGCGCGTGGCTTGGCGCTTGGCTTGGCGCTTTCCTTTGCGCGTGGTTTGTCGCTTGGCTTGGCGCTTTTTTTGGCGTTTTTCTTGGCGCGTAAGTTAACGCGTGGCTTGTCGCTTGGCTTGGCGCTCTCCTTGGCGTTTGGCTTGGCGCTTGGCCAAGCGCTTGGCTTGACGCTTTTCTTGGCGCGTAGCTTGGCACTTGGTTTTACGCTTAGCATGGCGCTTGGATTGGCGCATGGCTTGGCGCTTTCTTTGGCGCGTGGCTTGGCGCTTGGCTTGGCGCTTTTTTTGGCACGTGGCTTGGCGCGTGGCTTGGCGCTTGGCTTGGCGCTTGGCTTGGCGCTTGGCTTGGCGCTTTTTTTTGCGCGTGGCTTGTCGCTTGGCTTGGCGCATGGCGTGGCGCTTTTCTCGTCGCGTGGCTTGGCGCTTAGCTTGGCGCTTTTCTTTGCGCGTGCTTTGTCGCTTGGCTTGGCGCATGGCGTGGCGCTTTTTTTGGCACGTGGCTTGGCGCGTGGCTTGGCGCATGGCTTGGCGCTTGGCTTGGCGCTTTTTTTTGCGCGTGGCTTGTCGCTTGGCTTGGCGCATGGCGTAGCGCTTTTCTTGTCGCGTGGCTTGGCGCTTGGCTTAGCGCTTGGCTTGGCGCTTGGCTTGGCGCTTTCCTTAGCGCGTGGCTTGTCGCTTGGCTTGGCGCATGGCGTGACGCTTTTTTTGGCACGTGGCATGGTGCTTGGCTTGGCGCATGGCTTGGCGCTCTCCTTGGCGCGTCGCTTGTCGCTTGGCTTGGTGCATGGCGTGGCGCTTTTCTTGGCGCATGGCTTGGCGCTTGGCTTGGCGCTTGGCCTGGCGCTTGGCTTGGCGCTTGGCTTGGCGCTTTTCTTGGCATGTAACTTAACGCGTAGCTTGTCGCTTGGCTTGGCGCTTTTCTTGGCGCATATCTTGGCGCGTGGCTTGGCGCTTGGCTTGGCGCTTGGATTGGCGCTTGGCTTGGCGCTTGGCTAGGCGCTTTGCTTGGCGCTTGGATTGGTGCTTTTCTTGACGCATTTCTTGGCGCGTGGCTTGGCGCTTTTTCTGGCGCGTGGCTTGGCGCTTGGCTGGGCACTTGGCTTGGCTATTGGCTTGGCGCTTAACCTGGCGCTTGGCTTAGCGGCTTTCTTGTAGCGTGGTTTGGCACCTGGCTTGCCGCTTGGCTTGGCGCTTGGCCTGGCGCTTGGATTGGCGCCTTTCTTGGCGCGTGGGTTGGCACTTGGCTTGGCGCTTGGCTTGGCGCTTGGTTTGGCGCTTTTTTTGGCGCGGGGCTTGGCGCTTGCCTGGGCACTTGGCTTGGCAATTGGCTTGGCGCTTAACCTGGCGCTTGGCTTGGCGGCTTTCTTGTAGCGTGGTTTGGCACCTGGTTTGAGGCTTGGCTTGGCGCTTGGCCTGGCGCTTGGATTGGCGCCTTTCTTGGAGCTTGGCTTTGCACTTGGCTTGCCGCTTGGCTTGGCGCTTGGCTTGGCGCTTGGCTTGACGCTTTTCTTGGCGCATTTCTTGGCGCGTAGCTTGGCGCTTTGCTTGGCGCTTGGCTTGGCGCTTTTCTTGGCGCGTGGTTTGGCACTTGGCTTGCCGCTTGGCTTGGTGCTTGGCCTAGCGCTTGGCTTGGCGCTTTTCTTGGCGCCTTTCGTGACGCGTGGCTTGGCGCTCGTCTTGGCGTTTGGTTTGGTGCTTAGCCTGGCGCTTCGCTTAGCGCTTTTCTTGGCACTTGGCTTGGCGGTTAACTTGGCGCTTGGCTTGGCGCTTGGCTTGGCGCTTTTCTTGGCGCGTGGTTTGGCACTTGGCTTGGTGCTTGGCCTGGCGCTTGCCTTGGCGCTTTTCTTGGCGCCTTTCTTAACGCGTGGCTTGGCGCTCGTCTTGGCGCATGGCTTGGCGCTTTCCTTGGTGTTTGGCTTGGCGCTAGGCTAAGCGCTTGGCTTGACGCTTTTCTTGGAGCTTGGCTTTGCACTTGGCTTGCCGCTTGGCTTGGCGCATGGCATGGCCCTTTTTTTGGCACGTGGTTTGGCGCTTGGCTTGGCGCTTGGCTTGGCGCTTGGCTTGGCGTTTTTCTTGGCGCGTAAGTTAACGCGTGGCTTGTCGCTTGGCTTGGCGCTCTCCTTGGCGTTTGGCTTGGCGCTTGGCTAAGCGCTTGGCTTGACGCTTTTCTTGGCGCGTAGCTTGGCACTTGGTTTTATGCTTAGCATGGCGCTTGGCTTGGCGCATGGCTTGGCGCTTTCTTTGGCGCGTGGTTTGTCGCTTGGCTTGGCGCATGGCATGGCCCTTTTTTTGGCACGTCGTTTGGCGCTTGGCTTGGCGCTTGGCTTGGCGCTTTTCTTGGCGCGTGGTTTGTCGCTTGGCTTGGCGCTTTCCTTGGCGGGTGGTTCTGCAGTTGGCTTGGCGCGTGGCTTGGCACTTTTCTAGGCGCGTGGCTTGGCGCTTTGCTGGCTGGGCGCTTGGTTTAGCGCATGGCTTGACGCTTGGTTTGGCGCCTTTCTTAGCGCTTGGCTTGGCGCTTGGCTTGGCGCTTGGCTTGGCGCTTTGCTTGGCGCTTGGCTTGGCGCTTTTTTTGGCGCATTTCTTGGCGCGTGGCTTGGCGCTTGGCTTGGCGCTTGGCTTGGCGCTTGGCTTGGCGCTTGGCTAGGCGCTTTGCTTGGCGCTTGGTTTGGCGCTTTTCCTGGCGCATTTCTTGGCGCGTGGCTTGGCGCTTTTTTTGGCGCGTGGCTTGGCGCTTGGCTTGGCGCTTGGCCTGGCGCTTGGATTGGCGCCTTTCTTGGCGCGTGGCTTGGCGCTCGTCTTGGCGCATGGCTTGGCGCTCTCCTTGGTGTTTGGCTTGGCGCTAGGCTAAGCGCTTGGCTTGACGCTTTTCTTGGCGCGTAGCTTAGCACTTGGTTTTATGCTTAGCATGGCGCTTGGCTTGGCGCATGGCTTGGCGCTCTCTTTGGCGCGTGGTTTGTCGCTTGGCTTGGCGCATGGCATGGCCCTTTTTTTGGCACGTCGTTTGGCGCTTGGCTTGGCGCTTGGCTTGGCGCTTGGCTTGGCGTTTTTCTTGGCGCGTAAGTTAACGTGTGGCTTGTCGCTTGGCTTGGCGCTCTCCTTGGCGTTTGGCTTGGCGCTTGGCTAAGCGCTTGGTTTGATGCTTTTCTTGGCGCGTAGCTTGGCACTTGGTTTTATGCTTAGCATGGCGCTTGGCTTGGCGCATGGCTTGGCGCTCTCTTTGGCGCGTGGCTTGGCGCTTGGCTTGGCGCTTTTCTTGGCGCGTGGTTTGTCGCTTGGCTTGGCGCATGGCGTGGCGCTTTTTTTGGCACGTGGCTTGGCGCGTGGCTTGGCGCTTGCTTTGGCGCTTTTTTTTGCGCGTGGCTTGTCGCTTGGCTTGGCGCATGGCGTGGCGCTTTTCTTGTCGCGTGGCTTGGCGCTTGGCTTAGCGCTTGACTTGGCGCTTGGCTTGGCGCTTTCCTTAGCGCGTGGCTTGTCACTTGGCTTGGCGCATGGCGTGACGCTTTTTTTGGCACGTGGCATGGCGCTTGGCTTGGCGCATGGCTTGGCGCTCTCCTTGGCGCGTGGCTTGTCGCTTGACTTGGCGCATGGCGTGGCGCTTTTCTTGGCGCATGGCTTAGCGCTTGGCTTGGCGCTTGGCCTGGCGCTTGGCTTGACGCTTGGCTTGGCGTTTTTCTTGGCATGTGACTTAACGCGTGGCTTGTCGCTTGGCTTTTCGCTCTCCTTGGCGCGTGGCTTGGAGCTTTTCTTGGCGCCTTTCTTGGCTCGTGGCTGGGTCTTTGGCTTGGCGCTTGGCTTGGTGTTTGGCTTGGCGATTGGCTTGGCGCTTTTCTTGGCGCGTTGCTTGGCGCTTGGGTTGCCGGTTGGCCTGGGGCATGGCTTGGCGCTTTTATTGGCACTTTCCTTGGCGCGTGGTTTAGCGCTTGGCTGGGCGCTTGGCTTGGCGTTTGGCTTGGCGCTTTTCTTGGCGTGTGGCTTGGCACTTGGCTTGGCGCTTAACTTGGCGCGTCGCTTGTCGCTTGGCTTGGCGCTCTCTTTGGCGCGTGGCTTGGCGCTTTTCTTGCAGCCTGGCTTAACGCTTTACTTGGCGCGTAGCTTAGCGCGTGGTTTGTCGCTTGGCTTGGCGCTTTTCTTGGCGTTTAGCTTGGCGCTTTTTTTGGCGCGTGGGGTGGCGGGTGGCTTGTCGCTTGGCTTGGCGCATGGCGTGGCTCTTTTCTAATCGCGTAGCTTGGCGCGTGGTTTGTCGCTTGGCTTGGCGCTTGGCTTGGCGCATTGCGTGGCGCTTTTCTTGGCGCGTAGCTTGGCGCGTGGCTTAGCGCTTGGCTTGGCGCTCTCCTTGGCGCGTGGCTTGGCGCTTGGCTTGCCGCTTGCTTTAAAGCTTTTCTTGGCGCGTAGCTTAGCGCGTGGCTTGTCGCTTGGCTTGGCGCTTGGCTTGGCGCTCTCCTTGGCGCGTGGCTTGGCGCTTGGCTTGCCGCTTGGTTTAACGCTTTTCTTGGCGTGTAGCTTAGCGCGTGGCTTGTCGCTTGGCTTGACGCTCTCCTTGGCGCGTGGCTTGGCGTTTGGCTTGCCGATTGGTTTAACGCGTTTCTTGGCGCGTAGCTTAGCGCGTGGCTTGTCGCTTGGATTGGCGCTCTTCTTGGTGCATAGGGTGGCGCTTTTCTTGGCGCGTGTCTTGGCGCTTTTCTTGGCGCTTGGCTTGGCGCTTGGATTGGCGTTTTCCTTAGCGCGTGGCTTGTTGCTTGGCTTGGCGCATTGCGTGGCGCCTTTCCTGGCGTGTGGCTTGGCGCTTGGCTTGGCGCTTGGATTGGCGCTTGTCTTGGCGTTTTCCTTAGCGCGTGGCATGTTGCTTGGCTTGGCGCATGGCGTGGCGCTTTTCTTGGCGCGTGGCTTAGCGCTTTTCTTGGCGCTTGGATTGGCGCTTGGCTTGGCGTTTTCCTTAGCGCGTGGCTTGTTGCTTGGCTTGGCGCATGGCGTGGCGCTTTTCCTGGCGTGTGGCTTGGCGCTTGGCTTGGTGCTTGGCTTGGCGCTTGGCTTGGCGCTTGGCTTGGGGCATGGCGTGGCGCTTTTCTTGGCGCGTGACTTATCGCTTGGCTTGGCGCTCTCCTTGGAGCGTGGCTTGGCGCTTGGCTTGGCGCCTTTCTTGGCGCGTGGCTGGGCGTTTAACTTAGCGCTTGGCTTGGCGTTTGGCTTTGCGATTGGCTTGGCGCTTTTGTTGGCTCGTTGCTTGGCGCATGGTTGCCGCTTGGTTTAAGGCTTGGCTTGGCGCTTTTCTTGGCGCTTTTGTTGGCGCGTGGCTTGGCGCTTGGCCTGGAGAATAACTTGGCGCTCTTCTTTTCGCGTGGCTTGGCGCTTGGCTGGACGCTTGGCTTGGCGCTTGGCTTAGCGCTTGGCTTGGCGCATGGCTTAACGCTCTCCTTGGCGCGTGGCTTGGCACTTGGCTGGGCGCTTGGCTTGGCGCTTGGGTTGGCGTTTTTCTTGGCGCTTGGCTTGGCGCGTGGCTTGAAGTGTGGATTTGCGCTTAGCTTTGGACTTTTCTTAGCGCGTGGCTTAATGCTTGGCCTGCCGCTTGGCTTGGCGCTTTTCAGGGCGCTTTTCTTGGCGCGTGGCTTAGCGCTTGGATTGGCGCCTGGCTTGGTGCTTGGCTTGGCGCATGGGGTGTTTCTGTCCTTGGCGCGTGGCTTGGCGCTCGGCTGGACGCTTGGCTTGGCGCTTTCTGCGCATGTGACTTGTCGCTTTCTTAAAGCGTGGCTTGGCGCTTGGCTTGGCTCTTGGCTTGTTGCATGGCGTGGCGCTTTTCTTGGCGCGTGGCTTGGAGCTTGGCTTGGCGCTTGGCTTGGCGCATAGCTTGGCGCTTTTCTTGGCGCGTGGCTTAACGCGTGGCTTGTCGCTTGTCTTGGCGCTCTTCTTGGCGTTTGGCTTGGCGCTTTTCTTGGCGCGTGGCTTGGCGCGGGGCTTGTCGCTTAACTTGACGCATCGCGTAACGCTTTTCTTGGCTCGTAGCTTGGCGCGAGGTTTGTCGCTTGTTTTGGCGCTTGGCTTGGCGCTTTCCTTGGCGCGTGGCTTGGCGCTTGGTTTGCCGCTTGGCTTGGCGCTCTTCTTGGCGCTTGGCTTGGCGCTTTTCTTGGCGCGTGGCTTGGCGCGTGGTTTGTCGCTTGGCTTGGCGCATGGCGTGGCGCTTTTCTTGGCGCGTAGCTTGGCGCGTGGCTTGGCGCTTGGCTTGGCGCTTGGCTTGGCGCTTGGCTTGGCGCTTGGTTTGGCGCTTGGCTTAACGCTTGGCTTGGCGCTTGGCTTGGCGCTTGGCTTAGCGCTTGGCTTGGCGATTTTCTTGGCGCGTGGCTTGTCGCTTGGCTTGGCGCTTTCCTTGGCGCGTTGCTTGGCGCTTGGCTTGGCGCCTTTCTTGGCGCGTGGCTTGGCGCGTGGCTTGGCGCGTAGCTTGTCGCTTGTCTTGGGGCATTGCGTTGCGTTTTTCTTGGCGCGTGGCTTGGTGCTTGGCTTGGCGCTTGGCTTGGCGCTTGGCTTGGCGCTTGGCTTGGCGCTTTTCTTGGCGCGTGACTTAACGCGTCGCTTTTCGCTTGGTTTGGCGCTTTCCTTGGCGCGTGGCTTGGAGCTTGGCTTGGCGCCTTTCTTGGCGCGTGGCTCCGCGTTATTCTTGGCGCGTGGCTGTGCCTTTCGCTTGCCAGTTGGCTTGGTGTTTGGCTTGGCGATTGGCTTGGCGCTTTTGTTGGCGCGTTGCTTGGCGTTTGGGTTGCCGCTTTTTTTTGCGTGTGGCTTGGCACTTGGCTTGGGGCATTGCGTTGCGTTTTTCTTGGCGCGTGGATTGTTCCTTGGCTTGGCGCATTGCGTGGCGCTTTTCTTGGTGCGTGGTTTGGCGCTTGGTTTGGCGCTTGGCTTGGCGCCTAGCTTGGCGCTTTTCTTGGCGCGTGGCTCAACGCGTGGGTTGTCGCTTGGCTTGGCGCTCTTCTTGGCGTTTGGCTTGGCGCTTTTCTTGGCGCGTGGCTTGGCGCGTAGCTTGTCGCTTGGCTTGGCGCTTTTCTTGGCTCGTAGCTTGGCGCGTGGTTTGTCGCTTGGTTTGGCGCTTGGCTTGGCGCTTTCCTTGGCGCGTGGCTTGGCGCTTGGCTTGCCGCTTGGCTTGGCGCCCTTCTTGGCGCTTGGCTTGGCGCTTTTCTTGGCGCGTAACTTGGCGCGTGGCTTGTCGCTTGGCTTGGCGCATGGCGTGGCGCCTTTCTTGGCGCGTAGCTTGGCTCGTGGTTTGGCGCTTGGCTTAACGCTTTTCTTGGCGCGTAGCTTAGCGCGTGTCTTGTCGCTTGGCTTGGCGCTCTTCTTGGCGCTTGGCTTGGCGCTTTTCTTGGCGCGTAACTTGGCGCGTGGCTTGGCGCTTGGCTTGGCGCATGGCGTGGCGCTTTTCTTGGCGCGTGGCTTGGCGCTTGGCTTGGCGCTTTTCTTGGCGCGTGGTTTGTCGCTTGGCTTGGCGCATGGCGTGGCAATTTTCTTGGCGCTTCGATTGGAGCTTGGCTTGGCGCTTGGCTTGGCGCCTGGCTTGGCGCTTGGCTTGGCGCTTGGCTTGGCGTTTTCCTTAGCGCGTGGCTTGTTGCTTAGCTTGGCGCATGGCGTGGCGCTTTTCTTGGCGTGTGGCTTGGCGCTTGGCTTGGTGCTTGGCTTGGCGCTTGGCTTGTCGTTTGGCTTGGCGCTTTTTTTTGCGCGTGGCTTAACGCGTGGCTTATCGCTTGGCTTGGCGCTCTCCTTGGCGCGTGGCTTGGCGCCTTACTTGGCGCGTGGCTCGGCGCTATTCTTGGCGCGTGGCTGGGCGTTTGGCTTAGCGCTTGGCTTGGCGTTTGGCTTGGGGATTGGCTTGGCGATTGGCTTGGCGCTTTTGTTGGCGCGTTGCTTGGCGCATGGGTTGCCGCTTGGCTTAGCGCTTGGCTTGACGCTTAACTTGACGCTTTTCTTGGCACGTGGCTTGTCGCTTGGATTTGCGCTTTTCTTGGCGCGTGGCTTGGCACTTGGCTTGGCGCTTGGCTTGGCGCTTGCCCTGGAGAATAGCTTGGCGTTCTTCTTGGCGCGTGGCTTTACGCTTGGCTGGGCGCTTGGCTTGTCGCTTGGCTTGGCGCTGGCTTGGCGCTTGGATTGGCGCTTTTCTTGAGGCGTGGCTTTGCGCGTGGCTTGGCGCGTGGCTTAGCGCTGTCCTTGGCGCCTGGCTTGGCACTTGGCTGGGCGCTTGGCTTGGCGCTTGGGTTGGCGTTTTTCTTGGCGCTTGGCTTGGCGCGTGGCTTGACGTGTGGATTTGCGCTTAGCTTTGGACTTTTCTTAGCGCGTGGCTTAATGCTTGGCCTGCCGCTTGGCTTGGCGCTTTTCAGGGCGCTTTTCTTGGCGCGTGGCTTAGCGCTTGGATTGGCGCCTGGCTTGGTGCTTGGCTTGGCGCATGGGGTGTTTCTGTCCTTGGCGCGTGGCTTGGCGCTCGGCTGGACGCTTGGCTTGGCGCTTTCTGCGCATGTGACTTGTCGCTTTCTTAAAGCGTGGCTTGGCGCTTGGCTTGGCTCTTGGCTTGTTGCATGGCGTGGCGCTTTTCTTGGCGCGTGGCTTGGCGCTTGGCTTGGCGCTTGGCTTGGCGCATAGCTTGGCGCTTTTCTTGGCGCGTGGCTTAACGCGTGGCTTGTCGCTTGTCTTGGCGCTCTTCTTGGCGTTTGGCTTGGCGCTTTTCTTGGCGCGTGGCTTGGCGCGTGGCTTGTCGCTTAACTTGACGCATCGCGTGGCGCTTTTCTTGGCTCGTAGCTTGGCGCGAGGTTTGTCGCTTGTTTTGGCGCTTGGCTTGGCGCTTTCCTTGGCGCGTGGCTTGGCGCTTGGTTTGCCGCTTGGCTTGGCGCTCTTCTTGGCGCTTGGCTTGGCGCTTTTCTTGGCGCGTGGCTTGGCGCGTGGTTTGTCGCTTGGCTTGGCGCATGGCGTGGCGCTTTTCTTGGCGCGTAGCTTGGCGCGTGGCTTGGCGCTTGGCTTGGCGCTTGGCTTGGCGCTTGGCTTAACGCTTGGCTTGGCGCTTGGCTTGGCGCTTGGCTTAGCGCTTGGCTTGGCGATTTTCTTGGCGCGTGGCTTATCGCTTGGCTTGGCGCTTTCCTTGGCGAGTTGCTTGGCGCTTGGCTTGGCGCCTTTCTTGGCGCGTGGCTTGGCGCGTGGCTTGGCGCGTAGCTTGTCGCTTGTCTTGGGGCATTGCGTTGCGTTTTCTTGGCGCGTGGCTTGGTGCTTGGCTTGGCGCTTGGCTTGGCGCTTGGCTTGGCGCTTGGCTTGGCGCTTTTCTTGGCGCGTGACTTAACGCGTCGCTTTTCGCTTGGTTTGGCGCTTTCCTTGGCGCGTGGCTTGGAGCTTGGCTTGGCGCCTTTCTTGGCGCGTGGCTCAGCGTTATTCTTGGCGCGTGGCTGTGCCTTTCGCTTGCCAGTTGGCTTGGTGTTTGGCTTGGCGATTGGCTTGGCGCTTTTGTTGGCGCGTTGCTTGGCGCTTGGGTTGCCGCTTTTTTTTGCGTGTGGCTTGGCACTTGGCTTGGGGCATTGCGTTGCGTTTTTCTTGGCGCGTGGCTTGTTCCTTGGCTTGGCGCATGGCGTGGCGCTTTTCTTGGTGCGTGGTTTGGCGCTTGGTTTGGCGCTTGGCTTGGCGCCTAGCTTGGCGCTTTTCTTGGCGCGTGGCTCAACGCGTGGGTTGTCGCTTGGCTTGGCGCTCTTCTTGGCGTTTGGCTTGGCGCTTTTCTTGGCGCGTGGCTTGGCGCGTAGCTTGTCGCTTGGCTTGGCGCTTTTCTTGGCTCGTAGCTTGGCGCGTGGTTTGTCGCTTGGTTTGGCGCTTGGCTTGGCGCTTTCCTTGGCGCGTGGCTTGGCGCTTGGCTTGCCGCTTGGCTTGGCGCCCTTCTTGGCGCTTGGCTTGGCGCTTTTCTTGGCGCGTAACTTGGCGCGTGGCTTGTCGCTTGGCTTGGCGCATGGCGTGGCGCCTTTCTTGGCGCGTAGCTTGGCGCGTGGCTTGGCGCTTGGCTTGGCGCTTGGCTTGGCGCTTGGCTTGGCGCTTGGCTTGGCGCTTTCCTTGGCTCGTGGTTTGGCGCTTGGCTTAACGCTTTTCTTGGCGCGTAGCTTAGCGCGTGTCTTGTCGCTTGGCTTGGCGCTCTTCTTGGCGCTTGGCTTGGCGCTTTTCTTGGCGCGTAACTTGGCGCGTGGCTTGGCGCTTGGCTTGGCGCATGGCGTGGCGCTTTTCTTGGCGCGTGGTTTGTCGCTTGGCTTGGCGCATGGCGTGGCAATTTTCTTGGCGCTTGGATTGGCGCTTGGCTTGGCGCTTGGCTTGGCGCTTGGCTTGGCGTTTTCCTTAGCGCGTGGCTTGTTGCTTAGCTTGGCGCATGGCGTGGCGCTTTTCTTGGCGTGTGGCTTGGCGCTTGGCTTAGCGCTTTTCTTGGCGCGTGGTTTGTCGCTTGGCTTGGCGCATGGCGTGGCAATTTTCTTGGCGCTTGGATTGGCGCTTGGCTTGGCGCTTGGCTTGGCGCTTGGCTTGGCGTTTTCCTTAGCGCGTGGCTTGTTGCTTAGCTTGGCGCATGGCGTGGCGCTTTTCTTGGCGTGTGGCTTGGCGCTTGGCTTGGTGCTTGGCTTGGCGCTTGGCTTGGCGTTTGGCTTGGCGCTTTTTTTTGCGCGTGGCTTAACGCGTGGCTTATCGCTTGGCTTGGCGCTCTCCTTGGCGCGTGGCTTGGCGCTTGGCTTGGCGCCTTACTTGGCGCGTGGCTCGGCGCTATTCTTGGCGCGTGGCTGGGCGTTTGGCTTAGCGCTTGGCTTGGCGTTTGGCTTGGGGATTGGCTTGGCGATTGGCTTGGCGCTTTTGTTGGCGCGTTGCTTGGCGCATGGGTTGCCGCTTGGCTTAGCGCTTGGCTTGACGCTTAACTTGACGCTTTTCTTGGCACGTGGCTTGTCGCTTGGATTTGCGCTTTTCTTGGCGCGTGGCTTGGCACTTGGCTTGGCGCTTGGCTTGGCGCTTGCCCTGGAGAATAGCTTGGCGTTCTTCTTGGCGCGTGGCTTTACGCTTGGCTGGGCGCTTGGCTTGTCGCTTGGCTTGGCGCTGGCTTGGCGCTTGGCTTGGCGCTTTTCTTGAGGCGTGGCTTGGCGCGTGGCTTGGCGCGTGGCTTAGCGCTGTCCTTGGCGCCTGGCTTGGCACTTGGCTGGGCGCTTGGCTTGGCGCTTGGGTTGGCGTTTTTCTTGGCGCTTGGCTTGGCGCGTGGCTTGACGTGTGGATTTGCGCTTAGCTTTGGACTTTTCTTAGCGCGTGGCTTAATGCTTGGCCTGCCGCTTGGCTTGGCGCTTTTCAGGGCGCTTTTCTTGGCGCGTGGCTTAGCGCTTGGATTGGCGCCTGGCTTGGTGCTTGGCTTGGCGCATGGGGTGTTTCTGTCCTTGGCGCGTGGCTTGGCGCTCGGCTGGACGCTTGGCTTGGCGCTTTCTGCGCATGTGACTTGTCGCTTTCTTAAAGCGTGGCTTGGCGCTTGGCTTGGCTCTTGGCTTGTTGCATGGCGTGGCGCTTTTCTTGGCGCGTGGCTTGGCGCTTGGCTTGGCGCTTGGCTTGGCGCATAGCTTGGCGCTTTTCTTGGCGCGTGGCTTAACGCGTGGCTTGTCGCTTGTCTTGGCGCTCTTCTTGGCGTTTGGCTTGGCGCTTTTCTTGGCGCGTGGCTTGGCGCGTGGCTTGTCGCTTAACTTGACGCATCGCGTGGCGCTTTTCTTGGCTCGTAGCTTGGCGCGAGGTTTGTCGCTTGTTTTGGCGCTTGGCTTGGCGCTTTCCTTGGCGCGTGGCTTGGCGCTTGGTTTGCCGCTTGGCTTGGCGCTCTTCTTGGCGCTTGGCTTGGCGCTTTTCTTGGCGCCTGGCTTGGCGCGTGGTTTGTCGCTTGGCTTGGCGCATGGCGTGGCGCTTTTCTTGGCGCGTAGCTTGGCGCGTGGCTTGGCGCTTGGCTTGGCGCTTGACTTGGCGCTTGGCTTGGCGCTTGGTTTGGCGCTTGGCTTAACGCTTGGCTTGGCGCTTGGCTTGGCGCTTGGCTTAGCGCTTGGCTTGGCGATTTTCTTGGCGCGTGGCTTGTCGCTTGGCTTGGCGCTTTCCTTGGCGCGTTGCTTGGCGCTTGGCTTGGCGCCTTTCTTGGCGCGTGGCTTGGCGCGTGGCTTGGCGCGTAGCTTGTCGCTTGTCTTGGGGCATTGCGTTGCGTTTTTCTTGGCGCGTGGCTTGGTGCTTGGCTTGGCGCTTGGCTTGGCGCTTGGCTTGGCGCTTGGCTTGGCGCTTTTCTTGGCGCGTGACTTAACGCGTCGCTTTTCGCTTGGTTTGGCGCTTTCCTTGGCGCGTGGCTTGGAGCTTGGCTTGGCGCCTTTCTTGGCGCGTGGCTCAGCGTTATTCTTGGCGCGTGGCTGTGCCTTTCGCTTGCCAGTTGGCTTGGTGTTTGGCTTGGCGATTGGCTTGGCGCTTTTGTTGGCGCGTTGCTTGGCGCTTGGGTTGCCGCTTTTTTTTGCGTGTGGCTTGGCACTTGGCTTGGGGCATTGCGTTGCGTTTTTCTTGGCGCGTGGCTTGTTCCTTGGCTTGGCGCATGGCGTGGCGCTTTTCTTGGTGCGTGGTTTGGCGCTTGGTTTGGCGCTTGGCTTGGCGCCTAGCTTGGCGCTTTTCTTGGCGCGTGGCTCAACGCGTGGGTTGTCGCTTGGCTTGGCGCTCTTCTTGCCGTTTGGCTTGGCGCTTTTCTTGGCGCGTGGCTTGGCGCGTAGCTTGTCGCTTGGCTTGGCGCTTTTCTTGGCTCGTAGCTTGGCGCTTTTCTTGGCTCGTAGCTTGGCGCGTGGTTTGTCGCTTGGTTTGGCGCTTGGCTTGGCGCTTTCCTTGGCGCGTGGCTTGGCGCTTGGCTTGCCGCTTGGCTTGGCGCCCTTTTTGGCGCTTGGCTTGGCGCTTTTCTTGGCGCGTAACTTGGCGCGTGGCTTGTCGCTTGGCTTGGCGCATGGCGTGGCGCCTTTCTTGGCGCGTAGCTTGGCGCGTGGCTTGGCGCTTGGCTTGGCGCTTGGCTTGGCGCTTGGCTTGGCGCTTGGCTTGGCGCTTGGCTTGGCGCTTTCCTTGGCTCGTGGTTTGGCGCTTGGCTTAACGCTTTTCTTGGCGCGTAGCTTAGCGCGTGTCTTGTCGCTTGGCTTGGCGCTCTTCTTGGCGCTTGGCTTGGCGCTTTTCTTGGCGCGTAACTTGGCGCGTGGCTTGGCGCTTGGCTTGGCGCATGGCGTGGCGCTTTTCTTGGCGCGTGGCTTGGCGCTTGGCTTGGCGCTTTTCTTGGCGCGTGGTTTGTCGCTTGGCTTGGCGCATGGCGTGGCAATTTTCTTGGCGCTTGGATTGGCGCTTGGCTTGGCGCTTGGCTTGGCGCTTGGCTTGGCGTTTTCCTTAGCGCGTGGCTTGTTGCTTAGCTTGGCGCATGGCGTGGCGCTTTTCTTGGCGTGTGGCTTGGCGCTTGGCTTGGTGCTTGGCTTGGCGCTTGGCTTGGCGCTTTTCTTGAGGCGTGGCTTGGCGCGTGGCTTGGCGCGTGGCTTAGCGCTGTCCTTGGCGCCTGGCTTGGCGCGTGGCTTGTCGCTTGGCTTGGCGCTCTCCTTGGCGCGTGGCTTGGCGTTTGGCTTGCCGATTGGTTTAACGCTTTTCTTGGCGCGTAGCTTAGCGCGTGGCTTGTCGCTTGGCTTGGCGCTCTCCTTGGTGGATAGGGTGGCGCTTTTCTTGGAGCGTGTCTTGGCGCTTTTCTTGGCGCTTGGCTTGGCGCTTGGTTTGGCGTTTTCCTTAGCGCGTGGCTTGTCGCTTGGCTTGGCGCATGGCGTGGCGCTTTTCCTGGCGTGTGGCTTGACGCTTGGCTTGGCGCTTGGATTGGCGCTTGTCTTGGCGTTTTCCTTAGCGCGTGGCATGTTGCTTGGCTTGGCGCATGGCGTGGCGCTTTTCTTGGCGCGTGGCTTGGCGCTTTTCTTGGCGCTTGGATTGGCGCTTGGCTTGGCGTTTTCCTTAGCGCGTGGCTTGTTGCTTGGCTTGGCGCATGGCGTGGCGCTTTTCCTGGCGTGTGGCTTGGCGCTTGGCTTGGTGCTTGGCTTGGCGCTTGGCTTGGCGCTTGGCTTGGGGCATGGCGTGGCGCTTTTCTTGGCGCGTGGCTTATCGCTTGGCTTGGCGCTCTCCTTGGAGCGTGGCTTGGCGCTTGGCTTGGCGCCTTTCTTGGCGCGTGGCTGGGCGTTTAACTTAGCGCTTGGCTTGGCGTTTGGCTTGGCGATTGGCTTGGCGCTTTTGTTGGCGCGTTGCTTGGCGCATGGTTGCCGCTTGGTTTAAGGCTTGGCTTGGCGCTTTTCTTGGCGCTTTTGTTGGCGCGTGGCTTGGCGCTTGGCCTGGAGAATAGCTTGGCGCTCTTCTTTTCGCGTGGCTTGGCGCTTCGCTAGACGCTTGGCTTGGCGCTTGGCTTAGCGCTTGGCTTGGCGCATGGCTTAACGCTCTCCTTGGCGCGTGCCTTGGCACTTGGCTGGGCGCTTGGCTTGACGTGTGGATTTGCGCTTAGCTTTGGACTTTTCTTAGCGCGTGGCTTAATGCTTGGCCTGCCGCTTGGCTTGGCGCTTGGCTTGGCGCTTTTCAGGGCGCTTTTCTTGGCGCGTGGCTTAGCGCTTGGATTGGCGCCTGGCTTGGTGCTTGGCTTGGCGCATGGCGTGTTTCTGTCCTTGGCGCCTGGCTTGGCGCTTGGCTGGACGCTTGGCTTGGCGCTTTCTGCGCGCGTGACTTGTAGCTTTCTTAAAGCGTGGCTTGGCGCTTGGCTTGGCTCTTGGCTTGTTGCATGGCGTGGCGCTTTTCTTGGCTCGTGGCTTGGCGCTTGGCTTGGCGCTTTTCTTGGCGCGTGGTTTAGCACTTGGCTTGCCGCTTGGCTTGGTGCTTGGCCTGGCGCTTGGCTTGGCGCTTTTCTTGGCGCGTGGTTTTGCACTTGGCTTGCCGCTTGGTTTGGTGCTTGGCCTGGCGCTTGGCTTGGCGCTTTTCTTGGCGCCTTTCTTGGCGCGTGGCTTGGCGCTCGTCTTGGATCATGGCTTGGCGCTCTCCTTGGCGTTTGGTTTGGTGCTTGGCCTGGCGCTTCGCTTAGCGCTGTTCTTGGCACTTGGCTTGGCGCTTAACTTGGCGCTTGGCATGGCGCTTGGCTTGGCGCTTTTCTTGGCGCGTGGTTCGGCACTTGGCTTGCCGCTTGGCTTGGTGCTTGGCCTGGCGCTTGGCTTGGCGCTTTTCTTGGCGCCTTTCTTGGCGCGTGGCTTGGCGCTCGTCTTGGCGCATGGCTTGGCGCTCTCCTTGGCGTTTGGCTTGGCGCTTGGCTAAGCGCTTGGCTTAACGCTTTTCTTGGCGCGTAGCTTGGCACTTGGTTTTATGTTTAGCATGGCGCTTGGCGCATGGCTTGGCGCTCTCTTTGGCGCGTGGCTTGGCGCTTGGTTTGGCGCTTGGCTTGGCGCTTTTCTTTGCGCGTGGTTTGTCGCTTGGCTTGGCGCATGGCGTGGCGCTTTTTTTGGCACGTGGTTTGGCGCTTGGCTTGGCGCTTGGCTTGGCGCTTAGTTTGGCGTTTTTCTTGGGCGTAAGTTAACGCGTGGCTTGTCGCTTGGCTTGGCGCTCTCCTTGGCGCATGGCTAAGCGCTTGGCTTGACACTTTTCTTGGCGCGTAGCTTGGCACTTGGTTTTATGCTTAGCATGGCGCTTGGCTTGGCGCATGGCTTGTCGCTCTCTTTGGCGCGTGGCTTGGCGCTTGGCTTGGCGCTTTTCTTTGCGCGTGGTTTGTCGCTTGGCTTGGCGCATGGCGTGGCGCTTTTTTTGGCACGTGGCTTGGATCGTGGCTTGGCGCTTGGCTTAGCGCTTGGCTTGGCGCTTTTTTTTGCGCGTGGCTTGTCGCTTGGCTTGGCGCATGGCGTGGCGCTTTTCTTGTCGCGTGGCTTGGCGCTTGGCTTGGCGCTTTTCTTTGCGCGTGGTTAGTCGCTTGGCTTGGCGCATGGCGTGGCGCTTTTTTTGGCACGTGGCTAGGCGCGTGACTTGGCGCTTGGCTTGGCGCTTTTTTTTGCGCGTGGCTTGTCGCTTGGCTTGGCGCATGGCGTGGCGCTTTTCTTGTCGCGTGGCTTGGCGCTTGGCTTGGCGCTTTTCTTTGCGCGTGGTTTGTCGCTTGGCTTGGCGCATGGCGTGGCGCTTTTTTTGGCACGTGGCTAGGCGCGTGACTTGGCGCTTGGCTTGGCGCTTTTTTTTGCGCGTGGCTTGGCGCTTGGCTTAGCGCTTGGCTTGGCGCTTGGCTTGGCGCTTTCCTTAGCGCGTAGCTTGTCGCTTGGTTTGGCGCATGGCGTAACGCTTTTTATGGCACGTGGCATGGTGCTTGACTTGGCGCATGGTTTGGCGCTCTCCTTGGCGCGTGGCTTGTCGCTTGGCTTGGCGCATGGCGTGGCGCTTTTCTTGTCGCATGGCTTGGCGCTTGGCCTGGCGCTTGGCTTGGCGCTTGGCTTGGCGCTTTTCTTGGCATGTGACTTAACGCGTGGCTTGTCGCTTGGCTTGGCGCTTTCCTTGGCGCGTGGCTCGGCGCTATTCTTGGTGCGTGGCTGGGTTTTTGGCTTGGCGCTTGGCTTGGTGTTTGGCTTGGCGATTGGCTTGGCGCTTTTCTTGGCGCGTTGCTTGGCGCTTGGGTTGCCGCTTGGCCTGGGGCATGCCTTTGCGCTTTTATTGGCACTTTCCTTGGCGCGTGGTTTAGCGCTTGGCTGGGCGCTTGGCTTGGCGTTTGGCTTGGCGCTTTTCTTGGCGTGTGGCTTGGCACTTGGCTTGGCGCTTAACTTGGCGCGTCGCTTGTCGCTTGGCTTGGCGCTCTCTTTGGCGCGTGGCTTGGCGCTTTTCTTGCCGCTTGGCTTAACGCTTTTCTTGGCGCGTAGCTTAGCGCGTGGCTTGTCGCTTGGCTTGGCGCTTTTCTTGGCGCTTAGCTTGGCGCTTTCCTTGGCGCGTGGGGTGGCACTTGGCTTGGCGCTTGGCTTGGCGCATGGCGTGGCGCATTTCTTGGCGCGTGGCTTGGCGCTTGGCTTGCCGCTTGGTTTAACGCTTTTCTTGGCGCGTAGCTTAGCGCGTGGCTTGTCGCTTGTCTTGGCGCATGGCGTGGCGCTTTTTTTGGCGCTTGGCTTGGCGCTTGGCTTGGCGCTCTCCTTGGCGCGTGGCTTGACGCTTGGCTTGCCGCTTGGTTTAACGCTTTTCTTGGCGCGTAGCTTAGCGCGTGGCTTGTCGCTTGGCTTGGCGCTCTCCTTGGCGCGTGGCTTGGCGCTTGGCTTGCCGCTTGGTTTAACGCTTTTCTTGGCGCGAAGCTTAGCGCGTGGCTTGTCGCTTGGCTTGGCGCTCTCCTTGGTGCATAGGGTGGCGCTTTTCTTGGCGCGTGGCTTGGCGCTTTTTTTGGTGCTTGGGTTGGCGCTTAGTTTGGCGCTTGGATTGGCGCTTGGCTTGGCGTTTTCCTTAGCGCGTGGCTTGTTGCTTGGCTTGGCGCTTGGTTTGGCGCTTGGCTTGGGGCATGACGTGGCGCTTCGCGTGGCTGGGCGTTTAACTTAGCGCTTGGCTTGGCGTTTGGCTTGGCGATTGGCTTGGCGCTTTTGTTGGCGCGTTGCTTAGCGCATGGGTTGCCACTTGGCTTGCGGCTTGGCTTGGCGCTTTTCTTGGCGCTTTCGTTGGCGCGTGGCTTGGCGCTTGGCCTGGAGAATAGCTTGGCGCTCTTCTTTTCGCGTGGCTTGGCGCTTGGCTGGACGCTTGTCTTGGCGCTTGGCTTAGCGCTTGGCTTGGCGCATGGCTTAACGCTCCCCTTGGCGCGTGGCTTGGCGCTTGGCTGGGCGCTTGGCTTGGCGCTTGGCTTGTCGCTTGGCTTGGCGCTCTCCTTGGCGCGTGTTTTGGCGCTTGGCTTGCCGCTTGGTTTAACGCTTTTCTTGGCGCGTAGCTTAGCGGGTGGCTTGTCGCTTGGCTTGGCGCTCTCCTTGGTGCATAGGGTGGCGCTTTTCTTGGCGCGTGGCGTGGCGCTTTTCTTGGTGCTTGGGTTGGCGCTTGGTTTGGCGCTTGGATTGGCGCTTGGCTTGGCGTTTTCCTTAGCGCGTGGCTTGTTGCTTGGCTTGGCGCATGGCGTGGCGCTTTTCCTGGCGTGTGGCTTGGTGCTTGGCTTGGTATTTGGCTTGGCGCTTAACTTGGCGCTTTGCTTGGGGCATGACGTGGCGCTTCGCGTGGCTGGGCGTTTAACTTAGCGCTTGGCTTGGCGTTTGGCTTGGCGATTGGCTTGGCACTTTTGTTGGCGCGTTGCTTAGCGCATGGGTTGCCACTTGGCTTGCGGCTTGGCTTGGCGCTTTTCTTGGCGCTTTCGTTGGCGCGTGGCTTGGCGCTTGGCCTGGAGAATAGCTTGGCGCTCTTCTTTTCGCGTGGCTTGGCGCTTGGCTGGACGCTTGGCTTGGCGCTTGGCTTGGCGCTTGGCTTAGCGCTTGGCTTGGCGCATGGCTTAACGCTCTTCTTGGCGCGTGGCTTGGCGCTTGGCTGGGCGCTTGGCTTGGCGCTTGGCTTGGCGCGTGGCTTGGCGCCTTTCTTGGCGCTTGGCTTGGCGCTTGGCTTGGGGCTTGGCTTGGCGCTTTGCTTGGCGCTTGGCTTGGCGCTTTTCTTGGCGCATTTCTTGGCGCGTGGCTTGGCGCTTGGCTTGGCGCTTGGCGTGACGCTTGGGTTGGCGTTTTTCTTGGCGCTTGGCTTGACGCTTGGCTTGGCGCCTTTCTTGGCGCTTGGCTTGGCGCTTGGCTTGGGGCTTGGCTTGGCGCTTTGCTTGGCGCTTGGCTTGGCGCTTGGTTTGGCGCTTTTTTTGGCGCGTGGCTTGGCGCTTTGCTGGGCACTTGGCTTTGCAATTGGCTTGGCGCTTAACCTGGTGCTTGGCTTGGCGGCTTTCTTGTAGCGTGGTTTGGCACCTGGCTTCCCGCTTGGCTTGGCGCTTGGCCTGGCGCTTGGATTGGCGCCTGTCTTGGCGCGTGGTTTGGCACTTGGCTTGGCGCTTGGCTTGGCGCTTGGTTTGGCGCTTTTTTTGGCGCGTGGCTTGGCGCTTGGCTGGGCACTTGGCTTGGCAATTGGCTTGGCGCTTAACCTGGCGCTTCGCTTGGCGGCTTTCTTGTAGCGTGGTTTGGCACCTGGCTTGCGGCTTGGCTTGGCGCTTGGCCTGGCGCTTGGATAGGCGCCTTTCTTGGAGCTTGGATTTGCACTTGGCTTGCCGCTTGGCTTGCCGCTTGGCTTGGCGCTTGGCTTGGCGCTTGGCTTGGCGCTTGGCTTGACGCTTTTCTTGGCGCATTTCTTGGCGCGTGGTTTGGCACTTGGCTTGCCGCTTGGCTTGGTGCTTGGCCTGGAGCTTGGCTTGGCGCTTTTCTTGGCGCCTTTCTTGGCGCGTGGCTTGGCGCTCGTCTTGGCGCATGGCTTGGCGCGCTCCTTGGCGTTTGGTTTGGTGCTTGGCCTGGCGCTTTGCTTAGCGCTGTTCTTGGCACTTGGCTTGGCGCTTAACTTGGCGCTTGGCTTGGCGCTTGGCTTGCCGCTTTTCTTGGCGCGTGGTTTGGCACTTGGCTTGCCGCTTGGCTTGGTGCTTGGCCTGGCGCTTGGCTTGGCGCTTTTCTTGGCGCCTTTTTTGGCGCGTGGCTTTGCGCTCGTCTTGGCGCATGGCTTGGCGCTCTTTTTGGCGTTTGGCTTGGCGCTTGGCTTGGCGCTTTTCTTGGCGCTTTTCTTGGCGCGTGGTTTGACACTTGGCTTGCCGCTTGGCTTGGTGCTTGGTCTGGAGCTTGGCTTGGCGCTTTTCTTGGCGCTTTTCTTGGCGCCTTTCTTGGCGCGTGGCTTGGCGCTTGTCTTGGCGCATGGCTTGGCGCGCTCCTCGGCGTTTGGTTTGGTGCTTGGCCTGGCGCTTCGCTTAGCGCTGTTCTTGGCACTTGGCTTGGCGCTTAACTTGGCGCTTGGCTTGGCGCTTGGCTTGCCGCTTTTCTTGGCGCGTGGTTTGGCACTTGGCTTGCCGCTTGGCTTGGTGCTGGGCCTGGCGCTTGGCTTGGCGCTTTTCTTGGCGCCTTTCTTGGCGCGTGGCTTGGCGCTCGTCTTGGCGCATGGCTTGGCGCTCTTCTTGGCGTTTGGCTTGGCGCTTGGCTAAGCGCTTGGCTTGACGCTTTTCTTGGCGCGTAGCTTGGCACTTGGTTTTATGCTTAGCATGGCGCTTGGCTTGGCGCATGGCTTGGCGCTCTCTTTGGCGCGTGGCTTGGATCTTGGCTTGGCGCTTTTCTTTATGCGTGGTTTGTCGCTTGGCTTGGCGCATGGCGTGGCGCTTTTTTTGGCACGTGGTTTGGCGTTTGGCTTGGCGCTTGGCTTGGCTCTTAGCTTGGCGTTTTTCTTGGCGCGTAAGTTTACGCGTGGCTGGTCGCTTGGCTTGGCTCTCTCCTTGGCGTTTGGCTTGGCGCTTGGCTAAGCGCTTGGCTTGACGCTTTTCTTGGCGCGTAGCTTGGCACTTAGTTTTATGCTTAGCATGGCGCTTGGCTTGGCGCTTGGCTTGGCGCTCTCTTTGGCGCGTGGCTTGGCGCTTGGCTTGGCGCTTTTTTTGCGCGTGGTTTGTCGCTTGGCTTGGCGCATGGCGTGGCGCTTTTTTTGGCACGTGGCTTGGCGCTTGGCTTGGCGCTTGGCTTGGCGCTTGGCTTGGCGCTTGGCTTGGCGCTTTTTTTTGCGCGTGGCTTGTCGCTTGGCTTGGCGCATGGCGTGGCGCTTTTCTTGTCGCGTGGCTTGGCGCTTGGCTTAGCGCTTGGCTTGGCGCTTGGCTTGGCGCTTTCCTTAGCGCGTGGCTTGTCGCTTGGCTTGGCGCATGGCGTGACGCTTTTTTTGGCACGTGGCATGGCGCTTGGCTTGGCGCTTGGCTTGGCGCTCTCCTTGGCATGTGGCTTGTCGCTTGGCTTTATCCACAGGCCAAGCCATTTTAATGGGGCGGCCGGTACCACCAGGCATTACCATGAAGAGAGCTCTCGATGATTGGATGATGAATGTCACCATGCAAGAATGGCAAAGCGAATGGGAGATGTCCACCAAGGGACGCATTACATTTCAATTTCTTCCCAACATTAATGATCGAGTACTATTACCGTCTGGATGGTCACGGGATGTTGTCTCTGTACTCACTGGACATGGGGACTTTCGTCACCACCTACACCGAATTGGAAAAGCACAAGATCCAAACTGCCTTCAATGCGAAGAACCCGATACCCCACTACACCGTTTGATGGTCTGCACGCTATATGCACTGTCGCCTACTACTAAACAACGACGCTCCAGAGGTGGTCAACAATCTTCCAGGGTCCATGAGCCTAATCCTTCCCTCGGTTCAGGCGTGTGCAACACTCGAGTCTTTTGCACGCTCGAGAATTCAACTAGACGATCCATTAGAGGAGGAACAACAGGACGAAGACTGGCAAGAATCCGACTCTGAATAATGAAGGCGGACCAGAGTTAAACAGATTTTAGAATTTATTTATTTGGCACGTAGTGTGCGAAATTTTGTTTATTTTCGGAGTAGGGCATATATTTATTGTAATATTATATTAAGTATTAGGTGATACGTCATACTTCGAAGAGCTGTTCTACTTTGCACGTAGGGTGCGAATTGTGTTTAATTTCAGAGTAGGGAATATACTTGTTGTAGTATTATATTAATATTAATTATTAGGTAATATGTTTTAATTAGAAGAATTGCTTTATTTTGCACGTAGGGTGCGAATTTTAACTTAATTTCAAAGTAGGGAATTTACTTATTGTAACACTACATTAATTGTTCATATTATATGACATACTTAAGTCACACATGATATCTTAGTCCATGCGCAAGAGGGTTATGGTACCTCCAAATGAAACGTATCAAATTTTATTTTTCTTTAATATATGTGCCCGTAAGGGCTAGAATTGAATTGAATTGATTGTCGCTTGGCTTGGCGCATGGCGTGGCGCTTTTCTTGGCGCATGGCTTGGCGCTTGGCTAGGCACTTGGCCTGGCGCTTGGCTTGGCGCTTGGCTTGGCGCTTTTCTTGGCATGTGACTTAACGCGTGGCTTGTCGCTTGGCTTGGCGCTCTCCTTGGCGCGTGGCTTGGAGCTTGGCTTGGCGCCTTTCTTGGCGCGTGGCTCGGCGCTATTCTCGGCGCGTGGCTGGGTCTTTGGCTTGGCGCTTGGCTTGGTGTTTGGCTTGGCGATTGGCTTGGCGCTTTTCTTGGCGCGTTGCTTGGCGCTTGGGTTGCCGCTTGGCCTGGGGCATGGCTTGGCGCTTTTATTGGCACTTTCCTTGGCGCGTGGTTTAGCGCTTGGCTGGGCGCTTGGCTTGTCGCTTGGCTTGGCGCTCTCTTTGGCGCGTGGCTTGGCGCTTTTTTTGCCGCTTGGCTTAACGCTTTTCTTGGCGCGTAGCTTAGCGCGTGGCTTGTCGCTTGGTTTGGCGCTTTTCTTGGCGCTTATCTTGGCGCTTTTCTTGGCGCGTGGGGTGGCGCGTGGCTTGTCGCTTGGCTTGGCGCATGGCGTGGCTCTTTTCTTGGCGCGTAGCTTGGCGCGTGGTTTATCGCTTGGCTTGGCGCTTGGCTTGGCGCATGGCGTGGCGCTTTTCATGGCGCGTAGCTTGGCGCGCGGCTGGGTCTTTGGTTTGGCGCTTGGCTTAGTGTTTGGCTTGGCGATTGGCTTGGCGCTTTTCTTGGCGCGTTGCTTGGCGCTGGGGTTGCCGCTTGGCCTGGGGCATGGCTTGGCGCTTTTATTGGCACTTTCCTTGGCGCGTGGTTTAGCGCTTGGCTGGGCGCTTGGCTTGGCGTTTGGCTTGGCGCTTTTCTTGGCGTGTGGCTTGGCGCTTGGCTTGGCGCTTGGCTTAGCGCTCTCTTTGGCGCGTGGCTTGGCGCTTGGCTTGCCGCTTGGTTTAACGCTTTTCCTGGCGCGTAGCTTAGCGCGTGGCTTGTCGCTTGGCTTGGCGCTCTCCTTGGCGCGTGGCTTGGCGCTTGGCTTGCCGCTTGGTTTAACGCTTTTCTTGGCGCGTAGCTTAGCGCGTGGCTTGTCGCTTGGCTTGGCGCTCTCCTTGGTGCATAGGGTGGCGCTTTTCTTGGCGCGTGGATTGGCGCTTTTCTTGGCGCTTGGCTTGGCGCTTGGTTTGGCGCTTGGATTGGCGCTTGACTTAGCGTTTTCCTTAGCGTGTGGCTTGTTGCTTGGCTTGGCGCATGGCGTGGCGCTTTTCCTGGCGTGTGGCTTGGCGCTTGGCTTGGTGCTTGGCTTGGCGCTTGGCTTGGCGCTTGGCTTGGGGCATGGCGTGGCGCTTTTCTTGGCGCGTGGCTTATCGCTTGGCTTGGCGCTCTCCTTGGAGCGTGGCTTGGCGCTTGGCGTGGAGCCTTTCTTGGCGCGTGGCTGGGCGTTTAACTTAGCGCTTGGCTTGGCGTTTGGCTTGGCGATTGGCTTGGCGCTTTTGTTGGCGCGTTGCTTGGCGCATGGGTTGCCACTTGGCTTGGGGCTTGGCGTGGCGCTTTTCTTGGCGCTTTCGGTGGCACGTGGCTTAGCGCTTGGCCTGGAGAATAGCTTGGCGCTCTTCTTTTCACGTGGCTTGGCGCTTGGCTGGACGCTTGGCTTGGCGCTTGGCTTAGCGCTTGGCTTGGCGCATGGCTTAACGCTCTCCTTGGCGCGTGGCTTGGCGCTTGGCTGGGCGCTTGGTTTGGCGCTTGGCTTGGCGTTTTTCTTGGCGCTTGGCTTGGCGCGTGGCTTGGCGTGTGGCTTGGCGCTTAACTTTGGACTTTTCTTAGCGCGTGGCTTAATGCTTGGCTTGCCGCTTGGCTTGGCGCTTGGCTGGGCGCTTTTCAGGGCGCTTTTCTTGGGGCGTGGCTTAGCGCTTGGATTGGCGCTTAGCTTGGTGCTTGGCTTGGCGCATGGCATTTTGCTCCCCTTGGCGCGTGGCTTGGCGCTTGGCTGGACGCTTGGCTTGGCGCTTTCTGCGGGCGTGACTTGTCGCTTTCTTGGCGCGTGGCTTGGCGCTTGGCTTGGCGCATAGTTTGGCGCTCTCTATAGCGCGTGGCTTGGCGCTTGTCTGGGCGCTTGGATGTCGCTTGGCTTGGCGCTTGGCTTGGCGCTTTCCTTAGCGCGTGGCTTGTCGCTTGGCTTGGCGCATGGCGTGGCGCTTTTTTTGGCACGTGGCTGGGCGCTTAACTTGGCGCTTGGCTTGGCGCTTCGCTTGGCGCTTTTCTTGGCGCGCAAGTTAACGCGCGGCTTTTCGCTTGGCTTAGCGCTCTCCTTGGCGCGTGGCTTGGCGCTTGGCTTGGCGCGTGGCTTGGCGCGTGGCTTGGCGCTTGGCTTGGCGCTTTTCTTTGCGCGTGGCTTATCGCTTGTCTTGGCGCATGGCGTGGCGCTTTTCTTGTCGCGTGGCTTGGCGCTTGGCTTGGCGTTTGGCTTGGCGCTTGGCTTGGCACTTGGCTTGGCGCATGGCGTGGCGCTTTTTTTGGTACGTAACATTGCGCTTGGTTTGGCGCATGGCTTGGCGCTCTCCTTGGCGCGTGGCTTGTCGCTTGGCTTGGCGCATGGCGTGGCGCTTTTCTTGGCGCATGGCTTGGCGCTTGGCTTGGCGCTTGGCTTGGCGCGTGGCTTGGCGCTTGGCTTGCCGTTTTTGTTGGCGGGTGGCTTGTCGCTTGGCTTGGCGCTCTTCTTGGCGCGTGGCTTGGCGCTTGGTTTAGCGCTTGGCTTGGCGCTTTTCTTGACGCGTGGCTTGGCGCGTAGTTTGTCGCTTGGCTTGACGCTCTCCTTGGTGCATGGGTGGCGCTTTTCTTGGCGCGTGGCTTGGCGCTTGGATTAGCGCTTGGCTTGGCGCTTAGCTTGGCGCCTTTCTTGGCGCGTGGTTTGGCGCGTGGCTTGTCGCTTGGTTAGGTGCTCTCCTTGGCGCGTGGCTTGGCGCTTGGCTTGGCGCGTGGTTTGGCGCTAGGCTTGGCGCGTGGTTTGGCGCTTGGCTTGGCGTTTTTGTTGGCAGGTGGCTTGTCGCTTGGCTTGGCGCTCTTCTTGGCGCGTGGCTTGGCGCTTAGCTTGGCGCGTGGTTTGGCGCTTGGCTTGGCGCTTTTCCTGGCGCGTGGCTTGGCGCTTGGTTTAGCGCTTGGCTTGGCGCTTTTCTTGGCGCGTGGCATGGCGCGTAGCTTGTCGCTTGGCTTGACGCTCTCCTTGGTGCATGGGTGGCGCTTTTCTTGGCGCGTGGCTTGGCGCTTGGACTAGCGCTTGGCTTGGCGCTTAGCTTGGCGCCTTTCTTGGCGCGTGGTTTGGCATGTGGCTTGGCGCGTGGCTTGTCGCTTCGTTAGGTGCTCTCCTTGGCGTGTGGCTTGGCGCTTGGCTTGGCGCGTGGCTTGGCGCTAGGCTTGGCGCGTGGCTTGGCGCTTGGGTTGGCGTTTTTGTTGGCGAGTGGCTTGGCGCGTGGCTTGTCGCTTGGCTTGGCGCTCCCTTTGGTGCATGGGGTGGAGCTCTTCTTGGCGCGTGGCTTGCCGCTTAGCTTGACGCTTTCCTTGGCGCGTGGCCTGGCGCGTGGCTTGTCGCTTCGTTTAGCGCTTGGCTTGGCGCTTTTCTTGACGCGTGGCTTGGCGCGTAGCTTGTCGCTTGGCTTGACGCTCTCCTTGGTGCATAGGTGGCGCTTTTCTTGGCGCGTGGCTTGGCGCTTGGATTAGCGCTTGGCTTGGCGCTTAGCTTGGCGCCTTTCTTGGCGCGTGTCTTGGCGCGTGGCTTGTCGCTTGGTTAGGTGCTCTCCTTGGCGTGTGGCTTGGCGCTTAGCTTGGCTCGTGGTTTGGCGCTTGGCTTGGCGCTTTTCCTGGCGCGTGGATTGGCGCTTGGTTTAGCGCTTGGCTTGGCGCTTTTCTTGGCGCGTGGCTTGGCGCGTAGCTTGTCGCTTGGCTTGACGCTCTCCTTGGTGCATGGGTGGCGCTTTTCTTGGCGCGTGGCTTGGCGCTTGGATTAGCGGTTGGCTTGGCGCTTAGCTTGGCGCCTTTCTTGGCGCGTGGCTTGGCGCGTGGCTTGGCGCGTGGCTTGTCGCTTGGTTAGGTGCTCTCCTTGGCGTGTGGCTTGGCGCTTGGCTTGGCGCGTGGCTTGGCGCTAGGCTTGGCGCGTGGCTTGGCGCTTGGGTTGGCGTTTTTGTTGGCGGGTGGCTTGGCGCGTGGCTTGTCGCTTGGCTTGGCGCTCCCTTTGGTGCATGGGGTGGCGCTGTTCTTAGCGCGTGGCTTGCCGCTTAGCTTGGCGCTTTCCTTGGCGCGTGGCCTGGCGCGTGGCTTGTCGCTTGGCTTAGCGCTTTCCTTGGAGCGTGGTTTGGCGCTTGGATTAGCGCTTGGCTTGGCGCTTTTCTTGGCCCGGCGCTTGTCGCTTGGCTTGGCGCTTGGCTTGGCGCTGGCTTGGCGTTTTTCTGCTTGCATGGCTTTCCGCATGGCTTGTGGCTTGGCTTAGCGCTCTCCATGGTGCGTGGCTTGGCGCTTAGCTTGGCGCGTAGCTTAACGCTTGGCTTGGCGCTTGGCTTTCTTGGTGCATGGCATGGCGCTTTTCCTGGCGCGTGGCTTGGCGCTTGGTTTAGCGCGTGGCTTGGCGCGTAGCTTGTCGCTTGGCTTGACGCTCTCCTTGGTGCATGGGGTGGCGCTTTTCTTGGCGCGTGGCTTGGCGCTTGGATTAGCGCTTGGCTTGGCGCTTAGCTTAACGCCTTTCTTGGCGCGTGGCTTGGCGCGTGGCTTGGCGCGTGGCTTGTCGCTTGGTTAGGTGCTCTCCTTTGTGTGTGGCTTGGCGCTTGGCTTGGCGCGTGGCTTGGCGCTAGGCTTGGCGCGTGGCTTGGCGCTTGGGTTGGCGTTTTTGTTGGCGGGTGGCTTGGCGCGTGGCTTGTCGCTTGGCTTGGCGCTCCCTTTGGTGCATGGGGTGGCGCTCTTCTTAGCGCGTGGCTTGCCGCTTAGCTTGGCGCTTTCCTTGGCGCGTGGCCTGGCGCGTGGCTTGTCGCTTGGCTTAGCGCTTTCCTTGGAGCGTGGTTTGGCGCTTGGATTAGCGCTTGGCTTGGCGCTTTTCTTGGCCCGGCGCTTGTCGCTTGGCTTGGCGCTTGGCTTGGCGCTGGCTTGGCGTTTTTCTGCTTGCATGGCTTTCCGCATGGCTTGTGGCTTGGCTTAGCGCTCTCCATGGTGCGTGGCTTGGCGCTTAGCTTGGCGCGTAGCTTAACGCTTGGCTTGGCGCTTGGCTTTCTTGGTGCATGGCATGGCGCTTTTCCTGGCGCGTGGCTTGGCGCTTGGTTTAGCGCGTGGCTTGGCGCGTAGCTTGTCGCTTGGCTTGACGCTCTCCTTGGTGCATGGGGTGGCGCTTTTCTTGGCGCGTGGTTTGTCGCTTGGCTTGGCGTATAGCGCGGAGCTTTTCTTGGCGCTTGGCTTGGCGCTTGGATTAGCGCTTGGCTTGGCGCTTAGCTTGGCGCCTTTCTTGGCGCGTGGTTTGGCGCGTGGCTTGGCGCGTGGCTTGGCGCGTGGCTTGTCCTCCTTCGCATGACGGGTGCATTCACAACGACACCAACAGAGGCGCTAACCGTATTGGTAGGAATACTACCATTACATTTAGAAATAAGGAAAAGGGCGGCCATGTACTGGCTACGAAAGGGTGAGTTAGGCAGAGTACATCAGCTAATAAGCGAAAACGTAAATACCAAGCAGCAGATAAAAGAAATAATACTGACGGAATGGCAAGAAAGATGGGCAAATTCCACGAAAGGCAAAAAACATAAAATCTTCTACCTAGTGTGCAACGGCGCATAAGAAACAACAACTTCAACCCGTCACAAGGCTTGATTCATCTAATCACAGGGAATGGCCCGTACCCTGAGTACTTATACAGGTTCAACCTGAGAGAGAATGACACCTGTGAGTGTGGAGAAAGGGAAACCCCGGAGCATGTGGTCCTCGAGTTTCCGCTCTTGGAAGAAACAGTGGAGGAAGAGAGACGAGCACTGAGAGGCATGACTTTGCAGGAGATTCTGAGAAACGACAATACGACCCAAAGCTTAAACAAACTAGCGAACAAGGTATCGCAGATGCAAAAGGAAAGATACAATAACATTCGAAACAATATCCAAAACAGGAACAATATTGCATGAGAACTAATAGACCAAGTAGAAACAAAGCCCAATACAATAAAACAAAAACATATGATAATAATAAAAGAACCTAGATATCTTAAAACAGATAAAAGAGACAAAGAGCTCCTTGGCGTGTGGCTTGGCGCTTGGCTTGGCGCGTGGCTTGGCGCTAGGCTTGGCGCGTGGCTTGGCACTTGGCTTGGCGTTTTTGTTGGCGGGTGGCTTGGCGCGTGGCTTGTCGCTTGGCTTGGCGCTCTCTTTGGTGCATAAGGTGGCGCTGTTCTTGGCGCGTGGCTTGGCGCTTAACTTGGCGCTTTCCTTGGCGCGTGGCCTGGCGCGTACCTTTGCGCTTGGCTTAGCCCTTTCCTTGGAGCGTGGTTTGGCGCTTGGATTAGCGCTTGGCTTGGCGCTTTTCTTGGCGCGGGGCTTGTCGCTTGGCTTGGCGCTTGGCTTGGCGATGGCTTGGCGTTTTTCTGCTTGCATGGCTTTCCGCATGGCTTGTTGCTTGGCTTGGCGCTCTCCTTGGTGCGTGGCTTGGCGCTTAGCTTGGCGCGTAGCTTAACGCTTGGCTTGGCGCTTGGCTTTCTTGGTGCATGGCATGGCGCTTTTCCTGGCGCGTGGCTTGGCGCTTGGTTTAGCGCTTGGCTTGGCGCTTTTTTTGGCGCGTTTCTGGGCGCGTAGCTTGTCGCTTGGCTTGACGCTCTCCTTGGTGCGTGGGGTGGCGCTTTTCTTGGCGCGTGGTTTGTCGCTTGGCTTGGCGCATAGCGTGGAGCTTTTCTTGGCGCGTGGCTTGGCGCTTGGATTAGCGCTTGGCTTGGCGCTTAGCTTGGCGCCTTTCTTGGCGCGTGGCTTGGCGCTTGGATTAGCGCTTGGCTTGGCGCTTAGCTTGACGCTTTCCTTGGCGCATGGCCTGGCGCGTGGCTTGTCGCTTGGCTTAGCGCTTTCCTTGGAGCGTGTTTTGGCGCTTGGATTAGCGCTTGGCTTGGCGCTTTTCTTGGCGCGGGGCTTGTCGCTTGGCTTGGCGCGTAGCTTGGCGCTTGGATTTGCGCTTTTCTTGGCGCGCGGTTTGTCGCTTGACTTGGCGCATAGCGTGGAGATTTTCTTGGCGGGTGGCTTGGCGCTTGGATTAGCGCTTGGCTTGGCGCTTGGTTAGGTGCTCTCCCTGGCGCGTGGCTTGGCGCTTGGCTTGTCGCGTGGCTTGGCGCTCTCTATGGTGCATGAAGTGGCGCTTTTCTTAGCGCGTGGCTTGGCGCTTGACTTAGCACTTGGCTTGGAGCTTTTCTTGGCGCGTGGCCTGGCGCGTGGCTTGTCGCTTTGCTTAGCGATCTCCTTGGAGCGTAGTTTAACGCTTGGGTTAGCGCTTGGCTTGGCGCTTTTCTTGGCGCGTGGTTTGTCGCTTGGCTTGGCCCTTTTTTTAGTGCGTGGCTTAGCACGTGGTTTGTCGCTTGGCTTGACGCTCTCTTTGGTGCATGGGGTGGCGCTTTTCTTAGCGCGTGGCTTGGCGCTTGGCTTAGCCCTTGGCTTGGAGCTTTTCTTGGCGTGTGGCCTGGCGCGTGGCTTGTCGCTTGGCTTAGCGATCTTCTTGGAGCGTGGTTTAACGCTTGGGTTAGCGCTTGGCTTGGCGCTTTTCTTGGCGCGTGGCTTGGCGCGTGGCTTGTCGCTTGGCTTGGCGCTCTCCTTGGTGCATGGGGTGACGCTTTTCTTGACGCGATGTTTGTCGCTTGGGTTGGCGCTTTTTTTAGTGCGTGGCTTAGCACGTGGCTTGTCGCTTGGCTTGGCGCTTTTTTTGGTGCATGGGGTGGCGCTCTTCTTGACGCGTGGCTTGGCGCTTGGCTTGGCGCTCTCCTTGGTGCATGGGGTGGTGCTTCTCTTGGCGCGTGTTTTTTCGCTTGGCTTGGCGCTTTTTTAGTGCGTGGCTTAGCGCGTGGCTTGTTGCTTGACTTGGCGCTTTTTTTGGTGCATGGGGTGGCGATCTTCTTGGCGCGTGGCTTGGCGCTTGGCTCGGCGCTTTTTTTGGCGCGTGGCTTATCGCTTGGCTTGGCGCATCTCGTGGCGCTTTTCCTGGCGCGTGGCCTGGCGCTTGGCTTGGCGCGTGGCTTGGCGCTTGGCTTAGCGCTTGGCTTGGCGCTTGGCTTGGCGCTTTTCTTGGCGCGTGGCTTGGCGCGTAGTTTGTCGCTTGGTTTGGTGCTCTCTTTGGCGCGTGGCTTGGCGCTAGGCTTGGCGCGTGGCTTGGCGCTGGGCTTGGCGATTTTGTTGGCGCGTTGTTTATCGTGTGGCTTAGCGCGTGGCTTGTCGCTTGTCTTGGTGCTCTTTTTGGTGCATGGGGTGGCGCTCCCCTTGGCGCGTGGCTTGGCGCGTAGCTTGTCGCTTGGTTTGGTGCTCTTCTTGGCGCGTGGCTTGGCGCTTGGCTTGGGGCGTGGCTTGGCGCTTGGCTTGGCGCTTGGCTAGGCGCTTTTGTTGGCACGTAGCCTGTCGCTTGGCTTGGCGCTCTCTTTGGTGCACTGGGTGGCGCTCTCCTTGGCGCGTGGCTTGGCGATTGGCTTGGCGCTTTTTTTGGCGCCTGGCCTGTCGCGTGGCTTGGCGCATGGCGTGGCGCTCTTCTTGGCGCGTGGCTTGGCGCTTAGCTTGGCGCGTGGTTTGGCGCTTGGCTTGGCGCTTTTCTTGGCGCGTTGCATGGCGCGTGGCTTGTCGCTTGGCTTGGCGCGCCTTTCTTGGTGCATGGCATGGCGCTTTTCCTGGCGCGTGGCTTGGCGCTTGGTTTAGCGCTTGGCTTGGCGCATTTCTTGACGCGTGGCTTGGCGCGTAGCTTGTCGCTTGGCTTGACGCTCTCCTTGGTGCATGGGTGGCGCTTTTCTTGGAGCGTGGCTTGGCGCTTGGATTAGCGCTTGGCTTGGCGCTTAGCTTGGCGCCTTTCTTGGCGCGTGGCTTGGCGCGTGGCTTGGCGATTGGCTTGGCGCTTTTGTTGGCGCGTGATTTGGCGCGTGGCTTTTCGCTTGGCTTGGTGCTCTCCTTGGTGCATGGGATGGCCCTTTTCTTGGCGCGTGGCTTGGCGCTTGGTTTGGCGCTTGGCTTGGCGCTTTTCTTGGCGAGTGGCCTAGCGCTTGGGTTTTCGCTTGGCTTGGTGCTCTCCTTGGTGCATGGGATGGCCCTTTTCTTGGCGCGGGGCTTGTCTCTTGGCTTGGCGCTTGGATTAGCGCTTTTTTTAGCGCGTGCCTTGGCGCGTGGCTTGGCGCATGGATTGGCGCTTTTCTTGGCGCGATGCTTGTCGCTTGACTTGGCGCGTGACTTGGCACTTGACTTGGCGCTTTTGTTGGCGCGTGGCTTGGCGCGTGGCTTGGCGCATGGATTGGCGCTTCTCTTGGCGCGATGCTTGTCGCTTGGTTTGGCGATTTTCTTGGCGCGTGGCTTGGCGCGTGGCTTGACGCTTAGCTTGGCGCGTGTTTTGGCGCTTGGCTTGGCGCTTTTATTGGCGCGTGGCATGTCGCGTGGCTTGTCGCTTGGCTTGGCGCGCCTTTCTTGGTGCATGGCAAGGCGCTTTTCCTGGCGCGTGGCTTGGCGCTTGGTTTAACGCTTGGCTTGGCGCTTTTCTTGACGCTTGGCTTGGCGCGTAGCTTGTCGCTTGGCTTGACGCTCTCCTTGGTGCATGGGTGGCGCTTTTCTTGGCGCGTGGCTTGGCGCTTGGATTAGCGCTTGGCTTGGCGCTTAGCTTGGCGACTTTCTTTGCGCGTGTCTTGGCGCGTGGCTTGTCGCTTGGTTAGGTGCTCTCCTTGGCGTGTGGCTTGGCGCTTGGCTTGGCGCGTGGTTTGGAGCTAGGCTTGGCGCGTGGCTTGGCGCTTGGCTTGCCGTTTTTGTTGGCGGGTGGCTTGTCGCTTGGCTTGGCGCTCTTCTTGGCGCGTGGCTTGGCGCTTGGTTTAGCGCTTGGCTTGGCGCTTTTCTTGACGCGTGGCTTGGCGCGTAGTTTGTCGCTTGGCTTGACGCTCTCCTTGGTGCATGGGTGGCGCTTTTCTTGGCGCGTGGCTTGGCGCTTGGATTAGCGCTTGGCTTGGCGCTTAGCTTGGCGCCTTTCTTGGCGCGTGGTTTGGCGCGTGGCTTGTCGCTTGGTTAGGTGCTCTCCTTGGCGCGTGGCTTGGCGCTTGGCTTGGCGCGTGGTTTGGCGCTAGGCTTGGCGCGTGGTTTGGCGCTTGGCTTGGCGTTTTTGTTGGCGGGTGGCTTGTCGCTTGGCTTGGCGCTCTTCTTGGCGCGTGGCTTGGCGCTTAGCTTGGCGCGTGGTTTGGCGCTTGGCTTGGCGCTTTTCCTGGCGCGTGGCTTGGCGCTTGGTTTAGCGCTTGGCTTGGCGCTTTTCTTGGCGCGTGGCATGGCGCGTAGCTTGTCGCTTGGCTTGACGCTCTCCTTGGCGCTTAGCTTGGCGCCTTTCTTGGCGCGTGGTTTGGCATGTGGCTTGGCGCGTGGCTTGTCGCTTCGTTAGGTGCTCTCCTTGGCGTGTGGCTTGGCGCTTGGCTTGGCGCGTGGCTTGGCGCTAGGCTTGGCGCGTGGCTTGGCGCTTGGGTTGGCGTTTTTGTTGGCGAGTGGCTTAGCGCGTGGCTTGTCGCTTGGCTTGGCGCTCCCTTTGGTGCATGGGGTGGAGCTCTTCTTGGCGCGTGGCTTGCCGCTTAGCTTGGCGCTTTCCTTGGCGCGTGGCCTGGCGCGTGGCTTGTCGCTTGGTTTAGCGCTTGGCTTGGCGCTTTTCTTGACGCGTGGCTTGGCGCGTAGCTTGTCGCTTGGCTTGACGCTCTTCTTGGTGCATAGGTGGCGCTTTTCTTGGCGCGTGGCTTGGCGCTTGGATTAGCGCTTGGCTTGGCGCTTAGCTTGGCGCCCTTCTTGGCGCGTGTTTTAGCGCGTGGCTTGTCGCTTGGTTAGGTGCTCTCCTTGGCGTGTGGCTTGGCGCTTAGCTTGGCTCGTGGTTTGGCGCTTGGCTTGGCGCTTTTCCTGGCGCGTGGCTTGGCGCTTGGTTTAGCGCTTGGCTTGGCGCTTTTCTTGGCGCGTGGCTTGGCGCGTAGCTTGTCGCTTGGCTTGACGCTCTCCTTGGTGCATGGGTGGCGCTTTTCTTGGCGCGTGGCTTGGCGCTTGGATTAGCGCTTGGCTTGGCGCTTAGCTTAACGTCTTTCTTGGCGCGTGGCTTGGCGCGTGGCTTGGCGCGTGGCTTGTCGCTTGGTTAGGTGCTCTCCTTTGTGTGTGGCTTGGCGCTTGGCTTGGCGCGTGGCTTGGCGCTAGGCTTGGCGCGTGGCTTGGCGCTTGGGTTGGCGTTTTTGTTGGCGGGTGGCTTGGCGCGTGGCTTGTCGCTTGGCTTGGCGCTCCCTTTGGTGCATGGGGTGGCGCTCTTCTTAGCGCGTGGCTTGCCGCTTAGCTTGGCGCTTTCCTTGGCGCGTGGCCTGGCGCGTGGCTTGTCGCTTGGCTTAGCGCTTTCCTTGGAGCGTGGTTTGGCGCTTGGATTAGCGCTTGGCTTGGCGCTTTTCTTGGCCCGGCGCTTGTCGCTTGGCTTGGCGCTTGGCTTGGCGCTGGCTTGGCGTTTTTCTGCTTGCATGGCTTTCCGCATGGCTTGTGGCTTGGCTTAGCGCTCTCCATGGTGCGTGGCTTGGCGCTTAGCTTGGCGCGTAGCTTAACGCTTGGCTTGGCGCTTGGCTTTCTTGGTGCATGGCATGGCGCTTTTCCTGGCGCGTGGCTTGGCGCTTGGTTTAGCGCGTGGCTTGGCGCTTTTTTTGGTGCATGGGGTGGCGCTCTTCTTGACGCGTGGCTTGGCGCTTGGCTTGGCGCTCTCCTTGGTGCATGGGGTGGTGCTTCTCTTGGCGCGTGTTTTTTCGCTTGGCTTGGCGCTTTTTTAGTGCGTGGCTTAGCACGTGGCTTGTTGCTTGACTTGGCGCTTTTTTTGGTGCATGGGGTGGCGATCTTCTTGGCGCGTGGCTTGGCGCTTGGCTCGGCGCTTTTTTTGGCGCGTGGCTTATCGCTTGGCTTGGCGCATCTCGTGGCGCTTTTCCTGGCGCGTGGCCTGGCGCTTGGCTTGGCGCGTGGCTTGGCGCTTGGCTTAGCGCTTGGCTTGGCGCTTGGCTTGGCGCTTTTCTTGGCGCGTGGCTTGGCGCGTAGTTTGTCGCTTGGTTTGGTGCTCTCTTTGGCGCGTGGCTTGGCGCTAGGCTTGGCGCGTGGCTTGGCGCTGGGCTTGGCGATTTTGTTGGCGCGTTGTTTATCGCGTGGCTTAGCGCGTGGCTTGTCGCTTGTCTTGGTGCTCTTTTTGGTGCATGGGGTGGCGCTCCCCTTGGCGCGTGGCTTGGCGCGTAGCTTGTCGCTTGGTTTGGTGCTCTTCTTGGCGCGTGGCTTGGCGCTTGGCTTGGGGCGTGGCTTGGCGCTTGGCTTGGCGCTTGGCTAGGCGCTCTCCTTGGCGCGTGGCTTGGCGATTGGCTTGGCGCTTTTTTTGGCGCCTGGCCTGTCGCTTGGCTTGGCGCATGGCGTGGCGCTTTCCTTGGCGCGTGGCCTGGCGCGTGGCTTGTCGCTTGGCTTAGCGATCTCCTTGGAGAGTGGTCTGGCGCTTGAATTAGCGCTTGGCTTGGCGCTTTTCTTAGCGCGTGGCTTGGCGCTTGGCTTAGCACTTGGCTTGGAGCTTTTCTTGGCGCCTGGCCTGGCGCGTGGCTTGTCGCTTGGCTTAGCGATTTCCTTGGAGCGTGGTTTGGCGCTTGGCTTAGCACTTGGCTTGGCGCTTGTCTTGACGCGTAGCTTGTCGCTTGGCTTGGCGTTTGGCTTGGCGCTTGTCTTGGCGCATGGCATGGAGCTCTCATTGGCGTTTGGCTTGGCGCTTGGCTGGGCGCTTGACTTGGCGCTGTTCTTGGCGAATGGTTTGGCGCGTGGCTTGGCGCGTGGCTTGTCGCTTGGTTAGGTGCTCTCCCTGGCGCGTGGCTTGGCGCTTGGCTTGGCGCGTGGCTTGGCGCTTGGCTTGGCGCGTGGCTTGGCGCTCTCTTTGGTGCATGAAGTGGCGCTTTTCTTAGCGCGTGGCTTGGCGCTTGGCTTAGCACTTGGCTTGGAGCTTTTCTTGGCGCGTGGCCTGGCGCGTGGCTTGTCGCTTGGCTTAGCGATCTTCTTGGAGCGTGGTTTAACGCTTGGGTTAGCGCTTGGCTTGGCGCTTTTCTTGGCGCGTGGTTTGGCGCGTGGCTTGTCGCTTGGCTTGGCGCTCTCCTTGGTGCATGCGGTGACGCTTCTCTTGACGCGAGGTTTGTCGCTTGGCTTGGCGCTTTTTTTAGTGCGTGGCTTAGCACGTGGCTTGTCGCTTGGCTTGGCGCTTTTTTTGGTGCATGGGGTGGCGCTCTTCTTGACGCGTGGCTTGGCGCTTGGCTTGGCGCTCTCCTTGGTGCATGGGGTGGTGCTTCTCTTGGCTCGTGTTTTTTCGCTTGGCTTGGCGCTTTTTTAGTGCGTGGCTTAGCGCGTGGCTTGTCGCTTGACTTGGCGCTTTTTTTGGTGCATGGGGTGGCGATCTTCTTGGCGCGTGGCTTGGCGCTTGGCTCGGCGCTTTTTTTGGCGCGTGGCTTATCGCTTGGCTTGGCGCATCTCGTGGCGCTTTTCCTGGCGCGTGGCCTGGCGCTTGGCTTGGCGCGTGGCTTGGCGCTTGGCTTAGCGCTTGGCTTGGCGCTTGGCTTGGCGCTTTTCTTGGCGCGTGGCTTGGCGCGTAGTTTGTCGCTTGGTTTGGTGCTCTCTTTGGCGCGTGGCTTGGCGCTAGGCTTGGCGCGTGGCTTGGCGCTGGGCTTGGCGATTTTGTTGGCGCGTTGTTTATCGCGTGGCTTAGCGCGTGGCTTGTCGCTTGTCTTATTGCTCTTTTTGGTGCATGGGGTGGCGCTCCCCTTGGCGCGTGGCTTGGCGCGTAGCTTGTCGCTTGGTTTGGTGCTCTTCTTGGCGCGTGGCTTGGCGCTTGGCTTGGGGCGTGGCTTGGCGCTTGGCTTGGCGCTTGGCTAGGCGCTTTTGTTGGCACGTGGCTTGTCGCTTGGCTTGGCGCTCTCTTTGGTGCACTGGGTGGCGCTCTCATTGGCGCGTGGCTTGGCGATTGGCTTGGCGCTTTTTTTGGCGCCTGGCCTGTCGCTTGGCTTGGCGCATGGCGTGGCGCTTTCCTTGGCGCGTGGCCTGGCGCGTGGCTTGTCGCTTGGCTTAGCGATCTCCTTGGAGCGTGGTCTGGCGCTTGAATTAGCGCTTTGCTTGGCGCTTTTCTTAGCGCGTGGCTTGGCGCTTGGCTTAGCACTTGGCTTGGAGCTTTTCTTGGCGCGTGGCCTGGCGCGTGGCTTGTCGCTTGGCTTAGCGATTTCCTTGGAGCGTGGTTTGGCGCTTGGCTTATCACTTGGCTTGGCGCTTGTCTTGGCGCGTAGCTTGTCGCTTGGCTTGGCGTTTGGCTTGGCGCTTGTCTTGGCGCATGGCATGGAGCTCTCATTGGCGTTTGGCTTGGCGCTTGGCTGGGCGCTTGACTTGGCGCTGTTCTTGGCGCGTGGCTTGGCGCTTGGCTTGGCGCATAACGTGGCGCTTTTCTTGGCGCGTGGCTTGGCGCTTGGCTTGGCGCTTGGCTTGGCGATTTTCTAGGCGCGTGGCTTGGCGCGTAGCTTGTCGCTTGGTTTGGTGCTCTTCTTGGCGCGTGGCTTGGCGGCTGGCTTGGGGCGTGGCTTGGCGCTTGGCTTGGCGCTTTTGTTTGCACGTGGCTGGTCGCTTGTCTTGGCGCTCTCTTTGGTGCACGGGGTGGCGCTCTCCTTGGCGCGTGGCTTGGCGCTTGGCTTGGCGCCTTTTTTGGCGCGTGGCCTGTCGCTTGGCTTGGCGCATGGCCTGGCGCTTTTCTTGGAGCGTGGCTTGTCGCTTGGCTTGGCGCTCTCTTTAGTGCACGGGGTGGCACTCTTCTTGGAACGTGGCTTGGCGCTTGGCTTGGCGCTTTTTTGGGCGCGTGGCTTGTGGCTTGGCTTGGCGCATGGCGTGGCGCTTTTCTTATCGCGTGGTTTGGCGCTTGGCTTGGCGCTTTTCTTGGCGCGTGGCTTGGCGCGTGGCTTGTCGCTTGGTTTGGGGCCCTTCTTGGCGCTTGGCTTGGCGCTTTTTTGGGCGCGTGGCTTGGCGCTTGGTTTAGCGCGTGGCTTGGCGCGTAGCTTGTCGCTTGGCTTGACGCTCTCCTTGGTGCATGGGGTGGCGCTTTTCTTGGCGCGTGGTTTGTCGCTTGGTTTGGCGTATAGCGTGGAGCTTTTCTTAGCGCTTGGCTTGGCGCTTGGATTAGCGCTTGGCTTGGCGCTTAGCTTGGCGCCTTTCTTGGCGCGTGGTTTGGCGCGTGGCTTGGCGCGTGGCTTGGCGCGTGGCTTGTCCTCCTTCGCATGACGGGTGCATTCACAACGACACCAACAGAGGCGCTAACCGTATTGGTAGGAATACTACCATTACATTTAGAAATAAGGAAAAGGGCGGCCATGTACTGGCTACGAAAGGGTGAGTTAGGCAGAGTACATCAGCTAATAAGCAAAAACGTAAATACCAAGCAGCAGATAAAAGAAGGAATACTGACGGAATGGCAAGAAAGATGGGCAAATTCCACGAAAGGCAAAAGAACATAAAATCTTCTACCTAGTGTGCAACGGCGCATAAGAAACAACAACTTCAACCCGTCACAAGGGTTGATTTATCTAATCACAGTGAATGGCCCGTACCCTGAGTACTTATACAGGTTCAACCTGAGAAAGAATGACACCTGTGAGTGTGGAGAAAGGGAAACCCCGGAGCATGTGGTCCTCGAGTTTCCGCTCTTGGAAGAAACAGTGGAGGAAGAGAGACGAGCACTGAGAGGCATGACTTTGCAGGAGATTCTGAGAAACGACAATACGACCCAAAGCTTAAACAAACTAGCGAACAAGGTATCGCAGATGCAAAAGGAAAGATACAATAACATTCGAAACAATATCCAAAACAGGAACAATATTGCATGAGAACTAATAGACCAAGTAGAAACAAAGCCCAATACAATAAAACAAAAACATATGATAATAATAAAAGAACCTAGATATCTTAAAACAGATAAAAGAGACAAAGAGCTCCTTGGCGTGTGGCTTGGCGCTTGGCTTGGCGCGTGGCTTGGCGCTAGGCTTGGCGCGTGGCTTGGCACTTGGCTTGGCGTTTTTGTTGGAGGGTGGCTTGGCGCGTGGCTTGTCGCTTGGCTTGGCGCACTCTTTGGTGCATAAGGTGGCGCTGTTCTTGGCGCGTGGCTTGGCGCTTAACTTGGCGCTTTCCTTGGCGCGTGGCCTGGCGCGTACCTTTGCGCTTGGCTTAGCCCTTTCCTTGGAGCGTGGTTTGGCGCTTGGATTAGCGCTTGGCTTGGCGCTTTTCTTGGCGCGGGGCTTGTCGCTTGGCTTGGCGCTTGGCTTGGCGCTGGCTTGGCGTTTTTCTGCTTGCATGGCTTTCCGCATGGCTTGTTGCTTGGCTTGGCGCTCTCCTTGGTGCGTGGCTTGGCGCTTAGCTTGGCGCGTAGCTTAACGCTTGGCTTGGCGCTTGGCTTTCTTGGTGCATGGCATGGCGCTTTTCCTGGCGCGTGGCTTGGCGCTTGGTTTAGCGCTTGGCTTGGCGCTTTTTTTGGCGCGTTTCTTGGCGCGTAGCTTGTCGCTTGGCTTGACGCTCTCCTTGGTGCGTGGGGTGGCGCTTTTCTTGGAGCGTGGCTTGGCGCTTGGATTAGCGCTTGGCTTGGCGCTTAGCTTGGCGCCTTTCTTGGCGCGTGGCTTGGCGCTTGGATTAGCGCTTGGCTTGGCGCTTAGCTTGACGCTTTCCTTGGCGCATAGCCTGGCGCGTGGCTTGTCGCTTGGCTTAGCGCTTTCCTTGGAGCGTGTTTTGGCGCTTGGATTAGCGCTTGGCTTGGCGCTTTTCTTGGCGCGGGGCTTGTCGCTTGGCTTGGCGCGTGGCTTGGCGCTCTCCTTCGTGCATGGGGTGGCGCTTTTCTTGGCGCGTGGCCTGGCGCGTGGCTGGTCGCTTGGCTTGGCGCTTGGCTTGACGCTTTTCTTGGCGCGTGGCTTGGCGCGTGGATTGGCGCTTGCCTGGGCGCTTGGCTTGGCGCTTGGCTTGGCGCTTGGCTTGGCGCTTGGCTTAGCGCTTGGCTTGACGCTTGGCTTGGCACTTGGCTTGGAGCTTGGCTTGACGCTTGGCTTGGCGCATGTCTTGGCGCTCATATTGGCGCGTGGTTTGGCGCTTGGCTATGCGTTTGGCTTGGCGCTTGTCTCGGCGCTTGGCTTCGCGCTTTTCTTGGCGCGTGGTTTGGCGCATAGCTTGGCGCTTGGCTGGGCGCTTGGCTTGGCGCTTGGCTTGGCGGCTGGCTTGGCGCTTGTCTTGGTGCTTGTCTTGGCGCATGGCTTGGCGCTCTCCTTAGCGCGTGGCTTGGCGCTTGGCTGGGCGCTTGGCTTAGCGCTTGGTTTGGCGCTTTTCTTGACGCGTAGCTTGTTGCTTGGCTTGGTGCTTTTCTTGGCGCGTGGCTTTTCGCTTGTCTGGGCGCTTGGCTTGGCGCTTGGCTTGGCTCTTCGCTTGGCGCTTTCGTGGCGGGTGGCTTGGCACTTGGCTTGGCGCTTGGCTTGGTGCGTTCCTTGGCGCTTTTTTTGGCGCGTGGTTTTCCGCGTGGCTTGGCGCTTGGCTGGCTGGGCGCTTGGCTTAGTGCTTGGCTTGACGCTTGGCTTGGCGCTTGTCTGGGCGCTTGGCTTGGCGCTTGGCTTGGCGCTTGGGTTGGCGCTTTCTTGGCGCGTGGGTTGTCGCTTAGCTTAACTCTTTTGTTAGGGGGTGGCTTGGCGCGTGGCTTGGCGCTAAGCTGGCTTGGCGCTTGGCTTGTCGCTTTTCTTGGCGCATAGCTTGGCGCTTGTCTGGGCGCTTGGCTTGGCGTTTGGCTTGGCGCTTGGCTTGGCGCTTGGCTTGGCGCTTGGCTTGGCGCTTGGCTAGGCGCTTTTGTTGGCACGTGGCTTGTCGCTTGGCTTGGCGCTCTCTTTGGTGCACTGGGTGGCGCTCTCATTGGCGCGTGGCTTGGCGATTGGCTTGGCGCTTTTTTTGGCGCCTGGCCTGTCGCTTGGCTTGGCGCATGGCGTGGCGCTTTCCTTGGCGCGTGGCCTGGCGCGTGGCTTGTCGCTTGGCTTAGCGATCTCCTTGGAGCGTGGTCTGGCGCTTGAATTAGCGCTTTGCTTGGCGCTTTTCTTAGCGCGTGGCTTGGCGCTTGGCTTAGCACTTGGCTTGGAGCTTTTCTTGGCGCGTGGCCTGGCGCGTGGCTTGTCGCTTGGCTTAGCGATTTCCTTGGAGCGTGGTTTGGCGCTTGGCTTATCACTTGGCTTGGCGCTTGTCTTGGCGCGTAGCTTGTCGCTTGGCTTGGCGTTTGGCTTGGCGCTTGTCTTGGCGCATGGCATGGAGCTCTCATTGGCGTTTGGCTTGGCGCTTGGCTGGGCGCTTGACTTGGCGCTGTTCTTGGCGCGTGGCTTGGCGCTTGGCTTGGCGCATAACGTGGCGCTTTTCTTGGCGCGTGGCTTGGCGCTTGGCTTGGCGCTTGGCTTGGCGCTTTTCTAGGCGCGTGGCTTGGCGCGTAGCTTGTCGCTTGGTTTGGTGCTCTTCTTGGCGCGTGGCTTGGCGGCTGGCTTGGGGCGTGGCTTGGCGCTTGGCTTGGCGCTTTTGTTTGCACGTGGCTGGTCGCTTGTCTTGGCGCTCTCTTTGGTGCACGGGGTGGCGCTCTCCTTGGCGCGTGGCTTGGCGCTTGGCTTGGCGCCTTTTTTGGCGCGTGGCCTGTCGCTTGGCTTGGCGCATGGCCTGGCGCTTTTCTTGGAGCGTGGCTTGTCGCTTGGCTTGGCGCTCTCTTTAGTGCACGGGGTGGCACTCTTCTTGGAACGTGGCTTGGCGCTTGGCTTGGCGCTTTTTTGGGCGCGTGGCTTGTGGCTTGGCTTGGCGCATGGCGTGGCGCTTTTCTTATCGCGTGGTTTGGCGCTTGGCTTGGCGCTTTTCTTGGCGCGTGGCTTGGCGCGTGGCTTGTCGCTTGGTTTGGGGCCCTTCTTGGCGCTTGGCTTGGCGCTTTTTTGGGCGCGTGGCTTGGCGCTTGGTTTAGCGCGTGGCTTGGCGCGTAGCTTGTCGCTTGGCTTGACGCTCTCCTTGGTGCATGGGGTGGCGCTTTTCTTGGCGCGTGGTTTGTCGCTTGGTTTGGCGTATAGCGTGGAGCTTTTCTTAGCGCTTGGCTTGGCGCTTGGATTAGCGCTTGGCTTGGCGCTTAGCTTGGCGCCTTTCTTGGCGCGTGGTTTGGCGCGTGGCTTGGCGCGTGGCTTGGCGCGTGGCTTGTCCTCCTTCGCATGACGGGTGCATTCACAACGACACCAACAGAGGCGCTAACCGTATTGGTAGGAATACTACCATTACATTTAGAAATAAGGAAAAGGGCGGCCATGTACTGGCTACGAAAGGGTGAGTTAGGCAGAGTACATCAGCTAATAAGCAAAAACGTAAATACCAAGCAGCAGATAAAAGAAGGAATACTGACGGAATGGCAAGAAAGATGGGCAAATTCCACGAAAGGCAAAAGAACATAAAATCTTCTACCTAGTGTGCAACGGCGCATAAGAAACAACAACTTCAACCCGTCACAAGGGTTGATTTATCTAATCACAGTGAATGGCCCGTACCCTGAGTACTTATACAGGTTCAACCTGAGAAAGAATGACACCTGTGAGTGTGGAGAAAGGGAAACCCCGGAGCATGTGGTCCTCGAGTTTCCGCTCTTGGAAGAAACAGTGGAGGAAGAGAGACGAGCACTGAGAGGCATGACTTTGCAGGAGATTCTGAGAAACGACAATACGACCCAAAGCTTAAACAAACTAGCGAACAAGGTATCGCAGATGCAAAAGGAAAGATACAATAACATTCGAAACAATATCCAAAACAGGAACAATATTGCATGAGAACTAATAGACCAAGTAGAAACAAAGCCCAATACAATAAAACAAAAACATATGATAATAATAAAAGAACCTAGATATCTTAAAACAGATAAAAGAGACAAAGAGCTCCTTGGCGTGTGGCTTGGCGCTTGGCTTGGCGCGTGGCTTGGCGCTAGGCTTGGCGCGTGGCTTGGCACTTGGCTTGGCGTTTTTGTTGGAGGGTGGCTTGGCGCGTGGCTTGTCGCTTGGCTTGGCGCACTCTTTGGTGCATAAGGTGGCGCTGTTCTTGGCGCGTGGCTTGGCGCTTAACTTGGCGCTTTCCTTGGCGCGTGGCCTGGCGCGTACCTTTGCGCTTGGCTTAGCCCTTTCCTTGGAGCGTGGTTTGGCGCTTGGATTAGCGCTTGGCTTGGCGCTTTTCTTGGCGCGGGGCTTGTCGCTTGGCTTGGCGCTTGGCTTGGCGCTGGCTTGGCGTTTTTCTGCTTGCATGGCTTTCCGCATGGCTTGTTGCTTGGCTTGGCGCTCTCCTTGGTGCGTGGCTTGGCGCTTAGCTTGGCGCGTAGCTTAACGCTTGGCTTGGCGCTTGGCTTTCTTGGTGCATGGCATGGCGCTTTTCCTGGCGCGTGGCTTGGCGCTTGGTTTAGCGCTTGGCTTGGCGCTTTTTTTGGCGCGTTTCTTGGCGCGTAGCTTGTCGCTTGGCTTGACGCTCTCCTTGGTGCGTGGGGTGGCGCTTTTCTTGGAGCGTGGCTTGGCGCTTGGATTAGCGCTTGGCTTTTGGCGCTTAGCTTGGCGCCTTTCTTGGCGCGTGGCTTGGCGCTTGGATTAGCGCTTGGCTTGGCGCTTAGCTTGACGCTTTCCTTGGCGCATAGCCTGGCGCGTGGCTTGTCGCTTGGCTTAGCGCTTTCCTTGGAGCGTGTTTTTGGCGCTTGGATTAGCGCTTGGCTTGGCGCTTTTCTTGGCGCGGGGCTTGTCGCTTGGCTTGGCGCGTGGCTTGGCGCTCTCCTTCGTGCATGGGGTGGCGCTTTTCTTGGCGCGTGGCCTGGCGCGTGGCTGGTCCGCTTGGCTTGGCGCTTGGCTTGACGCTTTTCTTGGCGCGTGGCTTGGCGCGTGGATTGGCGCTTGCCTGGGCGCTTGGCTTGGCGCTTGGCTTGGCGCTTGGCTTGGCGCTTGGCTTAGCGCTTGGCTTGACGCTTGGCTTGGCACTTGGCTTGGAGCTTGGCTTGACGCTTGGCTTGGCGCATGTCCTTGGCGCTCATATTGGCGCGTGGTTTGGCGCTTGGCTATGCGTTTGGCTTGGCGCTTGTCTCGGCGCTTGGCTTCGCGCTTTTCTTGGCGCGTGGGTTTGGCGCATAGCTTGGCGCTTGGCTGGGCGCTTGGCTTGGCGCTTGGCTTGGCGGCTGGCTTGGCGCTTGTCTTGGTGCTTGTCTTGGCGCATGGCTTGGCGCTCTCCTTAGCGCGTGGCTTGGCGCTTGGCTGGGCGCTTGGCTTAGCGCTTGGTTTGGCGCTTTTCTTGACGCGTAGCTTGTTGCTTGGCTTGGTGCTTTTCTTGGCGCGTGGCTTTTCGCTTGTCTGGGCGCTTGGCTTGGCGCTTGGCTTGGCTCTTCGCTTGGCGCTTTCGTGGCGGGTGGCTTGGCACTTGGCTTGGCGCTTGGCTTGGTGCGTTCCTTGGCGCTTTTTTTGGCGCGTGGTTTTCCGCGTGGCTTGGCGCTTGGCTGGCTGGGCGCTTGGCTTAGTGCTTGGCTTGACGCTTGGCTTGGCGCTTGTCTGGGCGCTTGGCTTGGCGCTTGGCTTGGCGCTTGGGTTGGCGCTTTCTTGGCGCGTGGGTTGTCGCTTAGCTTAACTCTTTTGTTAGGGGGTGGCTTGGCGCTAAGCTGGCTTGGCGCTTGGCTTGTCGCTTTTCTTGGCGCATAGCTTGGCGCTTGTCTGGGCGCTTGGCTTGGCGTTTGGCTTGGCGCTTGGCTTGGCGCTTGGCCTTGGCGCTTGGGTTGGCGCTTTCTTGGCGCGTGGCTTGTCGCTTGGCTTGGCTCTTTTGTTGGCGGGTGGCTTGGCGCGTGACTTGGCGCTTAGCTGGGTTGGCGTTTGGATTGGCGCTTGGTTTGTCGCTTTTCTTGGCGCGTGGCTTGGCGCGCGGCTTGGCGCGTGGCTTGTCGCTTGGCTTGGTGCTTTTCTTGGCGCGTGGCTTGGCGCTTGTTTTGGGTGCTTGGCTTGGCGCTTTTCTTGGCGCTTGGCTTGGCGCTTGGCTTGTCGCTTTTCTTGGCGCGTAGCTTGTCGCTTGGCTTGGTGCTTTTCTTGGCGCGTGGCTTGTCGTTTGGCTCGGCGCTTTTCTTGGCGGTTGGCTTGTCGCTTGGCTTGGCGCCCTCCTTGGAGCGTGGCTTGGCGCTTGGCTTGGCGCGTGGCTTGGCGCTTGGCTCATCGCGTGGGTTGGCGCTTGGCTTGGCGCTTTTCTTGGCGCGTGGCCTAGCGCGTGGCTTGCCGCTTGGCTTGGCGCTCTCTTTGGTGCATGGGGTGGCGTTTTCCCTGGCGCGTGGCTTGGCGCTTAGCCTGGCGCTTTTCATGGCGCGTGGCTTGGAGCTTGGCTTAGCGCCTGGATTGGCGCTTGGTTTTGGCGCTTTTCTTGGCGCTTTTCTTGGCGCGTGGCTTGGCGCTTGGCTTGGCGCTTGGCTTGGTGCTTGTCTTGGCGCATGGCTTGGCGCTATCCTTTTCACGCGACTTGGCGCTTGGCTGGGCGCTTGGCTTGTCGCTTTTCTTGGCGCCTAGCTTGGCGCTTGTCTGGGCGCTTGGCTTGGCGCTTGGCTTGGCGCTTGGCTTGTCGCTTTGCTTGGCGCTTGGCTTGGCGCTTGGGTTGGCGCTTTCTTGGCGCGTGGCTTGTCGCTTGGCTTGGCTCTTTTGTTGGCGGGTGGCTTGGCGCGTGGCTTGGCGCTTAGCTGGGTTGGCGCTTGGCTGGGCGCTTGGCTTGTCGCTTTTCTTGGCGCGTAGCTTGGCGCTTGTCTGGGCGCTTGGCTTGGCGCTTGGCTTGGCGCTTGGGTTGGCGCTTTCTTGGCGCGTGGCTTGTCGCTTGGCTTGGCTCTTTTGTTGGCGGGTGGCTTGGCGCGTGACTTGGCGCTTAGCTGGGTTGGCGCTTGGATTGGCGCGTGGCTTGGCGCGTGGCTTGGCGCTTGGCTCGGCGCGTGGCTTGGCGCTTGGTTGGCTTGGTGCTTTTCTTGGCGCGTGGCATGGCGCGTGGCTTGTCGCTTGGCTTGGAGCTCTCCTTCGTGAATGGGGTGGCGCTTTTCTTGGTGCGTGGCCTGGCGCGTGGCTTGTCGCTTGGCTTGGCGCTTGGCTTGACGCTTTTCTGGGCGCGTGGGCTTGGCGCGTGGCTTGGCGCTTGCCTGGGCGCTTGGCTTGGCGCTTGGCTTGGCGTTTGGCTTGACGCTTGGCTTGGCACTTGGCTTGGAGCTTGGCTTGACGCTTGGCTTGGCGCATGTCTTGGCGCTTGTCTTGGCGCATGGCTTGGCGCTCTTCTTGCCGCGTGACTTGGTGCTTGGCTTGGAGCGCGGCTTGTCGCTTGGCTTGGTGTTTTTTTTGGCGCTTGGCTTGGCGCTTGGCTTGGCGCTTGGCTTGGTGCTTGTCTTGGCGCATGGCTTGGCGCTCTCCTTGCCGCGTGACTTGGCGCTTGGTTGGGCCGCATGGCTTAACGCTTGGCTTGGCTGTTTTGTTGGCGGGTGGCCTGGCGCGTGGCTTGGCGCTTAGCTGGGTTGGCGCTTTCTTGGCGCGTGGCTTGTCGCTTGGCTTGGCTCTTTTGTTGGCGGGTGGCTTGGCGCGTAGCTTGGCGCTTGTCTGGGCGCTTGGCTTGGCGCTTGGCTTGGCGCTTGGCTTGGCGCTTGGCTTGGCGCTTGGGTTGGCGCTTTCTTGGCGCGTGGCTTGTCGCTTGGCTTGGCTCTTTTGTTGGCGGGTGGCTTGGCGTATGACTTGGCGCTTAGCTGGGTTGGCGCTTGGATTGGCGCTTGGTTTGTCGTTGTTCTTGGCGCGTGGCCTGGCTCGTGGCTTGGCGCGTGGCTTGTCGCTTGGCTTGGCGTTCTCCTTGGAGCGTGGCTTGGCGCTTGGCACGGCGCTCTCTTTCGTGCATGGGTTGGCGCTTTTCTTGGCGCGTGGCTTGACGCTTTTCTTGGCGCGTGGCTTGGCGCGTGGCTTGGCGCGTGGCTTGGCGCTTGCCTGAGCGCTTAGCTTGGCGCTTGGCTTGGCGCTTGGCTTGACGCTTGGCTTGGCACTTGGCTTGGAGCTTGGCTTGACGCTTGGCTTGGCGCATTGTCGTGGCGCTTGGCTTCGCGCTTTTCTTGGCGCGTGGCTTGGCGCATAACTTGGCGCCTGGCTGGGCGCTTGGCTTGGCGCTTGGCTTGGCGGCTAGCTTGGCGCTTGTCTTGGCGCTTGTCTTGGCGTTCTCCTTGGAGCGTGGCTTGGCGCTTGGCACGGCCCTCTCTTTCGTGCATGGGTTGGCGCTTTTCTTGGCGCGTGGCTTGACGCTCTCCTTAGCGCGTGGCTTGGAGCTTGGCTTGACGCTTGGCTTGGCGCATGTCTTGGCGCTTGGCTTTCGCGCTTTTCTTGGCGCGTGGCTTGGCGCTTGGCTGGGCGCTTGGCTTGGTGCTTTTCTTGGGCGCGTGGCTTGGCGCTTGTTTGGGTGCTTGGCTTGGCGCTTTTCTTGGCGCTTGGTTTGGCGCTTGGCTTGTCGCTTTTCTTGGCGCGTAGCTTGTCGCTTGGCTTGGTGCTTTTCTTGGCGCGTGGCTTGTCGCTTGGCTCGGCGCTTTTCTTGGCGGTTGGCTTGTCGCTTGGCTTGGCGCCCTCCTTGGAGCGTGGCTTGGCGCTTGGCTTGGCGCGTGGCTTGGCGCTTGGCTCATCGCGTGGGTTGGCGCTTGGCTTGGCGCTTTTCTTGGCGCGTGGCCTAGCGCGTGGCTTGCCGCTTGGCTTGGCGCTCTCTTTGGTGCATGGGGTGGCGTTTTCCCTGGCGCGTGGCTTGGCGCTTAGCCTGGCGCTTTTCATGGCGCGTGGCTTGGAGCTTGGCTTAGCGCCTGGATTGGCGCTTGGTTTGGCGCTTTTCTTGGCGCTTTTCTTGGCGCGTGGCTTGGCGCTTGGCTTGGCGCTTGGCTTGGTGCTTGTCTTGGCGCATGGCTTGGCGCTATCCTTTTCACGCGACTTGGCGCTTGGCTGGGCGCTTGGCTTGTCGCTTTTCTTGGCGCCTAGCTTGGCGCTTGTCTGGGCGCTTGGCTTGGCGCTTGGCTTGGCGCTTGGCTTGTCGCTTTGCTTGGCGCTTGGCTTGGCGCTTGGGTTGGCGCTTTCTTGGCGCGTGGCTTGTCGCTTGGCTTGGCTCTTTTGTTGGCGGGTGGCTTGGCGCGTGGCTTGGCGCTTAGCTGGGTTGGCGCTTGGCTGGGCGCTTGGCTTGTCGCTTTTCTTGGCGCGTAGCTTGGCGCTTGTCTGGGCGCTTGGCTTGGCGCTTGGCTTGGCGCTTGGGTTGGCGCTTTCTTGGCGCGTGGCTTGTCGCTTGGCTTGGCTCTTTTGTTGGCGGGTGGCTTGGCGCGTGACTTGGCGCTTAGCTGGGTTGGCGCTTGGATTGGCGCGTGGCTTGGCGCGTGGCTTGGCGCTTGGCTCGGCGCGTGGCTTGGCGCTTGGTTGGCTTGGTGCTTTTCTTGGCGCGTGGCATGGCGCGTGGCTTGTCGCTTGGCTTGGAGCTCTCCTTCGTGAATGGGGTGGCGCTTTTCTTGGTGCGTGGCCTGGCGCGTGGCTTGTCGCTTGGCTTGGCGCTTGGCTTGACGCTTTTCTGGGCGCGTGGCTTGGCGCGTGGCTTGGCGCTTGCCTGGGCGCTTGGCTTGGCGCTTGGCTTGGCGTTTGGCTTGACGCTTGGCTTGGCACTTGGCTTGGAGCTTGGCTTGACGCTTGGCTTGGCGCATGTCTTGGCGCTTGTCTTGGCGCATGGCTTGGCGCTCTTCTTGCCGCGTGACTTGGTGCTTGGCTTGGAGCGCGGCTTGTCCGCTTGGCTTGGTGTTTTTTTTGGCGCTTGGCTTGGCGCTTGGCTTGGCGCTTGGCTTGGTGCTTGTCTTGGCGCATGGCTTGGCGCTCTCCTTGCCGCGTGACTTGGCGCTTGGTTGGGCGCATGGCTTAACGCTTGGCTTGGCTGTTTTGTTGGCGGGTGGCCTGGCGCGTGGCTTGGCGCTTAGCTGGGTTGGCGCTTTCTTGGCGCGTGGCTTGTCGCTTGGCTTGGCTCTTTTGTTGGCGGGTGGCTTGGCGCGTAGCTTGGCGCTTGTCTGGGCGCTTGGCTTGGCGCTTGGCTTGGCGCTTGGCTTGGCGCTTGGCTTGGCGCTTGGGTTGGCGCTTTCTTGGCGCGTGGCTTGTCCGCTTGGCTTGGCTCTTTTGTTGGCGGGTGGCTTGGCGTATGACTTGGCGCTTAGCTGGGTTGGCGCTTGGATTGGCGCTTGGTTTGTCGTAGTTCTTGGCGCGTGGCCTGGCTCGTGGCTTGGCGCGTGGCTTGTCGCTTGGCTTGGCGTTCTCCTTGGAGCGTGGCTTGGCGCTTGGCACGGCGCTCTCTTTCGTGCATGGGTTGGCGCTTTTCTTGGCGCGTGGCTTGACGCTTTTCTTGGCGCGTGGCTTGGCGCGTGGCTTGGCGCGTGGCTTGGCGCTTGCCTGAGCGCTTAGCTTGGCGCTTGGCTTGGCGCTTGGCTTGACGCTTGGCTTGGCACTTGGCTTGGAGCTTGGCTTGACGCTTGGCTTGGCGCATGTCGTGGCGCTTGGCTTCGCGCTTTTCTTGGCGCGTGGCTTGGCGCATAACTTGGCGCCTGGCTGGGCGCTTGGCTTGGCGCTTGGCTTGGCGGCTAGCTTGGCGCTTGTCTTGGCGCTTGTCTTGGCGTTCTCCTTGGAGCGTGGCTTGGCGCTTGGCACGGCGCTCTCTTTCGTGCATGGGTTGGCGCTTTTCTTGGCGCGTGGCTTGACGCTCTCCTTAGCGCGTGGCTTGGAGCTTGGCTTGACGCTTGGCTTGGCGCATGTCTTGGCGCTTGGCTTCGCGCTTTTCTTGGCGCGTGGCTTGGCGCTTGGCTGGGCGCTTGGCTTAGCGCTTGGCTTGGCGCTTTTCTTGGCGCGTGGCTTGTCGCTTGGCTTGGCGTTTCTCCTTGGAGCGTGGCTTGGCGCTTGGCACGGCGCTCTCTTTCGTGCATGGGTTGGCGCTTTTCTTGGCGCGTGGCTTGACGCTCTCCTTAGCGCGTGGCTTGGAGCTTGGCTTGACGCTTGGCTTGGCGCATGTCTTGGCGCTTGGCTTCGCGCTTTTCTTGGCGCGTGGCTTGGCGCATAGCTTGGCGCTTGGCTGGGCGCTTGGCTTGGCGCTTGGCTTGGCGGCTAGCTTGGCGCTTGTCTTGGCGCTTGTCTTGGCGCATGGCTTGGCGCTCTCCTTAGCGCGTGGCTTGGCGCTTGGCTGGGCGCTTGGCTTAGCGTTTGGCTTGGCGCTTTTCTTGGCGCGTAGCTTGTCGCTTGGATTGGTGCTTTTCTTGGCGCGTGGCTTTTCGCTTGTCTGGGGCGCTTGGCTTGGCGCTTTTTCTTGGCGGGTGGCTTGGCACTTGGCTTGGCGCGTGCCTTGGCGCTTTTTTTGGCGCGTGGTTTTCCGCGTGGCTTGGCGCTTGGCTGGCTGGGCGCTTGGCTTAGCGCTTGGCTTGACGCGTGGCTTGGCGCTTTTCTTGGCGTGTGGCTTGGCGCTTGGCTTGGCACGTGGTTTGGCGCTTTTTTTGGCGCGTGGCTTGGCGCGTGGCTTGGCGCGTGGCTTGGCGCGTGGCTAAGTGCGTGGCTTGGCGCTTGGCTGGCTAAACGCTTGGCTGGCTGAATACTTGGCTTAGCGCTTGGCTTGACGCTTGGCTTAGCGCTTTCCTTGGCGCGTGGCTTGGAGCTTGGCTTGGCGCTTGGCTTGGCGCTTGGTTTGGCGCTTGACTTGGCTAACGGCTTGGCGCTTGGCTTGGTGCTTGTCTTGGCGCATGGCTTGGCGCTCTCCTTGCCGCGTGACTTGGCGCTTGGTTGGGGGCTTGGCTTGGCGCTTGTTTGGGCGCTTGGCTTGTCGCTTGGCTTAGTGTTTTTTTTTTGGCGCGTGGCTTGGCGCTTGTCTGGGCGCTTGGCTTGTCGCTTGGCTTGGTGTTTTTTTTTTTTGCGCGTGGCATGGCGCTTGTCTGGGCGTTTGGCTTGTCGCTTGGCTTGGTGTTTTTTTTGGCGCGTGACTTGGCGCTTGGCTGGGCGCTTGGATTGGCGATTGGCTTGTCGCTTTTCTTGGCGCGTAGCTTGTCGCTTGGCTTGGTGCTTGTCTTGGCGCATGGCTTGGCGCTCTCCTTGGCACGTGACTTGGCGCTTGGCTGGGCGCTTGGATTGGCGATTGGCTTGTCGCTTTTCTTGGCGCGTAGCTTGTCGCTTGGCTTGGAGCTTTTCTTGGCGCGTGTCTTGGCGCTTGTCTGGGTGCTTGGCTTGGCGCTTTTCTTGGCGCTTGGCTTGGCGTTTGGCTTGTCGCTTTTCTTGGCGCGTAGCTTGTCGCTTGGCTTGGTGCTTGTCTTGGCGCATGGCTTGGCGCTCTCTTTGGCACGTGACTTGGCGCTTGGCTGGGCGCTTGGATTGGCGATTGGCTTGTCGCTTTTCTTAGCGCGTAGCTTGTCGCTTCGCTTGACGCTCTCTTTGGTGCATGGGTGGCGTTTTTCCTGGCGCGTGGCTTGGCGCTTAGCCTGGCGCTTTTCTTGGCGCGTGGCTTGGCGCGTGGCTTGTCGCTTGGCTTGGCGCTTTTTATGGCGCGTGGCTTGGAGCTTGGCTTGGCGCTTGGCTCGGCGCGTGGCTTGGCGCTTGGCACATCGCGTGGGTTGGCGCTTGGCTTGGCGCTTTTCTTGGCGCGTGGCCTGGCGCGTGGCTTGCCGCTTGTCTTGGCGCTCTCTTTGGTGCATGGGTGGCGTTTTTCCTGGCGCGTGGCTTGGCGCTTAGCCTGGCGCTTTTCTTGGCGCGTGGCTTGGCGCGTGGCTTGTCGCTTGGCTTGGCGCTTTTTATGGCGCGTGGCTTGGAGCTTGGCTTAGCGCCTGGCTTGGCGCTTGGTTTGGCGCTTTTCTTAGCGCTTTTCTTGGCGCGTGGCTTGGCGCTTGGCTTGGCGCTTGGCTTGGTGCTTGTCTTGGCGCATGGTTTGGCGCTATCCTTTTCACGTGACTTGGCGCTTGGCTGGGCGCTTGGCTTGTCGCTTTTCTTGGCGCGTGGCCTGGCGCGTGGCTTGCCGCTTGGCTTGGCGCTCTCTTTGGTGCATGGGTGGCGTTTTTCCTGGCGCGTGGCTTGGCGCTTAGCCTGGCGCTTTTCTTGGCGCGTGGCTTGGCGCGTGGCTTGTCGCTTGGCTTGGCGCTTTTTATGGCGCTTGGTTTGTCGCTTGGCTTGGTATTTTTTTTTGGCGCGTGGCTTGGCGCTTGTTTGGGCGCTTGGCTTGTCGCTTGGCTTAGTGTTTTTTTTGGCGCGTGGCTTGGCGCTTGTCTGGGCGCTTGGCTTGTCGCTTGGCTTGGTGTTTTTTTTTTGCGCGTGGCATGGCGCTTGTCTGGGCGTTTGGCTTGTCGCTTGGCTTGGTGTTTTTTTTGGCGCGTGACTTGGCGCTTGGCTGGGCGCTTGGATTGGCGATTGGCTTGTCGCTTTTCTTGGCGCGTAGCTTGTCGCTTGGCTTGGTGCTTGTCTTGGCGCATGGCTTGGCGCTCTCCTTGGCACGTGACTTGGCGCTTGGCTGGGCGCTTGGATTGGCGATTGGCTTGTCGCTTTTCTTGGCGCGTAGCTTGTCGCTTGGCTTGGAGCTTTTCTTGGCGCGTGTCTTGGCGCTTGTCTGGGTGCTTGGCTTGGCGCATGGCTTGGCGCTCTCCTTGGCACGTGACTTGGCGCTTGGCTGGGCGCTTGGATTGGCGATTGGCTTGTCGCTTTTCTTGGCGCTTGGCTTGGCGTTTGGCTTGTCGCTTTTCTTGGCGCGTAGCTTTTCGCTTGGCTTAGTGCTTTTCTTGGCGCGTGGTTTGTCGCTTGGCTCGGCGCTTTTCTTGGCGGTTGGCTTGTCGCTTGGCTTGGCACTCTCCTTGGAGCGTGGCTTGGCGCTTGGCTCGGCGCGTGGCTTGGCGCTTGGCTCATAGCGTGGGTTGGCGCTTGGCTTGGCGCTTTTCTTGGCGCGTGGCCTGGCGCGTGGCTTGCCGCTTGGCTTGGCGCTCTCTTTGATGCATGGGGTGGCGTTTTTCCTGGCGCGTGGCTTGGCGCTTAGCCTGGCGCTTTTCTTGGCGCGTGGCTTGGCGCGTGGCTTGTCGCTTGGCTTGGCGCTCTCCTTGGAGCGTGGCTTGGCGCTTAGCCTGGCGCTTTTATTGGCGCGTGGCTTGGCGCGTGGCTTGTCGCTTGGCTTGGCGCTTTTCATGGCGCGTGGCTTGGAGCTTGGCTTAGCGCCTGGATTGGCGCTTGGTTTAGCGCTTTTCTTAGCGCTTTTCTTGGCGCATGGCTTGGCGCTTGGCTTGGCCCTTGGCTTGGTGCTTGTCTTGGCGCATGGCTTGGCGCTATCCTTTTCACGTGACTTGGCGCTTGGCTGGGCGCTTGGCTTGTCGCTTTTCTTGGCGCGTAGCTTGGCGCTTGTCTGGGCGCTTGGCTTGGCGCCTGGCTTGGCGCTTGGCTTGGCGCTTGGGTTGGCGCTTTCTTGGCGTGTGGCTTGTCGCTTGGCTTGGCTCTTTTGTTGGCGGGTGGCTTGGCGCGTGGCTTGGCGCTTAGCTGGGTTGGCGCTTGGCTGGGCGCTTGGCTTGTCGCTTTTCTTGGCGCGTAGCTTGGCGCTTGTCTGGGCGGTTGGCTTGGCGCTTGGCTTGGCGCTTGGTTTGTCGCTTTTCTTGGCGCGTGGCCTGGCGCGTGGCCTGGCGCGTGGCTTGTCGCTTGGCTTGGCGTTCTCCTTCGTGCATGGGGTGGCGCTTTTCTTGGCGCGTGGCCTGGCGCGTGGCTTGTAGCTTGGCTTGGCGCTTGGCTTGACGCTTTTCTTCGCGCGTGGCTTGGCGCGTGGATTGGCGCTTGCCTGGGCGCTTGGCTTGGCGCTTGGCTTGGCGCTTGGCTTGACGCTTGGCTTGGCACTTGGCTTGGAGCTTGGCTTGACGCTTGGCTTGGCGCATGTCTTGGCGCTTATATTGGCGCGTGGCTTGGCGCTTGGCTAGGCGTTTGGCTTGGCGCTTGTCTCGGCGCTTGGCTTCGCGCTTTTCTTAGCGCGTGGCTTGGCGCATAGCTTGGCGCTTGGCTGGGCGCTTGGCTTGGCGCTTGGCTTAGCGGCTGGCTTGGCGCTTGTCTTGGTGCTTGTCTTGGCGCATGGCTTAGCGGTCTCCTTAGCGCGTGTCTTGGCGCTAGGCTGGGCGCTTGGCTTAGCGCTTGGCTTGGCGCTTTTCTTGACGCGTAGCTTGTCGCTTGGCTTGGTGCTTTTCTTGGCGCGTGGCTTGGCGCTTGTCTGGGCGCTTGGCTTGGCGCTTGGCTAGGCGCTTGGCTTGTCGCTTGGCTAGGCGCTTTTCTTGGCGGGTGGCTTGGCACTTGGCTTGGCGCTTGGCTTGGCGCGTGCCTTGGCGCTTTTTTTGGCCCGTGGTTTTCCGCGTGGCTTGGCGCTTGGCTGGCTGGGCGCTTGGCTTAGCGCTTGGCTTGACGCTTGGCTTGGCGCTTTTCTTAGCGCGTGGCTTGGCGCGTGGCTTGGCGCGGGGCTTGGTGCGTGGTTTGGCGCTTGGCTGGCTAAACGCTTGGCTGGCTGAATGCTTGGCTTAGCGCTTGGCTTGACGCTTGGCTTAGCGCTTTCCTTGGCGCGTGGCTTGGAGCTTGGCTTGGCGCTTGGCTTGGAGCTTGTCTTGGCGCATGGCTTGGCGCTCTCCTTGCCGCGTGACTTGGCGCTTGGTTGGGCGCTTGGCTTGGCGCTTGGCTTGGCGCTTTTCTTGGCGCGTAGCATGGCGCTTGTCTGGGAGCTTGGCGCTTGGCTTGGCGCTTGGCTTGGCGCTTGGCTTGGCGCTTGGCTTGGCGCTTGGTTTGTCGCTTGGCTTGGTGTTTTTTTTGGCGCGTAACTTGGCGCTTGTCTGGGCGCTTGGCTTGTCGCTTGATTTGGTGTTTTTTTTGGCGCGTGGCTTGGCGCTTGTCTGGGCGCTTGGTTTGTCGTTTGGCTTGGTGTTTTTTTTTGGCGCGTGGCTTGTCGCTTGGCTTGGCTCTTTTGTTGGCGGGTGGCTTGGCGCGTGGCTTGGCGCTTAGCTGGGTTGGCGCTTGGCTGGGCGCTTGGCTTGTCGCTTTTCTTGGCGCGTAGCTTGGCGCTTGTCTGGGCGCTTGGCTTGGCGCTTGGCTTGGCGCTTGGCTTGGCGCTTGGCTTGGCGCTTGGTTTGGCGCTTGGGTTGGCGCTTTCTTGGCGCGTGGCTTGTCGCTTGGCTTGGCTCCTTTGTTGGCGGGTGGCTTGGCGCGTGACTTGGCGCGTGGCTTGTCGCTTGGCTTGGCGCTCTCCTTGGAGCGTGGCTTGGCGCTTGGCACGGCGCATGGTATGGCGCTTGGCTCGGCGCGTGGCTTGGCGCTTGGCTTGGCGCTTGGCTTGGTGTTTTTTTTGGCGCGTGGCTTGTCGCTTAGCTTGGCTCTTTTGTTGGCGGGTGGCTTGGCGCGTGGCTTGGCGCTTAGCTGGGTTGGCGCTTTCTTGGCGCGTGGCTTGTCGCTTGGTTTGGCGCTTTTTTTAGCGCTTTTCTTGGCGCGTGGCATGGCGCTTGGCGTGGCGCTTGGCTTGGTGCTTGTCTTGGCGCATGGCTTGGCGCTATCCTTTTCACGTGACTTGGCGCTTGGCTGGGCGCTTGGCTTGTCGCTTTTCTTGGCGCGTAGCTTGGCGCTTGTCTGGGCGCTTGGCTTGGCGCTTGGCTTGGCGCTTGGGTTGGCGCTTTCTTGGCGCGTGGCTTGTCGCTTGGCTTGGCTCTTTTGTTGGCGGGTGGCTTGGCGCGTGGCTTGGCGCTTAGCTGGCTAAACGCTTGGCTGGCTGAATACTTGGCTTAGCGCTTGGCTTGACGCTTGGCTTAGCGCTTTCCTTGGCGCGTGGCTTGGAGCTTAGCTTGGCGCTTGGCTTGGCGCTTGGTTTGGCGCTTGACTTGGCTAATGGCTTGGCGCTTGGCTTGGTGCTTGTCTTGGCGCATGGCTTGGCGCTCTCCTTGCCGCGTGACTTGGCGCTTGGTTGGGGGCTTGGCTTGGCGCTTGGCTTGGCGCTTTTCTTGGCGCGTGGCCTGGCGCTTGGTTTGGCGCTTTTTTTAGCGCTTTTCTTGGCGCGTGTAATGGCGCTTGGCGTGGCGCTTGGCTTGGTGCTTGTCTTGGCGCATGGCTTGGCGCTATCCTTTTCACGTGACTTGGCGCTTGGCTGGGCGCTTGGCTTGTCGCTTTTCTTGGCGCGTAGCTTGGCGCTTGTCTGGGCGCTTGGCTTGGCGCTTGGCTTGGCGCTTGGGTTGGCGCTTTCTTGGCGCGTGGCTTGTCGCTTGGCTTGGCTCTTTTGTTGGCGGGTGGCTTGGCGCGTGGCTTGGCGCTTAGCTGGCTAAACGCTTGGTTGGCTGAATACTTGGCTTAGCGCTTGGCTTGACGCTTGGCTTAGCGCTTTCCTTGGCGCGTGGCTTGTCGCTTGGCTTGGAGCTTTTCTTGGCGCGTGTCTTGGCGCTTGTCTGGGTGCTTGGCTTGGCGCTTTTCTTGGCGCTTGGATTGGCGATTGGCTTGTCGCTTTTCTTGGCGCGTAGCTTGTCGCTTGGCTTGGAGCTTTTCTTGGCGCGTGTCTTGGCGCTTGTCTGGGTGCTTGGCTTGGCGCTTTTCTTGGCGCGTAGCTTGTCGCTTGGCTTGGTGCTTTTCTTGGCGCGTGGCTTTTCGCTTGTCTGGGCGCTTGGCTTGGCGCTTGGCTTTGCGCTTCGCTTGGCGCTTTTTTGGCGCGTGACTTGTCGCTTGGCTTGGCACTTTTCTTGGCGGGTGGCTTGGCACTTGGCTTGGCGCGTGCCTTGGCGCTTTTTTTGGCGCGTGGTTTTCCGCGTGGCTTGGCGCTTGGCTGGCTGAGCGCTTGGCTTAGCGCTTGGCTTGACGCGTGGCTTGGCGCTTTTCTTGGCGGGTGGCTTGGCGCTTGGCTTGGCACGTGGTTTGGCGCTTTTTTTGGCGCGTGGCTTGGCGCGTGGTTTGGCGCGTGGCTTGGCGCGTGGCTAAGTGCGTGGCTTGGCGCTTGGCTGGCTAAACGCTTGGCTGGCTGAATACTTGGCTTAGCGCTTGGCTTGACGCTTGGCTTAGCGCTTTCCTTAGCGCGTGGCTTGGAGCTTGGCTTGGCGCTTGGCTTGGCTAATGGCTTGGCGCTTGGCTTGGTGTTTGTCTTGGCGCATGGCTTGGCGCTCTCCTTGCCGCGTGACTTGGCGCTTGGTTGGGGGCTTGGCTTGGCGCTTGGCTTGGCGCTTTTCTTGGCGCGTGGCCTGGCGCTTGTCTGGGAGCTTGGCTTGGCGCTTGGCTTGGCGCTTGTTTGGGCGCTTGGCTTGTCGCTTGGCTTAGTGTTTTTTTTGGCGCGTGGCTTGGCGCTTGTCTGGGCGCTTGGCTTGTCGCTTGGCTTAGTGTTTTTTTTTTGGCGCGTGGCTTGGCGCTTGTCTGGGCGCTTGGCTTGTCGCTTGGCTTGGTGTTTTTTTTTTTTGCGCGTGGCATGGCGCTTGTCTGGGCGTTTGGCTTGTCGCTTGGCTTGGTGTTTTTTTTGGCGCGTGACTTGGCGCTTGGCTGGGCGCTTGGATTGGCGATTGGCTTGTCGCTTTTCTTGGCGCGTAGCTTGTCGCTTGGCTTGGTGCTTGTCTTGGCGCATGGCTTGGCGCTCTCCTTGGCACGTGACTTGGCGCTTGGCTGGGCGCTTGGATTGGCGATTGGCTTGTCGCTTTTCTTGGCGCGTAGCTTGTCGCTTGGCTTGGAGCTTTTCTTGGCGCGTGTCTTGGCGCTTGTCTGGGTGCTTGGCTTGGCGCTTTTCTTGGCGCTTGGCTTGGCGTTTGGCTTGTCGCTTTTCTTGGCGCGTAGCTTGTCGCTTGGCTTGGTGCTTGTCTTGGCGCATGGCTTGGCGCTCTCCTTGGCACGTGACTTGGCGCTTGGCTGGGCGCTTGGATTGGCGATTGGCTTGTCGCTTTTCTTGGCACGTAGCTTGTCGCTTCGCTTGACGCTCTCTTTGGTGCATGGGTGGCGTTTTTCCTGGCGCGTGGCTTGGCGCTTAGCCTGGCGCTTTTCTTGGCGCGTGGCTTGGCGCGTGGCTTGTCGCTTGGCTTGGCGCTTTTTATGGCGCGTAACTTGGAGCTTGGCTTGGCGCTTGGCTCGGCGCGTGGCTTGGCGCTTGGCACATCGCGTGGGTTGGCGCTTGGCTTGGCGCTTTTCTTGGCGCGTGGCCTGGCGCGTGGCTTGCCGCTTGGCTTGGCGCTCTCTTTGGTGCATGGGTGGCGTTTTTCCTGGCGCGTGGCTTGGCGCTTAGCCTGGCGCTTTTCTTGGCGCGTGGCTTGGCGCGTGGCTTGTCGCTTGGCTTGGCGCTTTTTATGGCGCGTGGCTTGGAGCTTGGCTTAGCGCCTGGCTTGGCGCTTGGTTTGGCGCTTTTCTTAGCGCTTTTCTTGGCGCGTGGCTTGGCGCTTGGCTTGGCGCTTGGCTTGGTGCTTGTCTTGGCGCATGGTTTGGCGCTATCCTTTTCACGTGACTTGGCGCTTGGCTGGGCGCTTGGCTTGTCGCTTTTCTTGGCGCGTGGCCTGGCGCGTGGCTTGCCGCTTGGCTTGGCGCTCTCTTTGGTGCATGGGTGGCGTTTTTCCTGGCGCGTGGCTTGGCGCTTAGCCTGGCGCTTTTCTTGGCGCGTGGCTTGGCGCGTGGCTTGTCGCTTGGCTTGGCGCTTTTTATGGCGCTTGGCTTGTCGCTTGGCTTGGTATTTTTTTTTGGCGCGTGGCTTGGCGCTTGTTTGGGCGCTTGGCTTGTCGCTTGGCTTAGTGTTTTTTTTGGCGCGTGGCTTGGCGCTTGTCTGGGCGCTTGGCTTGTCGCTTGGCTTGGTGTTTTTTTTTTGGCGCGTGGCTTGGCGCTTGTCTGGGCGCTTGGCTTGTCGCTTGGCTTGGTGTTTTTTTTTTGCGCGTGGCATGGCGCTTGTCTGGGCGTTTGGCTTGTCGCTTGGCTTGGTGTTTTTTTTGGCGCGTGACTTGGCGCTTGGCTGGGCGCTTGGATTGGCGATTGGCTTGTCGCTTTTCTTGGCGCGTAGCTTGTCGCTTGGCTTGGTGCTTGTCTTGGCGCATGGCTTGGCGCTCTCCTTGGCACGTGACTTGGCGCTTGGCTGGGCGCTTGGATTGGCGATTGGCTTGTCGCTTTTCTTGGCGCGTAGCTTGTCGCTTGGCTTGGAGCTTTTCTTGGCGCGTGTCTTGGCGCTTGTCTGGGTGCTTGGCTTGGCGCTTTTCTTGGCGCTTGGCTTGGCGTTTGGCTTGTCGCTTTTCTTGGCGCGTAGCTTTTCGCTTGGCTTAGTGCTTTTCTTGGCGCGTGGTTTGTCGCTTGGCTCGGCGCTTTTCTTGGCGGTTGGCTTGTCGCTTGGCTTGGCACTCTCCTTGGAGCGTGGCTTGGCGCTTGGCTCGGCGCGTGGCTTGGCGCTTGGCTCATAGCGTGGGTTGGCGCTTGGCTTGGCGCTTTTCTTGGCGCGTGGCCTGGCGCGTGGCTTGCCGCTTGGCTTGGCGCTCTCTTTGATGCATGGGGTGGCGTTTTTCCTGGCGCGTGGCTTGGCGCTTAGCCTGGCGCTTTTCTTGGCGCGTGGCTTGGCGCGTGGCTTGTCGCTTGGCTTGGCGCTCTCCTTGGAGCGTGGCTTGGCGCTTAGCCTGGCGCTTTTCTTGGCGCGTGGCTTGGCGCGTGGCTTGTCGCTTGGCTTGGCGCTTTTCATGGCGCGTGGCTTGGAGCTTGGCTTAGCGCCTGGATTGGCGCTTGGTTTAGCGCTTTTCTTAGCGCTTTTCTTGGCGCATGGCTTGGCGCTTGGCTTGGCCCTTGGCTTGGTGCTTGTCTTGGCGCATGGCTTGGCGCTATCCTTTTCACGTGACTTGGCGCTTGGCTGGGCGCTTGGCTTGTCGCTTTTCTTGGCGCGTAGCTTGGCGCTTGTCTGGGCGCTTGGCTTGGCGCCTGGCTTGGCGCTTGGCTTGGCGCTTGGGTTGGCGCTTTCTTGGCGCGTGGCTTGTCGCTTGGCTTGGCTCTTTTGTTGGCGGGTGGCTTGGCGCGTGGCTTGGCGCTTGGCTTGGCTCTTTTGTTGGCGGGTGGCTGGGCGCTTGGCTTGTCGCTTTTCTTGGCGCGTAGCTTGGCGCTTGTCTGGGCGGTTGGCTTGGCGCTTGGCTTGGCGCTTGGTTTGTCGCTTTTCTTGGCGCGTGGCCTGGCGCGTGGCCTGGCGCGTGGCTTGTCGCTTGGCTTGGCGTTCTCCTTCGTGCATGGGGTGGCGCTTTTCTTGGCGCGTGGCCTGGCGCGTGGCTTGTAGCTTGGCTTGGCGCTTGGCTTGACGCTTTTCTTCGCGCGTGGCTTGGCGCGTGGATTGGCGCTTGCCTGGGCGCTTGGCTTGGCGCTTGGCTTGGCGCTTGGCTTGACGCTTGGCTTGGCACTTGGCTTGGAGCTTGGCTTGACGCTTGGCTTGGCGCATGTCTTGGCGCTCATATTGGCGCGTGGCTTGGCGCTTGGCTAGGCGTTTGGCTTGGCGCTTGTCTCGGCGCTTGGCTTCGCGCTTTTCTTAGCGCGTGGCTTGGCGCATAGCTTGGCGCTTGGCTGGGCGCTTGGCTTGGCGCTTGGCTTAGCGGCTGGCTTGGCGCTTGTCTTGGTGCTTGTCTTGGCGCATGGCTTAGCGGTCTCCTTAGCGCGTGTCTTGGCGCTAGGCTGGGCGCTTGGCTTAGCGCTTGGCTTGGCGCTTTTCTTGACGCGTAGCTTGTCGCTTGGCTTGGTGCTTTTCTTGGCGCGTGGCTTGGCGCTTGTCTGGGCGCTTGGCTTGGCGCTTGGCTTGGCGCTTGGCTTGTCGCTTGGCTTGGCGCTTTTCTTGGCGGGTGGCTTGGCACTTGGCTTGGCGCTTGGCTTGGCGCGTGCCTTGGCGCTTTTTTTGGCCCGTGGTTTTCCGCGTGGCTTGGCGCTTGGCTGGCTGGGCGCTTGGCTTAGCGCTTGGCTTGACGCTTGGCTTGGCGCTTTTCTTAGCGCGTGGCTTGGCGCGTGGCTTGGCGCGGGGCTTGGTGCGTGGTTTGGCGCTTGGCTGGCTAAACGATTGGCTGGCTGAATGCTTGGCTTAGCGCTTGGCTTGACGCTTGGCTTAGCGCTTTCCTTGGCGCGTGGCTTGGAGCTTGGCTTGGCGCTTGGCTTGGAGCTTGTCTTGGCGCATGGCTTGGCGCTCTCCTTGCCGCGTGACTTGGCGCTTGGTTGGGCGCTTGGCTTGGCGCTTGGCTTAGCGCTTTTCTTGGCGCGTAGCATGGCGCTTGTCTGGGAGCTTGGCGCTTGGCTTGGCGCTTGGTTTGGCGCTTGGTTTGTCGCTTGGCTTGGTGTTTTTTTTGGCGCGTGGCTTGGCGCTTGTCTGGGCGCTTGGCTTGTCGCTTGATTTGGTGTTTTTTTTGGCGCGTGGCTTGGCGCTTGTCTGGGCGCTTGGTTTGTCGTTTGGCTTGGTTTTTTTTTTGGCGCGTGGCTTGTCGCTTGGCTTGGCTCTTTTGTTGGCGGGTGGCTTGGCGCGTGGCTTGGCGCTTAGCTGGGTTGGCGCTTGGCTGGGCGCTTGGCTTGTCGCTTTTCTTGGCGCGTAGCTTGGCGCTTGTCTGGGCGCTTGGCTTGGCGCTTGGCTTGGCGCTTGGCTTGGCGCTTGGCTTGGCGCTTGGCTTGGCGCTTGGTTTGGCGCTTGGGTTGTCGCTTTCTTGGCGCGTGGCTTGTCGCTTGGCTTGGCTCCTTTGTTGGCGGGTGGCTTGGCGCGTGACTTGCCGCGTGGCTTGTCGCTTGGCTTGGCGCTCTCCTTGGAGCGTGGCTTGGCGCTTGGCACGGCGCATGGCATGGCGCTTGGCTCGGCGCGTGGCTTGGCGCTTGGCTTGGCGCTTGGCTTGGTGTTTTTTTTTGGCGCGTGGCTTGTCGCTTAGCTTGGCTCTTTTGTTGGCGGGTGGCTTGGCGCGTGGCTTGGCGCTTAGCTGGGTTGGCGCTTTCTTGGCGCGTGGCTTGTCGCTTGGTTTGGCGCTTTTTTTAGCGCTTTTCTTGGCGCGTGGCATGGCGCTTGGCGTGGCGCTTGGCTTGGTGCTTGTCTTGGCGCATGGCTTGGCGCTATCCTTTTCACGTGACTTGGCGCTTGGCTGGGCGCTTGGCTTGTCGCTTTTCTTGGCGCGTAGCTTGGCGCTTGTCTGGGCGCTTGGCTTGGCGCTTGGCTTGGCGCTTGGGTTGGCGCTTTCTTGGCGCGTGGCTTGTCGCTTGGCTTGGCTCTTTTGTTGGCGGGTGGCTTGGCGCGTGGCTTGGCGCTTAGCTGGGTTGGCGCTTGGCTGGGCGCTTGGCTTGTCGCTTTTCTTGGCGCGTAGCTTGGCGCTTGTCTGGGCGCTTGGCTTGGCGCTTGGCTTAGCGTTTGGCTTGGCGCTTGGGTTGGCGCTTTCTTGGCGCGTGGCTTGTCGCTTGGCTTGGCTCTTTTGTTGGCGGGTGGCTTGGCGCGTGGCTTGGCGCTTAGCTGGGTTGGCGCTTGGCTGGGCGCTTGGCTTGTCGCTTTTCTTGGCGCGTAGCTTGGCGCTTGTCTGGGCGCTTGGCTTGGCGCTTGGCTTAGCGTTTAAATTGGCGCTTGGGTTGGCGCTTTCTTGGCGCGTGGCTTGTCGCTTGGCTTGGCCCTTTTGTTGGCGGGTGGCTTGGCGCGTGGCTTGGCGCTTAGCTGGGTTGGCGCTTGGCTGGGCGCTTGGCTTGGCGCTATCCTTTTCACGTGACTTGGCGCTTGGCTGGGCGCTTGGCTTGTCGCTTTTCTTGGCGCGTAGCTTGGCGCTTGTCTGGGCGCTTGGCTTGGCGCTTGGCTTAGCGTTTAAATTGGCGCTTGGGTTGGCGCTTTCTTGGCGCGTGGCTTGTCGCTTGGCTTGGCTCTTTTGTTGGCGGGTGGCTTGGCGCGTGGCTTGGCGCTTAGCTGGGTTGGCGCTTGGCTGGGCGCTTGGCTTGGCGCTATCCTTTTCACGTGACTTGGCGCTTGCCTGGGCGCTTGGCTTGGCGCTTGGCTTGGCGTTTGGCTTGACGCTTGGCTTGGCACTTGGCTTGGAGCTTGGCTTGACGCTTGGCTTGGCGCATGTCTTGGCGCTTGTCTTGGCGCATGGCTTGGCGCTCTCCTTGCCGCGTGACTTGGCGCTTGGTTGGGCGCTTGGCTTGGCGCTTGGCTTGGCGCTTGGGTTGGCGCTTTCTTGGCGCGTGGCTTGGAGCTTGGCTTGTCGCTTGGCTTGGTGTTTTTTTGGCGCTTGGCTTGGCGCTTGGCTTGGCGCTTGGCTTGGTGCTTGTCTTGGCGCATGGCTTGGCGCTCACCTTGCCGCGTGACTTGGCGCTTGGTTGGGCGCATGGCTTGGCGCTTGGCTTGGCTGTTTTGTTGGCGGGTGGCCTGGCGCGTGGCTTGGCGCTTAGCTGGGTTGGCGCTTTCTTGGCGCGTGGCTTGTCGCTTGGCTTGGCTCTTTTGTTGGCGGGTGGCTTGGCGCGTAGCTTGGCGCTTGTCTGGGCGCTTGGCTTGGCGCTTGGCTGGCTAAACGCTTGGCTGGCTGAATACTTGGCTTAGCGCTTGGCTTGACGCTTGGCTTAGCGCTTTCCTTGGCGCGTGGCTTGGAGCTTGGCTTGGCGCTTGGCTTGGCGCTTGGTTTGGCGCTTGACTTGGCTAATGGCTTGGCGCTTGGCTTGGTGCTTGTCTTGGCGCATGGCTTGGCGCTCTCCTTGCCGCGTGACTTGGCGCTTGGTTGGGGGCTTGGCTTGGCGCTTGTTTGGGCGCTTGGCTTGTCGCTTGGCTTAGTGTTTTTTTTTTGGCGCGTGGCTTGGCGCTTGTCTGGGCGCTTGGCTTGTCGCTTGGCTTGGTGTTTTTTTTTTTTGCGCGTGGCATGGCGCTTGTCTGGGCGTTTGGCTTGTCGCTTGGCTTGGTGTTTTTTTTGGCGCGTGACTTGGCGCTTGGCTGGGCGCTTGGATTGGCGATTGGCTTGTCGCTTTTCTTGGCGCGTAGCTTGTCGCTTGGCTTGGTGCTTGTCTTGGCGCATGGCTTGGCGCTCTCCTTGGCACGTGACTTGGCGCTTGGCTGGGCGCTTGGATTGGCGATTGGCTTGTCGCTTTTCTTGGCGCGTAGCTTGTCGCTTGGCTTGGAGCTTTTCTTGGCGCGTGTCTTGGCGCTTGTCTGGGTGCTTGGCTTGGCGCTTTTCTTGGCGCTTGGCTTTACGTTTGGCTTGTCGCTTTTCTTGGCGCGTAGCTTGTCGCTTGGCTTGGTGCTTGTCTTGGCGCATGGCTTGGCGCTCTCTTTGGCACGTGACTTGGCGCTTGGCTGGGCGCTTGGATTGGCGATTGGCTTGTCGCTTTTCTTAGCGCGTAGCTTGTCGCTTCGCTTGACGCTCTCTTTGGTGCATGGGTGGCGTTTTTTCTGGCGCGTAGCTTGGCGCTTAGCCTGGCGCTTTTCTTGGCGCGTGGCTTGGCGCGTGGCTTGTCGCTTGGCTTGGCGCTTTTTATGGCGCGTGGCTTGGAGCTTGGCTTGGCGCTTGGCTCGGCGCGTGGCTTGGCGCTTGGCACATCGCGTGGGTTGGCGCTTGGCTTGGCGCTTTTCTTGGCGCGTGGCCTGGCGCGTGGCTTGCCGCTTGTCTTGGCGCTCTCTTTGGTGCATGGGTGGCGTTTTTCCTGGCGCGTGGCTTGGCGCTTAGCCTGGCGCTTTTCTTGGCGCGTGGCTTGGCGCGTGGCTTGTCGCTTGGCTTGGCGCTTTTTATGGCGCGTGGCTTGGAGCTTGGCTTAGCGCCTGGCTTGGCGCTTGGTTTGGCGCTTTTCTTAGCGCTTTTCTTGGCGCGTGGCTTGGCGCTTGGCTTGGCGCTTGGCTTGGTGCTTGTCTTGGCGCATGGTTTGGCGCTATCCTTTTCACGTGACTTGGCGCTTGGCTGGGCGCTTGGCTTGTCGCTTTTCTTGGCGCGTGGCCTGGCGCGTGGCTTGCCGCTTGGCTTGGCGCTCTCTTTGGTGCATGGGTGGCGTTTTTCCTGGTGCGTGGCTTGGCGCTTAGCCTGGCGCTTTTCTTGGCGCGTGGCTTGGCGCGTGGCTTGTCGCTTGGCTTGGCGCTTTTTATGGCGCTTGGTTTGTCGCTTGGCTTGGTATTTTTTTTTGGCGCGTGGCTTGGCGCTTGTTTGGGCGCTTGGCTTGTCGCTTGGCTTAGTGTTTTTTTTGGCGCGTGGCTTGGCGCTTGTCTGGGCGCTTGGCTTGTCGCTTGGCTTGGTGTTTTTTTTTTGCGCGTGGCATGGCGCTTGTCTGGGCGTTTGGCTTGTCGCTTGGCTTGGTGTTTTTTTTGGCGCGTGACTTGGCGCTTGGCTGGGCGCTTGGATTGGCGATTGGCTTGTCGCTTTTCTTGGCGCGTAGCTTGTCGCTTGGCTTGGTGCTTGTCTTGGCGCATGGCTTGGCGCTCTCCTTGGCACGTGACTTGGCGCTTGGCTGGGCGCTTGGATTGGCGATTGGCTTGTCGCTTTTCTTGGCGCGTAGCTTGTCGCTTGGCTTGGAGCTTTTCTTGGCGCGTGTCTTGGCGCTTGTCTGGGTGCTTGGCTTGGCGCATGGCTTGGCGCTCTCCTTGGCACGTGACTTGGCGCTTGGCTGGGCGCTTGGATTGGCGATTGGCTTGTCGCTTTTCTTGGCGCTTGGCTTGGCGTTTGGCTTGTCGCTTTTCTTGGCGCGTAGCTTTTCGCTTGGCTTAGTGCTTTTCTTGGCGCGTGGTTTGTCGCTTGGCTCGGCGCTTTTCTTGGCGGTTGGCTTGTCGCTTGGCTTGGCACTCTCCTTGGAGCGTGGCTTGGCGCTTGGCTCGGCGCGTGGCTTGGCGCTTGGCTCATAGCGTGGGTTGGCGCTTGGCTTGGCGCTTTTCTTGGCGCGTGGCCTGGCGCGTGGCTTGCAGCTTGGCTTGGCGCTCTCTTTGATGCATGGGGTGGCGTTTTTCCTGGCGCGTGGCTTGGCGCTTAGCCTGGCGCTTTTCTTGGCGCGTGGCTTGGCGCGTGGCTTGTCGCTTGGCTTGGCGCTCTCCTTGGAGCGTGGCTTGGCGCTTAGCCTGGCGCTTTTATTGGCGCGTGGCTTGGCGCGTGGCTTGTCGCTTGGCTTGGCGCTTTTCATGGCGCGTGGCTTGGAGCTTGGCTTAGCGCCTGGATTGGCGCTTGGTTTAGCGCTTTTCTTAGCGCTTTTTTTGGCGCATGGCTTGGCGCTTGGCTTGGCCCTTGGCTTGGTGCTTGTCTTGGCGCATGGCTTGGCGCTATCCTTTTCACGTGACTTGGCGCTTGGCTGGGCGCTTGGCTTGTCGCTTTTCTTGGCGCGTAGCTTGGCGCTTGTCTGGGCGCTTGGCTTGGCGCCTGGCTTGGCGCTTGGCTTGGCGCTTGGGTTGGCGCTTTCTTGGCGTGTGGCTTGTCGCTTGGCTTGGCTCTTTTGTTGGCGGGTGGCTTGGCGCGTGGCTTGGCGCTTAGCTGGGTTGGCGCTTGGCTGGGCGCTTGGCTTGTCGCTTTTCTTGGCGCGTAGCTTGGCGCTTGTCTGGGCGGTTGGCTTGGCGCTTGGCTTGGCGCTTGGTTTGTCGCTTTTCTTGGCGCGTGGCCTGGCGCGTGGCCTGGCGCGTGGCTTGTCGCTTGGCTTGGCGTTCTCCTTCGTGCATGGGGTGGCGCTTTTCTTGGCGCGTGGCCTGGCGCGTGGCTTGTAGCTTGGCTTGGCGCTTGGCTTGACGCTTTTCTTCGCGCGTGGCTTGGCGCGTGGATTGGCGCTTGCCTGGGCGCTTGGCTTGGCGCTTGGCTTGGCGCTTGGCTTGACGCTTGGCTTGGCACTTGGCTTGGAGCTTGGCTTGACGCTTGGCTTGGCGCATGTCTTGGCGCTTATATTGGCGCGTGGCTTGGCGCTTGGCTAGGCGTTTGGCTTGGCGCTTGTCTCGGCGCTTGGCTTCGCGCTTTTCTTAGCGCGTGGCTTGGCGCATAGCTTGGCGCTTGGCTGGGCGCTTGGCTTGGCGCTTGGCTTAGCGGCTGGCTTGGCGCTTGTCTTGGTGCTTGTCTTGGCGCATGGCTTAGCGGTCTCCTTAGCGCGTGTCTTGGCGCTAGGCTGGGCGCTTGGCTTAGCGCTTGGCTTGGCGCTTTTCTTGACGCGTAGCTTGTCGCTTGGCTTGGTGCTTTTCTTGGCGCGTGGCTTGGCGCTTGTCTGGGCGCTTGGCTTGGCGCTTGGCTAGGCGCTTGGCTTGTCGCTTGGCTTGGCGCTTTTCTTGGCGGGTGGCTTGGCACTTGGCTTGGCGCTTGGCTTGGCGCGTGCCTTGGCGCTTTTTTTGGCCCGTGGTTTTCCGCGTGGCTTGGCGCTTGGCTGGCTGGGCGCTTGGCTTAGCGCTTGGCTTGACGCTTGGCTTGGCGCTTTTCTTAGCGCGTGGCTTGGCGCGTGGCTTGGCACGGGGCTTGGTGCGTGGTTTGGCGCTTGGCTGGCTAAACGCTTGGCTGGCTGAATGCTTGGCTTAGCGCTTGGCTTGACGCTTGGCTTAGCGCTTTCCTTGGCGCGTGGCTTGGAGCTTGGCTTGGCGCTTGGCTTGGAGCTTGTCTTGGCGCATGGCTTGGCGCTCTCCTTGCCGCGTGACTTGGCGCTTGGTTGGGCGCTTGGCTTGGCGCTTGGCTTGGCACTTTTCTTGGCGCGTAGCATGGCGCTTGTCTGGGAGCTTGGCGCTTGGCTTGGCGCTTGGCTTGGCGCTTGGCTTGGCGCTTGGTTTGTCGCTTGGCTTGGTGTTTTTTTTGGCGCGTGGCTTGGCGCTTGTCTGGGCGCTTGGCTTGTCGCTTGATTTGGTGTTTTTTTTGGCGCGTGGCTTGGCGCTTGTCTGGGCGCTTGGTTTGTCGTTTGGCTTGGTGTTTTTTTTTGGCGCGTGGCTTGTCGCTTGGCTTGGCTCTTTTGTTGGCGGGTGGCTTGGCGCGTGGCTTGGCGCTTAGCTGGGTTGGCGCTTGGCTGGGCGCTTGGCTTGTCGCTTTTCTTGGCGCGTAGCTTGGCGCTTGTCTGGGCGCTTGGCTTGGCGCTTGGCTTGGCGCTTGGCTTGGCGCTTGGCTTGGCGCTTGGTTTGGCGCTTGGGTTGGCGCTTTCTTGGCGCGTGGCTTGTCGCTTGGCTTGGCTCCTTTGTTGGCGGGTGGCTTGGCGCGTGACTTGGCGCGTGGCTTGTCGCTTGGCTTGGCGCTCTCCTTGGAGCGTGGCTTGGCGCTTGGCACGGCGCATGGCATGGCGCTTGGCTCGGCGCGTGGCTTGGCGCTTGGCTTGGCGCTTGGCTTGGTGTTTTTTTTGGCGCGTGGCTTGTCGCTTAGCTTGGCTCTTTTGTTGGCGGGTGGCTTGGCGCGTGGCTTGGCGCTTAGCTGGGTTGGCGCTTTCTTGGCGCGTGGCTTGTCGCTTGGTTTGGCGCTTTTTTTAGCGCTTTTCTTGGCGCGTGGCATGGCGCTTGGCGTGGCGCTTGGCTTGGTGCTTGTCTTGGCGCATGGCTTGGCGCTATCCTTTTCACGTGACTTGGCGCTTGGCTGGGCGCTTGGCTTGTCGCTTTTCTTGGCGCGTAGCTTGGCGCTTGTCTGGGCGCTTGGCTTGGCGCTTGGCTTGGCGCTTGGGTTGGCGCTTTCTTGGCGCGTGGCTTGTCGCTTGGCTTGGCTCTTTTGTTGGCGGGTGGCTTGGCGCGTGGCTTGGCGCTTAGCTGGCTAAACGCTTGGCTGGCTGAATACTTGGCTTAGCGCTTGGCTTGACGCTTGGCTTAGCGCTTTCCTTGGCGCGTGGCTTGGAGCTTAGCTTGGCGCTTGGCTTGGCGCTTGGTTTGGCGCTTGACTTGGCTAATGGCTTGGCGCTTGGCTTGGTGCTTGTCTTGGCGCATGGCTTGGCGCTCTCCTTGCCGCGTGACTTGGCGCTTGGTTGGGGGCTTGGCTTGGCGCTTGGCTTGGCGCTTTTCTTGGCGCGTGGCCTGGCGCTTGGTTTGGCGCTTTTTTTAGCGCTTTTCTTGGCGCGTGTAATGGCGCTTGGCGTGGCGCTTGGCTTGGTGCTTGTCTTGGCGCATGGCTTGGCGCTATCCTTTTCACGTGACTTGGCGCTTGGCTGGGCGCTTGGCTTGTCGCTTTTCTTGGCGCGTAGCTTGGCGCTTGTCTGGGCGCTTGGCTTGGCGCTTGGCTTGGCGCTTGGGTTGGCGCTTTCTTGGCGCGTGGCTTGTCGCTTGGCTTGGCTCTTTTGTTGGCGGGTGGCTTGGCGCGTGGCTTGGCGCTTAGCTGGCTAAACGCTTGGTTGGCTGAATACTTGGCTTAGCGCTTGGCTTGACGCTTGGCTTAGCGCTTTCCTTGGCGCGTGGCTTGTCGCTTGGCTTGGAGCTTTTCTTGGCGCGTGTCTTGGCGCTTGTCTGGGTGCTTGGCTTGGCGCTTTTCTTGGCGCTTGGATTGGCGATTGGCTTGTCGCTTTTCTTGGCGCGTAGCTTGTCGCTTGGCTTGGAGCTTTTCTTGGCGCGTGTCTTGGCGCTTGTCTGGGTGCTTGGCTTGGCGCTTTTCTTGGCGCGTAGCTTGTCGCTTGGCTTGGTGCTTTTCTTGGCGCGTGGCGTTTCGCTTGTCTGGGCGCTTGGCTTGGCGCTTGGCTTTGCGCTTCGCTTGGCGCTTTTTTGGCGCGTGACTTGTCGCTTGGCTTGGCACTTTTCTTGGCGGGTGGCTTGGCACTTGGCTTGGCGCGTGCCTTGGCGCTTTTTTTGGCGCGTGGTTTTCCGCGTGGCTTGGCGCTTGGCTGGCTGAGCGCTTGGCTTAGCGCTTGGCTTGACGCGTGGCTTGGCGCTTTTCTTGGCGGGTGGCTTGGCGCTTGGCTTGGCACGTGGTTTGGCGCTTTTTTTGGCGCGTGGCTTGGCGCGTGGTTTGGCGCGTGGCTTGGCGCGTGGCTAAGTGCGTGGCTTGGCGCTTGGCTGGCTAAACGCTTGGCTGGCTGAATACTTGGCTTAGCGCTTGGCTTGACGCTTGGCTTAGCGCTTTCCTTAGCGCGTGGCTTGGAGCTTGGCTTGGCGCTTGGCTTGGCTAATGGCTTGGCGCTTGGCTTGGTGTTTGTCTTGGCGCATGGCTTGGCGCTCTCCTTGCCGCGTGACTTGGCGCTTGGTTGGGGGCTTGGCTTGGCGCTTGGCTTGGCGCTTTTCTTGGCGCGTGGCCTGGCGCTTGTCTGGGAGCTTGGCTTGGCGCTTGGCTTGGCGCTTGTTTGGGCGCTTGGCTTGTCGCTTGGCTTAGTGTTTTTTTTGGCGCGTGGCTTGGCGCTTGTCTGGGCGCTTGGCTTGTCGCTTGGCTTAGTGTTTTTTTTTTGGCGCGTGGCTTGGCGCTTGTCTGGGCGCTTGGCTTGTCGCTTGGCTTGGTGTTTTTTTTTTTTGCGCGTGGCATGGCGCTTGTCTGGGCGTTTGGCTTGTCGCTTGGCTTGGTGTTTTTTTTGGCGCGTGACTTGGCGCTTGGCTGGGCGCTTGGATTGGCGATTGGCTTGTCGCTTTTCTTGGCGCGTAGCTTGTCGCTTGGCTTGGTGCTTGTCTTGGCGCATGGCTTTGCGCTCTCCTTGGCACGTGACTTGGCGCTTGGCTGGGCGCTTGGATTGGCGATTGGCTTGTCGCTTTTCTTGGCGCGTAGCTTGTCGCTTGGCTTGGAGCTTTTCTTGGCGCGTGTCTTGGCGCTTGTCTGGGTGCTTGGCTTGGCGCTTTTCTTGGCGCTTGGCTTGGCGTTTGGCTTGTCGCTTTTCTTGGCGCGTAGCTTGTCGCTTGGCTTGGTGCTTGTCTTGGCGCATGGCTTGGCGCTCTCCTTGGCACGTGACTTGGCGCTTGGCTGGGCGCTTGGATTGGCGATTGGCTTGTCGCTTTTCTTGGCACGTAGCTTGTCGCTTCGCTTGACGCTCTCTTTGGTGCATGGGTGGCGTTTTTCCTGGCGCGTGGCTTGGCGCTTAGCCTGGCGCTTTTCTTGGCGCGTGGCTTGGCGCGTGGCTTGTCGCTTGGCTTGGCGCTTTTTATGGCGCGTAACTTGGAGCTTGGCTTGGCGCTTGGCTCGGCGCGTGGCTTGGCGCTTGGCACATCGCGTGGGTTGGCGCTTGGCTTGGCGCTTTTCTTGGCGCGTGGCCTGGCGCGTGGCTTGCCGCTTGGCTTGGCGCTCTCTTTGGTGCATAAGTGGCGTTTTTCCTGGCGCGTGGCTTGGCGCTTAGCCTGGCGCTTTTCTTGGCGCGTGGCTTGGCGCGTGGCTTGTCGCTTGGCTTGGCGCTTTTTATGGCGCGTGGCTTGGAGCTTGGCTTAGCGCCTGGCTTGGCGCTTGGTTTGGCGCTTTTCTTAGCGCTTTTCTTGGCGCGTGGCTTGGCGCTTGGCTTGGCGCTTGGCTTGGTGCTTGTCTTGGCGCATGGTTTGGCGCTATCCTTTTCACGTGACTTGGCGCTTGGCTGGGCGCTTGGCTTGTCGCTTTTCTTGGCGCGTGGCCTGGCGCGTGGCTTGCCGCTTGGCTTGGCGCTCTCTTTGGTGCATGGGTGGCGTTTTTCCTGGCGCGTGGCTTGGCGCTTAGCCTGGCGCTTTTCTTGGCGCGTGGCTTGGCGCGTGGCTTGTCGCTTGGCTTGGCGCTTTTTATGGCGCTTGGCTTGTCGCTTGGCTTGGTATTTTTTTTTGGCGCGTGGCTTGGCGCTTGTTTGGGCGCTTGGCTTGTCGCTTGGCTTAGTGTTTTTTTTGGCGCGTGGCTTGGCGCTTGTCTGGGCGCTTGGCTTGTCGCTTGGCTTGGTGTTTTTTTTTTGGCGCGTGGCTTGGCGCTTGTCTGGGCGCTTGGCTTGTCGCTTGGCTTGGTGTTTTTTTTTTGCGCGTGGCATGGCGCTTGTCTGGGCGTTTGGCTTGTCGCTTGGCTTGGTGTTTTTTTTGGCGCGTGACTTGGCGCTTGGCTGGGCGCTTGGATTGGCGATTGGCTTGTCGCTTTTCTTGGCGCGTAGCTTGTCGCTTGGCTTGGTGCTTGTCTTGGCGCATGGCTTGGCGCTCTCCTTGGCACGTGACTTGGCGCTTGGCTGGGCGCTTGGATTGGCGATTGGCTTGTCGCTTTTCTTGGCGCGTAGCTTGTCGCTTGGCTTGGAGCTTTTCTTGGCGCGTGTCTTGGCGCTTGTCTGGGTGCTTGGCTTGGCGCTTTTCTTGGCGCTTGGCTTGGCGTTTGGCTTGTCGCTTTTCTTGGCGCGTAGCTTTTCGCTTGGCTTAGTGCTTTTCTTGGCGCGTGGTTTGTCGCTTGGCTCGGCGCTTTTCTTGGCGGTTGGCTTGTCGCTTGGCTTGGCACTCTCCTTGGAGCGTGGCTTGGCGCTTGGCTCGGCGCGTGGCTTGGCGCTTGGCTCATAGCGTGGGTTGGCGCTTGGCTTGGCGCTTTTCTTGGCGCGTGGCCTGGCGCGTGGCTTGCCGCTTGGCTTGGCGCTCTCTTTGATGCATGGGGTGGCGTTTTTCCTGGCGCGTGGCTTGGCGCTTAGCCTGGCGCTTTTCTTGGCGCGTGGCTTGGCGCGTGGCTTGTCGCTTGGCTTGGCGCTCTCCTTGGAGCGTGGCTTGGCGCTTAGCCTGGCGCTTTTCTTGGCGCGTGGCTTGGCGCGTGGCTTGTCGCTTGGCTTGGCGCTTTTCATGGCGCGTGGCTTGGAGCTTGGCTTAGCGCCTGGATTGGCGCTTGGTTTAGCGCTTTTCTTAGCGCTTTTCTTGGCGCATGGCTTGGCGCTTGGCTTGGCCCTTGGCTTGGTGCTTGTCTTGGCGCATGGCTTGGCGCTATCCTTTTCACGTGACTTGGCGCTTGGCTGGGCGCTTGGCTTGTCGCTTTTCTTGGCGCGTAGCTTGGCGCTTGTCTGGGCGCTTGGCTTGGCGCCTGGCTTGGCGCTTGGCTTGGCGCTTGGGTTGGCGCTTTCTTGGCGCGTGGCTTGTCGCTTGGCTTGGCTCTTTTGTTGGCGGGTGGCTTGGCGCGTGGCTTGGCGCTTAGCTGGGTTGGCGCTTGGCTGGGCGCTTGGCTTGTCGCTTTTCTTGGCGCGTAGCTTGGCGCTTGTCTGGGCGGTTGGCTTGGCGCTTGGCTTGGCGCTTGGTTTGTCGCTTTTCTTGGCGCGTGGCCTGGCGCGTGGCCTGGCGCGTGGCTTGTCGCTTGGCTTGGCGTTCTCCTTCGTGCATGGGGTGGCGCTTTTCTTGGCGCGTGGCCTGGCGCGTGGCTTGTAGCTTGGCTTGGCGCTTGGCTTGACGCTTTTCTTCGCGCGTGGCTTGGCGCGTGGATTGGCGCTTGCCTGGGCGCTTGGCTTGGCGCTTGGCTTGGCGCTTGGCTTGACGCTTGGCTTGGCACTTGGCTTGGAGCTTGGCTTGACGCTTGGCTTGGCGCATGTCTTGGCGCTCATATTGGCGCGTGGCTTGGCGCTTGGCTAGGCGTTTGGCTTGGCGCTTGTCTCGGCGCTTGGCTTCGCGCTTTTCTTAGCGCGTGGCTTGGCGCATAGCTTGGCGCTTGGCTGGGCGCTTGGCTTGGCGCTTGGCTTAGCGGCTGGCTTGGCGCTTGTCTTGGTGCTTGTCTTGGCGCATGGCTTAGCGGTCTCCTTAGCGCGTGTCTTGGCGCTAGGCTGGGCGCTTGGCTTAGCGCTTGGCTTGGCGCTTTTTTTGACGCGTAGCTTGTCGCTTGGCTTGGTGCTTTTCTTGGCGCGTGGCTTGGCGCTTGTCTGGGCGCTTGGCTTGGCGCTTGGCTTGGCGCTTGGCTTGTCGCTTGGCTTGGCGCTTTTCTTGGCGGGTGGCTTGGCACTTGGCTTGGCGCTTGGCTTGGCGCGTGCCTTGGCGCTTTTTTTGGCCCGTGGTTTTCCGCGTGGCTTGGCGCTTGGCTGGCTGGGCGCTTGGCTTAGCGCTTGGCTTGACGCTTGGCTTGGCGCTTTTCTTAGCGCGTGGCTTGGCGCGTGGCTTGGCGCGGGGCTTGGTGCGTGGTTTGGCGCTTGGCTGGCTAAACGATTGGCTGGCTGAATGCTTGGCTTAGCGCTTGGCTTGACGCTTGGCTTAGCGCTTTCCTTGGCGCGTGGCTTGGAGCTTGGCTTGGCGCTTGGCTTGGAGCTTGTCTTGGCGCATGGCTTGGCGCTCTCCTTGCCGCGTGACTTGGCGCTTGGTTGGGCGCTTGGCTTGGCGCTTGGCTTGGCGCTTTTCTTGGCGCGTAGCATGGCGCTTGTCTGGGAGCTTGGCGCTTGGCTTGGCGCTTGGCTTGGCGCTTGGTTTGTCGCTTGGCTTGGTGTTTTTTTTGGCGCGTGGCTTGGCGCTTGTCTGGGCGCTTGGCTTGTCGCTTGATTTGGTGTTTTTTTTGGCGCGTGGCTTGGCGCTTGTCTGGGCGCTTGGTTTGTCGTTTGGCTTGGTGTTTTTTTTTGGCGCGTGGCTTGTCGCTTGGCTTGGCTCTTTTGTTGGCGGGTGGCTTGGCGCGTGGCTTGGCGCTTAGCTGGGTTGGCGCTTGGCTGGGCGCTTGGCTTGTCGCTTTTCTTGGCGCGTAGCTTGGCGTTTGTCTGGGCGCTTGGCTTGGCGCTTGGCTTGGCGCTTGGCTTGGCGCTTGGCTTGGCGCTTGGCTTGGCGCTTGGTTTGGCGCTTGGGTTGTCGCTTTCTTGGCGCGTGGCTTGTCGCTTGGCTTGGCTCCTTTGTTGGCGGGTGGCTTGGCGCGTGACTTGGCGCGTGGCTTGTCGCTTGGCTTGGCGCTCTCCTTGGAGCGTGGCTTGGCGCTTGGCACGGCGCATGGCATGGCGCTTGGCTCGGCGCGTGGCTTGGCGCTTGGCTTGGCGCTTGGCTTGGTGTTTTTTTTTGGCGCGTGGCTTGTCGCTTAGCTTGGCTCTTTTGTTGGCGGGTGGCTTGGCGCGTGGCTTGGCGCTTAGCTGGGTTGGCGCTTTCTTGGCGCGTGGCTTGTCGCTTGGTTTGGCGCTTTTTTTAGCGCTTTTCTTGGCGCGTGGCATGGCGCTTGGCGTGGCGCTTGGCTTGGTGCTTGTCTTGGCGCATGGCTTGGCGCTATCCTTTTCACGTGACTTGGCGCTTGGCTGGGCGCTTGGCTTGTCGCTTTTCTTGGCGCGTAGCTTGGCGCTTGTCTGGGCGCTTGGCTTGGCGCTTGGCTTGGCGCTTGGGTTGGCGCTTTCTTGGCGCGTGGCTTGTCGCTTGGCTTGGCTCTTTTGTTGGCGGGTGGCTTGGCGCGTGGCTTGGCGCTTAGCTGGGTTGGCGCTTGGCTGGGCGCTTGGCTTGTCGCTTTTCTTGGCGCGTAGCTTGGCGCTTGTCTGGGCGCTTGGCTTGGCGCTTGGCTTAGCGTTTGGCTTGGCGCTTGGGTTGGCGCTTTCTTGGCGCGTGGCTTGTCGCTTGGCTTGGCTCTTTTGTTGGCGGGTGGCTTGGCGCGTGGCTTGGCGCTTAGCTGGGTTGGCGCTTGGCTGGGCGCTTGGCTTGTCGCTTTTCTTGGCGCGTAGCTTGGCGCTTGTCTGGGCGCTTGGCTTGGCGCTTGGCTTAGCGTTTAAATTGGCGCTTGGGTTGGCGCTTTCTTGGCGCGTGGCTTGTCGCTTGGCTTGGCCCTTTTGTTGGCGGGTGGCTTGGCGCGTGGCTTGGCGCTTAGCTGGGTTGGCGCTTGGCTGGGCGCTTGGCTTATCGCTATCCTTTTCACGTGACTTGGCGCTTGGCTGGGCGCTTGGCTTGTCGCTTTTCTTGGCGCGTAGCTTGGCGCTTGTCTGGGCGCTTGGCTTGGCGCTTGGCTTAGCGTTTAAATTGGCGCTTGGGTTGGCGCTTTCTTGGCGCGTGGCTTGTCGCTTGGCTTGGCTCTTTTGTTGGCGGGTGGCTTGGCGCGTGGCTTGGCGCTTAGCTGGGTTGGCGCTTGGCTGGGCGCTTGGCTTGGCGCTATCCTTTTCACGTGACTTGGCGCTTGCCTGGGCGCTTGGCTTGGCGCTTGGCTTGGCGTTTGGCTTGACGCTTGGCTTGGCACTTGGCTTGGAGCTTGGCTTGACGCTTGGCTTGGCGCATGTCTTGGCGCTTGTCTTGGCGCATGGCTTGGCGCTCTCCTTGCCGCGTGACTTGGCGCTTGGTTGGGCGCTTGGCTTGGCGCTTGGCTTGGCGCTTGGGTTGGCGCTTTCTTGGCGCGTGGCTTGGAGCTTGGCTTGTCGCTTGGCTTGGTGTTTTTTTGGCGCGTGTCTTGGCGCTTGTCTGGGTGCTTGGCTTGGCGCTTTTCTTGGCGCTTGGCTTGGCGTTTGGCTTGTCGCTTTTCTTGGCGCGTAGCTTGTCGCTTGGCTTGGTGCTTGTCTTGGCGCATGGCTTGGCGCTCTCCTTGGCACGTGACTTGGCGCTTGGCTGGGCGCTTGGATTGGCGATTGGCTTGTCGCTTTTCTTGGCACGTAGCTTGTCGCTTCGCTTGACGCTCTCTTTGGTGCATGGGTGGCGTTTTTCCTGGCGCGTGGCTTGGCGCTTAGCCTGGCGCTTTTCTTGGCGCGTGGCTTGGCGCGTGGCTTGTCGCTTGGCTTGGCGCTTTTTATGGCGCGTAACTTGGAGCTTGGCTTGGCGCTTGGCTCGGCGCGTGGCTTGGCGCTTGGCACATCGCGTGGGTTGGCGCTTGGCTTGGCGCTTTTCTTGGCGCGTGGCCTGGCGCGTGGCTTGCCGCTTGGCTTGGCGCTCTCTTTGGTGCATAAGTGGCGTTTTTCCTGGCGCGTGGCTTGGCGCTTAGCCTGGCGCTTTTCTTGGCGCGTGGCTTGGCGCGTGGCTTGTCGCTTGGCTTGGCGCTTTTTATGGCGCGTGGCTTGGAGCTTGGCTTAGCGCCTGGCTTGGCGCTTGGTTTGGCGCTTTTCTTAGCGCTTTTCTTGGCGCGTGGCTTGGCGCTTGGCTTGGCGCTTGGCTTGGTGCTTGTCTTGGCGCATGGTTTGGCGCTATCCTTTTCACGTGACTTGGCGCTTGGCTGGGCGCTTGGCTTGTCGCTTTTCTTGGCGCGTGGCCTGGCGCGTGGCTTGCCGCTTGGCTTGGCGCTCTCTTTGGTGCATGGGTGGCGTTTTTCCTGGCGCGTGGCTTGGCGCTTAGCCTGGCGCTTTTCTTGGCGCGTGGCTTGGCGCGTGGCTTGTCGCTTGGCTTGGCGCTTTTTATGGCGCTTGGCTTGTCGCTTGGCTTGGTATTTTTTTTTGGCGCGTGGCTTGGCGCTTGTTTGGGCGCTTGGCTTGTCGCTTGGCTTAGTGTTTTTTTTGGCGCGTGGCTTGGCGCTTGTCTGGGCGCTTGGCTTGTCGCTTGGCTTGGTGTTTTTTTTTTGCGCGTGGCATGGCGCTTGTCTGGGCGTTTGGCTTGTCGCTTGGCTTGGTGTTTTTTTTGGCGCGTGACTTGGCGCTTGGCTGGGCGCTTGGATTGGCGATTGGCTTGTCGCTTTTCTTGGCGCGTAGCTTGTCGCTTGGCTTGGTGCTTGTCTTGGCGCATGGCTTGGCGCTCTCCTTGGCACGTGACTTGGCGCTTGGCTGGGCGCTTGGATTGGCGATTGGCTTGTCGCTTTTCTTGGCGCGTAGCTTGTCGCTTGGCTTGGAGCTTTTCTTGGCGCGTGTCTTGGCGCTTGTCTGGGTGCTTGGCTTGGCGCTTTTCTTGGCGCTTGGCTTGGCGTTTGGCTTGTCGCTTTTCTTGGCGCGTAGCTTTTCGCTTGGCTTAGTGCTTTTCTTGGCGCGTGGTTTGTCGCTTGGCTCGGCGCTTTTCTTGGCGGTTGGCTTGTCGCTTGGCTTGGCACTCTCCTTGGAGCGTGGCTTGGCGCTTGGCTCGGCGCGTGGCTTGGCGCTTGGCTCATAGCGTGGGTTGGCGCTTGGCTTGGCGCTTTTCTTGGCGCATGGCCTGGCGCGTGGCTTGCCGCTTGGCTTGGCGCTCTCTTTGATGCATGGGGTGGCGTTTTTCCTGGCGCGTGGCTTGGCGCTTAGCCTGGCGCTTTTCTTGGCGCGTGGCTTGGCGCGTGGCTTGTCGCTTGGCTTGGCGCTCTCCTTGGAGCGTGGCTTGGCGCTTAGCCTGGCGCTTTTCTTGGCGCGTGGCTTGGCGCGTGGCTTGTCGCTTGGCTTGGCGCTTTTCATGGCGCGTGGCTTGGAGCTTGGCTTAGCGCCTGGATTGGCGCTTGGTTTAGCGCTTTTCTTAGCGCTTTTCTTGGCGCATGGCTTGGCGCTTGGCTTGGCCCTTGGCTTGGTGCTTGTCTTGGCGCATGGCTTGGCGCTATCCTTTTCACGTGACTTGGCGCTTGGCTGGGCGCTTGGCTTGTCGCTTTTCTTGGCGCGTAGCTTGGCGCTTGTCTGGGCGCTTGGCTTGGCGCCTGGCTTGGCGCTTGGCTTGGCGCTTGGGTTGGCGCTTTCTTGGCGCGTGGCTTGTCGCTTGGCTTGGCTCTTTTGTTGGCGGGTGGCTTGGCGCGTGGCTTGGCGCTTAGCTGGGTTGGCGCTTGGCTGGGCGCTTGGCTTGTCGCATTTCTTGGCGCGTAGCTTGGCGCTTGTCTGGGCGGTTGGCTTGGCGCTTGGCTTGGCGCTTGGTTTGTCGCTTTTCTTGGCGCGTGGCCTGGCGCGTGGCCTGGCGCGTGGCTTGTCGCTTGGCTTGGCGTTCTCCTTCGTGCATGGGGTGGCGCTTTTCTTGGCGCGTGGCCTGGCGCGTGGCTTGTAGCTTGGCTTGGCGCTTGGCTTGACGCTTTTCTTCGCGCGTGGCTTGGCGCGTGGATTGGCGCTTGCCTGGGCGCTTGGCTTGGCGCTTGGCTTGGCGCTTGGCTTGACGCTTGGCTTGGCACTTGGCTTGGAGCTTGGCTTGACGCTTGGCTTGGCGCATGTCTTGGCGCTCATATTGGCGCGTGGCTTGGCGCTTGGCTAGGCGTTTGGCTTGGCGCTTGTCTCGGCACTTGGCTTCGCGCTTTTCTTAGCGCGTGGCTTGGCGCATAGCTTGGCGCTTGGCTGGGCGCTTGGCTTGGCGCTTGGCTTAGCGGCTGGCTTGGCGCTTGTCTTGGTGCTTGTCTTGGCGCATGGCTTAGCGGTCTCCTTAGCGCGTGTCTTGGCGCTAGGCTGGGCGCTTGGCTTAGCGCTTGGCTTGGCGCTTTTCTTGACGCGTAGCTTGTCGCTTGGCTTGGTGCTTTTCTTGGCGCGTGGCTTGGCGCTTGTCTGGGCGCTTGGCTTGGCGCTTGGCTTGGCGCTTGGCTTGTCGCTTGGCTTGGCGCTTTTCTTGGCGGGTGGCTTGGCACTTGGCTTGGCGCTTGGCTTGGCGCGTGCCTTGGCGCTTTTTTTGGCCCGTGGTTTTCCGCGTGGCTTGGCGCTTGGCTGGCTGGGCGCTTGGCTTAGCGCTTGGCTTGACGCTTGGCTTGGCGCTTTTCTTAGCGCGTGGCTTGGCGCGTGGCTTGGCGCGGGGCTTGGTGCGTGGTTTGGCGCTTGGCTGGCTAAACGATTGGCTGGCTGAATGCTTGGCTTAGCGCTTGGCTTGACGCTTGGCTTAGCGCTTTCCTTGGCGCGTGGCTTGGAGCTTGGCTTGGCGCTTGGCTTGGAGCTTGTCTTGGCGCATGGCTTGGCGCTCTCCTTGCCGCGTGACTTGGCGCTTGGTTGGGCGCTTGGCTTGGCGCTTGGCTTGGCGCTTTTCTTGGCGCGTAGCATGGCGCTTGTCTGGGAGCTTGGCGCTTGGCTTGGCGCTTGGCTTGGCGCTTGGTTTGTCGCTTGGCTTGGTGTTTTTTTTGGCGCGTGGCTTGGCGCTTGTCTGGGCGCTTGGCTTGTCGCTTGATTTGGTGTTTTTTTTGGCGCGTGGCTTGGCGCTTGTCTGGGCGCTTGGTTTGTCGTTTGGCTTGGTGTTTTTTTTTGGCGCGTGGCTTGTCGCTTGGCTTGGCTCTTTTGTTGGCGGGTGGCTTGGCGCGTGGCTTGGCGCTTAGCTGGGTTGGCGCTTGGCTGGGCGCTTGGCTTGTCGCTTTTCTTGGCGCGTAGCTTGGCGCTTGTCTGGGCGCTTGGCTTGGCGCTTGGCTTGGCGCTTGGCTTGGCGCTTGGCTTGGCGCTTGGCTTGGCGCTTGGTTTGGCGCTTGGGTTGTCGCTTTCTTGGCGCGTGGCTTGTCGCTTGGCTTGGCTCCTTTGTTGGCGGGTGGCTTGGCGCGTGACTTGGCGCGTGGCTTGTCGCTTGGCTTGGCGCTCTCCTTGGAGCGTGGCTTGGCGCTTGGCACGGCGCATGGCATGGCGCTTGGCTCGGCGCGTGGCTTGGCGCTTGGCTTGGCGCTTGGCTTGGTGTTTTTTTTTGGCGCGTGGCTTGTCGCTTAGCTTGGCTCTTTTGTTGGCGGGTGGCTTGGCGCGTGGCTTGGCGCTTAGCTGGGTTGGCGCTTTCTTGGCGCGTGGCTTGTCGCTTGGTTTGGCGCTTTTTTTAGCGCTTTTCTTGGCGCGTGGCATGGCGCTTGGCGTGGCGCTTGGCTTGGTGCTTGTCTTGGCGCATGGCTTGGCGCTATCCTTTTCACGTGACTTGGCGCTTGGCTGGGCGCTTGGCTTGTCGCTTTTCTTGGCGCGTAGCTTGGCGCTTGTCTGGGCGCTTGGCTTGGCGCTTGGCTTGGCGCTTGGGTTGGCGCTTTCTTGGCGCGTGGCTTGTCGCTTGGCTTGGCTCTTTTGTTGGCGGGTGGCTTGGCGCGTGGCTTGGCGCTTAGCTGGGTTGGCGCTTGGCTGGGCGCTTGGCTTGTCGCTTTTCTTGGCGCGTAGCTTGGCGCTTGTCTGGGCGCTTGGCTTGGCGCTTGGCTTAGCGTTTGGCTTGGCGCTTGGGTTGGCGCTTTCTTGGCGCGTGGCTTGTCGCTTGGCTTGGCTCTTTTGTTGGCGGGTGGCTTGGCGCGTGGCTTGGCGCTTAGCTGGGTTGGCGCTTGGCTGGGCGCTTGGCTTGTCGCTTTTCTTGGCGCGTAGCTTGGCGCTTGTCTGGGCGCTTGGCTTGGCGCTTGGCTTAGCGTTTAAATTGGCGCTTGGGTTGGCGCTTTCTTGGCGCGTGGCTTGTCGCTTGGCTTGGCCCTTTTGTTGGCGCTTGGCTTGACGCGTGGCTTGGCGCTTAGCTGGGTTGGCGCTTGGCTGGGCGCTTGGCTTGGCGCTATCCTTTTCACGTGACTTGGCGCTTGGCTGGGCGCTTGGCTTGTCGCTTTTCTTGGCGCGTAGCTTGGCGCTTGTCTGGGCGCTTGGCTTGGCGCTTGGCTTAGCGTTTAAATTGGCGCTTGGGTTGGCGCTTTCTTGGCGCGTGGCTTGTCGCTTGGCTTGGCTCTTTTGTTGGCGGGTGGCTTGGCGCGTGGCTTGGCGCTTAGCTGGGTTGGCGCTTGGCTGGGCGCTTGGCTTGGCGCTATCCTTTTCACGTGACTTGGCGCTTGCCTGGGCGCTTGGCTTGGCGCTTGGCTTGGCGTTTGGCTTGACGCTTGGCTTGGCACTTGGCTTGGAGCTTGGCTTGACGCTTGGCTTGGCGCATGTCTTGGCGCTCTCCTTGCCGCGTGACTTGGCGCTTGGTTGGGCGCTTGGCTTGGCGCTTGGCTTGGCGCTTGGGTTGGCGCTTGGGTTGGCGCTCTCCTTGCCGCGTGACTTGGCGCTTGGTTGGGCGCTTGGCTTGGCGCTTGGCTTGGCGCTTGGGTTGGCGCTTTCTTGGCGCGTGGCTTGGAGCTTGGCTTGTCGCTTGGCTTGGTGTTTTTTTGGCGCTTGGCTTGGCGCTTGGCTTGGCGCTTGGCTTGGTGCTTGTCTTGGCGCATGGCTTGGCGCTCTCCTTGCCGCGTGACTTGGCGCTTGGTTGGGCGCATGGCTTGGCGCTTGGCTTGGCTGTTTTGTTGGCGGGTGGCCTGGCGCGTGGCTTGGCGCTTAGCTGGGTTGGCGCTTTCTTGGCGCGTGGCTTGTCGCTTGGCTTGGCTCTTTTGTTGGCGGGTGGCTTGGCGCGTAGCTTGGCGCTTGTCTGGGCGCTTGGCTTGGCGCTTGGCTTGGCGCTTGGCTTGGCGCTTGGCTTGGCGCTTGGGTTGGCGCTTTCTTGGCGCGTGGCTTGTCGCTTGGCTTGGCTCTTTTGTTGGCGGGTGGCTTGGCGTATGACTTGGCGCTTAGCTGGGTTGGCGCTTGGATTGGCGCTTGGTTTGTCGTTGTTCTTGGCGCGTGGCCTGGCGCGTGGCTTGGCGCGTGGCTTGTCGCTTGGCTTGGCGTTCTCCTTGGAGCGTGGCTTGGCGCTTGGCACGGCGCATGGCTTGGCGCTTGGCTCGGCGCGTGGCTTGGCGCTTGGTTTGGTGCTTTTCTTGGCGCGTGGCCTGGCGCGTGGCTTGTCGCCTGGCTTGGCGCTCTCTTTCGTGCATGGGTTGGCGCTTTTCTTGGCGCGTGGCCTGGCGCGTGGCCTGGCGCGTGGCTTTTCGCTTGGCTTGACGCTCTCTTTGGTGCATGGGTGGCGTTTTTCCTGGCGCGTGGCTTGGCGCTTAGCCTGGCGCTTTTCTTGGCGCGTGGCTTGGCGCGTGGCTTGTCGCTTGGCTTGGCGCTTTTTATGGCGCGTGGCTTGGAGCTTGGCTTGGCGCTTGGCTCGGCGCGTGGCTTGGCGCTTGGCCCATCGCGTGGGTTGGCGCTTGGCTTGGCGCTTTTCTTGGCGCGTGGCCTGGCGCGTGGCTTGCCGCTTGGCTTGGCGCTCTCTTTGGTGCATGGGTGGCGTTTTTCCTGGCGCGTGGCTTGGCGCTTAGCCTGGCGCTTTTCTTGGCGCGTGGCTTGGCGCGTGGCTTGTCGCTTGGCTTGGCGCTTTTTATGGCGCGTGGCTTGGAGCTTGGCTTAGCGCCTGGCTTGGCGCTTGGTTTGGCGCTTTTCTTAGCGCTTTTCTTGGCGCGTGGCTTGGCGCTTGGCTTGGCGCTTGGCTTGATGCTTGTCTTGGCGCATGGTTTGGCGCTATCCTTTTCACGTGACTTGGCGCTTGGCTGGGCGCTTGGATTGTCGCTTTTCTTGGCGCGTAGCTTGGCGCTTGTCTGGGCGCTTGGCTCGGCGCTTGGCATGGCGCGTGGTTTGTCGCTTGGCTTGGCTCCTTTGTTGGCGGGTGGCTTGGCGCGTGGCTTGGCGCTTAGCTGGGTTGGCGCTTGGCTGGGCGCTTGGCTTGGCGCTTGGCTTGGCGCTTGGCTTGGCGCTTGGGTTGGCGCTTTCTTGGCGCGTGGCATGTCGCTTGGCTTGGCTCTTTTGTTGGCGGGTGGCTTGGCGCGTGATTTGACGCTTAGTTGGGTTGGCGCTTGGATTGGCGCTTGATATGTCGCTTTTCTTGGCGCGTGGCTTGGCGCGTGGCTTGGCGCGTGCTTGTCGCTTGGCTTGGCGCTCTCCTTAGAGCGTGGCTTGGCGCTTGGTTCGGCGCGTGGCTTGGCGCTTGGTTGGATTGGTGCTTTTCTTGGCGCGTGGCCTGGCGCGTGGCTTGTCGCTTGGCTTGGCGCTCTCTTTCGTGCATGGGTTGGCGCTTTTCTTGGCGCGTGGCCTGGCGCGTGGCTTTTCGCTTGGCTTGACGCTCTCTTTGGTGCATGGGTGGCGTTTTTCCTGGCGCGTGGCTTGGCGCTTAGCCTGGCGCTTTTCTTGGCGCGTGGCTTGGCGCGTGGCTTGTCGCTTGGCTTGGCGCTTTTTATGGCGCGTGGCTTGGAGCTTGGCTTGGCGCTTGGCTCGGCGCGTGGCTTGGCGCTTGGCCCATCGCGTGGGTTGGCGCTTGGCTTGGCGCTTTTCTTGGCGCGTGGCCTGGCGCGTGGCTTGCCGCTTGGCTTGGCGCTCTCTTTGGTGCATGGGTGGCGTTTTTCCTGGCGCGTGGCTTGGCGCTTAGCCTGGCGCTTTTCTTGGCGCGTGGCTTGGCGCGTGGCTTGTCGCTTGGCTTGGCGCTTTTTATGGCGCGTGGCTTGGAGCTTGGCTTAGCGCCTGGCTTGGCGCTTGGTTTGGCGCTTTTCTTAGCGCTTTTCTTGGCGCGTGGCTTGGCGCTTGGCTTGGCGCTTGGCTTGATGCTTGTCTTGGCGCATGGTTTGGCGCTATCCTTTTCACGTGACTTGGCGCTTGGCTGGGCGCTTGGATTGTCGCTTTTCTTGGCGCGTAGCTTGGCGCTTGTCTGGGCGCTTGGCTCGGCGCTTGGCATGGCGCGTGGTTTGTCGCTTGGCTTGGCTCCTTTGTTGGCGGGTGGCTTGGCGCGTGGCTTGGCGCTTAGCTGGGTTGGCGCTTGGCTGGGCGCTTGGCTTGGCGCTTGGCTTGGCGCTTGGCTTGGCGCTTGGGTTGGCGCTTTCTTGGCGCGTGGCATGTCGCTTGGCTTGGCTCTTTTGTTGGCGGGTGGCTTGGCGCGTGATTTGACGCTTAGTTGGGTTGGCGCTTGGATTGGCGCTTGATATGTCGCTTTTCTTGGCGCGTGGCTTGGCGCGTGGCTTGGCGCGTGCTTGTCGCTTGGCTTGGCGCTCTCCTTAGAGCGTGGCTTGGCGCTTGGCTCGGCGCGTGGCTTGGCGCTTGGTTGGATTGGTGCTTTTCTTGGCGCGTGGCCTGGCGCGTGGCTTGTCGCTTGGCTTGGCGCTCTCCTTCGTGCATGGGGTGGCGCTTTTCTTGGCGCGTGGCCTGGCGCGTGGCTTGTCGCTTGGCTTGGCGCTTGGCTTGACGCTTTTCTTGGCGCGTGGCTTGGCGCGTGGATTGGCGCTTGCCTGGGCGCTTGGCTTGGCGCTTGGCTTGGCGCTTGGCTTAGCGCTTGGCTTGACGCTTGGCTTGGCACTTGGCTTGGAGCTTGGCTTGACGCTTGGCTTGGCGCATGTCTTGACGCTCATATTGGCGCGTGGTTTGGCGCTTGGCTAAGCGTTTGGCTTGGCGCTTGTCTCGGCGCTTGGCTTCGCGCTTTTCTTGGCGCGTGGTTTGGCGCATAGCTTGGCGCTTGGCTGGGCGCTTGGCTTGGCGCTTGGCTTGGCGGCTGGCTTGGCGCTTGTCTTGGTGCTTGTCTTGGCGCATGGCTTGACGCTCTCCTTAGCGCGTGGCTTGGCGCTTGGCTGGGCGCTTCGCTTAGCGCTTGGTTTGGCGCTTTTCTTGACGCGTAGCTTGTTGCTTGGCTTGGTGCTTTTCTTGGCGCGTGGTTTTTCGCTTGTCTGGGCGCTTGGCTTGGCGCTTGGCTTGGCTCTTCGCTTGGCGCTTTCTTGGCGGGTGGCTTGGCACTTGGCTTGGCGCTTGGCTTGGTGCGTTCCTTGGCGCTTTTTTTGGCGCGTGGTTTTCCGCGTGGCTTGGCGCTTGGCTGGCTGGGCGCTTGGCTTAGTGCTTGGCTTGACGCTTGGCTTGGCGCTTGTCTGGGCGCTTGGCTTGGCGCTTGGCTTGGCGCTTGGGTTGGCGCTTTCTTGGCGCGTGGGTTGTCGCTTAGCTTAACTCTTTTGTTGGGGGGTGGCTTGGCGCGTGGCTTGGCGCTAAGCTGGCTTGGCGCTTGGCTTGTCGCTTTTCTTGGCGCATAGCTTGGCGCTTGTCTGGGCGCTTGGCTTGGCGTTTGGCTAGGCGCTTGGCTTGGCGCTTGGCTTGGCGCTTGGGTTGGCGCTTTCTTGGCGCGTGGCTTGTCGCTTGGCTTGGCTCTTTTGTTGGCGGGTGGCTTGGCGCGTGACCTGGCGCTTAGCTGGGTTGGCGTTTGGATTGGCGCTTGGTTTGTCGCTTTTCTTGGCGCGTGGCTTGGCGCGCGGCTTGGCGCGTGGCTTGTCGCTTGGCTTGGTGCTTTTCTTGGCGCGTGGCTTGGCGCTTGTTTGGGTGCTTTGCTTGGCGCTTTTCTTGGCGCTTGGCTTGGCGCTTGGCTTGTCGCTTTTCTTGGCGCGTAGCTTGTCGCTTGGCTTGGTGCTTTTCTTGGCGCGTGGCTGGTCGCTTGGCTCGGCGCTTTTCTTGGCGGTTGGCTTGTCGCTTGGCTTGGCGCCCTCCTTGGAGCGTGGCTTGGCGCTTGGCTCGGCGCGTGGCTTGGCGCTTGGCTCATCGCGTGGGTTGGCGCTTGGCTTGGCGCTTTTCTTGGCGCGTGGCCTAGCGCGTGGCTTGCCGCTTGGCTTGGCGCTCTCTTTGGTGCATGGGGTGGCGTTTTTCCTGGCGCGTGGCTTGGCGCTTAGCCTGGCGCTTTTCATGGCGCGTGGCTTGCAGCTTGGCTTAGCGCCTGGATTGGCGCTTGGTTTGGCGCTTTTCTTGGCGCTTTTCTTGGCGCGTGGCTTGGCGCTTGGCTTGGCGCTTGGCTTGGTGCTTGTCTTGGCGCATGGCTTGGCGCTATCCTTTTCACGCGACTTGGCGCTTGGCTGGGCGCTTGGCTTGTCGCTTTTCTTGGCGCGTAGCTTGGCGCTTGTCTGGGCGCTTGGCTTGGCGCTTGGCTTGGCGCTTGGCTTGTCGCTTGGCTTGGCGCTTGGCTTGGCGCTTGGGTTGGCGCTTTCTTGGCGCGTGGCTTGTCGCTTGGCTTGGCTCTTTTGTTGGCGGGTGGCTTGGCGCGTGGCTTGGCGCTTCGCTGGGTTGGCGCTTGGCTGGGCGCTTGGCTTGTCGCTTTTCTTGGCGCGTAGCTTGGCGCTTGTCTGGGCGCTTGGCTTGGCGCTTGGCTTGGCGCTTGGGTTGGCGCTTTCTTGGCGCGTGGCTTGTCGCTTGGCTTGGCTCTTTTGTTGGCGGGTGGCTTGGCGCGTGACTTGGCGCTTAGCTGGGTTGGCGCTTGGATTGGCGCTTGGTTTGTCGCTTTTCTTGGCGCGTGGCTTGGCGCGTGGCTTGGCGCGTGGCTTGGCGCTTGGCTCGGCGCGTGGCTTGGCGCTTGGTTGGCTTGGTGCTTTTCTTGGCGCGTGGCATAGCGCGTGGCTTGTCGCTTGGCTTGGAGCTCTCCTTCGTGCATGGGGTGGCGCTTTTCTTGGTGCGTGGCCTGGCGCGTGGCTTGTCGCTTGGCTTGGCGCTTGGCTTGACGCTTTTCTGGGCGCGTGGCTTGGCGCTTGGCTTGGCGTTTGGCTTGACGCTTGGCTTGGCACTTGGCTTGGAGCTTGGCTTGACGCTTGGCTTGGCGCATGTCTTGGCGCTTGTCTTGGCGCATGGCTTGGCGCTCTCCTTGCCGCGTGACTTGGCGCTTGGTTGGGCGCTTGGCTTGGCGCTTGGCTTGGCGCTTGGGTTGGCGCTTTCTTGGCGCGTGGCTTGGAGCGTGGCTTGTCGCTTGGCTTGGTGTTTTTTTTGGCGCTTGGCTTGGCGCTTGGCTTGGCGCTTGGCTTGGTGCTTGTCTTGGCGCATGGCTTGGCGCTCTCCTTGCCGCGTGACTTGGCGCTTGGTTGGGCGCATGGCTTGGCGCTTGGCTTGGCTGTTTTGTTGGAGGGTGGCCTGGCGCGTGGCTTGGCGCTTAGCTGGGTTGGCGCTTTCTTGGCGCGTGGCTTGTCGCTTGGCTTGGCTCTTTTGTTGGCGGGTGGCTTGGCGCGTAGCTTGGCGCTTGTCTGGGCGCTTGGCTTGGCGCTTGGCTTGGCGCTTGGCTTGGCGCTTGGGTTGGCGCTTTCTTGGCGCGTGGCTTGTCGCTTGGCTTGGCTCTTTTGTTGGCGGGTGGCTTGGCGTATGACTTTGCGCTTAGCTGGGTTGGCGCTTGGATTGGCGCTTGGTTTGTCGTTGTTCTTGGCGCGTGGCCTGGCGCGTGGCTTGGCGCGTGGCTTGTCGCTTGGTTTGGCGTTCTCCTTGGAGCGTGGCTTGGCGCTTGGCACGGCGCTCTCTTTCGTGCATGGGTTGGCGCTTTTTTTGGCGCGTGGCTTGACGCTTTTCTTGGCGCGTGGCTTGGCGCGTGGCTTGTCGCTTGGCTTGGCGCTCTCTTTCGTGCATGGGTTGGCGCTTTTCTTGGCGCGTGGCTTGACGCTTTTCTTGGCGCGTGGCTTGGCGCGTGGCTTGGCGCTTGGCTTGGCGTTCTCCTTGGAGCGTGGCTTGGCGCTTGGCACGGCGCTCTCTTTCGTGCATGGGTTGGCGCTTTTCTTGGCGCGTGGCTTGACGCTTTTCTTGGCGCGTGGCTTGGCGCGTGGCTTGTCGCTTGGCTTGGCGCTCTCTTTCGTGCATGGGTTGGCGCTTTTCTTGGCGCGTGGCTTGACGCTTTTCTTGGCGTTCTCCTTGGAGCGTGGCTTGGCGCTTGGCACGGCGCTCTCTTTCGTGCATGGGTTGGCGCTTTTCTTGGCGCGTGGCTTGACGCTTTTCTTGGCGCGTGGCTTGGCGCGTGGCTTGTCGCTTGGCTTGGCGCTCTCTTTCGTGCATGGGTTGGCGCTTTTCTTGGCGCGTGGCTTGACGCTTTTCTTGGCGTTCTCCTTAGCGCGTGGCTTGGCGCTTGGCTGGGCGCTTGGCTTAGCGCTTGGCTTGGCGCTTTTCTTGGCGCGTGGCTTGTCGCTTGGCTTGGCGTTCTCCTTGGAGCGTGGCTTGGCGCTTGGCACGGCGCTCTCTTTCGTGCATGGGTTGGCGCTTTTCTTGGCGCGTGGCTTGACGCTTTTCTTGGCGCGTGGCTTGGCGCGTGGCTTGTCGCTTGGCTTGGCGCTCTCTTTCGTGCATGGGTTGGCGCTTTTCTTGGCGCGTGGCTTGACGCTTTTCTTGGCGCGTGGCTTGGCGCGTGGCTTGGCGCGTGGCTTGGCGCTTGCCTGAGCGCTTAGCTTGGCGCTTGGCTTGGCGCTTGGCTTGACGCTTGGCTTGGCACTTGGCTTGGAGCTTGGCTTGACGCTTGGCTTGGCGCATGTCTTGGCGCTTGGCTTCGCGCTTTTCTTGGCGCGTGGCTTGGCGCATAGCTTGGCGCTTGGCTGGGCGCTTGGCTTGGCGCTTGGCTTGGCGGCTAGCTTGGCGCTTGTCTTGGCGCTTGTCTTGGCGCATGGCTTGGCGCTCTCCTTAGCGCGTGGCTTGGCGCTTGGCTGGGCGCTTGGCTTAGCGCTTGGCTTGGCGCTTTTCTTGGCGCGTAGCTTGTCGCTTGGCTTGGTGCTTTTCTTGGCGCGTGGCTTTTCGCTTGTCTGGGCGCTTGGCTTGGCGCTTGGCTTGGCGCTTCGCTTGGCGCTTTTTTGGCGCGTGGCTTGTCGCTTGGCTTGGCACTTTTCTTGGCGGGTGGCTTGGCACTTGGCTTGGCGCGTGCCTTGGCGCTTTTTTTGGCGCGTGGTTTTCCGCGTGGCTTGGCGCTTGGCTGGCTGGGCGCTTGGCTTAGCGCTTGGCTTGACGCGTGGCTTGGCGCTTTTCTTGGCGGGTGGCTTGGCGCTTGGCTTGGCGCGTGGTTTGGCGTTTTTTTTGGCGCGTGGTTTGGCGCGTGGCTTGGCGCGTGGCTTGGCGCGTGGCTAAGTGCGTGGCTTGGCGCTTGGCTAGCTAAACGCTTGGCTGGCTGAATACTTGGCTTAGCGCTTGGCTTGACGCTTGGCTTAGCGCTTTCCTTGGCGCGTGGCTTGGAGCTTGGCTTGGCGCTTGGCTTGGCGCTTGGTTTGGCGCTTGACTTGGCTAATGGCTTGGCGCTTGGCTTGGTGCTTGTCTTGGCGCATGGCTTGGCGCTCTCCTTGCCGCGTGACTTGGCGCTTGGTTGGGGGCTTGGCTTGGCGCATGGCTTGGCGCTTTTCTTGGCGCGTGGAATGGCGCTTGTCTGGGAGCTTGGCTTGGCGCTTGGCTTGGCGCTTGGCTTGTCGCTTGGCTTGGTATTTTTTTTTGGCGCGTGGCTTGGCGCTTGTTTGGGCGCTTGGCTTGTCGCTTGGCTTAGTGTTTTTTTTGGCGCGTGGCTTGGCGCTTGTCTGGGCGCTTGGCTTGTCGCTTGGCTTGGTGTTTTTTTTTGGCGCGTGGCTTGGCGCTTGTCTGGGCGCTTGGCTTGTCGCTTGGCTTGGTGTTTTTTTTTGCGCGTGGCATGGCGCTTGTCTGGGCGTTTGGCTTGTCGCTTGGCTTGGTGTTTTTTTTGGCGCATGACTTGGCGCTTGGCTGGGCGCTTGGATTGGCGATTGGCTTGTCGCTTTTCTTGGCGCGTAGCTTGTCGCTTGGCTTGGTGCTTGTCTTGGCGCATGGCTTGGCGCTCTCCTTGGCACGTGACTCGGCGCTTGGCTGGGCGCTTGGATTGGCGATTGGCTTGTCGCTTTTCTTGGCGCGTAGCTTGTCGCTTGGCTTGGAGCTTTTCTTGGCGCGTGTCTTGGCGCTTGTCTGGGTGCTTGGCTTGGCGCTTTTCTTGGCGCTTGGCTTGGCGTTTGGCTTGTCGCTTTTCTTGGCGCGTAGCTTGTCGCTTGGCTTGGTGCTTGTCTTGGCGCATGGCTTGGCGCTCTCCTTGGCACGTGACTTGGCGCTTGGCTGGGCCCTTGGATTGGCGATTGGCTTGTCGCTTTTCTTGGCGCGTAGCTTGTCGCTTGGCTTGACGCTCTCTTTGGTGCATGGGTGGCGTTTTTCCTGGCGCGTGGGTTGGCGCTTGGCTTGGCGTTTTTCCTGGCGCGTGGCTTGGCGCTTTTCTTGGCGCGTGGCTTGGCGCGTGGCTTGTCGCTTGGCTTGGCGCTTTTTATGGCGCGTGGCTTGGAGCTTGGCTTAGCGCCTGGCTTGGCGCTTGGTTTGGCGCTTTTCTTAGCGCTTTTCTTGGCGCGTGGCTTGGCGCTTGGCTTGGCGCTTGGCTTGGTGCTTGTCTTGGCGCATGGTTTGGCGCTATCCTTTTCACGTGACTTGGCGCTTGGCTGGGCGCTTGGCTTGTCGCTTTTCTTGGCGCGTAGCTTGGCGCTTGTCTGGGCGCTTGGCTCGGCGCTTGGCTTGGCGCTTGGCTTGGCGCTTGGGTTGGCGCTCTCTTGGCGCGTGGTTTGTCGCTTGGCTTGGCTCCTTTGTTGGCGGGTGGCTTGGCGCGTGGCTTGGCGCTTAGCTGGGTTGGCGCTTGGCTGGGCGCTTGGCTTGGCGCTTGGCTTGGCGCTTGGCTTGGCGCTTGGGTTGGCGCTTTCTTGGCGCGTGGCATGTCGCTTGGCTTGGCTCTTTTGTTGGCGGGTGGCTTGGCGCGTGATTTGGCGCTTAGTTGGGTTGGCGCTTGGATTGGCGCTTGGTATGTCGCTTTTCTTGGCGCGTGGCTTGGCGCGTGGCTTGGCGCGTGCTTGTCTCTTGGCTTGGCGCTCTCCTTAGAGCGTGGCTTGGCGCTTGGCTCGGCGCATGGCTTGGCGCTTGGCTCGGCGCGTGGCTTGGCGCTTGGTTGGATTGGTGCTTTTCTTGGCGCGTGGCCTGGCGCGTGGCTTGTCGCTTGGCTTGGCGCTCTCCTTCGTGCATGGGGTGGCGCTTTTCTTGGCGCGTGGCCTGGCGCGTGGCTTGTCGCTTGGCTTGGCGCTTGGCTTGACGCTTTTCTTGGCGCGTGGCTTGGCGCGTGGATTGGCGCTTGCCTGGGCGCTTGGCTTGGCGCTTGGCTTGGCGCTTGGCTTGGCGCTTGGCTTAGCGCTTGGCTTGACGCTTGGCTTGGCACTTGGCTTGGAGCTTGGCTTGACGCTTGGCTTGGCGCATGTCTTGGCGCTCATATTGGCGCGTGGTTTGGCGCTTGGCTAAGCGTTTGGCTTGGCGCTTGTCTCGGCGCTTGGCTTCGCGCTTTTCTTGGCGCGTGGTTTGGCGCATAGCTTGGCGCTTGGCTGGGCGCTTGGCTTGGCGCTTGGCTTGGCGGCTGGCTTGGCGCTTGTCTTGGTGCTTGTCTTGGCGCATGGCTTGGCGCTCTCCTTAGCGCGTGGCTTGGCGCTTGGCTGGGCGCTTGGCTTAGCGCTTGGTTTGGCGCTTTTCTTGACGCGTAGCTTGTTGCTTGGCTTGGTGCTTTTCTTGGCGCGTGGCTTGTCGCTTGGCTCGGCGCTTTTCTTGGCGGTTGGCTTGTCGCTTGGCTTGGCGCCCTCCTTGGAGCGTGGCTTGGCGCTTGGCTCGGCGCGTGGCTTGGCGCTTGGCTCATCGCGTGGGTTGGCGCTTGGCTTGGCGCTTTTCTTGGCGCGTGGCCTAGCGCGTGGCTTGCCGCTTGGCTTGGCGCTCTCTTTGGTGCATGGGGTGGCGTTTTTCCTGGCGCGTGGCTTGGCGCTTAGCCTGGCGCTTTTCATGGCGCGTGGCTTGGAGCTTGGCTTAGCGCCTGGATTGGCGCTTGGTTTGGCGCTTTTCTTGGCGCTTTTCTTGGCGCGTGGCTTGGCGCTTGGCTTGGCGCTTGGCTTGGTGCTTGTCTTGGCGCATGGCTTGGCGCTATCCTTTTCACGCGACTTGGCGCTTGGCTGGGCGCTTGGCTTGTCGCTTTTCTTGGCGCGTAGCTTGGCGCTTGTCTGGGCGCTTGGCTTGGCGCTTGGCTTGGCGCTTGGCTTGTCGCTTGGCTTGGCGCTTGGCTTGGCGCTTGGGTTGGCGCTTTCTTGGCGCGTGGCTTGTCGCTTGGCTTGGCTCTTTTGTTGGCGGGTGGCTTGGCGCGTGGCTTGGCGCTTAGCTGGGTTGGCGCTTGGCTGGGCGCTTGGCTTGTCGCTTTTCTTGGCGCGTAGCTTGGCGCTTGTCTGGGCGCTTGGCTTGGCGCTTGGCTTGGCGCTTGGGTTGGCGCTTTCTTGGCGCGTGGCTTGTCGCTTGGCTTGGCTCTTTTGTTGGCGGGTGGCTTGGCGCGTGACTTGGCGCTTAGCTGGGTTGGCGCTTGGATTGGCGCTTGGTTTGTCGCTTTTCTTGGCGCGTGGCTTGGCGCGTGGCTTGGCGCGTGGCTTGGCGCTTGGCTCGGCGCGTGGCTTGGCGCTTGGTTGGCTTGGTGCTTTTCTTGGCGCGTGGCATGGCGCGTGGCTTGTCGCTTGGCTTGGAGCTCTCCTTCGTGCATGGGGTGGCGCTTTTGTTGGTGCGTGGCCTGGCGCGTGGCTTGTCGCTTGGCTTGGCGCTTGGCTTGACGCTTTTCTGGGCGCGTGGCTTGGCGCGTGGCTTGGCGCTTGCCTGGGCGCTTGGCTTGGCGCTTGGCTTGGCGTTTGGCTTGACGCTTGGCTTGGCACTTGGCTTGGAGCTTGGCTTGACGCTTGGCTTGGCGCATGTCTTGGCGCTTGTCTTGGCGCATGGCTTGGCGCTCTCCTTGCCGCGTGACTTGGCGCTTGTTTGGGCGCTTGGCTTGGCGCTTGGCTTGGCGCTTGGGTTGGCGCTTTCTTGGCGCGTGGCTTGGAGCGTGGCTTGTCGCTTGGCTTGGTGTTTTTTTTGGCGCTTGGCTTGGCGCTTGGCTTGGCGCTTGGCTTGGTGCTTGTCTTGGCGCATGGCTTGGCGCTCTCCTTGCCGCGTGACTTGGCGCTTGGTTGGGCGCATGGCTTGGCGCTTGGCTTGGCTGTTTTGTTGGCGGGTGGCCTGGCGCGTGGTTTGGCGCTTAGCTGGGTTGGCGCTTTCTTGGCGCGTGGCTTGTCGCTTGGCTTGGCTCTTTTGTTAGCGGGTGGCTTGGCGCGTAGCTTGGCGCTTGTCTGGGCGCTTGGCTTGGCGCTTGGCTTGGCGCTTGGCTTGGCGCTTGGCTTGGCGCTTGGCTTGGCGCTTGGGTTGGCGCTTTCTTGGCGCGTGGCTTGTCGCTTGGCTTGGCTCTTTTGTTGGCGGGTGGCTTGGCGTATGACTTGGCGCTTAGCTGGGTTGGCGCTTGGATTGGCGCTTGGTTTGTCGTTGTTCTTGGCGCGTGGCCTGGCGCGTGGCTTGGCGCGTGGCTTGTCGCTTGGCTTGGCGTTCTCCTTGGAGCGTGGCTTGGCGCTTGGCACGGCGCTCTCTTTCGTGCATGGGTTGGCGCTTTTCTTGGCGCGTGGCTTGACGCTTTTCTTGGCGCGTGGCTTGGCGCGTGGCTTGGCGCGTGGCTTGGCGCTTGCCTGAGCGCTTAGCTTGGCGCTTGGCTTGGCGCTTGGCTTGACGCTTGGCTTGGCACTTGGCTTGGAGCTTGGCTTGACGCTTGGCTTGGCGCATGTCTTGGCGCTTGGCTTCGCGCTTTTCTTGGCGCGTGGATTGGCGCATAGCTTGGCGCCTGGCTGGGCGCTTGGCTTGGCGCTTGGCTTGGCGGCTAGCTTGGCGCTTGTCTTGGCGCTTGTCTTGGCGCATGGCTTGGCGCTCTCCTTAGCGCGTGGCTTGGCGCTTGGCTGGGCGCTTGGCTTAGCGCTTGGCTTGGCGCTTTTCTTGGCGCGTGGCTTGTCGCTTGGCTTGGCGTTCTCCTTGGCACGTGACTTGGCGCTTGGCTGGGCGCTTGGATTGGCGATTGGCTTGTCGCTTTTCTTGGCGCGTAGCTTGTCGCTTGGCTTGACGCTCTCTTTGGTGCATGGGTGGCGTTTTTCCTGGCGCGTGGCTTGGCGCTTAGCCTGGCGCTTTTCTTGGCGCGTAGCTTGGCGCGTGGCTTGTCGCTTGGCTTGGCGCTTTTTATGGCGCGTGGCTTGGAGCTTGGCTTGGCGCTTGGCTCGGCGCGTGGCTTGGCGCTTGGCCCATCGCGTGGGTTGGCGCTTGGCTTGGCGTTTTTCCTGGCGCGTGGCTTGGCGCTTTTCTTGGCGCGTGGCTTGGCGCGTGGCTTGTCGCTTGGCTTGGCGCTTTTTATGGCGCGTGGCTTGGAGCTTGGCTTAGCGCCTTGCTTGGCGCTTGGTTTGGCGCTTTTCTTAGCGCTTTTCTTGGCGCGTGGCTTGGCGCTTGGCTTGGCGCTTGGCTTGGTGCTTGTCTTGGCGCATGGTTTGGCGCTATCCTTTTCACGTGACTTGGCGCTTGGCTGGGCGCTTGGCTTGTCGCTTTTCTTGGCGCGTAGCTTGGCGCTTGTCTGGGCGCTTGGCTCGGCGCTTGGCTTGGCGCTTGGCTTGGCGCTTGGGTTGGCGCTCTCTTGGCGCGTGGTTTGTCGCTTGGCTTGGCTCCTTTGTTGGCGGGTGGCTTGGCGCGTGGCTTGGCGCTTAGCTGGGTTGGCGCTTGGCTGGGCGCTTGGCTTGGCGCTTGGCTTGGCGCTTGGCTTGGCGCTTGGGTTGGCGCTTTCTTGGCGCGTGGCATGTCGCTTGGCTTGGCTCTTTTGTTGGCGGGTGGCTTGGCGCGTGATTTGGCGCTTAGTTGGGTTGGCGCTTGGATTGGCGCTTGGTATGTCGCTTTTCTTGGCGCGTGGCTTGGCGCGTGGCTTGGCGCGTGCTTGTCGCTTGGCTTGGCGCTCTCCTTAGAGCGTGGCTTGGCGCTTGGCTCGGCGCATGGCTTGGCGCTTGGCTCGGCGCGTGGCTTGGCGCTTGGTTGGATTGGTGCTTTTCTTGGCGCGTGGCCTGGCGCGTGGCTTGTCGCTTGGCTTGGCGCTCTCCTTCGTGCATGGGGTGGCGCTTTTCTTGGCGCGTGGCCTGGCGCGTGGCTTGTCGCTTGGCTTGGCGCTTGGCTTGGCGCTTGGCTTGACGCTTTTCATGGCGCGTGGCTTGGCGCGTGGATTGGCGCTTGCCTGGGCGCTTGGCTTGGCGCTTGGCTTGGCGCTTGGCTTGGCGCTTGGCTTAGCGCTTGGCTTGACGCTTGGCTTGGCACTTGGCTTGGAGCTTGGCTTGACGCTTGGCTTGGCGCATGTCTTGGCGCTCATATTGGGGCGTGGTTTGGCGCTTGGCTAAGCGTTTGGCTTGGCGCTTGTCTCGGCGCTTGGCTTCGCGCTTTTCTTGGCGCGTGGTTTGGCGCATAGCTTGGCGCTTGGCTGGGCGCTTGGCTTGGCGCTTGGCTTGGCGGCTGGCTTGGCGCTTGTCTTGGTGCTTGTCTTGGCGCATGGCTTGGCGCTCTCCTTAGCGCGTGGCTTGGCGCTTGGCTGGGCGCTTGGCTTAGCGCTTGGTTTGGCGCTTTTCTTGACGCGTAGCTTGTTGCTTGGCTTGGTGCTTTACTTGGCGCGTGGCTTTTCGCTTGTCTGGGCGCTTGGCTTGGCGCTTGGCTTGGCTCTTCGCTTGGCGCTTTCTTGGCGGGTGGCTTGGCACTTGGCTTGGCGCTTGGCTTGGTGCGTTCCTTGGCGCTTTTTTTGGCGCGTGGTTTTCCGCGTGGCTTGGCGCTTGGCTGGCTGGGCGCTTGGCTTAGTGCTTGGCTTGACGCTTGGCTTGGCGCTTGCCTGGGCGCTTGGCTTGGCGCTTGGCTTGGCGCTTGGGTTGGCGCTTTCTTGGCGCGTGGGTTGTCGCTTAGCTTAACTCTTTTGTTGGGGGGTGGCTTGGCGCGTGGCTTGGCGCTAAGCTAACTTGGCGCTTGGCTTGTCGCTTTTCTTGGCGCATAGCTTGGCGCTTGTCTGGGCGCTTGGCTTGGCGTTTGGCTTGGCGCTTGGCTTCGCGCTTGGCTTGGCGCTTGGGTTGGCGCTTTCTTGGCGCGTGGCTTGTCGCTTGGCTTGGCTCTTTTGTTGGCGGGTGGCTTGGCGCGTGACTTGGCGCTTAGCTGGGTTGGCGTTTGGATTGGCGCTTGGTTTGTCGCTTTTCTTGGCGCGTGGCTTGGCGCGCGGCTTGGCGCGTGGCTTGTCGCTTGGCTTGGTGCTTTTCTTGGCGCGTGGCTTGGCGCTTGTTTGGGTGCTTGGCTTGGCGCTTTTCTTGGTGCTTGGCTTGGCGCTTGGCTTGTCGCTTTTCTTGGCGCGTAGCTTGTCGCTTGGCTTGGTGCTTTTCTTGGCGCGTGGCTTGTCGCTTGGCTCGGCGCTTTTCTTGGCGGTTGGCTTGTCGCTTGGCTTGGCGCCCTCCTTGGAGCGTGGCTTGGCGCTTGGCTCGGCGCGTGGCTTGGCGCTTGGCTCATCGCGTGGGTTGGCGCTTGGCTTGGCGCTTTTCTTGGCGCGTGGCCTAGCGCGTGGCTTGCCGCTTGGCTTAGCGCTCTCTTTGGTGCATGGGGTGGCGTTTTTCCTGGCGCGTGGCTTGGCGCTTAGCCTGGCGCTTTTCATGGCGCGTGGCTTGGAGCTTGGCTTAGCGCCTGGATTGGCGCTTGGTTTGGCGCTTTTCTTGGCGCTTTTCTTGGCGCGTGGCTTGGCGCTTGGCTTGGCGCTTGGCTTGGTGCTTGTCTTGGCGCATGGCTTGGCGCTATCCTTTTCACGCGACTTGGCGCTTGGCTGGGCGCTTGGCTTGTCGCTTTTCTTGGCGCGTAGCTTGGCGCTTGTCTGGGCGCTTGGCTTGGCGCTTGGCTTGGCGCTTGGCTTGTCGCTTGGCTTGGCGCTTGGCTTGGCGCTTGGGTTGGCGCTTTCTTGGCGCGTGGCTTGTCGCTTGGCTTGGCTCTTTTGTTGGCGGGTGGCTTGGCGCGTGGCTTGGCGCTTAGCTGGGTTGGCGCTTGGCTGGGCGCTTGGCTTGTCGCTTTTCTTGGCGCGTAGCTTGGAGCTTGTCTGGGCGCTTGGCTTGGCGCTTGGCTTGGCGCTTGGGTTGGCGCTTTCTTGGCGCGTGGCTTGTCGCTTGGCTTGGCTCTTTTGTTGGCGGGTGGCTTGGCGCGTGACTTGGCGCTTAGCTGGGTTGGCGCTTGGATTGGCGCTTGGTTTGTCGCTTTCTTGGCGCGTGGCTTGGCGCGTGGCTTGGCGCGTGGCTTGGCGCTTGGCTCGGCGCGTGGCTTGGCGCTTGTTGGCTTGGTGCTTTTCTTGGCGCGTGGCATGGCGCGTGGCTTGTCGCTTGGCTTGGCTCTTTTGTTGGCGGGTGGCTTGGCGCGTGGCTTGGCGCTTAGCTGGGTTGGCGCTTGGCTGGGCGCTTGGCTTGTCGCTTTTCTTGGCGCGTAGCTTGGAGCTTGTCTGGGCGCTTGGCTTGGCGCTTGGCTTGGCGCTTGGGTTGGCGCTTTCTTGGCGCGTGGCTTGTCGCTTGGCTTGGCTCTTTTGTTGGCGGGTGGCTTGGCGCGTGACTTGGCGCTTAGCTGGGTTGGCGCTTGGATTGGCGCTTGGTTTGTCGCTTTTCTTGGCGCGTGGCTTGGCGCGTGGCTTGGCGCGTGGCTTGGCGCTTGGCTCGGCGCGTGGCTTGGCGCTTGGTTGGCTTGGTGCTTTTCTTGGCGCGTGGCATGGCGCGTGGCTTGGCGCTTGGCTTGGCGCTTGGGTTGGCGCTTTCTTGGCGCGTGGCTTGTCGCTTGGCTTGGCTCTTTTGTTGGCGGGTGGCTTGGCGCGTGACTTGGCGCTTAGCTGGGTTGGCGCTTGGATTGGCGCTTGGCTTGGCGCTTGGCTTGGCGGCTGGCTTGGCGCTTGTCTTGGTGCTTGTCTTGGCGCATGGCTTGGCGCTCTCCTTAGCGCGTGGCTTGGCGCTTGGCTGGGCGCTTGGCTTAGCGCTTGGTTTGGCGCTTTTCTTGACGCGTAGCTTGTTGCTTGGCTTGGTGCTTTACTTGGCGCGTGGCTTTTCGCTTGTCTGGGCGCTTGGCTTGGCGCTTGGCTTGGCTCTTCGCTTGGCGCTTTCTTGGCGGGTGGCTTGGCACTTGGCTTGGCGCTTGGCTTGGTGCGTTCCTTGGCGCTTTTTTTGGCGCGTGGTTTTCCGCGTGGCTTGGCGCTTGGCTGGCTGGGCGCTTGGCTTAGTGCTTGGCTTGACGCTTGGCTTGGCGCTTGTCTGGGCGCTTGGCTTGGCGCTTGGCTTGGCGCTTGGGTTGGCGCTTTCTTGGCGCGTGGGTTGTCGCTTAGCTTAACTCTTTTGTTGGGGGGTGGCTTGGCGCGTGGCTTGGCGCTAAGCTGGCTTGGCGCTTGGCTTGTCGCTTTTTCTTGGCGCATAGCTTGGCGCTTGTCTGGGCGCTTGGCTTGGCGTTTGGCTTGGCGCTTGGCTTGGCGCTTGGCTTGGCGCTTGGGTGGCGCTTTCTTGGCGCGTGGCTTGTCGCTTGGCTTGGCTCTTTTGTTGGCGGGTGGCTTGGCGCGTGACTTGGCGCTTAGCTGGGTTGGCGTTTGGATTGGCGCTTGGTTTGTCGCTTTTCTTGGCGCGTGGCTTGGCGCGCGGCTTGGCGCGTGGCTTGTCGCTTGGCTTGGTGCTTTTCTTGGCGCGTGGCTTGGCGCTTGTTTGGGTGCTTGGCTTAGGCGCTTTTCTTGGCGCTTGGCTTGGCGCTTGGCTTGTCGCTTTTCTTGGCGGTTGGCTTGTCGCTTGGCTTGGCGCCCTCCTTGGAGCGTGGCTTGGCGCTTGCTCGGCGCGTGGCTTGGCGCTTGGCTCATCGCGTGGGTTTGGCGCTTGGCTTGGCGCTTTTCTTGGCGCGTGGCCTAGCGCGTGGCTTGCCGCTTGGCTTGGCGCTCTCTTTGGTGCATGGGGGTGGCGTTTTTCCTGGCGCGTGGCTTGGCGCTTAGCCTGGCGCTTTTCATGGCGCGTGGCTTGGAGCTTGGCTTAGCGCCTGGATTGGCGCTTGGTTTGGCGCTTTTCTTGGCGCTTTTCTTGGCGCGTGGCTTGGCGCTTGGCTTGGCGCTTGGCTTGGTGCTTGTCTTGGCGCATGGCTTGGCGCTATCCTTTTCACGCGACTTGGCGCTTGGCTGGGCGCTTGGCTTGTCGCTTTTCTTGGCGCGTAGCTTGGCGCTTGTCTGGGCGCTTGGCTTGGCGCTTGGCTTGGCGCTTGGCTTGTCGCTTGGTTTGGCGCTTGGCTTGGCGCTTGTTTGGGTGCTTGGCTTGGCGCTTTTTCTTGGCGCTTGGCTTGGCGCTTGGCTTGTCGCTTTTCTTGGCGGTTGGCTTGTCGCTTGGCTTGGCGCCCTCCTTGGAGCGTGGCTTGGCGCTTGGCTCGGCGCGTGGCTTGGCGCTTGGCTCATCGCGTGGGTTGGCGCTTGGCTTGGCGCTTTTCTTGGCGCGTGGCCTAGCGCGTGGCTTGCCGCTTGGCTTGGCGCTCTCTTTGGTGCATGGGGTGGCGTTTCTCCTGGCGCGTGGCTTGGCGCTTAGCCTGGCGCTTTTCATGGCGCGTGGCTTGGAGCTTGGCTTAGCGCCTGGATTGGGCGCTTGGTTTGGCGCTTTTCTTGGCGCTTTTCTTGGCGCGTGGCTTGGCGCTTGGCTTGGCGCTTGGCTTGGTGCTTGTCTTGGCGCATGGCTTGGCGCTATCCTTTTCACGCGACTTGGCGCTTGGCTGGGCGCTTGGCTTGTCGCTATTTCTTGGCGCGTAGCTTGGCGCTTGTCTGGGCGCTTGGCTTGGCGCTTGGCTTGGCGCTTGGCTTGTCGCTTGGCTTGGCGCTTGGCTTGGCGCTTGGGTTGGCGCTTTCTTGGCGCGTGGCTTGTCGCTTGGCTTGGCTCTTTTGTTGGCGGGTGGCTTGGCGCGTGGCTTGGCGCTTAGCTGGGTTGGCGCTTGGCTGGGCGCTTGGCTTGTCGCTTTTCTTGGCGCGTAGCTTGGCGCTTGTCTGGGCGCTTGGCTTGGCGCTTGGCTTGGCGCTTGGGTTGGCGCTTTCTTGGCGCGTGGCTTGTCGCTTGGCTTGGCTCTTTGTTGGCGGGTGGCTTGTCGCTTTTCTTGGCGCGTAGCTTGGCGCTTGTCTGGGCGCTTGGCTTGGCGCTTGGCTTGGCGCTTGGGTTGGGCGCTTTCTTGGCGCGTGGCTTGTCGCTTGGCTTGGCTCTTTTGTTGGCGGGTGGCTTGGCGCGTGACTTGGCGCTTAGCTGGGTTGGCGCTTGGATTGGCGCTTGGTTTGTCGCTTTTCTTGGCGCGTGGCCTTGGCGCGTTGCTTGGCGCTTGGCTCGGCGCGTGGCTTGGCGCTTGGTTGGCTTGGTGCTTTTCTTGGCGCGTGGCATGGCGCGTGGCTTGTCGCTTGGCTTGGAGCTCTCCTTCGTGCATGGGGTGGCGCTTTTCTTGGTGCGTGGCCTGGCGCGTGGCTTGTCGCTTGGCTTGACCCTTGGCTTGACGCTTTTCTGGGCGCGTGGCTTGGCGCGTGGCTTGGCGCTTGCCTGGGCGCTTGGCTTGGCGCTTGGCTTGGCGTTTGGCTTGACGCTTGGCTTGGCACTTGGCTTGGAGCTTGGCTTGACGCTTGGCTTGGCGCATGTCTTGGCGCTTGTCTTGGCGCATGGCTTGGCGCTCTCCTTGCCGCGTGACTTGGCGCTTGGTTGGGCGCTTGGCTTGGCGCTTGAGCTTGGCGCTTGGGTTGGCGCTTTCTTGGCGCGTGGCTTGGAGCGTGGCTTGTCGCTTGGCTTGGTGTTTTTTTTGGCGCTTGGCTTGGCGCTTGGCTTGGCGCTTGGCTTGGTGCTTGTCTTGGCGCATGGCTTGGCGCTCTCCTTGCCGCGTGACTTGGCGCTTGGTTGGGCGCATGGCTTGGCGCTTGGCTTGGCTTGTTTTGTTGGCGGTGGCCTGGCGCGTGGTTTGGCGCTTAGCTGGGTTGGCGCTTTCTTGGCGCGTGGCTTGTCGCTTGGCTTGGCTCTTTTGTTAGCGGGTGGCTTGGCGCGTAGCTTGGCGCTTGTCTGGGCGCTTGGCTTGGCGCTTGGCTTGGCGCTTGGCTTGGCGCTTGGCTTGGCGCTTGGGTTGGCGCTTTCTTGGCGCGTGGCTTGTCGCTTGGCTTGGCTCTTTTGTTGGCGGGTGGCTTGGCGTATGACTTGGCGCTTAGCTGGGTTGCGCGCTTGGATTGGCGCTTGGTTTGTCGTTGTCTCCTGGCGCGTGGCCTGGCGCGTGGCTTGGCGCGTGGCTTGTCGCTTGGCTTGGCGTTCTCCTTGGAGCGTGGCTTGGCGCTTGGCACGGCGCTCTCTTTCGTGCATGGGTTGGCGCTTTTCTTGGCGCGTGGCTTGACGCTTTTCTTGGCGCGTGGCTTGGCGCGTGGCTTGGCGCGTGGCTTGGCGCTTGCCTGAGCGCTTAGCTCTGGCGCTTGGCTTGGCGCTTGGCTTGACGCTTGGCTTGGCACTTGGCTTGGAGCTTGGCTTGACGCTTGGCTTGGCGCATGTCTTGGCGCTTGGCTTCGCGCTTTTCTTGGCGCGTGGATTGGCGCATAGCTTGGCGCCTGGCTGGGCGCTTGGCTTGGCGCTTGGCTTGGCGGCTAGCTTGGCGCTTGTCTTGGCGCTTGTCTTGGCGCATGGCTTGGCGCTCTCCTTAGCGCGTGGCTTGGCGCTTGGCTGGGCGCTTGGCTTAGCGCTTGGCTTGGCGCTTTTCTTGGCGCGTGGCTTGTCGCTTGGCTTGGCGTTCTCCTTGGAGCGTGGCTTGGCGCTTGGCACGGCGCTCTCTTTCGTGCATGGGTTGGCGCTTTCTCTTGGCGCGTGGCTTGACGCTCTCCTTAGCGCGTGGCTTGGAGCTTGGCTTGACGCTTGGCTTGGCGCATGTCTTGGCGCTTGGCTTCGCGCTTTTCTTGGCGCGTAGCTTGGCGCATAGCTTGGCGCTTGGCTGGGCGCTTGGCTTGGCGCTTGGCTTGGCGGCTATGCTTGGCGCTTGTCTTGGCGCTTGTCTTGGCGCATGGCTTGGCGCTCTCCTTAGCGCGTGGCTTGGCGCTTGGCTGGGCGCTTGGCTTAGCGCTTGGCTTGGCGCTTTTCTTGGCGCGTAGCTTGTCGCTTGGCTTGGTGCTTTTCTTGGCGCGTGGCTTTTCGCTTGTCTGGGCGCTTGGCTTGGCGCTTGGCTTGGCGCTTCGCTTGGCGCTTTTTTGGCGTGTGGCTTGTCGCTTGGTCTTGGCACTTTTCTTGGCGGGTGGCTTGGCACTTGGCTTGGCGCGTGCCTTGGCGCTTTTTTTGGCGCGTGGTTTTCCGCGTGGCTTGGCGCTTGGCTGGCTGGGCGCTTGGCTTAGCGCTTGGCTTGACGCGTGGCTTGCCGCTTTTCTTGGCGGGTGGCTTGGCGCTTGGCTTGGCACGTGGTTTGGCGCTTTTTTTGGCGCGTGGCTTGGCGCGTGGCTTGGCGCGTGGCTTGGCGCGTGGCTAAGTGCGTGGCTTGGCGCTTGGGTGGCTAAACGCTTGGCTGGCTGTATACTTGGCTTAGCGCTTGGCTTGACGCTTGGCTTAGCGCTTTCCTTGGCGCGTGGCTTGGAGCTTGGCTTGGCGCTTGGCTTGGCGCTTGGTTTGGCGCTTGACTTGGCTAATGGCTTGGCGCTTGGCTTGGTGCTTGTCTTGGCGCATGGCTTGGCGCTCTCCTTGCCGCGTGACTTGGCGCTTGGTTGGGGGCTTGGCTTGGCGCTTGGCTTGGCGCTTTTCTTGGCGCGTGGCATGGCGCTTGTCTGGGAGCCTTGGCTTGGCGCTTGGCTTGGCGCTTGTTTGGGCGCTTGGCTTGTCGCTTGGCTTAGTGTTTTTTTTGGCGCGTGGCTTGGCGCTTGTCTGGGCGCTTGGCTTGTCGCTTGGCTTAGTGTTTTTTTTTTGGCGCGTGGCTTGGCGCTTGTCTGGGCGCTTGGCTTGTCGCTTGGCTTGGTGTTTTTTTTTTTGCGCGTGGCATGGCGCTTGTCTGGGCGTTTGGCTTGTCGCTTGGCTTGGTGCTTGTCTTGGCGCATGGCTTGGCGCTCTCCTTGGCACGTGACTTGGCGCTTGGCTGGGCGCTTGGATTGGCGATTGGCTTGTCGCTTTTCTTGGCGCGTAGCTTGTCGCTTGGCTTGGAGCTTTTCTTGGCGCGTGTCTTGGCGCTTGTCTGGGTGCTTGGCTTGGCGCTTTTCTTGGCGCTTGGCTTGGCGTTTGGCTTGTCGCTTTTCTTGGCGCGTAGCTTGTCGCTTGGCTTGGTGCTTGTCTTGGCGCATGGCTTGGCGCTCTCCTTGGCACGTGACTTGGCGCTTGGCTGGGCGCTTGGATTGGCGATTGGCTTGTCGCTTTTCTTGGCGCGTAGCTTGTCGCTTGGCTTGACGCTCTCTTTGGTGCATGGGTGGCGTTTTTCCTGGCGCGTGGCTTGGCGCTTAGCCTGGCGCTTTTCTTGGCGCGTGGCTTGGCGCGTGGCTTGTCGCTTGGCTTGGCGCTTTTTATGGCGCGTGGCTTGGAGCTTGGCTTGGCGCTTGGCTCGGCGCGTGGCTTGGCGCTTGGCCCATCGCGTGGGTTGGCGCTTGGCTTGGCGCTTTTCTTGGCGCGTGGCCTGGCGCGTGGCTTGCCGCTTGGCTTGGCGCTCTCTTTGGTGCATGGGTGGCGTTTTTCCTGGCGCGTGGCTTGCCGCTTAGTCTGGCGCTTTTCTTGGCGCGTGGCTTGGCGCGTGGCTTGTCGCTTGGCTTGGCGCTTTTTATGGCGCGTGGCTTGGAGCTTGGCTTAGCGCCTGGCTTGGCGCTTGGTTTGGCGCTTTTCTTAGCGCTTTTCTTGGCGCGTGGCTTGGCGCTTGGCTTGGCGCTTGGCTTGGTGCTTGTCTTGGCGCATGGTTTGGCGCTATCCTTTTCACGTGACTTGGCGCTTGGCTGGCGCTTGGCTTGTCGCTTTTCTTGGCGCGTGGCCTGGCGCGTGGCTTGCCGCTTGGTTTGGCGCTCTCTTTGGTGCATGGGTGGCGTTTTTCCTGGCGCGTGGCTTGGCGCTTAGCCTGGCGCTTTTCTTGGCGCGTGGCTTGGCGCGTGGCTTGTCGCTTGGCTTGGCGCTTTTTATGGCGCTTGGCTTGGTATTTTTTTTTGGCGCGTGGCTTGGCGCTTGTTTGGGCGCTTGGCTTGTCGCTTGGCTTGGTGTTTTTTTTGGCGCGTGACTTGGCGCTTGGCTGGGCGCTTGGATTGGCGATTGGCTTGTCGCTTTTCTTGGCGCGTAGCTTGTCGCTTGGCTTGGTGCTTGTCTTGGCGCATGGCTTGGCGCTCTCCTTGGCACGTGACTTGGCGCTTGGCTGGGCGCTTGAATTGGCGATTGGCTTGTCGCTTTTCTTGGCGCGTAGCTTGTCGCTTGGCTTGGAGCTTTTCTTGGCGCGTGTCTTGGCGCTTGTCTGGGTGCTTGGCTTGGCGCTTTTCTTGGCGCTTGGCTTGGCGTTTGGCTTGTCGCTTTTCTTGGCGCGTAGCTTGTCGCTTGGGTTAGTGCTTTTCTTGGCGCGTGGTTTGTCGCTTGGCTCGGCGCTTTTCTTGGCGGTTGGCTTGTCGCTTGGCTTGGCACTCTCCTTGGAGCGTGGCTTGGCGCTTGGCTCGGCGCGTGGCTTGGCGCTTGGCTCATCGCGTGGGTTGGCGCTTGGCTTGGCGCTTTTCTTGGCGCGTGGCCTGGCGCGTGGCTTGCCGCTTGGCTTGGCGCTCTCTTTGATGCATGGGGTGGCGTTTTTCCTGGCGCGTGGCTTGGCGCTTAGCCTGGCGCTTTTCTTGGCGCGTGGCTTGGCGCGTGGCTTGTCGCTTGGCTTGGCGCTCTCATTGGAGCGTGGCTTGGCGCTTAGCCTGGCGCTTTTCTTGGTGCGTGGCTTGGCGCGTGGCTTGTCGCTTGGCTTGGCGCTTTTCATGGCGCGTGGCTTGGAGCTTGGCTTAGCGCCTGGATTGGCGCTTGGTTTAGCGCTTTTCTTAGCGCTTTTCTTGGCGCATGGCTTGGCGCTTGGCTTGGCCCTTGGCTTGGTGCTTGTCTTGGCGCATGGCTTGGCGCTATCCTTTTCACGTGACTTGGCGCTTGGCTGGGGCGCTTGGCTTGTCGCTTTTCTTGGCGCGTAGCTTGGCGCTTGTCTGGGCGCTTGGCTTGGCGCCTGGCTTGGCGCTTGGCTTGGCGCTTGGGTTGGCGCTTTCTTGGCGCGTGGCTTGTCGCTTGGCTTGGCTCTTTTGTTGGCGGGTGGCTTGGCGCGTGGCTTGGCGCTTAGCTGGGTTGGCGCTTGGCTGGGCGCTTGGCTTGTCGCTTTTCTTGGCGCGTAGCTTGGCGCTTGTCTGGGCGGTTGGCTTGGCGCTTGGCTTGGCGCTTGGTTTGTCGCTTTTTTTTGGCGCGTGGCATGGCGCGTGGCCTGGCGCGTGGCTTGTCGCTTGGCTTGGCGTTCTCCTTCGTGCATGGGTGGCGCTTTTCTTGGCGCGTGGCCTGGCGCGTGGCTTGTAGCTTGGCTTGGCGCTTGGCTTGACGCTTTTCTTCGCGCGTGGCTTGGCGCGTGGATTGGCGCTTGCCTGGGCGCTTGGCTTGGCGCTTGGCTTGGCGCTTGGCTTGACGCTTGGCTTGGCACTTGGCTTGGAGCTTGGCTTGACGCTTGGCTTGGCGCATGTCTTAGCGCTCATATTGGCGCGTGGCTTGGCGCTTGGCTAGGCGTTTGGCTTGGCGCTTGTCTCGGCGCTTGGCTTCGCGCTTTTCTTAGCGCGTGGCTTGGCGCATAGCTTGGCGCTTGGCTGGGCGCTTGGCTTGGCGCCTGGCTTAGCGGCTGGCTTGGCGCTTGTCTTGGTGCTTGTCTTGGCGCATGGCTTAGCGGTCTCCTTAGCGCGTGTCTTGGCGCTAGCCTGGGCGCTTGGCTTAGCGCTTGGCTTGGCGCTTTTCTTGACGCGTAGCTTGTCGCTTGGCTTGGTGCTTTTCTTGGCGCGTGGCTTGGCGCTTGTCTGGGCGCTTGGCTTGGCGCTTGGCTTGGCGCTTGGCTTGTCGCTTGGCTTGGCGCTTTTCTTGGCGGGTGGCTTGGCACTTGGCTTGGCGCTTGGCTTGGCGCGTGCCTTGGCGCTTTTTTTGGCCCGTGGTTTTCCGCGTGGCTTGGCGCTTGGCTGGCTGGGCGCTTGGCTTAGCGCTTGGCTTGACGCTTGGCTTGGCGCTTTTCTTAGCGCGTGGCTTGGCGCGTGGCTTGGCGCGGGGCTTGGTGCGTGGTTTGGCGCTTGGCTGGCTAAACGCTTGGCTGGCTGAATGCTTGGCTTAGCGCTTGGCTTGACGCTTGGCTTAACGCTTTCCTTGGCGCGTGGCTTGGAGCTTGGCTTGGCGCTTGGCTTGGAGCTTGTCTTGGCGCATGGCTTGGCGCTCTCCTTGCCGCGTGACTTGGCGCTTGGTTGGGCGCTTGGCTTGGCGCTTGGCTTGGCGCTTTTCTTGGCGCGTGGCATGGCGCTTGTCTGGGAGCTTGGCGCTTGGCTTGGTGCTTGGCTTGGCGCTTGGCTTGTCGCTTGGCTTGGTGTTTTTTTTTGGCGCGTGGCTTGGCGCTTGTCTGGGCGCTTGGCTTGTCGCTTGATTTGGTGTTTTTTTTGGCGCGTGGCTTGGCGCTTGTCTGGGCGCTTGGTTTGTCGTTTGGCTTGGTGTTTTTTTTTGGCGCGTGGCTTGTCGCTTGGCTTGGCTCTTTTGTTGGCGGGTGGCTTGGCGCGTGGCTTGGCGCTTAGCTGGGTTGGCGCTTGGCTGGGCGCTTGGCTTGTCGCTTTTCTTGGCGCGTAGCTTGGCGCTTGTCTGGGCGCTTGGCTTGGCGCTTGGCTTGGCGCTTGGCTTGGCGCTTGGTTTGGCGCTTGGGTTGGCGCTTTCTTGGCGCGTGGCTTGTCGCTTGGCTTGGCTCCTTTGTTGGCGGGTGGCTTGGCGCGTGACTTGGCGCGTGGCTTGTCGCTTGGCTTGGCGCTCTCCTTGGAGCGTGGCTTGGCGCTTGGCACGGCGCATGGCATGGCGCTTGGCTCGGCGCGTGGCTTGGCGCTTGGCTTGGCGCTTGGCTTGGTGTTTTTTTTTGGCGCGTGGCTTGTCTCTTAGCTTGGCTCTTTTGTTGGCGGGTGGCTTGGCGCGTGGCTTGGCGCTTAGCTGGGTTGGCGCTTTCTTGGCGCGTGGCTTGTCGCTTGGTTTGGCGCTTTTTTTAGCGCTTTTCTTGGCGCGTGGCATGGCGCTTGGCGTGGCGCTTGGCTTGGTGCTTGTCTTGGCGCATGGCTTGGCGCTATCCTTTTCACGTGACTTGGCGCTTGGCTGGGCGCTTGGCTTGTCGCTTTTCTTGGCGCGTAGCTTGCGCTAGTCTAGGCGCTTGGCTTGGCGCTTGGCTTGGCGCTTGGGTTGGCGCTTTCTTGGCGCGTGGCTTGTCGCTTGGCTTGGCTGTTTTGTTGGCGGGTGGCTTGGCGCGTGGCTTGGCGCTTAGCTGGGTTGGCGCTTGGCTGGGCGCTTGGCTTGTCGCTTTTCTTGGCGCGTAGCTTGGCGCTTGTCTGGGCGCTTGGCTTGGCGCTTGGCTTAGCGTTTGGCTTGGCGCTTGGGTTGGCGCTTTCTTGGCGCGTGGCTTGTCGCTTGGCTTGGCTCTTTTGTTGGCGGGTGGCTTGGCGCGTGGCTTGGCGCTTAGCTGGGTTGGCGCTTGGCTGGGCGCTTGGCTTGTCGCTTTTCTTGGCGCGTAGCTTGGCGCTTGTCTGGGCGCTTGGCTTGGCGCTTGGCTTAGCGTTTGGCTTGGCGCTTGGGTTGGCGCTTTCTTGGCGCGTGGCTTGTCGCTTGGCTTGGCTCTTTTGTTGGCGGGTGGCTTGCCGCGTGGCTTGGCGCTTAGCTGGGTTGGCGCTTGGCTGGGCGCTTGGCTTGGCGCTATCCTTTTCACGTGACTTGGCGCTTGGCTGGGCGCTTGGCTTGTCGCTTTTCTTGGCGCGTAGCTTGGCGCTTGTCCGGGCGCTTGGCTTGGCGCTTGGCTTGGCGCTTGGCTTGGCGCTTGGGTTGGCGCTTTCTTGGCGCGTGGCTTGTCGCTTGGCTTGGCTTTTTTGTTGGCGGGTGGCTTGGCGCGTGGCTTGGCGCTTAGCTGGGTTGGCGCTTGGCTGGGCGCTTGGCTTGTCGCTTTTCTTGGCGCGTAGCTTGGCGCTTGTCTGGGCGCTTGGCTTGGCGCTTGGCTTAGCGTTTGGCTTGGCGCTTGGCTTGGCGCTTTCTTGGCGCGTGGCTTGTCGCTTGGCTTGGCTCTTTTGTTGGCGGGTGGCTTGGCGCGTGGCTTGGCGCTTAGCTGGGTTGGCGCTTGGCTGGGCGCTTGGCTTGTCGCTTTTCTTGGCGCGTAGCTTGGCGCTAGTCTGGGCGCTTGGCTTGGCGCTTGGCTTGGCGCTTGGCTTGGCGCTTGGCTTGGCGCTTGGCTTGGCGCTTGGCTTGGCGCTTGGCTTATCGCTTGGGTTGGCGCTTTCTTGACGCGTGGCTTGTCGCTTGGCTTGGCTCTTTTGTTGGCGGGTGGCTTGGCGCGTGACTTGGCGCTTAGCTGGGTTGGCGCTTGGATTGGCGCTTAGTTTGTCGCTTTTCTTGGCGCGTGGCTTGGCGCGTGGCTTGGCGCGTGGCTTGTCGCTTGGCTTGGTGCTTTTCTTGGCGCGTGGCTTGGCGCTTGTCTGGGTGATTGGCTTGGCGCTTTTCTTGGCGCTTGGCTTGGCGCTTGGCTTGTCGCTTTTCTTGGCGCGTAGCTTGTCGCTTGGCTTGGTGCTTTTCTTGGCGCGTGGCTTGTCGCTTGGCTCGGCGCTTTTCTTGGCGGTTGGCTTGTCGCTTAGCTTGGCGCTCTCCTTGGAGCGTGGCCTGGCCCTTGGCTCGGCGCGTGGCTTGGCGCTTGGCTCATCGCGTGGGTTGGCGCTTGGCTTGGCGCTTTTCTTGGCGCGTGGCCTGGCGCGTGGCTTGCCGCTTGGCTTGGCGATCTCTTTGGTGCATGGGGTGGCGTTTTTCCTGGCGCGTGGCTTGGCGTTTAGCCTGGCGCTTTTCTTGGCGCGTGGCTTGGCGCGTGGCTTGGCGCGTGGCTTGTCGCTTGGCTTGGCGCTTTTCATGGCGCGTGGCTTGGAGCTTGGCTTAGCGCCTGGATTGGCGCTTGGTTTAGCGCTTTTCTTAGCGCTTTTCTTGGCGCGTGGCTTGGCGCTTGGCTTGGCGCTTGGCTTGGTGCTTGTCTTGGCGCATGGCTTGGCGCTATCCTTTTCACGTGACTTGGCGCTTAGCTGGGTTGGCGCTTGGCTGGGCGCTTGGCTTGTCGCTTTTCTTGGCGCGTAGCTTGGCGCTTGTCTGGGAGGTTGGCTTGGCGCTTGGCTTGGCGCTTGGCGTGGCGCTTGGGTTGGCGTGGCGCTTGGGTTGGCGTTTTCTTGGCGCGTGGCTTGTCGCTTGGCTTGCCTTTTTTGTTGGCGGGTGGCTTGGCGCGTGACTTGGCGCTTAGCTGGGTTGGCGCTTGGATTGGCGCTTGGTTTGTCGCTTTTCTTGGCGCGTGGCTTGGCGCGTGGCCTGGCGCGTGGCTTGGCGCGTGGATTGGCGCGTGGCTTGTCGCTTGGCTTGGCGCTCTCCTTGGAGCGTGGCTTGGCGCTTGGCTCGGCGCATGGCTTGGCGCTTGGCTCGGCGCGTGGCTTGGCGCTTGGTTGGCTTGGTGCTTTTCTTGGCGCTTGGCTCGGCGCGTGGCTTGGCGCTTGGTTGGCTTGGTGCTTTTCTTGGCGCGTGGCCTGGCGCGTGGCTTGTCGCTTGGCTTGGCGCTCTCCTTCGTGCATGGGGTGGCGCTTTTCTTGGCGCGTGGCCTGGCGCGTAGCTTGTCGCTTGGCTTGGCGCTTGGCTTGACGCTTTTCTTGGCGCGTGGCTTGGCGCGTGGATTGGCGCATGCCTGGGCGCTTGGCTTGGCGCTTGGCTTGGCGCTTGGCTTGACGCTTGGCTTGGCACTTGGCTTGGAGCTTGGCTTGACGCTTGGCTTGGCGCATGTCTTGGCGCCCATATTGGCGCGTGGCTTGGCGCTTGGCTAGGCGTTTGGCTTGGCGCTTGTCTCGGCGCTTGGCTTCGCACTTTTCTTAACGCGTGGCTTGGAGCATAGCTTGGCGCTTGGCTGGGCGCTTGGCTTGGCGCTTGGCTTGGCGGCTGGCTTGGCGCTTGTCTTGGTGCTTGTCTTGGCGCATGGCTTAGCGGTCTCCTTAACGCGTGGCTTGGCGCATAGCTTGGCGCTTGGCTGGGCGCTTGGCTTGGCGCTTGGCTAAGCGTTTGGCTTGGCGCTTGTCTCGGCGCTTGGCTTCGCGCTTTTCTTAACGCGTGGCTTGGCGCATAGCTTGGCGCTTGGCTGGGCGCTTGGCTTGGCGCTTGGCTTGGCGCTTGGCTTGACGCTTGGCTTGGCACTTGGCTTGGAGCTTGGCTTGACGCTTGGCTTGGCGCATGTCTTGGCGCTCATATTGGCGCGTGGCTTGGCGCTTGGCTAGGCGTTTGGCTTGGCGCTTGTCTCGGCGCTTGGCTTCGCGCTTTTCTTAACGCGTGGCTTGGCGCATAGCTTGGCGCTTGGCTGGGCGCTTGGCTTGACGCTTGGCTTGGCGCTTTTCTTAGCGCGTGGCTTGGCGCGTTGCTTGGCGCGGGGCTTGGCACTTGGCTTGGAGCTTGGCTTGACGCTTGGCTTGGCGCATGTCTTGGCGCTCATATTGGCGCGTGGCTTGGCGCTTGGCTAGGCGTTTGGCTTGGCGCGTGGCTTGGCGCTTGGCTTAGCGTTTGGCTTGACGCTTGGTTTGGCGCTTTCCTTGGCGCGTGGCTTGGCGCTTGGCTTGGCACTTGGCTTGGCGCTTGGATTGGCGCTTGGCTCGGCGCGTGGCTTGGCGTTTGGCTTGGCGCTTGGATTGGCGCTTGGCTTGGCGCTTGGCTCGGCGCGTGGCTTGGCGCTTGGCTTGCTCTTTTTTTGGCGCGTGGCTTGGCGCTTGTCTGGGCGCATGGCTTGGCGCTTGGCTCGGCGCGTGGCTTGGCGCTTGGCTTGGCGCATGGCTTGGCGCTCTCCTTGACGCGTGGCTTGACGCTTGGCTGGGCACTTGGCTTGCCGCTTGGCTTGGCGCTTTTCATGGCGCTTTTCTTGGCGCTTTTTTTGGCGCTTGGCTAGGCGCTTGGCTTGGCGCTTGGCTCGGCGCGTGGCTTGACGCTTGGCCGGGCGCATGGCTTGGCGCTCTCCTTGACGCGTGGCTTGACGCTTGGCTGGGCACTTGGCTTGGCGCTTGGCTTGGCGCTTGGCTTGGCGCTTGTCTTGGCGCTTTTCTTGGCGCGCGGCTTGTCGCTTGGCTTCGCGCTTTTCTTGGCACGTGGCTTGGCACTTGGCTGGTCGCTTGGCTTGGCGCTCTCCTTGGTGCATGGGCTTGCGCTTTTCTTATCGTTTGGCTTGGCGCTTGGCTTGACGCTTTTCTTGGCGCGTAGCTTGGCGCTTGGCTGGGCGCTTGGTTTGTTGCTTGGTTTGACACTTGGTTTGCCACTTGGCTTGAAGCTTGGCTTGACGCTTGGCTTGGTGCATGCCTTGGCGCTTATCTTGGCGCGTGGCTTGGCGCTTGGCTAGACGTTTGGCGTGGCGCTTGTCTCGGCGCTTGGCTTGGCGCCTTTCTTGGCGCGTGGCTTGGCGCGTAGCTTGGCGCTTGGCTGGGCGCTTGACTTGGCGCTTGGCTTCTCGGTTGGCTTGGCGCTTGGCTTGGTGTTTGTCTTGGCGCATGGTTTGGCGCTCTCCTTAGCGCGCGGCTTGGCGCTTGGCTGGGCGCTTGGCTTGGCGCTTGGCTTGGCGCTTTTCTTGGCGCGTAGCTTGGCGCTTGTCTGGGCGCTTGGGTTGGCGCTTGGCTTGGCGCTTGGCTTGGCGCTTGGCTTAGCGCTTAGCTTTGCGCTCTCTTGGCGCGTGGCTAGTCGCTTGGCTTGGCGCTTTTCTTGGCGGGTGCCTTGGCACTTGGCTTGGCGCTTGCCTTGGCGCGTGCCTTAACGCTTTTCTTGGCGCGTGGCTTGGCGCTTAGCTGGCTGGGCGCTTGGCTTAGCGTTTGGCTTGACGCTTGGCTTGGCGCTTTCCTTGGCGGGTGGCCTAGCACTTGGCTTGCCGCTTGGCTTTGCGCGTGGTTTTGCGCTTTTCTTGGCGCGTGGCTAGTCGCTTGGCTTGGCGCTTTTCTTGGCGGGTGCCTTGGCACTTGGCTTGGCGCTTGCCTTGGCGCGTGCCTTAACGCTCTCCTTAGCGCGCGGCTTGGCGCTTGGCTGGGCGCTTGGCTTGGCGCTAGGCTTGGCGCTTTTCTTGGCGCGTAGCTTGGCGCTTGTCTGGGCGCTTGGCTTAGCGCTTGGCTAGGCGTTTGGCTTGGCGCTTGTCTCGGCGCTTGGCTTGGCGCCTTTCTTGGCGCGTGGCTTGGCGCGTAGCTTGGCGCTTGGCTGGGCGCTTGACTTGGCGCTTTGCTTCTCGGTTGGCTTGGCGCTTGGTTTGGTGTTTGTCTTGGCGCATGGCTTGGCGCTCTCCTTAGCGCGCGGCTTGGCGCTTGGCTGGGCGCTTGGCTTGGCGCTTGGCTTGGCGCTTTTCTTGGCGCGTAGCTTGTCGCTTGACTTGGTGCTTTTCTTGGCGCGTGGCTTGGCGCTTGTCTGGGCGCGTGGCTAGTCGCTTGGCTTGGCGCTTTTCTTGGCGGGTGCCTTGGCACTTGGCTTGGCGCTTGCCTTGGCGCGTGCCTTAACGCTTTTCTTGGCGCGTGGCTTGGCGCTTAGCTGGCTGGGCGCTTGGCTTAGCGTTTGGCTTAACGCTTGGCTTGGCGCTTTCCTTGGCGGGTGGCTTAGCATTTGGCTTGCCGCTTGGCTTGGCGCGTGGTTTTGCGCTTTTCTTGGCGCGTGCCTTGGCACGTGGCTTGGAGCTTGGCTGGCTGGGCGCTTAACTTAGCGCTTGGCTTGACGCTTGGCTTGGCGCTTTTCTTGGCCGGTGGCTTGGCACTTGGCTTGGCGCTTGGCTTGGGGCGTGGTTTTGCGCTTTTCTTGGTGCGTGGATTGGCGCGTGGCTTGGCGCTTGGCTGGCTGGGCGCTTGGCTTAACGCTTGGCTTGACGCTTGGCTTGGTGCTTTCCTTGGCGCGCGGCTTGGCGCTTGGCTTGGCGCTTGGTTTTGTGCTTTTCTTGGCGCTTTTCCTGGCGCGTGGCTTGGCGCTTGGCTGGGCGCTCTGCATGGCGCTTGGCTTGGCGCGTGGCTTGGCGCTTGGCTTGCGCTTTTTTTGGCGCGTGGCTTGGCGCTTGGCTTGGTGCTTTCCTTGGCGCGTGGCTTGGCGCTTGGCTTGGCGCTTGGTTATGTGCTTTTCTTGGCGCTCTTCCTGGCGCTTGGCTTGGCGCTTGGATTGGCACTTGGCTTGGCGCTTGGCTCGGCGCGTGGCTTGGCGCTTGGCTTGACGCTTGGCTTGTCGCTTTCCTTGGCGCGTGGCTTGGCGCTTGGCTTGGCGCTTGGTTTTGTGCTTTTCTTGGCGCTTTTCCTGGCGCTTGGCTTGGCGCTTGGATTGGCGCTTGGCTTGGCACTTGGCTCGGCGCGTGGCTTGGCGCTTGGCTTGCGCTTTTTTTGGCGCGTGGCTTGGCGCTTGTCTGGGCGCATGGCTTGGCGCTTGGCTCGGCGCGTGGCTTGACGCTTGGCTTGGCGCATGGCTTGGCGCTCTCCTTGACGCGTGGCTTGACGCTTGGCTGGGCACTTGGCTTGGCGCTTGGCTTGGCGCTTTTCATGGCGCTTTTCTTGGCGCTTTCCTTGGCGCTTGGCTGGGCGCTTGGCTTGGCGCTTGGCTCGGCGCGTGGCTTGACGCTTGGCTTTGCGCATGGCTTGGCGCTCTCCTTGACGCGTGGCTTGACGCTTGGCTGGGCACTTGGCTTGGCGCTTGGCTTGGCGCTTTTCATGGCGCTTTTCTTGGCGCTTTCCTTGGCGCTTGGCTGGGCACTTGGCTTGGCGCTTGGCTTGGCGCTTGGCTTGGCGCTTATTTTATCGCTTTTCATGGCGCGTGGTTTGTCGCTTGGCTTCGCGCTTTTCTTGGCACGTGGCTTGGCACTTGGCTGGTCGCTTGGCTTGGCGCTCTCCTTGGTGCATGGGGTGGCGCTTTTCCTATCGTTTGGCTTGGCGCTTGGCTTGACGCTTTTCTTGGCGCGTAGCTTGGCGCTTGGCTGGGCGCTTGGCTTGCTGCTTGGCTTGACACTTGGTTTGCCACTTAGCTTGAAGCTTGGCTTGACGCATGGCTTGGCGCATGCCTTGGCGCTTATCTTGGCGCGTGGCTTGGCGCTTGGCTAGGCGTTTGGCTTGGCGCTTGTCTCGGCGCTTGGCTTGGCGCTTTTCTTGGCGCGTGGCTTGGCGCGTAGCTTGGCGCTTGGCTGGGCGCTTGACTTGGCGCTTGGCTTCTCCGTTGGCTTGGCGCTTGGCTGGGCGCTTGGCATGGCGCTTGGCTTCGCGCTTTTCTTGGCGCGTAGCTTGTCGCTTGGCTTGGTGCTTTTCTTGGCGCGTGGCTTGGCGCTTGTCTGGGCGTTTGGGTTGACGCTTGGCTTGGCGCTTGGCTTGGCGTTTGGCTTAGCGCTTAGCTTGGCGCTCTCTTGGCGCGTGGCTAGTCGCTTGGCTTGGCGCATTTCTTGGCGGGTGCCTTGGCGCGTGCCTTAACGCTTTTCTTGGCGCGTGGCTTAGCGCTTAGCTGGCTGGGCGCTTGGCTTAGCGTTTGGCTTGACGCTTGGCTTGGCGCTTTCCTTGGCGGGTGGCTTAGCACTTGGCTTGCCGCTTGGCTTGGCGCGTGGTTTTGCGCATTTCTTGGCGCGTGGCTTAGCGCTTAGCTGGCTGGGCGCTTGGCTTAGCGTTTGGCTTGACGCTTGGCTTGGCGCTTTCCTTGGCGGGTGGCTTAGCACTTGGCTTGCCGCTTGGCTTGGCGCGTGGTTTTGCGCTTTTCTTGGCGCGTGCCTTGGCGCGTGGCTTGGCGCTTGGCTGGCTGGGCGCTTGGCTTAGCGCTTGGCTTGACGCTTGGCTTGGCGCTTTTCTTGGCGGGTGGCTTGGCGCTTGGCTTGGCGCGTGGTTTGGCGCTTTTCTTGGCGCGTGGCTTAGCGCGTGGCTTGGCGCGTGGCTTGTCGCTTGGCTTGGCACTTTTGTTGGGGGGTGGCTTGGCGCGTGGCTTGGCGCTTAGCTGGGTTGGCGCTTGGCTGGGCGCTTGGCTTGTCGCTTTTCTTGGCGCGTAGCTTGGCGCTTGTCTGGGCGCTTGGCTTGGCGCTTGGCTTGGCGCGTGGCTTGTCTCTTGGCTTGGCTCTTTTGTTGGCGGGTGATTTCTCGCGTGACTTAACGCTTAGCTGGGTTGGCGCTTGGATTGGCGCTTGGTTTGTTGCTTTTATTGGCGCGTGGCTTGGCGCGTGGCTTGGCGCGTGGCTTGGCGCGTGGCTTGTCGCTTGGCTTGGCGCTCTCCTTAGAGCATGGCTTGGCGCTTGGCTCGGCGCATGGCTTGGCGCTTGGCTCGGCGCGTGGCTTGGCGCTTGGTTGGCTTGGTGTTTTCTTAGCGCGTGGCTTGGCGCGTGGCTTGTCGCTTGGCTTGGCGCTCTCCTTCGTGCATGGGGTGGCGTTTTTCTTGGCGCGTGGCCTGGCGCGTGGCTTGTCGCTTGGCTTGGCGCTTGGCTTGGCACTTGGCTTGGAGCTTGGCTTGACGCTTGGCTTGGCGCATGGCTTGGCGCTTGGCTTGACGCTTGGCTTGGCACTTGGCTTGGAGCTTGGCTTGACGCTTGGCTTGGCGCATGTCTTGGCGCTCATATTGGCGCGTGGCTTGGCGCTTGGCTAGGCGTTTGGCTTGGCGCTTGGCTTGGCGCTTGGCTTGACGCTTGGCTTGGCACTTGGCTTGGAGCTTGGCTTGACGCTTGGCTTGGCGCATGTCTTGGCGCTCATATTGGCGCGTGGCTTGGCGCTTGGCTAGGCGTTTGGCTTGGCGCTTGTCTCGGCGCTGGCTTCGCGCTTTTCTTGGCGCGTGGCTTGCCGCATAGCTTGGCGCTTGGCTGGGCGCTTGGCTTGGCGCTTGGCTTGGCGGCTGGCTTGGCGCTTGTCTTGGTGCTTGTCTTGGCGCATGGCTTGGCGCTCTCCTTAGCGCGTGGCTTGGCGGTTGGCTGGGCGCTTGGCTTAGCGCTTGGCTTGGCGCTTGGCTTGACGCTTGGCTTGGCACTTGGCTTGGAGCTTGGCTTGACGCTTGGCTTGGCGCATGTCTTGGCGCTCATATTGGCGCGTGGCTTGGCGCTTGGCTAGGCATTTGGCTTGGCGCTTGGCTTGGCGCATGTCTTGGCGCTCATATTGGCGCGTGGCTTGGCGCTTGGCTAGGCGTTTGGCTTGGCGCTTGGCTTAGCGCATGTCTTGGCGCTCATATTGGCGCGTGGCTTGGCGCTTGGCTAGGCGTTTGGCTTGACGCTTGGCTTGGCGCATGTCTTGGCGCTCATATTGGCGCGTGGCTTGGCGCTTGGCTAGGCGTTTGGCTTGGCGCTTGTCTCGGCGCTTGGCTTCGCGCTTTTCTTGACGCGTAGCTTGTCGCTTGGCTTGGTGCTTTTCTTGGCGCGTGGCTTGGCGCTTGTCTGGGCGCTTGGCTTGGCGCTTGGCTTGGCGCTTGGTTTGGCGCTTCGCTTGGCGCTTTTTTGGAGCGTGGTTTTCCGCGTGGCTTGGCGTTTGGCTGGGCGCTTGGCTTAGCGCTTGGCTTGGCGCTTGGCTTGACGCTTGGCTTGGCACTTGGCTTGGAGCTTGGCTTGACGCTTGGCTTGGCGCATGTCTTGGCGCTCATATTGGCGCGTGGCTTGGCACTTCGCTAGGCGTTTGGCTTGACGCTTGGCTTGGCGCATGTCTTGGCGCTCATATTGGCGCGTGGCTTGGCGCTTGGCTAGGCGTTTGGCTTGGCGCTTGTCTCGGCGCTTGGCTTCGCGCTTTTCTTGACGCGTAGCTTGTCGCTTGGCTTGGTGCTTTTCTTGGCGCGTGGCTTGGCGCTTGTCTGGGCGCTTGGCTTGGCGCTTGGCTTGGCGCTTGGCTTGGCGCTTGGCTTGGCGCTTGGCTTGGCGCTTCGCTTGGCGCTTTTTTGGAGCGTGGTTTTCCGCGTGGCTTGGCGCTTGGCTGGCTGGGCGCTTGGCTTAGCGCTTGGCTTGACGCTTGGCTTGGCGCTTTTCTTGGCGGCTGGCTTGGCGCTTGGCTTGGCGCGTGGCTTGGCGCGTGGCTTGGTGCGTGGCTTGGCGCTTGGCGGGCTAAACGCTTGGCTGGGTAAATGCTTGGCTTAGCGCTTGGCTTGACGCTTGGCTTAGCGCTTTCCTTGGCGCGTGGCTTGGAGCTTGGCTTGGCGCTTGGCTTGGCGCTTGGCTTGGCGCTTGGCTTGGTGCTTGTCTTGGCGCATGGCTTGGCGCTCTCCTTGCCGCGTGACTTGGCGCTTGGTTGGGCGCTTGGCTTGGCGCTTGGCTTGGCGCTTGGCTTGGAGCTTGGCTTGGCGCTTAACTGTCTGGGCGCTTGGCTTAGCGTTTGGCTTGGCGCTTGGCTCGGCGCTTGGCTTCGCGCTTTTCTTGACGCGTAGCTTGTCGCTTGGCTTGGTGCTTTTCTTGGCGCGTGGCTTGGCGCTTGTCTGGGCGCTTGGCTTGGCGCTTGGCTTGGCGCTTGGCTTGGCGCTTGGCTTGGCGCTTCGCTTGGCGCTTTTTTGGAGCGTGGTTTTCCGCGTGGCTTGGCGCTTGGCTGGCTGGGCGCTTGGCTTAGCGCTTGGCTTGACGCTTGGCTTGGCGCTTTTCTTGGCGGGTGGCTTGGCGCTTGGCTTGGAGCGTGGCTTGGCGCGTGGCTTGGTGCGTGGCTTGGCGCTTGGCGGGCTAAAAGCTTGGCTGGGTAAATGCTTGGCTTAGCGCTTGGCTTGACGCTTGGCTTAGCGCTTTCCTTGGCGCGTGGCTTGGAGCTTGCCTTGGCGCTTGGCTTGGCGCTTGGCTTGGCGCTTGGCTTGGTGCTTGTCTTGGCGCATGGATTGGCGCTCTCCTTGCCGCGTGACTTGGCGCTTGGTTGGGCGCTTGGCTTGGCGCTTGGCTTGGCGCTTGGCTTGGAGCTTGGCTTGGCGCTTAACTGGCTGGGCGCTTGGCTTAGCGTTTGGCTTGACGCTTGGTTTGGCGCTTTCCTTGGCGCGTGGCTTGGCGCTTGGCTTGGCACTTGGCTTGGCGCTTGGATTGGCGCTTGGCTCGGCGCGTGGCTTGGCGTTTGGCTTGGCGCTTGGATTGGCGCTTGGCTTGGCGCTTGGCTCGGCGCGTGGCTTGGCGCTTGGCTTGCTCTTTTTTTGGCGCGTGGCTTGGCGCTTGTCTGGGCGCATGGCTTGGCGCTTGGCTCGGCGCGTGGCTTGGCGCTTGGCTTGGCGCATGGCTTGGCGCTCTCCTTGACGCGTGGCTTGACGCTTGGCTGGGCACTTGGTTTGCCGCTTTTTATGGCGCTTTTCTTGGCGCTTTTTTTGGCGCTTGGCTGGGCGCTTGGCTTGGCGCTTGGCTCGGCGCGTGGCTTGACGCTTGGCCGGGCGCATGGCTTGGCGCTCTCCTTGACGCGTGGCTTGACGCTTGGCTGGGCACTTGGCTTGGCGCTTGGCTTGGCGCTTGGCTTGGCGCTTGTCTTGGCGCTTTTCTTGGCGCGCGGCTTGTCGCTTGGCTTCGCGCTTTTCTTGGCACGTGGCTTGGCACTTGGCTGGTCGCTTGGCTTGGCGCTCTCCTTGGTGCTTGGGCTTGCGCTTTTCCTATCGTTTGGCTTGGCGCTTGGCTTGACGCTTTTCTTGGCGCGTAGCTTGGCGCTTGGCTGGGCGCTTGGTTTGTTGCTTGGTTTGACACTTGGTTTGCCACTTGGCTTGAAGCTTGGCTTGACGCTTGGCTTGGTGCATGCCTTGGCGCTTATCTTGGCGCGTGGCTTGGCGCTTGGCTAGACGTTTGGCGTGGCGCTTGTCTCGGCGCTTGGCTTGGCGCCTTTCTTGGCGCGTGGCTTGGCGCGTAGCTTGGCGCTTGGCTGGGCGCTTGACTTGGCGCTTGGCTTCTCGGTTGGCTTGGCGCTTGGCTTGGTGTTTGTCTTGGCGAATGGTTTGGCGCTCTCCTTAGCGCGCGGCTTGGCGCTTGGCTGGGCGCTTGGCTTGGCGCTTGGCTTGGCGCTTGGCTTGGCGCTTTTCTTGGCGCGTAGCTTGTCGCTTGGCTTGGTGCTTTTCTTGGCGCGTGGCTTGGCGCTTGTCTGGGCGCTTGGGTTGACGCTTGGCTTGGCGCTTGGCTTGGCGTTTGGCTTAGCGCTTAGCTTGGCGCTCTCTTGGCGCGTGGCTAGTCGCTTGGCTTGGCGCATTTCTTGGCGGGTGCCTTGGCGCGTGCCTTAACGCTTTTCTTGGCGCGTGGCTTAGCGCTTAGCTGGCTGGGCGCTTGGCTTAGCGTTTGGCTTGGCGCTTGGCTTGGTGTTTGTCTTGGCGAATGGTTTGGCGCTCTCCTTAGCGCGCGGCTTGGCGCTTGGCTGGGCGCTTGGCTTAGCGCTTGGCTTGGCGCTTTTCTTGGCGCGTAGCTTGTCGCTTGACTTGGTGCTTTTCTTGGCGCGTGGCTTGGCGCTTGTCTGGGCGCGTGGCTAGTCGCTTGGCTTGGCGCTTTTCTTGGCGGGTGCCTTGGCACTTGGCTTGGCGCTTGCCTTGGCGCGTGCCTTAACGCTTTTCTTGGCGCGTGGCTTGGCGCTTAGCTGGCTGGGCGCTTGGCTTAGCGTTTGGCTTAACGCTTGGCTTGGCGCTTTCCTTGGCGGGTGGCTTAGCATTTGGCTTGCCGCTTGGCTTGGCGCGTGGTTTTGCGCTTTTCTTGGCGCGTGCCTTGGCACGTGGCTTGGAGCTTGGCTGGCTGGGCGCTTGGCTTAGCGCTTGGCTTGACGCTTGGCTTGGCGCTTTTCTTGGCCGGTGGCTTGGCACTTGGCTTGGCGCTTGGCTTGGAGCGTGGTTTTGCGCTTTTCTTGGTGCGTGGATTGGCGCGTGGCTTGGCGCTTGGCTGGCTGGGCGCTTGGCTTAACGCTTGGCTTGACGCTTGGCTTGGTGCTTTCCTTGGCGCGCGGCTTGGCGCTTGGCTTGGCGCTTGGTTTTGTGCTTTTCTTGGCGCTCTTCCTGGCGCTTGGCTTAGCGCTTGGATTGGCACTTGGCTTGGCGCTTGGCTCGGCGCGTGGCTTGGCGCTTGGCTTGACGCTTGGCTGGGCGCTTGGCATGGCGCTTGGCTTGGCGCGTGGCTTGGCGCTTGGCTTGCGCTTTTTTTGGCGCGTGGCTTGGCGCTTGGCTTGGCGCTTGGCTTGGCGTTTGGCTTAGCGCTTAGCTTGGCGCTCTCTTGGCGCGTGGCTAGTCGCTTGGCTTGGCGCATTTCTTGGCGGGTGCCTTGGCGCGTGCCTTAACGCATTTCTTGGCGCGTGGCTTAGCGCTTAGCTGGCTGGGCGCTTGGCTTAGCGTTTGGCTTGACGCTTGGCTTGGCGCTTTCCTTGGCGGGTGGCTTAGCACTTGGCTTGCCGCTTGGCTTGGCGCGTGGTTTTGCGCTTTTCTTGGCGCGTGGCTTAGCGCTTGGCTGGCTGGGCGCTTGGCTTAGCGCTTGGCTTAGCGCTTGGCTTGACGCTTGGCTTGGCGCTTTTCTTGGCGGGTGGCTTGGCGCTTGGCTTGGCGCGTGGTTTGGCGCTTTTCTTGGCGCGTGGCTTAGCGCGTGGCTTGGCGCGTGGCTTGTCGCTTGGCTTGGCACTTTTGTTGGGGGGTGGCTTGGCGCGTGGCTTGGCGCTTAGCTGGGTTGGCGCTTGGCTGGGCGCTTGGCTTGTCGCTTTTCTTGGCGCGTAGCTTGGCGCTTGTCTGGGCGCTTGGCTTGGCGCTTGGCTTGGCGCTTGGCTTGGCGCTTGGCTTGGCGCTTGGTTTGGCGCTTTCTTGGCTCGTGGCTTGTCTCTTGGCTTGGCTCTTTTGTTGGCGGGTGGCTTCTTGCGTGACTTAACGCTTAGCTGGGTTGGCGCTTGGATTGGCGCTTGGTTTGTTGCTTTTATTGGCGCGTGGCTTGGCGCGTGGCTTGGCACTTGGCTTGGCGCTCTCCTTGGCGCGTAGCTTGGCGCTTGGCTTAGCCCTTTTCTTCGCGCGTAACTTGGCGCATGGTTGGTCGCTTGGCTTGGCGCTCTTCTTGGTGCATGGGGTAGCGCTTTTCCTATCGCGTGGCTTGGCGCTTGGTTTTGCGCTTGGCTTGGCGCTTTTCTTGGCGCGTGGCTTGGCGCGTGGCTTGTCGCTTGTCTTGGCGCTCTCCTTGGAGCGTGGCTTGGCGCTTGGCTCGGTGCGTGGCTTGGCACTTGTCTTAACGCTTTTCTTGGCGCGTGGCTTGGCGCTTGGTTTGGCGCATGGCTGGGCGCTCTCCTTGACGCGTGGCTTGGCGCTTTTCTTGGCGTGTGGCTTGGCGCGTGGCTTGGCGCGTGGCTTGGTGCGTGGCTTGGCGCTTGGCTGGCTAAACGCTTGGCTGGCGGTATGCTTGGCTTAGCGCTTGGCTTGACGCTTGGCTTAGCGCTTTCTTTGGCGCGTGGCTTGGAGCTTGGCTTGGCGCTTGGCTTGGCGCTTGGTTTGGCGATTGGCATGGCGCTTGTCTTGGTGCTTGTCTTGGCGCATGGCTTGGCGCTTTTTTTGGCGCGTGGCATAACGCTTGTCTGGGAGCTTGGCTTGGCGCTTTTTTTGGCGCGTGGCATGGCGCTTGTCTGGGAGCTTGGCTTGGCGCTTGGCTTTTCGCTTGGCTTGGTGTTTTTTTTGGCGCGTGGCTTGGCGCTTGTCTGGGCGCTTGGTTTGTCGCTTGGCTTGGCGCTTGGCTTGGCGCTTTTCTTGGCGCGTGGCCTGGCGCGTGGCTTGCCGCTTGGCTTGGCGCTCTCTTTGGTGCATGGGGTGGCGTTTTTACTGGCGCGTGGCTTGGCGCTTAGCCTGGCGCTTTTCTTGGCGCGTGGCTTGGCGCGTGGCTTGTCGCTTGGCTTGGCGCTTTTCTTGGCGCTTTTCTTGGCGCGTAGCTTGGCGCTTGGGTTGGCGCTTGGCTTAGCGCTCTCCTTGGAGCGTGGCTTGGCGCTTGGTTCGGCGCGTGGCTTGGCGCTTGGCTTGGCGCTTGGCTTGGCGCTTTTCTTGGCGCGTGGCTTGGCGCTTTGCTTGGCGCATGGCTTGGCGCTCTCCTTGACGAGTGGCTTGGCGCTTGGATGGACGCTTGGCTTGGCGCTTGGCTTGTCGTTTGGCTTGGCGGTCTACTTGGCGCATGGGGTGGCGCTTTTCCTGGCGCGTGGCTTGGCGCTTGGCTTGGCGCTTGGCTTGGCGCCTTTCTTGGCGCGTGGCTTGGCGCGTGGTTTCTCGCTTGGCTTGACGCTTTATTTGGAGCGTGGCTTGGCGCTTGGCTAGGCCCTTGATTTGGCGCTTGGCTTAACGCTTGGCCTGGCACTTGGCTTGGCGCTTGGTTTGACGCTTGGCTTGGCGCATGCCTTGGCGCTCATCATGGCGCGTGGCTTGGCGCTTGGCTGGGCGTTTGGCTTGGCGCTTGTCTCGGCGCTTGGTTTGGCGCTTTTCTTGGCGCGTGGCTTGGCGCGTAGCTTGGCGCTGGGCTAGGCGCTTGGCTTCGCGCTCGGCTTGTCGCTTGGCTTGGCGCTTGGCTTGGCGTTTGGCTTGGCGATAGGCTTGGCGCTCTTGTTGGCGCGTTGCTTGACGCTTGGCTTGCCACTTGGCCTGCGGCTTGGCTTGGCGCTTTTCTTGGAGCTTTTCTTGGCGCGTGGCTTGGCGCTTGGCTTGGCGGTTGGCTTGGCGCTTTCCTTGGCACGTGGCTTAGCGTTTGGCTGGGCGCTTGGCTTGGCGTTTGGCTTGGCGCTTTTCTTGGTGCGTGGTTTGTCGCTTGGCTTGGCGTTTTTCTTGGCGTGTGGCTTGGCACTTGGCTTGGCGCTTAACTTGGCGCTTGGCTTGGCGCACGGCTTGGCGCTATCCTTGGCGATTGGCTTGGCGCTTATTGTGGCGCTTTTCTTGGCGCGTGGTTTGGTGCGTGGCTTGGCGCATGGCTTGTCGCTTGGCTTGGCGCTCTCCTTGGTGCATGGGGTGGCGCTTTTCTTATCGCGTGGCTTGGCGCTTAACTTGGCGCTTTGCTAGGCGCGTGGGTTGGCGCGTGGCTTGTCGCTTGTCTTGGCGCTCTCCTTGAAGGGTGGCTTAGCGCTTGGCTCGGCGCGTGGCTTGGCGCTTGGGTTGGCGCTTTACTTGGCGCGTGGCTTGGCGCTTGGCTTAGCGCTTTTCTTGGCGGGTGGCTTGGCGCTTGGTTTGGCGCTTTCTTCGCGCGTGGCTTGGCGCTTGGCTTGGTTCTTGGCTTGGCGCTTGGCTTGGCGCATGGCTTGGCGCTCTCCTTGGCGCGCGGCTTGGCGCTTGGCTCGGCGCGTGGCTTGGCGCTTGGGGTGGCGCTTTTCTTGGCGCGTGGCTTGTCGCTTGGCTTTGCGCTTTTCTTGGCGGGTGGCTTGGCGCTTGGCTTGGCGGTTTCTTCGCGCGCGGCTTGGCGCTTGGCTTGGCTCTTGCCTTGGCGCTTGGCTTGGCGCATGGCTTGGCGCTCTTTTTGGCGCGCGGATTGGCGCTTGGCTTGTCGCTTGGCTTGGCGGTTTCTTGGCACTTGGTTTGTCGCTTAGCTTGGCGCTTTTCTTGGCGGGTAGCTTGGCACTTGGCTTGGCGCTTGGCTTGGGGCGTGGTTTGGCGCTTTTCTTGGCGCGTGGCTTGGCGCTTGGCTGGCTGGGGGCTTGGCTTAGCGCTTGGCTTGACGCTTGGCTTGGAGCTTTCCTTGGCGCGTGGCTTGGCGCTTGGCTTGGCGCTTGGTTTGGTGCTTTTCTTGGCGCTTTTCCTGGCGCGTGGCTTGGCGCTTGGCTTGGCGCTTGGGTTGGTGCTTGTCTTCGCGCATGGCTTGGCGCTCTCCTTGGCGCGCGGCCTGGCGCTTGACTTGTCGCTTGGCTTGGCGGTTTTTTGGCGCGTGGCTTGTCGCTTAGCTTGGCGCTTTTCTTGGCGGGTGGCTTGCACTTGGCTTGGCGCTTGGCTTGGAGCGTGGTTTGGCGCTTTTCTTGGCGCGTGGCTTGGCGCGTGGCTTGGCGCTTGGCTTGGCGCATGGCTTGGCGCTCTCCTTGGCGCGCGGCCTGGCGCTTGACTTGTCGCTTGGCTTGGCGGTTTTTTGGCGCGTGGCTTGTCGCTTAGCTTGGCGCTTTTCTTGGCGGGTGGCTTGGCACTTGGCTTGGCGCTTGGCTAGGAGCGTGGTTTGGCGCTTTTCTTGGTGCGTGGTTTGGCGCGTGGCTTGGCGCTTGGCTGGCTGGGCGCTTGGCTTAGCGCTTGGCTTGACGCTTGGCTTGGTGCTTTCCTTGGCGCGTGGCTTGGCGCTTGGTTTGGCGATTGGTTTTGTGCTTTTCTTTGCGCTTTTCCTGGCACGTGGCTTGGCGCTTGGCTGGGCGCTTGGCAAGGCGCTTTGCTTGGCGCTTTTCTTGGCGCGTAGCTTGTCGCTTGGCTTGGTGCTTTTCTTGGCGCGTGACTTGGCGTTTGTCTGGGCGCTTGGCTTGGCGCTTGGCTTGGCGCTTGGCTTGGAGCTTGGCTTGGCGCTTAGCTGGCTGGGCGCTTGGCTTAGCGTTTGGCTTGACGCTTGGTTTGGCGCTTTCCTTGGCGCGTGGCTTGGCGCTTGGCTTGGCACTTGGCTTGGCGCTTGGATTGGCGCTTGGCTCGGCGCGTGGCTTGGCGTTTGGCTTGGCGCTTGGATTGGCGCTTGGCTTGGCGCTTGGCTCGGCGCGTGGCTTGGCGCTTGGCTTGCTCTTTTTTTGGCGCGTGGCTTGGCGCTTGTCTGGGCGCATGGCTTGGCGCTTGGCTCGGCGCGTGGCTTTTCGCTTGGCTTGGCGCATGGCTTGGCGCTCTCCTTGACGCGTGGCTTGACGCTTGGCTGGGCACTTGGCTTGGCGCTTGGCTTGGCGCTTGGCTTGGCGCTTGTCTTGGCGCTTTTCTTGGCGCGCGGCTTGTCGCTTGGCTTCGCGCTTTTCTTGGCACGTGGCTTGGCACTTGGCTGGTCGCTTGGCTTGGCGCTCTCCTTGGTGCATGGGCTTGCGCTTTTCCTATCGTTTGGCTTGGCGCTTGGCTTGACGCTTTTCTTGGCGCGTAGCTTGGCGCTTGGCTGGGCGCTTGGTTTGTTGCTTGGTTTGACACTTGGTTTGCCACTTGGCTTGAAGCTTGGCTTGACGCTTGGCTTGGTGCATGCCTTGGCGCTTATCTTGGCGCGTGGCTTGGCGCTTGGCTAGACGTTTGGCGTGGCGCTTGTCTCGGCGCTTGGCTTGGCGCCTTTCTTGGCGCGTGGCTTGGCGCGTAGCTTGGCGCTTAGCTGGGCGCTTGACTTGGCGCTTGGCTTCTCGGTTGGCTTGGCGCTTGGCTTGGTGTTTGTCTTGGCGCATGGTTTGGCGCTCTCCTTAGCGCGCGGCTTGGCGCTTGGCTGGGCGCTTGGCTTGGCGCTTGGCTTGGCGCTTTTCTTGGCGCGTAGCTTGGCGCTTGTCTGGGCGCTTAGGTTGGCGCTTGGCTTGGCGCTTGGCTTGGCGCTTGGCGTAGCGCTTAGCTTTGCGCTCTCTTGGCGCGTGGCTAGTCGCTTGGCTTGGCGCTTTTCTTGGCGGGTGCCTTGGCACTTGGCTTGGCGCTTGCCTTGGCGCGTGCCTAAACGCTTTTCTTGGCGCGTGGCTTGGCGCTTAGCTGGCTGGGCGCTTGGCTTAGCGTTTGGCTTGACGCTTGGCTTGGCGCTTTCCTTGGCGGGTGGCTTAGCACTTGGCTTGCCGCTTGGCTTTGCGCGTGGTTTTGCGCTTTTCTTGGCGCGTGGCTTGGCGCTTGGCTAGGCGTTTGGCTTGGCGCTTGTCTCGGCGCTTGGCTTGGCGCCTTTCTTGGCGCGTGGCTTGGCGCGCAGCTTGGCGCTTGGCTGGGCGCTTGACTTGGCGCTTTGCTTCTCGGTTGGCTTGGCTCTTGGTTTGGTGTTTGTCTTGGCGCATGGCTTGGCGCTCTCCTTAGCGCGCGGCTTGGCGCTTGGCTGGGCGCTTGGCTTGGCGCTTGGCTTGGCGCTTTTCTTGGCGCGTAGCTTGTCGCTTGACTTGGTGCTTTTCTTGGCGCGTGGCTTGGCGCTTTCCTTGGCGCGTGCCTTAACGCTTTTCTTGGCGCGTGGCTTGGCGCTTAGCTGGCTGGGCGCTTGGCTTAGCGTTTGGCTTGACGCTTGGCTTGGCGCTTTCCTTGGCGGGTGGCTTAGCACTTGGCTTGCCGCTTGGCTTTGCGCGTGGTTTTGCGCTTTTCTTGGCGCGTGGCTTGGCGCTTGGCTAGGCGTTTGGCTTGGCGCTTGTCTCGGCGCTTGGCTTGGCGCCTTTCTTGGCGCGTGGCTTGGCGCGTAGCTTGGCGCTTGGCTGGGCGCTTGACTTGGCGCTTTGCTTCTCGGTTGGCTTGGCGCTTGGTTTGGTGTTTGTCTTGGCGCATGGCTTGGCGCTCTCCTTAGCGCGCGGCTTGGCGCTTGGCTGGGCGCTTGGCTAGTCGCTTGGCTTGGCGCTTTTCTTGGCGGGTGCCTTGGCACTTGGCTTGGCGCTTGCCTTGGCGCGTGCCTTAACGCTTTTCTTGGCGCGTGGCTTGGCGCTTAGCTGGCTGGGCGCTTGGCTTAGCGTTTTAGCTTAACGCTTGGCTTGGCGCTTTCCTTGGCGGGTGGCTTAGCATTTGGCTTGCCGCTTGGCTTGGCGCGTGGTTTTGCGCTTTTCTTGGCGCGTGCCTTGGCACGTGGCTTGGAGCTTGGCTGGCTGGGCGCTTGGCTTAGCGCTTGGCTTGACGCTTGGCTTGGCGCTTTTCTTGGCCGGTGGCTTGGCACTTGGCTTGGCGCTTGGCTTGGAGCGTGGTTTTGCGCTTTCCTTGGTGCGTGGATTGGCGCGTGGCTTGGCGCTTGGCTGGCTGGGCGCTTGGCTTAACGCTTGGCTTGACGCTTGGTTTGGTGCTTTCCTTGGCGCGCGGCTTGACGCTTGGCTTGGCGCTTGGTTTTGTGCTTTTCTTGGCGCTTTTCCTGGCGCGTGGCTTGGCGCTTGGCTGGGCGCTTGGCATGGCGCTTGGCTTGGCGCGTGGCTTGGCGCTTGGCTTGCGCTTTTTTTGGCGCGTGGCTTGGCGCTTGGCTTGGTGCTTTCCTTGGCGCGTGGCTTGGCGCTTGGCTTGGCGCTTGGTTATGTGCTTTTCTTGGCGCTCTTCCTGGCGCTTGGCTTGGCGCTTGGATTGGCACTTGGCTTGGCGCTTGGCTCGGCGCGTGGCTTGGCGCTTGGCTTGACGCTTGGCTTGTCGCTTTCCTTGGCGCGTGGCTTGGCGCTTGGGTTGGCGCTTGGTTTTGTGCTTTTCTTGGCGCTTTTCCTGGCGCTTGGCTTGGCGCTTGGATTGGCGCTTGGCTTGGCGCTTGGCTCGGCGCGTGGCTTGGCGTTTGGCTTGCGCTTTTTTTGGCGCGTGGCTTGGCGCTTGTCTGGGCGCATGGCTTGGCGCTTGGCTCGGCGCGTGGCTTGACGCTTGGCTTGGCGCATGGCTTGGCGCTCTCCTTGACGCGTGGCTTGACGCTTGGCCGGGCACTTGGCTTGGCGCTTGGCTTGGCGCTTTTCATGGCGCTTTTCTTGGCGCTTTCCTTGGCGCTTGGCTGGGCGCTTGGCTTGGCGCTTGGCTCGGCGCGTGGCTTGACGCTTGGCTTTGCGCATGGCTTGGCGCTCTCCTTGACGCGTGGCTTGACGCTTGGCTGGGCACTTGGCTTGGCGCTTGGCTTGGCGCTTTTCATGGCGCTTTTCTTGGCGCGTGGCTTGGCGCTTTGCTTGGCGCATGGCTTGGCGCTCTCCTTGACGAGTGGCTTGGCGCTTGGATGGACGCTTGGCTTGGCGCTTGGCTTGGCGCTTGGCTTGGCGCTTGGCGTGGCGCTTTTTTTAGCGTGTGGCTTAGCGCGTGGCTTGTCGTTTGGCTTGGCGGTCTACTTGGCGCATGGGGTGGCGCTTTTCCTGGCGCGTGGCTTGGCGCTTGGCTTGGCGCTTGGCTTGGCGCCTTTCTTGGCGCGTGGCTTGGCGCGTGGTTTCTCGCTTGGCTTGACGCTTTATTTGGAGCGTGGCTTGGCGCTTGGCTAGGCCCTTGATTTGGCGCTTGGCTTAACGCTTGGCCTGGCACTTGGCTTGGCGCTTGGTTTGACGCTTGGCTTGGCGCATGCCTTGGCGCTCATCATGGCGCGTGGCTTGGCGCTTGGCTGGGCGTTTGGCTTGGCGCTTGTCTCGGCGCTTGGTTTGGCGCTTTTCTTGGCGCGTGGCTTGGCGCGTAGCTTGGCGCTGGGCTAGGCGCTTGGCTTCGCGCTCGGCTTGTCGCTTGGCTTGGCGCTTGGCTTGGCGTTTGGCTTGGCGATAGGCTTGGCGCTCTTGTTGGCGCGTTGCTTGACGCTTGGCTTGCCACTTGGCCTGCGGCTTGGCTTGGCGCTTTTCTTGGAGCTTTTCTTGGCGCGTGGCTTGGCGCTTGGCTTGGCGGTTGGCTTGGCGCTTTCCTTGGCACGTGGCTTAGCGTTTGGCTGGGCGCTTGGCTTGGCGTTTGGCTTGGCGCTTTTCTTGGTGCGTGGTTTGTCGCTTGGCTTGGCGTTTTTCTTGGCGTGTGGCTTGGCACTTGGCTTGGCGCTTAACTTGGCGCTTGGCTTGGCGCACGGCTTGGCGCTATCCTTGGCGATTGGCTTGGCGCTTATTGTGGCGCTTTTCTTGGCGCGTGGTTTGGTGCGTGGCTTGGCGCATGGCTTGTCGCTTGGCTTGGCGCTCTCCTTGGTGCATGGGGTGGCGCTTTTCTTATCGCGTGGCTTGGCGCTTAACTTGGCGCTTTGCTAGGCGCGTGGGTTGGCGCGTGGCTTGTCGCTTGTCTTGGCGCTCTCCTTGAAGGGTGGCTTAGCGCTTGGCTCGGCGCGTGGCTTGGCGCTTGGGTTGGCGCTTTACTTGGCGCGTGGCTTGGCGCTTGGCTTAGCGCTTTTCTTGGCGGGTGGCTTGGCGCTTGGTTTGGCGCTTTCTTCGCGCGTGGCTTGGCGCTTGGCTTGGTTCTTGGCTTGGCGCTTGGCTTGGCGCATGGCTTGGCGCTCTCCTTGGCGCGCGGCTTGGCGCTTGGCTCGGCGCGTGGCTTGGCGCTTGGGGTGGCGCTTTTCTTGGCGCGTGGCTTGTCGCTTGGCTTTGCGCTTTTCTTGGCGGGTGGCTTGGCGCTTGGCTTGGCGGTTTCTTCGCGCGTGGCTTGGCGCTTGGCTTGGCTCTTGCCTTGGCGCTTGGCTTGGCGCATGGCTTGGCGCTCTTTTTGGCGCGCGGATTGGCGCTTGGCTTGTCGCTTGGCTTGGCGGTTTCTTGGCACTTGGTTTGTCGCTTAGCTTGGCGCTTTTCTTGGCGGGTAGCTTGGCACTTGGCTTGGCGCTTGGCTTGGGGCGTGGTTTGGCGCTTTTCTTGGCGCGTGGCTTGGCGCTTGGCTGGCTGGGGGCTTGGCTTAGCGCTTGGCTTGACGCTTGGCTTGGAGCTTTCCTTGGCGCGTGGCTTGGCGCTTGGCTTGGCGCTTGGTTTGGTGCTTTTCTTGGCGCTTTTCCTGGCGCGTGGCTTGGCGCTTGGCTTGGCGCTTGGGTTGGTGCTTGTCTTCGCGCATGGCTTGGCGCTCTCCTTGGCGCGCGGCCTGGCGCTTGACTTGTCGCTTGGCTTGGCGGTTTTTTGGCGCGTGGCTTGTCGCTTAGCTTGGCGCTTTTCTTGGCGGGTGGCTTGCACTTGGCTTGGCGCTTGGCTTGGAGCGTGGTTTGGCGCTTTTCTTGGCGCGTGGCTTGGCGCGTGGCTTGGCGCTTGGCTTGGCGCATGGCTTGGCGCTCTCCTTGGCGCGCGGCCTGGCGCTTGACTTGTCGCTTGGCTTGGCGGTTTTTTGGCGCGTGGCTTGTCGCTTAGCTTGGCGCTTTTCTTGGCGGGTGGCTTGGCACTTGGCTTGGCGCTTGGCTAGGAGCGTGGTTTGGCGCTTTCCTTGGCGCGTGGCTTGGCGCTTGGTTTGGCGATTGGTTTTGTGCTTTTCTTTGCGCTTTTCCTGGCGCGTGGCTTGGCGCTTGGCTGGGCGCTTGGCAAGGCGCTTTGCTTGGCGCTTTTCTTGGCGCGTAGCTTGTCGCTTGGCTTGGTGCTTTTCTTGGCGCGTGACTTGGCGTTTGTCTGGGCGCTTGGCTTGGCGCTTGGCTTGGCGCTTGGCTTGGAGCTTGGCTTGGCGCTTAGCTGGCTGGGCGCTTGGCTTAGCGTTTGGCTTGACGCTTGGTTTGGCGCTTTCCTTGGCGCGTGGCTTGGCGCTTGGCTTGGCACTTGGCTTGGCGCTTGGATTGGCGCTTGGCTCGGCGCGTGGCTTGGCGTTTGGCTTGGCGCTTGGATTGGCGCTTGGCTTGGCGCTTGGCTCGGCGCGTTTCTTGGCGCTTGGCTTGCTCTTTTTTTGGCGCGTGGCTTGGCGCTTGTCTGGGCGCATGGCTTGGCGCTTGGCTCGGCGCGTGGCTTTTCGCTTGGCTTGGCGCATGGCTTGGCGCTCTCCTTGACGCGTGGCTTGACGCTTGGCTGGGCACTTGGCTTGCCGCTTGGCTTGGCGCTTTTCATGGCGCTTTTCTTGGCGCTTTTTTTGGCGCTTGGCTGGGCGCTTGGCTTGGCGCTTGGCTCGGCGCGTGGCTTGACGCTTGGCCGGGCGCATGGCTTGGCGCTCTCCTTGACGCGTGGCTTGACGCTTGGCTGGGCACTTGGCTTGGCGCTTGGCTTGGCGCTTGGCTTGGCGCTTGTCTTGGCGCTTTTCTTGGCGCGCGGCTTGTCGCTTGGCTTCGCGCTTTTCTTGGCACGTGGCTTGGCACTTGGCTGGTCGCTTGGCTTGGCGCTCTCCTTGGTGCATGGGCTTGCGCTTTTCCTATCGTTTGGCTTGGCGCTTGGCTTGACGCTTTTCTTGGCGCGTAGCTTGGCGCTTGGCTGGGCGCTTGGTTTGTTGCTTGGTTTGACACTTGGTTTGCCACTTGGCTTGAAGCTTGGCTTGACGCTTGGCTTGGTGCATGCCTTGGCGCTTATCTTGGCGCGTGGCTTGGCGCTTGGCTAGACGTTTGGCGTGGCGCTTGTCTCGGCGCTTGGCTTGGCGCCTTTCTTGGCGCGTGGCTTGGCGCGTAGCTTGGCGCTTGGCTGGGCGCTTGACTTGGCGCTTGGCTTCTCGGTTGGCTTGGCGCTTGGCTTGGTGTTTGTCTTGGCGCATGGTTTGGCGCTCTCCTTAGCGCGCGGCTTGGCGCTTGGCTGGGCGCTTGGCTTGGCGCTTGGCTTGGCGCTTTTCTTGGCGCGTAGCTTGGCGCTTGTCTGGGCGCTTAGGTTGGCGCTTGGCTTGGCGCTTGGCTTGGCGCTTGGCGTAGCGCTTAGCTTTGCGCTTTCTTGGCGCGTGGCTAGTCGCTTGGCTTGGCGCTTTTCTTGGCGGGTGCCTTGGCACTTGGCTTGGCGCTTGCCTTGGCGCGTGCCTAAACGCTTTTCTTGGCGCGTGGCTTGGCGCTTAGCTGGCTGGGCGCTTGGCTTAGCGTTTGGCTTGACGCTTGGCTTGGCGCTTTCCTTGGCGGGTGGCTTAGCACTTGGCTTGCCGCTTGGCTTTGCGCGTGGTTTTGCGCTTTTCTTGGCGCGTGGCTTGGCGCTTGGCTAGGCGTTTGGCTTGGCGCTTGTCTCGGCGCTTGGCTTGGCGCCTTTCTTGGCGCGTGGCTTGGCGCGCAGCTTGGCGCTTGGCTGGGCGCTTGACTTGGCGCTTTGCTTCTCGGTTGGCTTGGCGCTTGGTTTGGTGTTTGTCTTGGCGCATGGCTTGGCGCTCTCCTTAGCGCGCGGCTTGGCGCTTGGCTGGGCGCTTGGCTTGGCGCTTGGCTTGGCGCTTTTCTTGGCGCGTAGCTTGTCGCTTGACTTGGTGCTTTTCTTGGCGCGTGGCTTGGCGCTTGCCTTGGCGCGTGCCTTAACGCTTTTCTTGGCGCGTGGCTTGGCGCTTAGCTGGCTGGGCGCTTGGCTTAGCGTTTGGCTTGACGCTTAGCTTGGCGCTTTCCTTGGCGGGTGGCTTAGCACTTGGCTTGCCGCTTGGCTTTGCGCGTGGTTTTGCGCTTTTCTTGGCGCGTGCTTGGCGCTTGGCTAGGCGTTTGGCTTGGCGCTTGTCTCGGCGCTTGGCTTGGCGCCTTTCTTGGCGCGTGGCTTGGCGCGTAGCTTGGCGCTTGGCTGGGCGCTTGACTTGGCGCTTTGCTTCTCGGTTGGCTTGGCGCTTGGTTTGGTGTTTGTCTTGGCGCATGGCTTGGCGCTCTCCTTAGCGCGCGGCTTGGCGCTTGGCTGGGCGCTTGGCTAGTCGCTTGGCTTGGCGCTTTTCTTGGCGGGTGCCTTGGCACTTGGCTTGGCGCTTGCCTTGGCGCGTGCCTTAACGCTTTTCTTGGCGCGTGGCTTGGCGCTTAGCTGGCTGGGCGCTTGGCTTAGCGTTTTAGCTTAACGCTTGGCTTGGCGCTTTCCTTGGCGGGTGGCTTAGCATTTGGCTTGCCGCTTGGCTTGGCGCGTGGTTTTGCGCTTTTCTTGGCGCGTGCCTTGGCACGTGGCTTGGAGCTTGGCTGGCTGGGCGCTTGGCTTAGCGCTTGGCTTGACGCCTGGCTTGGCGCTTTTCTTGGCCGGTGGCTTGGCACTTGGCTTGGCGCTTGGCTTGGAGCGTGGTTTTGCGCTTTCCTTGGTGCGTGGATTGGCGCGTGGCTTGGCGCTTGGCTGGCTGGGCGCTTGGCTTAACGCTTGGCTTGACGCTTGGTTTGGTGCTTTCCTTGGCGCGCGGCTTGACGCTTGGCTTGGCGCTTGGTTTTGTGCTTTTCTTGGCGTTTTTCCTGGCGCGTGGCTTGGCGCTTGGCTGGGCGCTTGGCATGGCGCTTGGCTTGGCGCGTGGCTTGGCGCTTGGCTTGCGCTTTTTTTGGCGCGTGGCTTGGCGCTTGGCTTGGTGCTTTCCTTGGCGCGTGGCTTGGCGCTTGGCTTGGCGCTTGGTTATGTGCTTTTCTTGGCGCTCTTCCTGGCGCTTGGCTTGGCGCTTGGATTGGCACTTGGCTTGGCGCTTGGCTCGGCGCGTGGCTTGGCGCTTGGCTTGACGCTTGGCTTGTCGCTTTCCTTGGCGCGTGGCTTGGCGCTTGGGTTGGCGCTTGGTTTTGTGCTTTTCTTGGCGCTTTTCCTGGCGCTTGGCTTGGCGCTTGGATTGGCGCTTGGCTTGGCGCTTGGCTCGGCGCGTGGCTTGGCGCTTGGCTTGCGCTTTTTTTGGCGCGTGGCTTGGCGCTTGTCTGGGCGCATGGCTTGGCGCTTGGCTCGGCGCGTGGCTTGACGCTTGGCTTGGCGCATGGCTTGGCGCTCTCCTTGACGCGTGGCTTGACGCTTGGCCGGGCACTTGGCTTGGCGCTTGGCTTGGCGCTTTTCATGGCGCTTTTCTTGGCGCTTTCCTTGGCGCTTGGCTGGGCGCTTGGCTTGGCGCTTGGCTCGGCGCGTGGCTTGACGCTTGGCTTTGCGCATGGCTTGGCGCTCTCCTTGACGCGTGGCTTGACGCTTGGCTGGGCACTTGGCTTGGCGCTTGGCTTGGCGCTTTTCATGGCGCTTTTCTTGGCGCTTTCCTTGGCGCTTGGCTGGGCACTTGGCTTGGCGCTTGGCTTGGCGCTTGGCTTGGCGCTTGTCTTATCGCTTTTCATGGCGCGTGGTTTGTCGCTTGGCTTCGCGCTTTTCTTGGCACGTGGCTTGGCACTTGGCTGGTCGCTTGGCTTGGCGCTCTCCTTGGTGCATGGGGTGGCGCTTTTCCTATCGTTTGGCTTGGCGCTTGGCTTGACGCTTTTCTTGGCGCGTAGCTTGGCGCTTGGCTGGGCGCTTGGCTTGCTGCTTGGCTTGACACTTGGTTTGCCACTTAGCTTGAAGCTTGGCTTGACGCATGGCTTGGCGCATGCCTTGGCGCTTATCTTGGCGTGTGGCTTGGCGCTTGGCTAGGCGTTTGGCTTGGCGCTTGTCTCGGCGCTTGGCTTGGCGCTTTTCTTGGCGCGTGGCTTGGAGCGTAGCTTGGCGCTTGGCTGGGCGCTTGACTTGTCGCTTGGCTTCCCCGTTGGCTTGGCGCTTGGCTGGGCGCTTGGCATGGCGCTTGGCTTCGCGCTTTTCTTGGCGCGTAGCTTGTCGCTTGGCTTGGTGCTTTTCTTGGCGCGTGGCTTGGCGCTTGTCTGGGCGCTTGGGTTAACGCTTGGCTTGGCGCTTGGCTTGGCGTTTGGCTTAGCGCTTAGCTTGGCGCTCTCTTGGCGCGTGGCTAGTCGCTTGGCTTGGCGCATTTCTTGGCGGGTGCCTTGGCGCGTGCCTTAACGCTTTTCTTGGCGCGTGGCTTAGCGCTTAGCTGGCTGGGCGCTTGGCTTAGCGTTTGGCTTGACGCTTGGCTTGGAACTTTCCTTGGCGGGTGGCTTAGCACTTGGCTTGCCGCTTGGCTTGGCGCGTGGTTTTGCGCTTTTCTTGGCGCGTGGCTTAGCGCTTAGCTGGCTGGGCGCTTGGCTTAGCGTTTGGCTTGACGCTTGGCTTGGCGCTTTCCTTGGCGGGTGGCTAAGCACTTGGCTTGCCGCTTGGCTTGGCGCGTGGTTTTGCGCTTTTCTTGGCGCGTGCCTTGGCGCGTGGCTTGGCGCTTGGCTGGCTGGGCGCTTGGCTTAGCGCTTGGCTTGACGCTTGGCTTGGCGCTTTTCTTGGCGGGTGGCTTGGCGCTTGGCTTGGCGCGTGGTTTGGCGCTTTTCTTGGCGCGTGGCTTGGCGCTTTTCTTGGCGCGTGGCTTAGCGCGTGGCTTGGCGCGTGGCTTGGCGCTTGGCTTGGCGCTTGGCTTGGTGCTTGTCTTGGGGGGTGGCTTGGCGCTCTCCTTGGCGCGTAACTTAACGCTTGGCTAGGCGCTTGGCTTAGCGCTTAGCTTGGCGCTTGGATTGGCGCTTGGCTTGGCGCTTTCTTGGCGCGTGGCTTGTCGCTTGGCTTGGCGCTATTCTTGGCGGGTGGCTTGGCACTTGGCTTGGCGCTTGGCTTGGCGCGTGGCTTGGCGCGTGCCTTGGCGCGTGGCTTGTCGCTTGGCTTGGCGCTCTCCTTAGAGCGTGGCTTGGCGCTTGGCTCGGCGTGTGGCTTGACGCTTGGCTCGGCGCTTGGCTTGGCGCTTACTTGGCGCATGGCTTGTCGCTTGGCTTGGCGCTTTTCTTGGCGGGTGGCTTGGCACTTGGCTTGGCGCTTGGCTTGGCGCGTCGCTTGGAGCGTGCCTTGGCGCGTCGCTTGTCGCTTGGCTAGGCGCTCTCCTTAGAGCGTGGCTTGGCGCTTGGCTCGGCGGGTGGCTTGACGCTTGGCTCGGCGCGTGGCTTGGCGCTTGGCGTGGCGCTTTTCTTTGCGCGTGGCCTGGCGCTTGGCTTGTCGCTTGGCTTGACGCTTGGCTTGGCGCTTTTCTTGGCGCGTGGCTTGGCGCGTGGCTTGGCGCGTGGCTTGGCGCGTGGCTTGTCGCTTGGCTTGGCGCTCTCCTTAGAGCGTGGCTTGGTGCTTGGCTTGCCACTTGGCCTGGGGCTTGGCTTGGTGCTTTTCTTGGCGCTTTTCTTGGCGCGTGGCTTGGCGCTTGGCTTGGCGGGTGGCTTGGCGCTCTCCTTGGCACGTGGCTTAGCGCTTGGCTGGGCGCTTGGCTTGGCGTTTGGCTTGGCGCTTTTCTTGGTGCGTGGCTTGGCGCTTGGCTGGCTAAACGCTTGGCTAGCGGAACGCTTGGCTTAGCGCTTGGCTTGACGCTTGGCTTAGCGTTTTTCTTGGCACGTGGATTAGAGCTTGGCTTGGCACTTGGATGGGCGCTTGGTTTGGCACGTGGCTTGGTGCTTGTCTTGGCGCATGGCTTGGCGATCTCCTTGCCGCGTGACTTGGCGCTTGGCCGGGCGTTTGGTTTGGCGCTTAGCTTGGCGCTTTTCTTGGCGCGTGGCATGGCGCTTGTCTGGGAGCTTGGCTTGGCGCTTGGCTTGGCGTTTGGCTTGTCGCTTGGCTTGGTGTTTTTTTTGGTGCGTGGCTTTGCGCTTGTCTGGGCGCTTGGCTTGGCGCTTGGCTTGGCGCTTTTCTTGGCGGGTGGCTTGGCATTTGGCTTGGCGCTTGGCTTGGCGCGTGCCTTAACGCTCTCCTTGCCGCGTGACTTGGCGCTTGGCTGGGCGCTTGGCTTGGCGCTTGGCTTGGCGCTTGGCTTGTCGCTTGGCTTGGTGTTTTTTTTGGCGCGTGGCTTAGCGCTTGTTTGGGAGCTTGGCTTGGAGCTTGGCTTGGCGCTTTCTTGGCGCGTGGCTTGGCGCGTGGCTTGGCGCTTGGCTTGGCGCTTTCTTGGCGCGTGGCTTGTCGCTTGGCTTGGCGCTTTTCTTGGCGGGTGGCTTGGCACTTGGCTTGGCGTTTGCCTTGGCGCGTGCCTTAACGCTGTTCTTGGCGCTTGGCTTGGCGCTTGGCTTGGCGTTTTCCTTGGCACGTGGCTTAGCGTTTGGCTGGGCGCTTGGCTTGGCGTTTGGCTTGGCGCTTTTCTTGGCGCGTGGCTTGTCGCTTGGCTTGGCGTTTTTCTTGGCGTGTGGCTTGGCACTTGGCTTGGCGCTTAACTTGGCGCTTGGCTTGGCGCACGGCTTGGCGCTATCCTTGGCGATTGGCTTGGCGCTTATTGTGGCGCTTTTCTTGGCGCGTGGTTTGGTGCGTGGCTTGGCGCATGGCTTGTCGCTTGGCTTGGCGCTCTCCTTGGTGCATGGGGTGGCGCTTTTCTTATCGCGTAGCTTGGCGCTTAACTTGGCGCTTTGCTAGGCGCGTGGGTTGGCGAGTGGCTTGTCGCTTGTCTTGGCGCTCTCCTTGAAGGGTGGCTTGGCGCTTGGCTCGGCGCGTGGCTTGGCGCTTGGGTTGGCGCTTTTCTTGGCGCGTGGCTTGGCGCTTGACTTAGCGCTTTTTTTGGCGGGTGGCTTGGCGCTTGGTTTGGCGCTTTCTTCGCGCGTGGCTTGGCGCTTGGCTTGGTTCTTGGCTTGGCGCTTGGCTTGGCGCATGGCTTGGCGCTCTCCTTGGCGCGCGGCTTGGCGCTTGGCTCGGCGCGTGGCTTGGCGCTTGGGGTGGCGCTTTTCTTGGCGCGTGGCTTGTCGCTTGGCTTTGCGCTTTTCTTGGCGGGTGGCTTGGCGCTTGGCTTGGCGGTTTCTTCGCGCGTGGCTTGGCGCTTGGCTTGGCTCTTGCCTTGGCGCTTGGCTTGGCGCATGGCTTGGCGCTCTTTTTGGCGCGCGGATTGGCGCTTGGTTTGGCGCTTTCTTCGCGCGTGGCTTGGCGCTTGGCTTGGTTCTTGGCTTGGCGCTTGGCTTGGCGCATGGCTTGGCGCTCTCCTTGGCGCGCGGCTTGGCGCTTGGCTCGGCGCGTGGCTTGGCGCTTGACTTAGCGCTTTTCTTGGCGGGTGGCTTGGCGCTTGGTTTGGCGCTTTCTTCGCGCGTGGCTTGGCGCTTGGCTTGGTTCTTGGCTTAGCGCTTGGCTTGGCGCATTGCTTGGCGCTCTCCTTGGCGCGCGGCTTGGCGCTTGGCTCGGCGCGTGGCTTGGCGCTTGGGGTAGCGCTTTTCTTGGCGCGTGGCTTGTCGCTTGGCTTTGCGCTTTTCTTGGCGGGTGGCTTGGCGCTTGGCTTGGCGGTTTCTTCGCGCGTGGCTTGGCGCTTGGCTTGGCTCTTGCCTTGGCGCTTGGCTCGGCGCGTGGCTTGGCGCTTGGGGTGGCGCTTTTCTTGGCGCGTGGCTTGTCGCTTGGCTTTGCGCTTTTCTTGGCGGGTGGCTTGGCGCTTGGCTTGGCGGTTTCTTGGCGCTTGGTTTGTCGCTTAGCTTGGCGCTTTTCTTGGCGGGTAGCTTGGCACTTGGCTTGGCGCTTGGCTTGGGGCGTGGTTTGGCGCTTTTCTTGGCGCGTGGCTTGGCGCTTGGCTGGCTGGGCGCTTGGCTTAGCGCTTGGCTTGACGCTTGGCTTGGTGCTTTCCTTGGCGCGTGGCTTGGCGCTTGGCTTGGCGCTTGGTTTGGTGCTTTTCTTGGCGCTTTTCCTGGCGCGTGGCTTGGCGCTTTGCTTGGCGCTTGGGTTGGTGCTTGTCTTCGCGCATGGCTTGGCGCTCTCCTTGGCGCGCGGCCTGGCGCTTGACTTGTCGCTTGGCTTGGCGGTTTTTTGGCGCGTGGCTTGTCGCTTAGCTTGGCGCTTTTCTTGGCGGGTGGCTTGCACTTGGCTTGGCGCTTGGCTTGGAGCGTGGTTTGGCGCTTTTCTTGGCGCGTGGCTTGGCGCGTGGCTTGGCGCTTGGCTTGGCGCATGGCTTGGCGCTCTCCTTGGCGCGCGGCCTGGCGCTTGACTTGTCGCTTTGCTTGGCGGTTTTTTGGCGCGTGGCTTGTCGCTTAGCTTGGCGCTTTTCTTGGCGGGTGGCTTGGCACTTGGCTTGGCGCTTGGCTAGGAGCGTGGTTTGGCGCTTTTCTTGGTGCGTGGTTTGGCGCGTGGCTGGGCGCTTGGCTGGCTGGGCGCTTGGCTTAGCGCTTGGCTTGACGCTTTGCTTGGTGCTTTCCTTGGCGCGTGGCTTGGCGCTTGGTTTGGCGCTTGGTTTTGTGCTTTTCTTTGCGCTTTTCCTGGCGCGTGGCTTGGCGCTTGGCTGGGCGCTTGGCAAGGCGCTTTGCTTGGCGCTTTTCTTGGCGCGTAGCTTGTCGCTTGGCTTGGTGCTTTTCTTGGCGCGTGACTTGGCGTTTGTCTGGGCGCTTGGCTTGGCGCTTGGCTTGGCGCTTGGCTTGGCGCTTGGCTTGGCACTTGGCTTGGCGCTTGGATTGGCGCTTGGCTCGGCGCGTGGCTTGGCGTTTGGCTTGGCGCTTGGATTGGCGCTTGGCTTGGCGCTTGGCTCGGCGCGTGGCTTGGCGCTTGGCTTGCTCTTTTTTTGGCGCGTGGCTTGGCGCTTGTCTGGGCGCATGGCTTGGCGCTTGGCTCGGCGCGTGGCTTGGCGCTTGGCTTGGCGCATGGCTTGGCGCTCTCCTTGACGCGTGGCTTGACGCTTGGCTGGGCACTTGGCTTGCCGCTTGGCTTGGCGCTTTTCATGGCGCTTTTCTTGGCGCTTTTTTTGGCGCTTGGCTGGGCGCTTGGCTTGGCGCTTGGCTCGGCGCGTGGCTTGACGCTTGGCCGGGCGCATGGCTTGGCGCTTTTCTTGGGGCGTAGCTTGTCGCTTGGCTTGGTGCTTTTCTTGGCGCGTGACTTGGCGTTTGTCTGGGCGCTTGGCTTGGCGCTTGGCTTGGCGCTTGGCTTGGAGCTTGGCTTGGCGCTTAGCTGGCTGGGCGCTTGGCTTAGCGTTTGGCTTGACGCTTGGTTTGGCGCTTTCCTTGGCGCGTGGCTTGGCGCTTGGCTTGGCACTTGGCTTGGCGCTTGGATTGGCGCTTGGCTCGGCGCGTGGCTTGGCGTTTGGCTTGGCGCTTGGATTGGCGCTTGGCTTGGCGCTTGGCTCGGCGCGTGGCTTGGCGCTTGGCTTGCTCTTTTTTTGGCGCGTGGCTTGGCGCTTGTCTGGGCGCATGGCTTGGCGCTTGGCTCGGCGCGTGGCTTGGCGCTTGGCTTGGCGCATGGCTTGGCGCTCTCCTTGACGCGTGGCTTGACGCTTGGCTGGGCACTTGGCTTGCCGCTTGGCTTGGCGCTTTTCATGGCGCTTTTCTTGGCGCTTTTTTTGGCGCTTGGCTGGGCGCTTGGCTTGGCGCTTGGCTCGGCGCGTGGCTTGACGCTTGGCCGGGCGCATGGCTTGGCGCTCTCCTTGACGCGTAGCTTGACGCTTGGCTGGGCACTTGGCTTGGCGCTTGGCTTGGCGCTTGGCTTGGCGCTTGTCTTGGCGCTTTTCTTGGCGCGCGGCTTGTCGCTTGGCTTCGCGCTTTTCTTGGCACGTGGCTTGGCACTTGGCTGGTCGCTTGGCTTGGCGCTCTCCTTGGTGCATGGGCTTGCGCTTCTCCTATCGTTTGGCTTGGCGCTTGGCTTGACGCTTTTCTTGGCGCGTAGCTTGGCGCTTGGCTGGGCGCTTGGTTTGTTGCTTGGTTTGACACTTGGTTTGCCACTTGGCTTGAAGCTTGGCTTGACGCTTGGCTTGGTGCATGCCTTGGCGCTCATCTTGGCGCGTGGCTTAGCGCTTGGCTAGACGTTTGGCGTGGCGCTTGTTTCGGCGCTTGGCTTGGCGCCTTTCTTGGCGCGTGGCTTGGCGCGTAGCTTGGCGCTTGGCTGGGCGCTTGACTTGGCGCTTGGCTTCTCAGTTGGCTTGGCGCTTGGCTTGGTGTTTGTCTTGGCGCATGGTTTGGCGCTCTCCTTAGCGCGCGGCTTGGCGCTTGGCTGGGCGCTTGGCTTGGCGCTTGGCTTGGCGCTTTTCTTGGCGCGTAGCTTGGCGCTTGTCTGGGCGCTTGGGTTGGCGCTTGGCTTGGCGCTTGGCTTAGCGCTTAGCTTTGCGCTCTCTTGGCGCGTGGCTAGTCGCTTGGCTTGGCGCTTTTCTTGGCGGGTGCCTTGGCACTTGGCTTGGCGCTTGCCTTGGCGCGTGCCTTAACGTTTTTCTTGGCGCGTGGCTTGGCGCTTAGCTGGCTGGGCGCTTGGCTTAGCGTTTGGCTTGACGCTTGGCTTGGCGCTTTCCTTGGCGGGTGGCTTAGCACTTGGCTTGCCGCTTGGCTTTGCGCGTGGTTTTGCGCTTTTCTTGGCGCGTGGCTTGGCGCTTGGCTAGGCGTTTGGCTTGGCGCTTGTCTCGGCGCTTGGCTTGGCGCCTTTCTTGGCGCGTGGCTTGGCGCGTAGCTTGGCGCTTGGCTGGGCGCTTGACTTGGCGCTTTGCTTCTCGGTTGGCTTGGCGCTTGGTTTGGTGTTTGTCTTGGCGCATGGCTTGGCGCTCTCCTTAGCGCGCGGTTTGGCGCTTGGCTGGGCGCTTGGCTTGGCGCTTGGCTTGGCGCTTTTCTTGGCGCGTAGCTTGTCGCTTGACTTGGTGCTTTTCTTGGCGCGTGGCTTGGCGCTTGTCTGGGCGCGTGGCTAGTCGCTTGGCTTGGCGCTTTTTTGGCGGGTGCCTTGGCACTTGGCTTGGCGCTTGCCTTGGCGCGTGCCTTAACGCTTTTCTTGGCGCGTGGCTTGGCGCTTAGCTGGCTGGGCGCTTGGCTTAGCGTTTTAGCTTAACGCTTGGCTTGGCGCTTTCCTTGGCGGGTGGCTTAGCATTTGGCTTGCCGCTTGGCTTGGCGCGTGGTTTTGCGCTTTTCTTGGCGCGTGCCTTGGCACGTGGCTTGGAGCTTGGCTGGCTGGGCGCTTGGCTTAGCGCTTGGCTTGACGCTTGGCTTGGCGCTTTTCTTGGCCGGTGGCTTGGCACTTGGCTTGGCGCTTGGCTTGGAGCGTGGTTTTGCGCTTTTCTTGGTGCGTGGATTGGCGCGTGGCTTGGCGCTTGGCTGGCTGGGCGCTTGGCTTAACGCTTGGCTTGACGCTTGGCTTGGTGCTTTCCTTGGCGCGCGGCTTGGCGCTTGGCTTGGCGCTTGGTTTTGTGCTTTTCTTGGCGCTTTTCCTGGCGCGTGGCTTGGCGCTTGGCTGGGCGCTTGGCATGGCGCTTGGCTTGGCGCGTGGCTTGGCGCTTGGCTTGCGCTTTTTTTGGCGCGTGGCTTGGCGCTTGGCTTGGTGCTTTCCTTGGCGCGTGGCTTGGCGCTTGGCTTGGCGCTTGGTTATGTGCTTTTCTTGGCGCTCTTCCTGGCGCTTGGCTTGGCGCTTGGATTGGCACTTGGCTTGGCGCTTGGCTCGGCGCGTAGCTTGGCGCTTGGCTTGACGCTTGGCTTGTCGCTTTCCTTGGCGCGTGGCTTGGCGCTTGGCTTGGCGCTTGGTTTTGTGCTTTTCCTGGCGCTTTTCCTGGCGCTTGGCTTGGCGCTTGGATTGGCGCTTGGCTTGGCGCTTGGCTCGGCGCGTGGCTTGGCGCTTGGCTTGCGCTTTTTTTGGCGCGTGGCTTGGCGCTTGTTTTGGCGCATGGCTTGGCGCTCTCCTTGACGCGTGGCTTGACGCTTGGCCGGGCACTTTCCTTGGCGCTTGGCTGGGCGCTTGGCTGGGCGCTTGGCTTGGCGCTTGGCTCGGCGCGTGGCTTGACGCTTGGCTTTGCGCATGGCTTGGCGCTCTCCTTGACGCGTGGCTTGACGCTTGGCTGGGCACTTGGCTTGGCGCTTGGCTTGGCGCTTTTCATGGCGCTTTTCTTGGCGCTTTCCTTGGCGCTTGGCTGGGCACTTGGCTTGGCGCTTGGCTTGGCGCTTGGCTTGGCGCTTGTCTTATCGCTTTTCATGGCGCGTGGTTTGTCGCTTGGCTTCGCGCTTTTCTTGGCACGTGGCTTGGCACTTGGCTGGTCGCTTGGCTTGGCGCTCTCCTTGGTGCATGGGGTGGCGCTTTTCCTATCGTTTGGCTTGGCGCTTGGCTTGACGCTTTTCTTGGCGCGTAGCTTGGCGCTTGGCTGGGCGCTTGGCTTGCTGCTTGGCTTGACACTTGGTTTGCCACTTAGCTTGAAGCTTGGCTTGACGCATGGCTTGGCGCATGCCTTGGCGCTTATCTTGGCGCGTGGCTTGGCGCTTGGCTAGGCGTTTGGCTTGGCGCTTGTCTCGGCGCTTGGCTTGGCGCTTTTCTTGGCGCGTGGCTTGGCGCGTAGCTTGGCGCTTGGCTGGGCGCTTGACTTGGCGCTTGGCTTCTCCGTTGGCTTGGCGCTTGGCTGGGCGCTTGGCATGGCGCTTGGCTTCGCGCTTTTCTTGGCGCGTAGCTTGTCGCTTGGCTTGGTGCTTTTCTTGGCGCGTGGCTTGGCGCTTGTCTGGGCGCTTGGGTTGACGCTTGGCTTGGCGCTTGGCTTGGCGTTTGGCTTAGCGCTTAGCTTGGCGCTCTCTTGGCGCGTGGCTAGTCGCTTGGCTTGGCGCATTTCTTGGCGGGTGCCTTGGCGCGTGCCTTAACGCTTTTCTTGGCGCGTGGCTTAGCGCTTAGCTGGCTGGGCGCTTGGCTTAGCGTTTGGCTTGACGCTTGGCTTGGCGCTTTCCTTGGCGGGTGGCTTAGCACTTGGCTTGCCGCTTGGCTTGGCGCGTGGTTTTGCGCTTTTCTTGGCGCGTGGCTTAGCGCTTAGCTGGCTGGGCGCTTGGCTTAGCGTTTGGCTTGACGCTTGGCTTGGCGCTTTCCTTTGCGGGTGGCTTAGCACTTGGCTTGCCGCTTGGCTTGGCGCGTGGTTTTGCGCTTTTCTTGGCGGGTGCCTTGGCGCGTGGCTTGGCGCTTGGCTGGCTGGGCGCTTGGCTTAGCGCTTGGCTTGACGCTTGGCTTGGCGCTTTTCTTGGCGGGTGGCTTGGCGCTTGGCTTGGCGCGTGGTTTGGCGCTTTTCTTGGCGCGTGGCTTAGCGCGTGGCTTGGCGCGTGGCTTGGCGCTTGGCTTGGCGCTTGGCTTGGTGCTTGTCTTGGGGGGTGGCTTGGCGCTCTCCTTGGCGCGTAACTTAACGCTTGGCTAGGCGCTTGGCTTAGCGCTTAGCTTGGCGCTTGGATTGGCGCTTGGCTTGGCGCTTTTTTGGCGCGTGGCTTGTCGCTTGGCTTGGCGCTTTTCTTGGCGGGTGGCTTGGCACTTGGCTTGGCGCTTGGCTTGGCGCGTGGCTTGGCGCGTTCCTTGGCGCGTGGCTTGTCGCTTGGCTTGGCGCTCTCCTTAGAGCGTGGCTTGGCGCTTGGCTCGGCGCGTGGCTTGACGCTTGGCTCGGCGCTTGGCTTGGCGCTTTCTTGGCGCATGGCTTGTCGCTTGGCTTGGCGCTTTTCTTGGCGGGTGGCTTGGCACTTGGCTTGGCGCTTGGCTTGGCGCGTCGCTTGTCGCTTGGCTAGGCGCTCTCCTTAGAGCGTGGCTTGGCGCTTGGCTCGGCGGGTGGCTTGACGCTTGGCTCGGCGCGTGGCTTGGCGCTTGGCGTGGCGCTTTTCTTTGCGCGTGGCTTGACGCTTGGCTTGGCGCTTTTCTTGGCGCGTGGCTTGGCGCGTGGCTTGGCGCGTAGCTTGGCGCGTGGCTTGTCGCTTGGCATGGCGCTCTCCTTAGAGCGTGGCTTGGTGCTTGGCTTGCCACTTGGCCTGGGGTTTGGCTTGGCGCTTTTCTTGGCGCTTTTCTTAGCGCGTGGCTTGGCGCTTGGCTTGGCGGGTGGCTTGGCGCTCTCCTTGGCACGTGGCTTAGCGCTTGGCTGGGCGCTTGGCTTGGCGTTTGGCTTGGCGCTTTTCTTGGTGCGCGGCTTGGCGCTTGGCTGGCTAAACGCTTGGCTAGCGGAACGCTTGGCTTAGCGCTTGGCTTGACGCTTGGCTTAGCGTTTTTCTTGGCGCGTGGATTAGAGCTTGGTTTGGCACTTGGATTGGCGCTTGATTTGGCACGTGGCTTGGTGCTTGTCTTGGCGCATGGCTTGGCGCTCTCCTTGCCGCGTGACTTGGCGCTTGGCCGGGCGTTTGGCTTGGCGCTTAGCTTGGCGCTTTTCTTGGCGCGTGGCATGGCGCTTGTCTGGGAGCTTGGCTTGGCGCTTGGCTTGGCGTTTGGCTTGTCGCTTGGCTTGGTGTTTTTTTTGGCGCGTAGCTTTGCGCTTGTCTGGGCGCTTGGCTTGGCGCTTGGCTTGGCGCTTTTCTTGGCGGGTGGCTTGGCATTTGGCTTGGCGCTTGGCTTGGCGCGTGCCTTAACGCTCTCCTTGCCGCGTGACTTGGCACTTGGCTGGGCGCTTGGCCTGGCGCTTGGCTTGGCGCTTGGCTTGTCGCTTGGCTTGGTGTTTTTTTTGGCGCGTGGCTTAGCGCTTGTTTGGGCGCTTGGCTTGGAGCTTGGCTTGGCGCTTGGCTTGGCGCTTTCTTGGCGCGTGGCTTGGCGCGTGGCTTGGCGCTTGGCTTGGCGCTTTCTTGGCGCGTGGCTTGTCGCTTGGCTTGGTGCTTTTCTTGGCGGGTGGCTTGGCACTTGGCTTGGCGTTTGCCTTGGCGCGTGCCTTAACGCTGTTCTTGGCGCTTGGCTTGGCGCTTTCTTGGCGCGTGGCATGTCGCTTGGCTTGGCGCTTTTCTTGGCGGGTGGCTTGGCGCATGCCTTGGCGCTTTTCCTGGCGCGTGGCTTGGCGCTCGGCTTGGCGCTTGGCTTGGCGCTTTTCCTGGCGCGTGGCTTGGCGCGTGGCTTGTCGTTTGGCTTGGCGCTTTATTTGGAGCGTGGCTTGGCGCTTGGCTAGGCGCTTAGCTTGGCGCTTGGCTTGACGCTTGGCTTGGCACTTGGCTTGGCGCTTGGTTTGACTCTTGGCTTGGCGCATGCTTTGGCGCTCATCATGGCGTGTGGCTTGGCGCTTGGCTGGGGGTTTGGCTTGGCGCTTGTCTCGGCGCTTGGCTTGGCGCGTAGCTTGGCGCTTGGCTAGGCGCTTGGCTTGGCGCTTGGCTTGTCGCTTGGCTTGGCGCTTGGCTTGGCGTTTGGCTTGGCGATAGGCTTAGCGCTTTTGTTGGCGCATTGCCTTGCGCTTGGCTAGCCACTTGGCCTGGGGCTTGGCTTGACGCTTTCCTTGGCGCTTTTCTTGGCCCGTGGCTTGGCGCGTAGCTTGGCGCTTGGCTAGGCGCTTGGCTTGGCGCTTGGGTTGTCGCTTGGCTTGGCGCTAGGCTTGGCGTTTGGCTTGGCGATAGGCTTAGCGCTTTTGTTGGCGCATTGCCTTGCGCTTGGCTAGCCACTTGGCCTGGGGCTTGGCTTGACGCTTTCCTTGGCGCTTTTCTTGGCGCGTGGCTTGTCGCGTAGCTTGGCGCTTGGCTAGGCGCTTGGCTTGGCGCTTGGCTTGTCGCTTGGCTTGGCGCTTGGCTTGGCGTTTGGCTTGGCGATAGGCTTAGCGCTTTTGTTGGCGCATTGCCTTGCGCTTGGCTAGCCACTTGGCCTGGGGCTTGGCTTGACGCTTTCCTTGGCGCTTTTCTTGGCGCTTGGCTTGGCGCTTGGCTTGTCGCTTGGCTTGGCGCTTGGCTTGGCGTTTGGGTTGGCGATAGGCTTAGCGCTTTTGTTGGCGCATTGCCTTGCGCTTGGCTAGCCACTTGGCCTGGGGCTTGGCTTGACGCTTTCCTTGGCGCTTTTCTTGGCGCGTGGCTTGGCGCGTAGCTTGGTGCTTGGCTAGGCGCTTGGCTTGGCGCTTGGCTTGTCGCTTGGCTAGGCGGTTGGCTTGGCGCTTGGCTTGTCGCTTGGCTTGGCGCTTGGCTTGGCGTTTGGCTTGGCGATAGGCTTAGCGCTTTTGTTGGCGCATTGCCTTGCGCTTGGCTAGCCACTTGGCCTGGGGCTTGGCTTGACGCTTTCCTTGGCGCTTTTCTTAGCGCTTGGCTGAGCGCTTGGCTTGGCGTTTGGCTTGGCGCTTTTCTTGGCGCGTAGGTTGTCGCTTGGATTGGCGCTTTTCTTGGCGTGTGGCTTGGCACTTGGCTTATCGCTTAACTTGGCGCTTGGCTTGTCGCACGGCTTGGCACTATCCTTGGCGATTGGCTTGGCGCTTATTGTGGCGCTTTTCTTTGCGCGTGGTTTGGCGCGTGGCTTGGCGCTTGGCTGGGCGCTTGGCTTGGCGCTTGGCTCGGCGCTTGGCTTGGCGCTTAGCTTGGCGCTTGGCTTGTCGCATGGCTTGGCGCTCTCCTTGGAGCGTGGCTTGGCGCTTGGCTGGAAGCTTGGCTTGGCGCTTTCTTCGCGCGTGGCTTGGCGCTTGGCTTGGCGCTTGGCTTGGCGCATAACTTGGCGCTCTCCTTGGCGCGCGGCTTGGCGCTTGGCTGGACGCTTGGCTTGGCGCTTTCTTGCCGGGTGGCTTGTCGCTTGGCTTGGCGCTTACTTGGCGCGTGACTTGGTGCGTGGCTTGGCACTTGGCTGGGCGCTTGGCTTGGCGCTTGGCTTGGCGCGTGGCTTGACGCTTTCTTGGCGCGTGGCTTGTTGCTTGGCTTTGCGCTTTCTTGGCGCGTGACTTGGTGCGTGGCTTGGCACTTGGCTGGGCGCTTGGCTTGGCGCTTGGCTTGGCGCTTTCTTCGCGCGTGGTTTGGCGCTTGGCTTGGCTCTTGGCTTGGCGCTTGGCTTGGCGCATGGCTTGGCGCTCTCCTTGGCGCGCGGCTTGGCGCTTGTCTCGTCGCTTGGCTTGGCGGTTTCTTGGCGCGTGGCTTGTCGCTTGGCTTGGCGCTTTTCTTGGCGGGTGGCTTGGCACTTGGCTTGGCGCTTGGCTTAGCGTTTGGCTTGACGCTTGGCTTGGTGCTTTCCTTGGAGCGTGGTTTGGCGCTTTTCTTGGCGCGTGGCTTGGGGCGTGGCTTGGCGCTTGGCTGACTGGGCGCTTGGCTTAGCGTTTGGCTTGACGCTTGGCTTGGTGCTTTCCTTGGCGCATGGCTTGGCGCTCTCCTTGACGCGTGGTTTGACGCTTGGCTGGGCACTTGGCTTAGCGCTTGGCTTGGCGCTTGTCTTGGCGCTTTTCATGTCGCGTGGCTTGTCGCTTGGCTTCGCGCTTTTCCTGGCACGTGGCTTGGCACTTGGCTGGTTGCTTGGCTTGGCGCTCTCCTTGGTGCATGGGGTGGCGCTTTTCCTATCGCGTGGCTTTGCGCTTGGTTTGACGCTTTTTTTGGCGCGTGGCTTGGCGCTTGGCTCGGCGCTTCTCTTGGCGCTTGGCTTGACGCTTGGCTTGCCACTTGGCTTGGAGCTTGGCTTGACGCTTGGCTTGGCGCATGCCTTGGCGCTTATCTTGGCGCGTAGCTTGTCGCTTGGCTTGGTACTCTTTTTGGCGCGTAGCTTGACGCTTTTCTTGGCGCGTGGCTTGGCGCTTGGCTTGGCGCTTGGGTTGGCGCTTTTCTTGGCGCGTAGCTTGTCGCTTGGCTTGGTACTTTTTTGGCGCGTGGTTTGGCGCTTGTCTGGGCGCTTGGATTGGCGCTTGGCTTGACGCTTGGCTTGCCTCTTGGCTTGGAGCTTGGCTTGACGCTTGGCTTGGCGCATGCCTTGGCGCTTATCTTGGCGCGTAGCTTGTCGCTTGGCTTGGTACTTTTTTTGGCGCGTGGCTTGACGTTTTTCTTGGCGCGTGGCTTGGCGCTTGGCTTGGCGCTTGGCTTGGCGCTTTTCTTGGCGCGTAGCTTGTCGCTTGGCGTGGTACTTTTTTTGGCGCGTGGCTTGGCGCTTGTCTGGGAGCTTGGATTGACGCTTGGCTGGGCACTTGGCTTGGCGCTTGGCTTGGCGCTTTTCATGGCGCTTTTCTTGGCGCTTTCCTTGGCGCTTGGCTGGGCGCTTGGCTTGGCGCTTGGCGCGGCGCGTGGCTTGACGCTTGGCTTGGCGCATGGCTTGGCGCTCTCCTTGACGCGTGGCTTGACGCTTGGCTGGGCACTTGGCTTGGCCCTTGGCTTGGCGCTTGGCTTGGCGCATGTCTTGGCGCTTTTCATAGCGCGTGGCTTGTCGCTTGGCTTCGCGCTTTTCTTGGCACGTGGCTTGTCACTTGGCTGGTCGCTTGGCTTGGCGCTCTCCTTGGTGCATGGGGTGGCGCTTTTCCTATCGTTTGGCTTGGCGCTTGGCTTGACGCTTTTCTTGGCGCCTAGCTTGGCGCTTGGCTGGGCGCTTGGCTTGTTGCTTGGCTTGACACTTGGTTTGCCACTTGGCTTGGAGCTTGGCTAGGCGTTTGGCTTGGCGTTTGTCTCGGCGCTTGGCTTGGCGCTTTTCTTGGCGCGTGGCCTGGCGCTTGGCTTGTCGCTTGGCTTGACGCTTGGCTTGGCGCTTTTCTTGGCGCGTGGCTTGGCGCGTGGCTTGGCGCGTGGCTTGTCGCTTGGCTTGGCGCTCTCCTTAGAGCGTGGCTTGGTGCTTGGCTTGCCACTTGGCCTGGGGCTTGGCTTGGCGCTTTTCTTGGCGCTTTTCTTGGCGCGTGGCTTGGCGCTTGGCTTGGCGGGTGGCTTGGCGCTCTCCTTGGCACGTGGCTTAGCGCTTGGCTGGGCGCTTGGCTTGGCGTTTGGCTTGGCGCTTTTCTTGGTGCGTGGCTTGGCGCTTGGCTGGCTAAACGCTTGGCTAGCGGAACGCTTGGCTTAGCGCTTGGCTTGACGCTTGGCTTAGCGTTTTTCTTGGCGCGTGGATTAGAGCTTGGCTTGGCACTTGGATTGGCGCTTGGTTTGGCACGTGGCTTGGTGCTTGTCTTGGCGCATGGCTTGGCGCTCTCCTTGCCGCGTGACTTGGCGCTTGGCCGGGCGTTTGGCTTGGCGCATAGCTTGGCGCTTTTCTTGGCGCGTGCCATGGCGCTTGTCTGGGAGCTTGGCTTGGCGCTTGGCTTGGCGTTTGGCTTGTCGCTTGGTTTGGTGTTTTTTTTGGCGCGTGGCTTTGCGCTTGTCTGGGCGCTTGGCTTGGCGCTTGGCTTGGCGCTTTTCTTAGCGGGTGGCTTGGCATTTGGCTTGGCGCTTGGCTTGGCGCGTGCCTTAACGCTCTCCTTGCCGCGTGACTTGGCGCTTGGCTGGGCGCTTGGCTTGGCGCTTGGCTTGGCGCTTGGCTTGTCGCTTGGCTTGGTGTTTTTTTTGGCGCGTGGCTTAGCGCTTGTTTGGGCGCTTGGCTTGGAGCTTGGCTTGGCGCTTTCTTATCGCGTGGCTGGGCGCGTGGCTTGGCGCTTGGCTTGGCGCTTTCTTGGCGCGTGGCTTGTCGCTTGGCTTGGCGCTTTTCTTGGCGGGTGGCTTGGCACTTGGCTTTTCGTTTGGCTTGGCGCGTGCCTTAACGCTGTTCTTGGCGCTTGGCTTGGCGCTTGGCTTGGCGATTGGCTTGGCGCTTTCTTGGCGCGTGGCATGCCGCTTGGCTTGGCGCTTTTCTTGGCGGGTGGCTTGGCGCATGCCTTGGCGCTTTTCCTGGCGCGTGGCTTGGCGCTCGGCTTGGCGCTTGGCTTGGCGCTTTTCCTGGCTCGTGGCTTGGCGCGTGGCTTGGCGCGTGGCTTGTCGTTTGGCTTGGCGCTTTATTTGTAGCGTGGCTTGGCGCTTGGCTAGGCGCTTAGCTTGGCGCTTGGCTTGACGCTTGGCTTGGCACTTGGCTTAGCGCTTGGTTTGACGCTTGGCTTGGCGCATGCTTTGGCGCTCATCATGGCGCGTGGCTTGGCGCTTGGCTGGGGGTTTGGCTTGGCGCTTGTCTCGGCGCTTGGCTTGGCGCTTTTCTTGGCGCGTGGCTTGGCGCGTAGCTTGGCGCTTGGCTAGGCGCTTGGCTTGGCGCTTGGCTTGTCGCTTGGCTTGGCGCTTGGCTTGGCGTTTAGCTTGGCGATAGGCTTAGCGCTTTTGTTGGCGCATTGCCTTGCGCTTGGCTAGCCACTTGGCCTGGGGCTTGGCTTGACGCTTTCCTTGGCGCTTTTCTTGGCCCGTGGCTTGGCGCGTAGCTTGGCGCTTGGCTAGGCGCTTGGCTTGGAGCGTGGTTTGGCGCTTTTCTTGGCGCGTGGCTTGGGGCGTGGCTTGGCGCTTGGCTGACTGGGCGCTTGGCTTAGCGTTTGGCTTGACGCTTGGCTTGGTGCTTTCCTTGGCGCATGGCTTGGCGCTCTCCTTGACGCGTGGTTTGACGCTTGGCTGGGCACTTGGCTTAGCGCTTGGCTTGGCGCTTGTCTTGGCGCTTTTCATGTCGCGTGGCTTGTCGCTTGGCTTCGCGCTTTTCCGGGCACGTGGCTTGGCACTTGGCTGGTTGCTTGGCTTGGCGCTCTCCTTGGTGCATGGGGTGGCGCTTTTCCTATCGCGTGGCTTTGCGCTTGGTTTGACGCTTTTCTTGGCGCGTGGCTTGGCGCTTGGCTCGGCGCTTGGCTTGGCGCTTGGCATGACGCTTGGCTTGCCACTTGGCTTGGAGCTTGGCTTGACGCTTGGCTTGGCGCATGCCTTGGCGCTTATCTTGGCGCGTAGCTTGTCGCTTGGCTTGGTACTCTTTTTGGCGCGTAGCTTGACGCTTTTCTTGGCGCGTGGCTTGGCGCTTGGCTTGGCGCTTGGGTTGGCGCTTTTCTTGGCGCGTAGCTTGTCGCTTGGCTTGGTACTTTTTTGGCGCGTGGTTTGGCGCTTGTCTGGGCGCTTGGATTGGCGCTTGGCTTGACGCTTGGCTTGCCTCTTGGCTTGGAGCTTGGCTTGACGCTTGGCTTGGCGCATGGCTTGGCGCTCTCCTTGACGCGTGGCTTGACGCTTGGCTGGGCACTTGGCTTGGCCCTTGGCTTGGCGCTTGGCTTGGCGCATGTCTTGGCGCTTTTCATAGCGCGTGGCTTGTCGCTTGGCTTCGCGCTTTTCTTGGCACGTGGCTTGTCACTTGGCTGGTCGCTTGGCTTGGCGCTCTCCTTGGTGCATGGGGTGGCGCTTTTCCTATCGTTTGGCTTGGCGCTTGGCTTGACGCTTTTCTTGGCGCCTAGCTTGGCGCTTGGCTGGGCGCTTGGCTTGTTGCTTGGCTTGACACTTGGTTTGCCTCTTGGCTTGGAGCTTGGCTTGACGCTTGGCTTAGCGCATGCCTTGGCGCTTATCTTGGCGCGTAGCTTGTCGCTTGGCTTGGTACTTTTTTTGGCGCGTGGCTTGACGTTTTTCTTGGCGCGTGGCTTGGCGCTTGGCTTGGCGCTTGGCTTGGCGTTTGGCTTGGCGATAGGCTTAGCGCTTTTGTTGGCGCATTGCCTTGCGCTTGGCTAGCCACTTGGCCTGGGGCTTGGCTTGACGCTTTCCTTGGCGCTTTTCTTGGCCCGTGGCTTGGCGCGTAGCTTGGCGCTTGGCTAGGCGCTTGGCTTGGAGCGTGGTTTGGCGCTTTTCTTGGCGCGTGGCTTGGGGCGTGGCTTGGCGCTTGGCTGACTGGGCGCTTGGCTTAGCGTTTGGCTTGACGCTTGGCTTGGTGCTTTCCTTGGCGCATGGCTTGGCGCTCTCCTTGACGCGTGGTTTGACGCTTGGCTGGGCACTTGGCTTAGCGCTTGGCTTGGCGCTTGTCTTGGCGCTTTTCATGTCGCGTGGCTTGTCGCTTGGCTTCGCGCTTTTCCGGGCACGTGGCTTGGCACTTGGCTGGTTGCTTGGCTTGGCGCTCTCCTTGGTGCATGGGGTGGCGCTTTTCCTATCGCGTGGCTTTGCGCTTGGTTTGACGCTTTTCTTGGCGCGTGGCTTGGCGCTTGGCTCGGCGCTTGGCTTGGCGCTTGGCATGACGCTTGGCTTGCCACTTGGCTTGGAGCTTGGCTTGACGCTTGGCTTGGCGCATGCCTTGGCGCTTATCTTGGCGCGTAGCTTGTCGCTTGGCTTGGTACTCTTTTTGGCGCGTAGCTTGACGCTTTTCTTGGCGCGTGGCTTGGCGCTTGGCTTGGCGCTTGAGTTGGCGCTTTTCTTGGCGCGTAGCTTGTCGCTTGGCTTGGTACTTTTTTGGCGCGTGGTTTGGCGCTTGTCTGGGCGCTTGGATTGGCGCTTGGCTTGACGCTTGGCTTGCCTCTTGGCTTGGAGCTTGGCTTGACGCTTGGCTTGGCGCATGCCTTGGCGCTTATCTTGGCGCGTAGCTTGTCGCTTGGCTTGGTACTTTTTTTGGCGCGTGGCTTGACGTTTTTCTTGGCGCGTGGCTTGGCGCTTGGCTTGGCGCTTGGCTTGGCGCTTGGCTTGGCGCTTTTCTTGGCGCGTAGCTTGTCGCTTGGCGTGGTACTTTTTTTGGCGCGTGGCTTGGCGCTTGTCTGGGAGCTTGGATTGACGCTTGGCTGGGCACTTGGCTTGGCGCTTGGCTTGGCGCTTTTCATGGCGCTTTTCTTGGCGCTTTCCTTGGCGCTTGGCTGGGCGCTTGGCTTGGCGCTTGGCGCGGCGCGTGGCTTGACGCTTGGCTTGGCGCATGGCTTGGCGCTCTCCTTGACGCGTGGCTTGACGCTTGGCTGGGCACTTGGCTTGGCCCTTGGCTTGGCGCTTGGCTTGGCGCATGTCTTGGCGCTTTTCATAGCGCGTGGCTTGTCGCTTGGCTTCGCGCTTTTCTTGGCACGTGGCTTGTCACTTGGCTGGTCGCTTGGCTTGGCGCTCTCCTTGGTGCATGGGGTGGCGCTTTTCCTATCGTTTGGCTTGGCGCTTGGCTTGACGCTTTTCTTGGCGCCTAGCTTGGCGCTTGGCTGGGCGCTTGGCTTGTTGCTTGGCTTGACACTTGGTTTGCCTCTTGGCTTGGAGCTTGGCTTGACGCTTGGCTTGGCGCATGCCTTGGCGCTTATCTTGGCGCGTAGCTTGTCGCTTGGCTTGGTACTTTTTTTGGCGCGTGGCTTGACGTTTTTCTTGGCGCGTGGCTTGGCGCTTGGCTTGGCGCTTGGCTTGGCGCTTTTCTTGGCGCGTAGCTTGTCGCTTGGCGTGGTACTTTTTTTGGCGCGTGGCTTGGCGCTTGTCTGGGAGCTTGAATTGACGCTTGGCTGGGCACTTGGGTTGGCGCTTGGCTTGGCGCTTTTCATGGCGCTTTTCTTGGCGCTTTCCTTGGCGCTTGGATGGGCGCTTGGCTTGGCGCTTGGCGCGGCGCGTGGCTTGACGCTTGGCTTGGCGCATGGCTTGGCGCTCTCCTTGACGCGTGGTTTGACGCTTGGCTGGGCACTTGGCTTGGCCCTTGGCTTGGCGCTTGGCTTGGCGCATGTCTTGGCGCTTTTCATAGCGCGTGGCTTGTCGCTTGGCTTCGCGCTTTTCTTGGCACGTGGCTTGTCACTTGGCTGGTCGCTTGGCTTGGCGCTCTCCTTGGTGCATGGGGTGGCGCTTTTCCTATCGTTTGGCTTGGCGCTTGGCTTGACGCTTTTCTTGGCGCCTAGCTTGGCGCTTGGCTGGGCGCTTGGCTTGTTGCTTGGCTTGACACTTGGTTTGCCACTTGGCTTGGAGCTTGGCTAGGCGTTTGGCTTGGCGTTTGTCTCGGCGCTTGGCTTGGCGCTTGGCTTGGCGCTTTTCTTGGCGCGTGGCTTGGCGCGTGGCTTGGCGTTTGGCTTGGCGCTTGGCTTGTCGCTTGGCTTGACGCTTGGCTTGGCGCTTTTCTTGGCGCGTGGCTTGGCGCGTGGCTTGGCGCGTGGCTTGTCGCTTGGCTTGGCGCTCTCCTTAGAGCGTGGCTTGGTGCTTGGCTTGCCACTTGGCCTGGGGCTTGGCTTGGCGCTTTTCTTGGCGCTTTTCTTGGCGCGTGGCTTGGCGCTTGGCTTGGCGGGTGGCTTGGCGCTCTCCTTGGCACGTGGCTTAGCGCTTGGCTGGGCGCTTGGCTTGGCGTTTGGCTTGGCGCTTTTCTTGGTGCGTGGCTTGGCGCTTGGCTGGCTAAACGCTTGGCTAGCGGAACGCTTGGCTTAGCGCTTGGCTTGACGCTTGGCTTAGCGTTTTTCTTGGCGCGTGGATTAGAGCTTGGCTTGGCACTTGGATTGGCGCTTGGTTTGGCACGTGGCTTGGTGCTTGTCTTGGCGCATGGCTTGGCGCCCTCCTTGCCGCGTGACTTGGCGCTTGGCCGGGCGTTTGGCTTGGCGCTTAGCTTGGCGCTTTTCTTGGCGCGTGGCATGGCGCTTGTCTGGGAGCTTGGCTTGGCGCTTGGCTTGGCGTTTGGCTTGTCGCTTGGTTTGGTGTTTTTTTGACGCGTGGCTTTGCGCTTGTCTGGGCGCTTGGCTTGGCGCTTGGCTTGGCGCTTTTCTTAGCGGGTGGCTTGGCATTTGGCTTGGCGCTTGGCTTGGCGCGTGCCTTAACGCTCTCCTTGCCGCGTGACTTGGCGCTTGGCTGGGCGCTTGGCTTGGCGCTTGGCTTGGCGCTTGGCTTGTCGCTTGGCTTGGTGTTTTTTTTGGCGCGTGGCTTAGCGCTTGTTTGGGCGCTTGGCTTGGAGCTTGGCTTGGCGCTTGGCTTGGCGCTTTCTTGGCGCATGGCTTGGCGCGTGGCTTGGCGCTTGGCTTGGCGCTTTCTTGGCGCGTGGCTTGTCGCTTGGCTTGGCGCTTTTCTTGGCGGGTGGCTTGGCACTTGGCTTGGCGTTTGGCTTGGCGCGTGCCTTAACGCTGTTCTTGGCGCTTGGCTTGGCGCTTGGCTTGGCGATTGGCTTGGCGCTTTCTTGGCGCGTGGCATGTCGCTTGGCTTGGCGCTTTTCTTGGCGGGTGGCTTGGCGCATGCCTTGGCGCTTTTCCTGGCGCGTGGCTTGGCGCTCGGCTTGGCGCTTGGCTTGGCGCTTTTCCTGGCGCGTGGCTTGGCGCGTGGCTTGTCGTTTGGCTTGGCGCTTTATTTGTAGCGTGGCTTGGCGCTTGGCTAGGCGCTTAGCTTGGCGCTTGGCTTGACGCTTGGCTTGGCACTTGGCTTGGCGCTTGGTTTGACGCTTGGCTTGGCGCATGCTTTGGCGCTCATCATGGCGCGTGGCTTGGCGCTTGGCTGGGGGTTTGGCTTGGCGCTTGTCTCGGCGCTTGGCTTGGCGCTTTTCTTGGCGCGTGGCTTGGCGCGTAGCTTGGCGCTTGGCTAGGCGCTTGGCTTGGCGCTTGGCTTGTCGCTTGGCTTGGCGCTTGGCTTGGCGTTTGGCTTGGCGATAGGCTTAGCGCTTTTGTTGGCGCATTGCCTTGCGCTTGGCTAGCCACTTGGCCTGGGGCTTGGCTTGACGCTTTCCTTGGCGCTTTTCTTGGCGCGTGGCTTGGCGAGTAGCTTGGCGCTTGGCTAGGCGCTTGGCTTGGCGCTTATCTTGTCGCTTGGCTTGGCGCTTGGCTTGGCGTTTGGCTTGGCGATAGGCTTAGCGCTTTTGTTGGCGCATTGCCTTGCGCTTGGCTAGCCACTTGGCCTGGGGCTTGGCTTGACGCTTTCCTTGGCGCTTTTCTTGGCCCGTGGCTTGGCGCGTAGCTTGGCGCTTGGCTAGGCGCTTGGCTTGGCGCTTGGGTTGTCGCTTGGCTTGGCGCTTGGCTTGGCGTTTGGCTTGGCGATAGGCTTAGCGCTTTTGTTGGCGCATTGCCTTGCGCTTGGCTAGCCACTTGGCCTGGGGCTTGGCTTGACGCTTTCCTTGGCGCTTTTCTTGGCGCGTGGCTTGGCGAGTAGCTTGGCGCTTGGCTAGGCGCTTGGCTTGGCGCTTATCTTGTCGCTTGGCTTGGCGCTTGGCTTGGCGTTTGGCTTGGCGATAGGCTTAGCGCTTTTGTTGGCGCATTGCCTTGCGCTTGGCTAGCCACTTGGCCTGGGGCTTGGCTTGACGCTTTCCTTGGCGCTTTTCTTGGCGCTTGGCTTGGCGCTTGGCTTGTCGCTTGGCTTGGCGCTTGGCTTGGCGTTTGGCTTGGCGATAGGCTTAGCGCTTTTGTTGGCGCATTGCCTTGCGCTTGGCTAGCCACTTGGCCTGGGGCTTGGCTTGACGCTTTCCTTGGCGCTTTTCTTGGCGCGTGGCTTGGCGCGTAGCTTGTCGCTTGGCTAGGCGCTTGGCTTGGCGCTTGGCTTGTCGCTTGGCTTGGCGCTTGGCTTGGCGTTTGGCTTGGCGATAGGCTTAGCGCTTTTGTTGGCGCATTGCCTTGCGCTTGGCTAGCCACTTGGCCTGGGGCTTGGCTTGACGCTTTCCTTGGCGCTTTTCTTAGCGCTTGGCTGAGCGCTTGGCTTGGCGTTTGGCTTGGCGCTTTTCTTGGCGCGTGGTTTGTCGCTTGGATTGGCGCTTTTCTTGGCGTGTGGCTTGGCACTTGGCTTATCGCTTAACTTGGCGCTTGGCTTGTCGCACGGCTTGGCACTATCCTTGGCGATTGGCTTGGCGCTTATTGTGGCGCTTTTCTTTGCGCGTGGTTTGGCGCGTGGCTTGGCGCTTGGCTGGGCGCTTGGCTTGGCGCTTGGCTCGACGCTTGGCTTGGCGCTTAGCTTGGCGCTTGGCTTGTCGCATGGCTTGGCGCTCTCCTTGGAGCGTGGCTTGGCGCTTGGCTGGAAGCTTGGCTTGGCGCTTTCTTCGCGCGTGGCTTGGCGCTTGGCTTGGCGCATAACTTGGCGCTCTCCTTGGCGCGCGGCTTGGCGCTTGGCTGGACGCTTGGCTTGGCGCTTTCTTGCCGGGTGGCTTGTCGCTTGGCTTGGCGCTTACTTGGCGCGTGACTTGGTGCGTGGCTTGGCACTTGGCTGGGCGCTTGGCTTGGCGCTTGGCTTGGCGCTTGGCTTGGCGCTTGGCTTGACGCTTTCTTGGCGCGTGGCTTGTCGCTTGGCTTTGCGCTTTCTTGGCGCGTGACTTGGTGCGTGGCTTGGCACTTGGCTGGGCGCTTGGCTTGGCGCTTGGCTTGGCGCTTTCTTCAAGCGTGGCTTGGCGCTTGGCTTGGCTCTTGGCTTGGCGCTTGGCTTGGCGCATGGCTTGGCGCTCTCCTTGGCGCGCGGCTTGGCGCTTGTCTCGTCGCTTGGCTTGGCGGTTTCTTGGCGCGTGGCTTGTCGCTTGGCTTGGCGCTTTTCTTGGCGGGTGGCTTGGCACTTGGCTTGGCGCTTGGCTTGGAGCGTGGTTTGGCGCTTTTCTTGGCGCGTGGCTAGGGGCGTGGCTTGGCGCTTGGCTGACTGGGCGCTTGGCTTAGCGTTTGGCTTGACGCTTGGCTTGGTGCTTTCCTTGGCGCATGGCTTGGCGCTCTCCTTGACGCGTGGTTTGACGCTTGGCTGGGCACTTGGCTTAGCGCTTGGCTTGGCGCTTGTCTTGGCGCTTTTCATGTCGCGTGGCTTGTCGCTTGGCTTCGCGCTTTTCCTGGCACGTAGCTTGGCACTTGGCTGGTTGCTTGGCTTGGCGCTCTCCTTGGTGCATGGGGTGGCGCTTTTCCTATCGCGTGGCTTTGCGCTTGGCTTGACGCTTTTCTTGGCGCGTGGCTTGGCGCTTGGCTCGGCGCTTGGCTTGGCGCTTGGCTTGACGCTTGGCTTGCCACTTGGCTTGGAGCTTGGCTTGACGCTTGGCTTGGCGCATGCCTTGGCGCTTATCTTGGCGCGTAGCTTGTCGCTTGGCTTGGTACTCTTTTTGGCGCGTAGCTTGACGCTTTTCTTGGCGCGTGGCTTGGCGCTTGGGTTTGCGCTTTTCTTGGCGCGTAGCTTGTCGCTTGGCTTGGTACTTTTTTGGCGCGTGGTTTGGCGCTTGTCTGGGCGCTTGGATTGGCGCTTGGCTTGACGCTTGGCTTGCCTCTTGGCTTGGAGCTTGGCTTGACGCTTGGCTTGGCGCATGCCTTGGCGCTTATCTTGGCGCGTAGCTTGTCGCTTGGCTTGGTACTTTTTTTGGCGCGTGGCTTGACGTTTTTCTTGGCGCGTGGCTTGGCGCTTGGCTTGGCGCTTGGCTTGGCGCTTTTCTTGGCGCGTAGCTTGTCGCTTGGCGTGGTACTTTTTTTGGCGCGTGGCTTGGCGCTTGTCTGGGAGCTTGGATTGACGCTTGGCTGGGCACTTGGCTTGGCGCTTGGCTTGGCGCTTTTCATGGCGCTTTTCTTGGCGCTTTCCTTGGCGCTTGGCTGGGCGCTTGGCTTGGCGCTTGGCGCGGCGCGTGGCTTGACGCTTGGCTTTGCGCATGGCTTGGCGCTCTCCTTGACGCGTGGCTTGACGCTTGGCTGGGCACTTGGCTTGGCCCTTGGCTTGGCGCTTTTCATAGCGCGTGGCTTGTCGCTTGGCTTCGCGCTTTTCTTGGCACGTGGCTTGGCACTTGGCTGGTCGCTTGGCTTGGCGCTCTCCTTGGTGCATGGGGTGGCGCTTTTCCTATCGTTTGGCTTGGCGCTTGGCTTGACGCTTTTCTTGGCGCCTAGCTTGGCGCTTGGCTGGGCGCTTGGCTTGTTGCTTGGCTTGACACTTGGTTTGCCACTTGGCTTGGAGCTTGGTTAGGCGTTTGGCTTGGCTTTTGTCTCGGCGCTTGGCTTGGCGCTTTTCTTGGCGCGTGGCTTGGCGCGTAGCTTGGCGCTTGGCTGGGCGCTTGACTTGGCGCTTGGCTTCTCGGTTGGCTTGGCGCTTGGCTGGGCGTTTGGCTTGGCGCTTGGCTTGGCGCTTTTCTTGGCGCGTAGCTGGGCGCTTGTCTGGTCGCTTGGGTTGGCGCTTGGCTTGGCGCTTGGCTTAGCGCTTAGCTTGGCGCGTGGCTTGGCGCTCAGCTGGCTGGGCGCTTGGCTTAGCGTTTGGCTTGACGCTTGGCTTGGCGCTTTCCTTGGCGGGTGGCTTAGCACTTGGCTTGCCGCTTGGCTTGGCGCGTGGTTTTGCGCTTTTCTTGGCGGGTGCCTTGGCGCGTGGCTTGGCGCTTGGCTGGCTGGGCGCTTGGCTTAGCGCTTGGCTTGACGCTTGGCTTGGCGCTTTTCTTGGCGGGTGGCTTGGAGCTTGGCGCGTGGTTTGGCGCTTTTCTTGGCGCGTGGCTTGGCGCTTTCCTTGGCGCGTGGCTTGGAGCTTGGCTTGGCGCTTGGCTTGGCGCTTGGTTTGGCGCTCTTATTGGCGCTTTTCATGGCGCGTGGCTTGGCGCTTGGCTTGGCGCTTGGCTTGGTGCTTGTCTTGGGGCATGGCTTGGCGCTCTCCTTGGCGCGTGACTTGGCGCTTGGCTTGGCGCTTGGCTTAGCGCTTGGCTTGGCGCTTATATTGGCGCTTTTCTTGGCGGGTGGCTTGGCACTTGGCTTGGCGCTTGGCTTGGCACGTGGCTTGGCGCCTGCCTTGGCGCGTGGTTTGTCGCTTGGCTTGGCGCTCTCCTAAGAGCGTGGCTTGGCGCTTGGCTCGGCGCGTGGCTTGACGCTTGGCTCGGCGCTTGGCTTGGCGCTTTCTTGGCGCGTGGCTTGTCTCTTGTCTTGGCGCTTTTCTTGGCGGGTGGCTTGGCACTTGGCTTGGCGCTTAGCTTGGCGCGTCGCTTGGAGCGTGTCTTGGCGCGTCGCTTGTCGCTTGGCTTGGCGCTCTCCTTAGAGCGTGGCTTGGCGCTTGGCTCGGCGCGTGGCTTGACGCTTGGCTTGACGCTTGGCTTGGCGCTTTTCTTGGCGCGTGGCTTGGCGCGTGGCTTGTCGCTTGGCGTGGCGCTTTTCTTGGCGCGTGGCCTGGCGCTTGGCTTGTCGCTTGGCTTGACGCTTGGCTTGGCGCTTTTCTTGGCGCGTGGCTTGGCGCGTGGCTTGTCGCTTGGCTTGGCGCTCTCCTTAGAGCGTGGCTTGGTGCTTGGCTTGTCGCTTGGCTTGACGCTTTCCTTGGCGCTTTTCTTGGCGCGTGGCTTGGCGCGTAGCTTGGCGCTTGGCTAGGCGCTTGGCTTGGCGCTTGGCTTGTCGCTTGGCTTGGCGCTTGGCTTGGCGTTTGGCTTGGCGATAGGCTTAGCGCTTTTGTTGGCGCATTGCCTTGCGCTTGGCTAGCCACTTGGCCTGGGGCTTGGCTTGACGCTTTCCTTGGCGCTTTTCCTGGCGCGTGGCTTGGCGCGTAGCTTGGCGCTTGGCTAGGCGCTTGGCTTGGCGCTTGGCTTGTCGCTTGGCTTGGCGCTTGTCTTGGCGTTTGGCTTGGCGATAGGCTTAGCGCTTTTGTTGGCGCATTGCCTTGCGCTTGGCTAGCCACTTGGCCTGGGGCTTGGCTTGACGCTTTCCTTGGCGCTTTTCTTGGCGCTTGGCTTGGCGCTTGGCTTGTCGCTTGTCTTGGCGCTTGGCTTGGCGTTTGGCTTGGCGATAGGCTTAGCGCTTTTGTTGGCGCATTGCCTTGCGCTTGGCTAGCCACTTGGCCTGTGGCTTGGCTTGACGCTTTCCTTGGCGCTTTCCTTGGCGCGTGGCTTGGCGCGTAGCTTGGCGCTTGGCTAGGCGCTTGGCTTGGCGCTTGGCTTGTCGCTTGTCTAGGCGCTTGGCTTGGCGCTTGGCTTGTCGCATGGCTTGGCGCTTGGCTTGGCGTTTGGCTTGGCGATAGGCTTAGCGCTTTTGTTGGCGCATTGCCTTGCGCTTGGCTAGCCACTTGGCCTGGGGCTTGGCTTGACGCTTTCCTTGGCGCTTTTCTTAGCGCTTGGCTGAGCGCTTGGCTTGGCGTTTGGCTTGGCGCTTTTCTTGGCGTGTGGCTTAGCACTTGGCTTATCGCTTAACTTGTCGCTTGGATTGGCGCTTGGCTTGGCGTTTGGCTTGGCGATAAGCTTAGCGCTTTTGTTGGCGCATTGCCTTGCGCTTGGCTAGCCACTTGGCCTGGGGCTTGGCTTGACGCTTTCCTTGGCGCTTTTCTTGGCGCTTGGCTTGGCGCTTGGCTTGTCGCTTGGCTTGGCGCTTGGCTTGGCGTTTGGCTTGGCGATAGGCTTAGCGCTTTTGTTAACGCATTGCCTTGCGCTTGGCTAGCCACTTGGCCTGGGGCTTGGCTTGACGCTTTCCTTGGCGCTTTTTTTGGCGCGTGGCTTGGCGCGTAGCTTGGCGCTTGGCTAGGCGCTTGGCTTGGCGCTTGGCTTGTCGCTTGGCTAGGCGCTTGGCTTGGCGCTTGGCTTGTCGCTTGGCTTGGCGCTAGGCTTGGCGTTTGGCTAGGCGATAGGCTTAGCGCTTTTGTTGGCGCATTGCCTTGCGCTTGACTAGCCACTTGGCCTGGGGCTTGGCTTGACGCTTTGCTTGGCGCTTTTCTTAGCGCTTGGCTGAGCGCTTGGCTTGGCGTTTGGCTTGGCGCTTTTCTTGGCGGGTGGTTTGTCGCTTGGATTGGCGCTTTTCTTGGCGTGTGGCTTGGCACTTGGCTTATCGCTTAACTTGGCGCTTGACTTGTCGCACGGCTTGGCACTATCCTTGGCGATTGGCTTGGCGCTTATTGTGGCGCTTTTCATTGCGCGTGGTTTGGCGCGTGGCTTGGCGCTTGGCTGGGCGCTTGGCTTGGCGCTTGGCTCGGCGCTTGGCTTGGCGCTTAGCTTGGCGCTTGGCTTGTCGCATGGCTTGGCGCTCTCCTTGGAGCGTGGCTAGGCGCTTGGCTTGGCGCTTGGGTTGACGCTTTTCTTGGCGCCTAGCTTGGCGCTTGGCTGGGCGCTTGGCTTGTTGCTTGGCTTGACACTTGGTTTGCCACTTGGCTTGGAGCTTGGTTAGGCGTTTGGCTTGGCTTTTGTCTCGGCGCTTGGCTTGGCGCTTTTCTTGGCGCGTGGCTTGGCGCGTAGCTTGGCGCTTGGCTGGGCGCTTGACTTGGCGCTTGGCTTCTCGGTTGGCTTGGCGCTTGGCTGGGCGTTTGGCTTGGCGCTTGGCTTGGCGCTTTTCTTGGCGCGTAGCTGGGCGCTTGTCTGGTCGCTTGGGTTGGCGCTTGGCTTGGCGCTTGGCTTAGCGCTTAGCTTGGCGCGTGGCTTGGCGCTCAGCTGGCTGGGCGCTTGGCTTAGCGTTTGGCTTGACGCTTGGCTTGGCGCTTTCCTTGGCGGGTGGCTTAGCACTTGGCTTGCCGCTTGGCTTGGCGCGTGGTTTTGCGCTTTTCTTGGCGGGTGCCTTGGCGCGTGGCTTGGCGCTTGGCTGGCTGGGCGCTTGGCTTAGCGCTTGGCTTGACGCTTGGCTTGGCGCTTTTTTTGGCGGGTGGCTTGGCGCTTGGCGCGTGGTTTGGCGCTTTTCTTGGCGCGTGGCTTGGCGCTTTCCTTGGCGCGTGGCTTGGAGCTTGGCTTGGCGCTTGGCTTGGCGCTTGGTTTGGCGCTCTTCTTGGCGCTTTTCATGGCGCGTGGCTTGGCGCTTGGCTTAGCGCTTGGCTTGGCGCTTATATTGGCGCTTTTCTTGGCGGGTGGCTTGGCACTTGGCTTGGCGCTTGGCTTGGCGCTTGGCTTGGCGCTTGGCTCGGCGCTTGGCTTATCGCTTAACTTGGCGCTTGGCTTGTCGCACGGCTTGGCACTATCCTTGGCGATTGGCTTGGCGCTTATTGTGGCGCTTTTCTTTGCGCGTGGTTTGGCGCGTGGCTTGGCGCTTGGCTGGGCGCTTGGCTTGGCGCTTGGCTCGGCGCTTGGCTTGGCGCTTAGCTTGGCGCTTGGCTTGTCGCATGGCTTGGCGCTCTCCTTGCAGCGTGGCTAGGCGCTTGGCTTGGCGCTTGGCTTGTCGCTTGGCTTGGCGCTTGTCTTGGCGTTTGGCTTGGCGATAGGCTTAGCGCTTTTGTTGGCGCATTGCCTTGCGCTTGGCTAGCCACTTGGCCTGGGGCTTGGCTTGACGCTTTCCTTGGCGCTTTTCTTGGCGCTTGGCTTGGCGCTTGGCTTGTCGCTTGGCTTGGCGCTTGGCTTGGCGTTTGGCTTGGCGATAGGCTTAGCGCTTTTGTTGGCTCATTGCCTTGCGCTTGGCTAGCCACTTGGCCTGGGGCTTGGCTTGACGCTTTCCTTGGCGCTTTCCTTGGCGCGTGGCTTGGCGCGTAGCTTGGCGCTTGGCTAGGCGCTTGGCTTGGCGCTTGGCTTGTCGCTTGGCTAGGCGCTTGGCTTGACGCTTGGCTTGTCGCTTGGCTTGGCGCTTGGCTTGGCGTTTGGCTTGGCGATAGGCTTAGCGCTTTTGTTGGCGCATTGCCTTGCGCTTGGCTAGCCACTTGGCCTGGGGCTTGGCTTGACGCTTTCCTTGGCGCTTTTCTTAGCGCTTGGCTGAGCGCTTGGCTTGGCGTTTGGCTTGGCGCTTTTCTTGGCGCGTGGTTTGTCGCTTGGATTGGCGCTTTTCTTGGCGTGTGGCTTAGCACTTGGCTTATCGCTTAACTTGTCGCTTGGATTGGCGCTTGGCTTGGCGTTTGGCTTGGCGATAAGCTTAGCGCTTTTGTTGGCGCATTGCCTTGCGCTTGGCTAGCCACTTGGCCTGGGGCTTGGCTTGACGCTTTCCTTGGCGCTTTTCTTGGCGCTTGGCTTGGCGCTTGGCTTGTCGCTTGGCTTGGCGTTTGGCTTGGCGTTTGGCTTGGCGATAGGCTTAGCGCTTTTGTTGGCGCATTGCCTTGCGCTTGGCTAGCCACTTGGCCTGGGGCTTGGCTTGACGCTTTCCTTGGCGCTTTTCTTGGCGCGTGGCTTGGCGCGTAGCTTGGCGCTTGGCTAGGCGCTTGGCTTGGCGCTTGGCTTGTCGCTTGGCTAGGCGCTTGGCTTGGCGCTTGGCTTGTCGCTTGGCTTGGCGCTAGGCTTGGCGTTTGGCTTGGCGATAGGCTTAGCGCTTTTGTTGGCGCATTGCCTTGCGCTTGGCTAGCCACTTGGCCTGGGACTTGGCTTGACGCTTTGCTTGGCGCTTTTCTTAGCGCTTGGCTGAGCGCTTGGCTTGGCGTTTGGCTTGGCGCTTTTCTTGGCGCGTGGTTTGTCGCTTGGATTGGCGCTTTTCTTGGCGTGTGGCTTGGCACTTGGCTTATCGCTTAACTTGGCGCTTGGCTTGTCGCACGGCTTGGCACTATCCTTGGCGATTGGCTTGGCGCTTATTGTGGCGCTTTTCTTTGTGCGTGGTTTGGCGCGTGGCTTGGCGCTTGGCTGGGCGCTTGGCTTGGCGCTTGGCTCGGCGCTTGGCTTGGCGCTTAGCTTGGCGCTTGGCTTGTCGCATGGCTTGGCGCTCTCCTTGGAGCGTGGCTTGGCGCTTGGCTGGAAGCTTGGCTTGGCGCATAACTTGGCGCTCTCCTTGGCGCGCGGCTTGGCGCTTGGCTGGACGCTTGGCTTGGCGCTTTCTTGCCGGGTGGCTTATCGCTTGGCTTGGCGCTTACTTGGCGCGTGACTTGGTGCGTGGCTTGGCACTTGGCTGGGCGCTTGGCTTGGCGCTTGGCTTGGCGCTTGGCTTGACGCTTTCTTGGCGCGTGGCTTGTCGCTTGGCTTTGCGCTTTCTTGGCGCGTGACTTGGTGCGTGGCTTGGCACTTGGCTGGGCGCTTGGCTTGGCGCTTGGCTTGGCGCTTTCTTCGCGCGTGGCTTGGCGCTTGGCTTGGCTCTTGGCTTGGCGCTTGGCTTGGCGCATGGCTTGGCGCTCTCCTTGGCGCGCGGCTTGGCGCTTGTCTCGTCGCTTGGCTTGGCGGTTTCTTGGCGCGTGGCTTGTCGCTTGGCTTGGCGCTTTTCTTGGCGGGTGGCTTGGCACTTGGCTTGGCGCTTGGCTTGGAGCGTGGTTTGGCGCTTTTCTTGGCGCGTGGCATGAGGCGTGGCTTGGCGCTTGGCTGACTGGGCGCTTGGCTTAGCGTTTGGCTTGACGCTTGGCTTGGTGGTTTCCTTGGCGCATGGCTTGGCGCTCTCCCAGACGCGTGGCTTGACGCTTGGCTGGGCACTTGGCTTAGCGCTTGGCTTGGCGCTTGTCTTGGCGCTTTTCATGTCGCGTGGCTTGTCGCTTGGCTTCGCGCTTTTCCTGGCACGTGGCTTGGCGCGTGGCTTGTCGCTTGGCTTGACGCTCTCCTTAGAGCGTGGCTTGGTGCTTGGCTTGTCGCTTGGCTTGACGCTTTCCTTGGCGCTTTTCTTGGCGCGTGGCCTGGCGCTTGGCTTGTCGCTTGGCTTGACGCTTGGCTTGGCGCTTTTCTTAGCGCGTGGCTTGGCGCGTGGCTTGTCGCTTGGCTTGACGCTCTCCTTAGAGCGTGGCTTGGTGCTTGGCTTGTCGCTTGGCTTGACGCTTTCCTTGGCGCTTTTCTTGGCGCGTGGCTTGGCGCGTAGCTTGGCGCTTGGCTAGGCGCTTGGCTTGGCGCTTGGCTTGTCGCTTGGCTTGGCGCTTGGCTTGGCGTTTATCTTGGCGATAGGCTTAGCGCTTTTGTTGGCGCATTGCCTTGCGCTTGGCTAGCCACTTGGCCTGGGGCTTGGCTTGACGCTTTCCTTGGCGCTTTTCCTGGCGCGTGGCTTGGCGCGTAGCTTGGCGCTTGGCTAGGCGCTTGGCTTGGCGCTTGGCTTGTCGCTTGGCTTGGCGCTTGGCTTGGCGTTTGGCTTGGCGATAGGCTTAGCGCTTTTGTTGGCGCATTGCCTTGCGCTTGGCTAGCCACTTGGCCTGGGGCTTGGCTTGACGCTTTCCTTGGCGCTTTTCTTGGCGCTTGGTTTGGCGCTTGGCTTGTCGCTTGGCTTGGCGCTTGGCTTGGCGTTTGGCTTGGCGATAGGCTTAGCGCTTTTGTTGGCGCATTGCCTTGCGCTTGGCTAGCCACTTGGCCTGGGGCTTGGCTTGACGCTTTCCTTGGCGCTTTTCCTGGCGCGTGGCTTGGCGCGTAGCTTGGCGCTTGGCTAGGCGCTTGGCTTGGCGCTTGGCTTGTCGCTTGGCTTGGCGCTTGTCTTGGCGTTTGGCTTGGCGATAGGCTTAGCGCTTTTGTTGGCGCATTGCCTTGCGCTTGGCTAGCCACTTGGCCTGAGGCTTGGCTTGACGCTTTCCTTGGCGCTTTTCTTGGCGCTTGGCTTGGCGCTTGGCTTGTCGCTTGGCTTGGCGCTTGGCTTGGCGTTTGGCTTGGCGATAGGCTTAGCGCTTTTGTTGGCGCATTGCCTTGCGTTTGGCTAGCCACTTGGCCTGGGGCTTGGCTTGACGCTTTCCTTGGCGCTTTCCTTGGCGCGTGGCTTGGCGCGTAGCTTGGCGCTTGGCTAGGCGCTTGGCTTGGCGATTGGCTTGTCGCTTGGCTAGGCGCTTGGCTTGGCGCTTGGCTTGTCGCTTGGCTTGGCGCTTGGCTTGGCGTTTGGCTTGGCGATAGGCTTAGCGCTTTTGTTGGCGCATTGCCTTGCGCTTGGCTAGCCACTTGGCCTGGGGCTTGGCTTGACGCTTTCCTTGGCGCTTTTCTTAGCGCTTGGCTGAGCGCTTGGCTTGGCGTTTGGCTTGGCGCTTTTCTTGGAGCGTGGTTTGTCGCTTGGATTGGACCTTTTCTTGGCGTGTGGCTTAGCACTTGGCTTATCGCTTAACTTGGCGCTTGGCTTGTCGCACGGCTTGGCACTATCCTTGGCGATTGGCTTGGCGCTTATTGTGGCGCTTTTCTTTGCGCGTGGTTTGGCGCGTGGCTTGGCGCTTGGCTGGGCGCTTGGCTTGGCGCTTGGCTCGGCGCTTGGCTTGGCGCTTAGCTTGGCGCTTGGCTTGTCGCATGGCTTGGCGCTCTCCTTGGAGCGTGGCTTGGCGCTTGGCTGGACGCTTGGCTTGGCGCTTTCTTCGCGCGTGGCTTGGCGCTTGGCTTGGCGCTTGGCTTGGCGCATAACTTGGCGCTCTCCATGGCGCGCGGCTTGGCGCTTGGCTGGACGCTTGGCTTGGCGCTTTCTTGCCGGGTGGCTTGTCGCTTGGCTTGGCGCTTACTTGGCGCGTGACTTGGTGCGTGGCTTGGCACTTGGCTGATCGCTTGGCTTGGCGCTTGGCTTGGCGCTTGGCTTGACGCTTTCTTGGCGCGTGGCTTGTCGCTTGGCTTTGCGCTTTCTTGGCGCGTGACTTGGTGCGTGGCTTGGCACTTGGCTGGGCGCTTGGCTTGGCGCTTGGCATGGCGCTTTCTTCGCGCGTGGCTTGGCGCTTGGCTTGGCTCTTGGCTTGGCGCTTGGTTTGGCGCATGGCTTGGCGCTCTCCTTGGCGCGCGGCTTGGCGCTTGGCTCGTCGTTTGGCTTGGCGATTTCTTGGCGGGTGGCTTGGCACTTGGCTTGGCGCTTGGCTTGGAGCGTGGTTTGGCGCTTTTCTTGGCGCGTGGCTTGGGGCGTGGCTTTGCGCTTGGCTGACTGGGCGCTTGGCTTAGCGTTTGGCTTGACGCTTGGCATGGTGCTTTCCTTAGCGCATGGCTTGGCGCTCTCCTTGACGCGTGGCTTGACGCTTTGCTGGGCACTTGGCTTAGCGCTTGGCCCTGGCGCTTGTCTTGGCGCTTTTCATGTCGCGTGGCTTGTCGCTTGGCTTCGCGCTTTTCCTGGCACGTGGCTTGGCACTTGGCTGGTTGCTTGGCTTGGCGCTCTCCTTGGTGCATGGGGTGGCGCTTTTCCTATCGCGTGGCTTTGCGCTTGGCTTGACGCTTTTCTTGGGGCGTGGCTTGGCGCTTGGCTTGGCGCTTGGATTGGCGCTTGGCTTGACGCTTGGCTTGCCACTTGGCTTGGAGCTTGGCTTGACGCTTGGCTTGGCGCATGCCTTGGCGCTTATCTTGGCGCGTAGCTTGTCGCTTGGCTTGGTACTCTTTTTGGCGCGTGGCTTGACGCTTTTCTTGGCGCGTGGCTTGGCGCTTGGCTTGGCGCTTGGGTTGGCGCTTTTCTTGGCGCGTAGCTTGTCGCTTGGCTTGGTACATTTTGGCGCGTAGTTTGGCGCTTGTCTGGGCGCTTGGATTGGCGCTTGGCTTGACGCTTGGCTTGCCTCTTGGCTTGGAGCTTGGCTTGACGCTTGGCTTGGCGAATGCCTTGGCGCTTATCTTGGCGCGTAGCTTGTCGCTTGGCTTGGTACATTTTTTGGCGCGTGGCTTGACGCTTTTCTTGGCGCGTGGCTTGGCGCTTGGCTTGGCGCTTGGCTTGGCGCTTTTCTTGGCACGTAGTTTGTCGCTTGGCTTGGTACTTTTTTTGGCGCGTGGCTTGGCGCTTGTCTGGGAGCTTGGATTGACGCTTGGCTGGGCACTTGGCTTGGCGCTTGGCTTGGCGCTTTTCATGGCGCTTTTCTTGGCGCTTTCCTTGGCGCTTGGCTGGGCGCTTGGCTTGGCGCTTGGCGCGGCGCGTGGCTTGACGCTTGGCGCTCTCCTTGACGCGTGGCTTGACGCTTGGCTGGGCACTTGGCTTGGCCCTTGGCTTGGCGCTTGGCTTGGCGCATGTCTTGGCGCTTTTCATAGCGCGTGGCTTGTCGCTTGGCTTCGCGCTTTTCTTGGCACGTGGCTTGGCACTTGGCTGGTCACTTGGCTTGGCGCTCTCCTTGGTGCATGGGGTGGCGCTTTTCCTATCGTTTGGCTTGGCGCTTGGCTTGACGCTTTTCTTGGCGCCTAGCTTGGCGCTTGGCTGGGCGCTTGGCTTGTTGCTTGGCTTGACACTTGGTTTGCCACTTGGCTTGGAGCTTGGCTAGGCGTTTGGCTTGGCGTTTGTCTCGGCGCTTGGCTTGGCGCTTTTCTTGGCGCGTGGCTTGGCGCGTAGCTTGGCGCTTGGCTGGGCGCTTGACTTGGCGCTTGGCTTCTCGGTTGGCTTGGCGCTTGGCTGGGCGCTTGGCTTGGCGCTTGGCTTGGCGCTTTTCTTGGCGCGTAGCTTGTCGCTTGGCTTGGTGCTTTTCTTGGCGCGTAGCTGGGCGCTTGTCTGGGCGCTTGAATTGGCGCTTGGCTTGGCGCTTGGCTTGGCGCTTGGCTTAGCGCTTAGCTTGGCGCTCTCTTGGCGCATGGCTAGTCGCTTGGCTTGGCGCTTTTCTTGGCGGGTGCCTAGGCACTTGGCTTGGCGCTTGCCTTGGCGCGTGCCTTAACGCTTTTCTTGGCGCGTGGCTTGGCGCTTAGCTGGCTGGGCGCTTGGCTTAGCGTTTGGCTTGACGCTTGGCTTGGCGCTTTTCTTGGCGGGTGGCTTAGCACTTGGCTTGCCGCTTGGCTTGGCGCGTGGTTTTGCGCTTTTCTTGGCGGGTGCCTTGGCGCGTGGCTTGGCGTTTGGCTGGCTGGGCGCTTGGCTTAGCGTTTTTCTTGACGCTTGGCTTGGCGCTTTTCTTGGCGGGTGGCTTGGCGCTTGGCTTGGCGCGTGGTTTGGCGCTTTTCTTGGCGCGTGGATTGGCGCTTTCCTTAGCGCGTGGCTTGGAGCTTGGCTTGGCGCTTGGCTTGGCGCTTGGTTTGGCGCCCTTCTTGGCGCTTTTCATGGCGCGTGGCTTGGCGCTTGGCTTGGCGCTTGGCTTAGCGCTTGGCTTGGCGCTTATATTGGCGCTTTTCTTGGCGGGTGGCTTGGCACTTGACTTGGCGCTTGGCTTGGCACGTGGCTTGGCGCGTGCCTTGGCGCGTGGCTTGTCGCTTGGCTTGGCGCTCTCCTAAGAGCGTGGCTTGGCGCTTGGCTCGGCGCGTGGCTTGACGCTTGGCTTAGCGCTTGGCTTGGCGCTTATATTGGCGCTTTTCTTGGCGGGTGGCTTGGCACTTGGCTTGGCGCTCTCCTAAGAGCGTGGCTTGGCGCTCTCCTTGGCGCGTGACTTGGCGCTTGGCTTGTCGCTTGGCTTAGCGCTTGGCTTGACGCTTATATTGGCGCTTTTCTTGTCGGGTGGCTTGGCACTTGGCTTGGCGCTTGGCTTGGCACGTGGCTTGGCGCGTGCCTTGGCGCGTGGCTTGTCGCTTGGCTTGGCGCTCTCCTAAGAGCGTGGCTTGGCGCTTGGCTCGGCGCGTGGCTTGACACTTGGCTCGGCGCTTGGCTTGGCGCTCTCTTGGCGCGTGGCTTGTCGCTTGTCTTGGCGCTTTTCTTGGCGGGTGGTTTGGCACTTGGCTTGGCGCTTGGCTTGGCGCGTCGCTTGGAGCGTGCCTTGGCGCGTCGCTTGTCGCTTGGCTTGGCGCTCTCCTTAGAGCGTGGCTTGGCGCTTGGCTCGGCGCGTGGCTTGGCGCTTGGCGTGGCGCTTTTCTTGGCGCGTGGCCTGGCGCTTGGCTTGTCGCTTGGCTTGACGCTTGGCTTGGCGCTTTTCTTGGCGCGTGGCTTGGCGCGTGGCTTGTCGCTTGGCTTGGCGCTCTCCTTAGAGCGTGGCTTGGTGCTTGGCTTGTCGCTTGGCTTGACGCTTTCCTTGGCGCTTTTCTTGGCGCGTGGCTTGGCGCGTAGCTTGGCGCTTGTCTAGGCGCTCGGCTTGGCGCTTGGCTTGTCGCTTGGCTTGGCGCTTGGCTTGGCGTTTGGCTTGGCGATAGGCTTAGCGCTTTTGTTGGCGCATTGCCTTGCGCTTGGCTAGCCGCTTGGCCTGGGGCTTGGCTTGACGCTTTCCTTGGCGCTTTTCCTGGCGCGTGGCTTGGCGCGTAGCTTGGCGCTTGGCTAGGCGCTTGGCTTGGCGCTTGGCTTGTCGCTTGGCTTGGCGTTTGGCTTGGCGATAGGCTTAGCGCTTTTGTTGGCGCATTGCCTTGCGCTTGGCTAGCCACTTGGCCTGGGGCTTGGCTTGACGTTTTCCTTGGCGCTTTTCTTGGCGCGTGGCTTGGCGCGTAGCTTGGCGCTTGGCTTGGCGCTTTTCTTGGCGCGTAGCTTGTCGCTTGGCTTGGTACTTTTTTTGGCGGGTGGCTTGGCGCTTGTCTGGGCGCTTGGATTGACGCTTGGCTGGGCACTTAGCTTGGCGCTTGGCGCGGCGCGTGGCTTGACGCTTGGCTTGGCGCATGGCTTGGCGCTCTCCTTGACGCGTGGCTTAACGCTTGGCTGGGCACATGGCTTGGCCCTTGGCTTGGCGCTTGGCTTGGCGCATGTCTTGGCGCTTTTCATAGCGCGTGGCTTGTCGCTTGGCTTCGCGCTTTTCTTGGCACGTGCTTTGGCGCTTGGCTTGACGCTTTTCTTGGCGCCTAGCTTGGCGCTTGGCTGGGCGCTTGGCTTGTTGCTTGGCTTGACACTTCGTTTGCCACTTGGCTTGGAGCTTGGCTAGGCGTTTGGCTTGGCGTTTGTCTCGGCGCTTGGCTTGGCGCTTTTCTTGGCGCGTGGCTTGGCGCGTAGCTTGGCGCTTGGCTGGGCGCTTGACTTGGCGCTTGGCTTCTCGGTTGGCTTGGCGCTTGGCTGGGAGCTTGGCTTGGCGCTTGGCTTGGCGCTTTTCTTGGCGCGTAGCTTGTCGCTTGGCTTGGTGCTTTTCTTGGCGCGTGGCTGGGCGCTTGTCTGGGCGCTTGGGTTGGCGCTTGGCTTGGCGCTTGGCTTGGCGCTTGGCTTAGCGCTTAGCTTGGCGCTCTCTTGGCGCGTGGCTAGTCGCTTGGCTTGGCGCTTTTCTTGGCGGGTGCCTAGGCACTTGGCTTGGCGCTTGCCTTGGCGCGTGCCTTAACGCTTTTCTTGGCGCGTGGCTTGGCGCTTAGCTGGCTGGGCGCTTGGCTTAGCGTTTGGCTTGACGCTTGGCTTGGCGCTTTCCTTGGCGGGTGGCTTAGCACTTGGCTTGCCGCTTGGCTTGGCGCGTGGTTTTGCGCTTTTCTTGGCGGATGCCTTGGTGCGTGGCTTGGCGCTTGTCTGGCTAGGCGCTTGGCTTAGCGCTTGGCTTGACGCTTGGCTTGGCGCTTTTCTTGGCGGGTGGCTTGGCGCTTGGCTTGGCGCGTGGTTTGGCGCTTTTCTTGGCGCGTGGCTTGGCGCTTTCCTTGGCGCGTGGCTTGGAGCTTGGCTTGGCGTTTGGCTTGGCGCTTGGTTTGGCGCTCTTCTTGGCGCTTTTCATGGCGCGTGGCTTGGCGCTTGGCTTGGCGCTTGGCTTGGCGCTTGGCTTGGCGCTTGGCTTGGTGCTTGTCTTGGGGCATGGCTCGGCGCTCTCCTTGGCGCGTGACTTGGCGCTTGGCTTGGCGCTTGGCTTAGCGCTTGGCTTGGCGCTTATATTGGCGCTTTTCTTGGCGGGTGGCTTGGTACTTGGCTTGGCGCTTGGCTTGGCACGTGGCTTGGCGCGTGCCTTGGCGCGTGGCTTGTCGCTTGGCTTGGCGCTCTCCTAAGAGCGTGGCTTGGCGCTTGGCTCGGCGCGTGGCTTGACGCTTGGCTCGGCGCTTGGCTTGGCGCTTTCTTGGCGCGTGTCTTGTCGCTTGGCTTGGCGCTTTTCTTGGCGGGTGGCTTGGCACTTGGCTTGGCGCTTGGCTTGGCGCGTCGCTTGGAGCGTGCCTTGGCGCGTCGCTTGTCGCTTGGCTTGGCGCTCTCCTTAGAGCGTGGCTTGGCGCTTGGCTCGGCGCGTGGCTTGACGCTTGGCTCGGCGCGTGGCTTGGCGCTTGGCGTGGCGCTTTTCTTGGCGCGTGGCCTGGCGCTTGGCTTGTCGCTTGGCTTGACGCTTGGCTTGGCGCTTTTCTTGGCGCGTGGCTTGGCGCGTGGCTTGTCGCTTGGCTTGGCGCTTTCCTTAGTGCGTGGCTTGGTGCTTGGCTTGCCACTTGGCCTGGGGCTTGGCTTGGCGCTTTTCTTGGCGCTTTTCTTGGCGCGTGCCTTGGCGCGTGGCTTGTCGCTTGGCTTGGCGCTCTCCTAAGAGCGTGGCTTGGCGCTTGGCTCGGCGCGTGGCTTGACGCTTGGCTTAGCTCTTGGCTTGGCGCTTATATTGGCGCTTTTCTTGGCGGGTGGCTTGGCACTTGGCTTGGCGCTTGGATTGGCACGTGGCTTGGCGCGTGCCTTGGCGCGTGCCTTGGCGCGTGGCTTGTCGCTTGGCTTGGCGCTCTCCTAAGAGCGTGGCTTGGCGCTCTCTTTGGCGCGTGACTTGGCGCTTGGCTTGTCGCTTGGCTTAGCGCTTGGCTTGGCGCTTATATTGGCGCTTTTCTTGGCGGGTGGCTTGGCACTTGGCTTGGCGCTTGGCTTGGCACGTTGCTTGGCGCGTGCCTTGGCGCGTGGCTTGTCGCTTGGCTTGGCGCTCTCCTAAGAGCGTGGCTTGGCGCTTGGCTCGGCGCGTGGCTTGACGCTTGGCTCGGCGCTTGGCTTGGCGCTCTCTTGGCGCGTGGCTTGTCGCTTGTCTTGGCGCTTTTCTTGGCGGGTGGCTTGGCACTTGGCTTGGCGCTTGGCTTGGCGCGTCGCTTGGAGCGTGCCTTGGCGCGTCGCTTGTCGCTTGGCTTGGCGCTCTCCTTAGAGCGTGGCTTGGCGCTTGGCTCGGCGCGTGGCTTGACGCTTGGCTCGGCGCGTGGCTTGGCGCTTGGCGTGGCGCTTTTCTTGGCGCGTGGCCTGGCGCTTGGCTTGTCGCTTGGCTTGACGCTTGGCTTGGCGCTTTTCTTGGCGCGTGGCTTGGCGCGTGGCTTGTCGCTTGGCTTGGCGCTCTCCTTAGAGCGTGGCTTGGTGCTTGGCTTGTCGCTTGGCTTGACGCTTTTCTTGGCGCTTTTCTTGGCGCGTGGCTTGGCGCGTAGCTTGGCGCTTGGCTAGGCGCTTGGCTTGGCGCTTGGCTTGCCGCTTGGCTTGGCGCTTGGCTTGGCGTTTGGCTTGGCGATAGGCTTAGCGCTTTTGTTTGCGCATTGCCTTGCGCTTGGCTAGCCACTTGGCCTGGGGCTTGGCTTGGCGCTTTCTTGGCGCGTGTCTTGTCGCTTGGCTTGGCTCTTTTCTTGGCGGGTGGCTTGGCACTTGGCTTGGCGCTTGGCTTGGCGCGTCGCTTGGAGCGTGCCTTGGCGCGTCGCTTGTCGCTTGGCTTGGCGCTCTCCTTAGAGCGTGGCTTGGCGCTTGGCTCGGCGCGTGGCTTGACGCTTGGCTCGGCGCGTGGCTTGGCGCTTGGCGTGGCTCTTTTCTTGGCGCGTGGCCTGGCGCTTGGCTTGTCGCTTGGCTTGACGCTTGGCTTGGCGCTTTTCTTGGCGCGTGGCTTGGCGCGTGGCTTGTCGCTTGGCTTGGCGCTTTCCTTAGTGCGTGGCTTGGTGCTTGGCTTGCCACTTGGCCTGATGCTTGGCTTGGCGCTTTTCTTGGCGCTTTTCTTGGCGCGTGCCTTGGCGCGTGGCTTGTCGCTTGGCTTGGCGCTCTCCTAAGAGCGTGGCTTGGCGCTTGGCTCGGCGCGTGGCTTGACGCTTGGCTTAGCTCTTGGCTTGGCGCTTATATTGGCGCTTTTCTTGGCGGGTGGCTTGGCACTTGGCTTGGCGCTTGGATTGGCACGTGGCTTGGCGCGTGCCTTGGCGCGTGCCTTGGCGCGTGGCTTGTCGCTTGGCTTGGCGCTCTCCTAAGAGCGTGGCTTGGCGCTCTCCTTGGCGCGTGACTTGGCGCTTGGCTTGTCGCTTGGCTTAGCGCTTGGCTTGGCGCTTATATTGGCGCTTTTCTTGGCGGGTGGCTTGGCACTTGGCTTGGCGCTTGGCTTGGCACGTTGCTTGGCGCGTGCCTTGGCGCGTGGCTTGTCGCTTGGCTTGGCGCTCTCCTAAGAGCGTGGCTTGGCGCTTGGCTCGGCGCGTAGCTTGACGCTTGGCTCGGCGCTTGGCTTGGCGCTCTCTTGGCGCGTGGCTTGTCGCTTGTCTTGGCGCTTTTCTTGGCGGGTGGCTTGGCACTTGGCTTGGCGCTTGGCTTGGCGCGTCGCTTGGAGCGTGCCTTGGCGCGTCGCTTGTCGCTTGGCTTGGCGCTCTCCTTAGAGCGTGGCTTGGCGCTTGGCTCGGCGCGTGGCTTGACGCTTGGCTCGGCGCGTGGCTTGGCGCTTGGCGTGGCGCTTTTCTTGGGCGCGTGGCCTGGCGCTTGGCTTGTCGCTTGGCTTGACGCTTGGCTTGGCGCTTTTCTTGGCGCGTGGCTTGGCGCGTGGCTTGTCGCTTGGCTTGGCGCTCTCCTTAGAGCGTGGCTTGGTGCTTGGCTTGTCGCTTGGCTTGACGCTTTTCTTGGCGCTTTTCTTGGCGCGTGGCTTGGCGCGTAGCTTGGCGCTTGGCTAGGCGCTTGGCTTGGCGCTTGGCTTGTCGCTTGGCTTGGCGCTTGGCTTGGCGTTTGGCTTGGCGATAGGCTTAGCGCTTTTGTTTGCGCATTGCCTTGCGCTTGGCTAGCCACTTGGCCTGGGGCTTGGCTTGACGCTTTCCTTGGCGCTTTTCTTGGCGCTTGGCTTGGCGCTTGGCTTGTCGCTTGGCTTGGCGCTTGGCTTGGCGTTTGGCTTGGCGATAGGCTTAGCGCTTTTGTTGGCGCATTGCCTTGCGCTTGGCTAGCCACTTGGCCTGGGGCTTGGCTTGACGCTTTCCTTGGCGCTTTTCTTGGCGCGTGGCTTGGCGCGTAGCTTGGCGCTTGGCTAGGCGCTTGGCTTGGCGCTTGGCTTGTCGCTTGGCTAGGCGCTTGGCTTGGCGCTTGGCTTGTCGCTTGGCTTGGCGCTTGGCTTGGCGTTTGGCTTGGCGATAGGCTTAGCGCTTTTGTTGGCGCATTGCCTTGCGCTTGGCTAGCCACTTGGCCTGGGGCTTGGCTTGACGCTTTCCTTGGCGCTTTTCTTAGCGCTTGGCTGAGCGCTTGGCTTGGCGTTTGGCTTGGCGCTTTTCTTGGCGCGTGGTTTGTCGCTTGGATTGGCGCTTTTCTTGGCGTGTGGCTTGGCACTTGGCTTATCGCTTAACTTGGCGCTTGGCTTGTCGCACGGCTTGGCACTATCCTTGGCGATTGGCTTGGCGCTTATTGTGGCGCTTTTCTTTGCGCGTGGTTTGGCGCGTGGCTTGGCGCTTGGCTGGGCGCTTGGCTTGGCGCTTGGCTCGGCGCTTGGCTTGGCGCTTAGCTTGGCGCTTGTCTTGTCGCATGGCTTGACGCTCTCCTTGGAGCGTGGCTTGGCGCTTGGCTGGACGCTTGGCTTGGCGCTTTCTTCGCGCGTGGCTTGGCGCTTGGCTTGGCGCTTGGCTTGGCGCATAACTTGGCGCTTGGCTTGTCGCATGGCTTGACGCTCTCCCTGGAGCGCGGCTTGGCGCTTGGCTGGACGCTTGGCTTGGCGCTTTTCTTGGCGCGTGGCCTGGCGCTTGGCTTGTCGCTTGGCTTGACGCTTGGCTTGGCGCTTTTCTTAGCGCGTGGCTTGGCGCGTGGCTTGTCGCTTGGCTTGGCGCTCTCCTTAGAGCGTGGCTTGGTGCTTGGCTTGCCACTTGGCCTGGGGCTTGGCTTGGCGCTTTTCTTGGCGCTTTTCTTGGCGCGTGGCTTGGCGCTTGGCTTGGCGGGTGGCTTGGCGCTCTCCTTGGCACGTGGCTTAGCGCTTGGCTGGGCGCATGGCTTGGCGTTTGGCTTGGCGCTTTTCTTGGTGCGCGGCTTGGCGCTTGGCTGGCTAAACGCTTGGCTAGCGGAACGCTTGGCTTAGCGCTTGGCTTGACGCTTGGCTTAGCGCTTTCCTTGGCGCTTTCCTTGACGCGTAGATTAGAGCTTGGCTTGGCGCTTGGATTGGCGCTTGGTTTGGCACGTGGCTTGGTGCTTGTCTTGGCGCATGGCTTGGCGCTCTCCTTGCCGCGTGACTTGGCGCTTGGCCGGGCGTTTGGCTTGGCGCTTTTTTTGGCGCGTGGCATGGCGCTTGTCTGGGAGCTTGGCTTGGCGCTTGGTTTGGCGTTTGGCTTGTCGCTTGGCTTGGTGTTTTTTTTGGCGCGTGGCTTTGCGCTTGTCTGGGAGCTTGGCTTGGCGCTTGGCTTGGCGCTTTTCTTGACGGGTGGCTTGGCACTTGGCTTGGCGCTTGGCTTGGCGCGTGCCTTAACGCTCTCCTTGCCGCGTGACTTGCCGCTTGGCTGGGCGCTTGGCTTGGCGCTTGGCTTGCCGCTTGACTTGGTGTTTTTTTTGGCGTGTGGCTTGGCGCTTGTCTGGGCGATTGGCTTGGAGCTTGGCTTGGCGCTTGGCTTGGCGCTTTCTTGGCGCGTGGCTTGGCGCGTGGCTTGGCGCTTGGCTTGGCGCTTTCTTGGCGCGTGGCTTGTCGCTTGGCTTGGCGCTTTTCTTGGCGGGTGGCTTGGCACTTGGCTGGGCGTTTGGCTTGGCGCGTGCCTTAACGCTGTTCTTGGCGCTTGGCTTGGCGCTTGGCTTGGCGCTTGGCTTGGCGCTTTCTTGGCGCGTGGCATGTCGCTTGGCTTGGCGCTTTTCTTGGCGGGTGGCTTGGCACTTGGCTTGGCGCTTGGCTTGGCACGTGCCTTAACGCTTTTCTTGGCGCGTGGCTTGGCGCATGCCTTGGCGCTTTTCCTGGCGCGTGGCTTGGCGCTCGGCTTGGCGCTTGGCTTGGCGCTTTGCTTGGAGCGTGGCTTGGCGCTTGGCTAGGCGCTTGGCTTGGCGCTTGTCATGACGCTTGGCTTGGCACTTGGCTTGGCGCTTGGTTTGACGCTTGGCTTGGAGCATGCCTTGGCGCTCATCATGGCGCGTGGCTTGGCGCTTGGCTGGGGGTTTGGCTTGGCGCTTGTCTCGGCGCTTGGCTTGGCGCTTTTCTTGGCGCGTGGCTTGGCGCGTAGCTTGGCGCTTGGCTAGGCGCTTGGCTTGGCGCTTGGCTTGTCGCTTGGCTTGGCGCTTGGCTTGGCGTTTGGCTTGGCGATAGGCTTGGCGCTTTTGTTGGCGCATTGCCCTGCGCTTGGCTAGCCACTTGGCCTGGGGCTTGGCTTGGCGCTTTCCTTGGCGCGTGGCTTGGCGCGTAGCTTGGCGCTTGGCTTGGCGCGTAGCTTGGCGCTTGGCTTGGCGCTTGGCTTGGCGCTTCGCTTGGCGGTTGGCTTGGCGCTTTTCTTGGCGCGTGGCTTGGCGCGTAGCTTGGCGCTTGGCTTGGCGCGTAGCTTGGCGCTTGGCTTGGCGCTTGGCTTGGCGCTTCGCTTGGCGGTTGGCTTGGCGCTCTCCTTAGCACGTGGCTTGGCGCTTGTCTCGGCGCTTGGCTTGGCGCTTTTCTTGGCGCGTGGCTTGGCGCGTAGCTTGGCGCTTGGCTTGGCGCGTAGCTTGGCGCTTGGCTTGGCGCTTGGCTTGGCGCTTCGCTTGGCGGTTGGCTTGGCGCTCTCCTTAGCACGTGGCTTGGCACTTGGCTTGGCGCGTGGTTTTGCGCTTTTCTTAGGGCGTGGCTTGGCGCGTGGCTTGGCGCTTGGCTGGCTGGGCGCTTGGCTTAGCGCTTGGCTTGACGCTTGACTTGGCGCTTTTCTTGGCGGTTGGCTTGGCACTTGGCTTGCCGCTTGGCTTGGCGCGTGGTTTTGCGCTTTTCTTGGCGCGTGGCTTGGCGCGTGGTTTTGCGGTTTTCTTGGCGCGTGGTTTAGCGCGTGGCTTGGTGCGTGGCTTGGCGCTTGGCTGGCTGAACGCTTGGCTTAGCGCTTCGTTTGGCGCCTTTCTTGGCGCGTGGCTTGGAGCTTGGCTTGGCGCTTGGCGTGGCGCTTGGTTTGGCGCTCTTCTTGTCGCTTTTCTTAGCGCGTGGCTTGGCGCTTGGTTTGGCGCTTGGCTTGGTACTTGTCTTGGCGCATGGCTTGGCGCTCTCCTTGGCGCGTGACTTGGCGCTTGGCTGGGAGCTTGGCTTAGCGCTTGGCTTGGCGCTTTTCTTGGCGCTTTTCTTGGCGCGTGGCCTGGCGCTTGGCTTGTCGCTTGGCTTGGCGCTTGGCTTGGCGCTTGGCTTGGCGCTTGGCTTGGCGCTTGGCTTGGCGCTTTTCTTGGCGCGTTCCTTGGCGCGTGGCTTGTTGCTTAGCTATCTTGGCGCTTGGATTGGCGCTTGGCTTGGCGCTTGGCTTGTCGCTTTTCTTGGCGCGTGGCTTGGCGCGTGGCTAGTCGCTTGGCTTGGCGCTCTCCTTGGAGCGTGGCTTGGCGCTTGGCCTGGCGCGTGGCTTGGCGCATGGCTTGGCGCTTTTCTTAGCGCGTGGCTTGGCTCTTGGCTTGCCGCTTGGCTTGGCGCTCTCCTTGGAGCGTGGCTTGGCGCTTGGCTCGGCGCTTGGCTTGGCGCATGGCTTGGCGCTTTTCTTGGCGCGTGGCTTAGCGCTTGGCTTGCCGCTTGGCTTGGCGCTTGGCTTGGCGCTTGGCTTGGCGCTTGGTTTGGCGCTTGGCTTGGCGCTTGGCTTGGCGCTTTTCTTGGCGCGTTCCTTGGCGCGTGCCTTGGTGCTTGGCTTGGCGCTTGGCTTGGCGCTTGTTTTGGCGCATGGCTTGGCGCTCTCTTTGGCGCTGTTCTAGGCGCGTGGCTTGGCGCGTGGCTTATCGCTTGGCTTGGCGCGTGGCTTGGCGCTTGGCCTGGCGCTTTTCTTGGCGCGTTCCTTGGCGCTTGGCTTGGCGCTTGGCTTGGTGCTTGACTTGGCGCATGGCTTGGCGCTCTCTTTGGCGCTATTCTTGGTGCGTGGTTTAGCGCGTGGCTTATCGCTTGGCTTGGCGCTCTCCTTGGCGCTTGGCTTAGCGCTTGGCTTCGCGCGTGGCTTGGCGCATGGCGTGGCGCTTTTCTTGGCGCGTGGCTTGGCGCGTAGTTTAAGTCCCCGTACGCGACTATTAGGTTTTCCAACTTAAATCTTGACCGGAAACACGTTTTTCATAGGAAAAACTGCAAAAAACGACATTTTAATTTTTTCTAAAGTTACACGGAAACAATCCATTTTGTAAGCGGTAAAATTATATGAAATAGAAAAGGATAAAATTTCCTACACATTAAGTACTTGTAGTTTTTTTACGATCAATCGTTCAGCCTAGAGAAAGCTGCGAAGTTATAATAAAGTAAAAATTTATAATATAGGGAAACGTTTTGGTTTTGTACACGAATATTTGGTTTTCCAACTTAAATCTTGACCGGAAAAACCCGTTTTTCACAGAAAAAGCTGTGCAAAAAACAAAATTTTTGCTTTTTCTAAAGTTACACGGAGACAATCCATTTTGTAAATGCTAAACTTATATGAAATAGATGAGGATAAAATTTCCTACAAATTAAGTGCTTGTAGTTTTTTTTACGATCATTCGTTCAGCCGAGAGAAAGCTGCGAAATTATAATAAAGTAAAAATTTATAAAATAGGGAAACGTTTTGGTAGAGCTTTGATATTTTTTTTGTATGCGTAGTTTATGTCCCTGTACACGACTATTAGGTTTTCCAACTTAAATGTTGACCGGAAACACGTTTTTCACAGGAAAAACTGCAAAAAACAAAAGTTACACGGAAACAATCCATTTTGTAAGTGTATACCTTATAGTTCTTGTATAAGCAATTTTTATTTTTTTTTCTAAAGTGTTCACCCTGTGTATATTTCATCGGAAGTATATTCGGTTTCAAGCTCTCTCAGCATGCAAAATATTGTCTCCCACCAACTTGGCGCGTGCCTTGGCGCGTGGCTACAGCCAGAGATAAACTTAAGGACAGACGGACGGGCGGAATTGAAAAATAGTATATTATGATATATACTAGTGTATAAGTACGCCTTTAAAGCACGTGCAAATAGTTTAAGAGCACGACGCAAAGCAGAGTGCTTTTAATGTCGCTAGTGTTTTAATGGCACTTATACACGCGTATCATACGCTATTTTTTCTACTAGATTGCACCCGCTATAAGAGCAAATTCACAAGCTGAATGAGCACAAGCGTAGCTAGTCTGGCCCCCTAGGAAGGTAGAAGTTAAATAAACTTTTAAAATCAGCTTGTTTTATTAACCTATTTAAACCCAGCGGATCGTTAACGAGCCATAAACGGTTTTTACATTTTCCGGCTTTATCGTTGGTTTTGACTTCAAAAAAGCATCATAGTATAAATGCCATATTTATGTTGGATATATAGCCCTAATGAACAATAATATTCAAGATAGAACATTATCAGTGCAGAAGTACTTTGAAAATAGGTACTTTTTTCTTTTGAATATTATTTTTTCCAGTTCATTGTGCAACATTTCTTTTAGTTTCTCTCACTTCCCTATAAACAAAGGGTCAATTTATATACACCTGGATTTATATGCCTGGAAGCTAGTGATATTGCATTCGGAGCAAGTCTCTTCATCTTATTACCCTTGATATCCCCTCTGTTAAAGTAATTTTCACACACACAACACCAGCCTTTCCAATCCACCACTTCTCTAAATACATAACTTTTCCATTGTTGTGCCACCGTTTCATTAGATGGAAACTTGAACACGCTAGCATATAGAGCAACTGATGCAACGTAAGTTGACTTGCAACTTGGTACGCAACACTTCAAAGGCATTTTTGGAACTTATATGAACTGCCTTGTCATAATAGTTTTTAATGTCAAATATATTTCAAATAAACAAAACTTAAGTGTGTCTTGGAATGGCCTAGCACACAATTTGGCAACAGAGTCAGTGTCATGGCCTGGAACAATATAGACCGCCTTGACACTGGTGATACCATAAGCAGTTAATAGATCTGTCAAAAATATTTTCACTTCGAGCGGTATTTGGGATGAATACAAAAACTAACGTTGAAAGTTACTTACCTGAAATTCACAGGAAAGTCCCATTACGGTTGCTGTTGTTGATGTTGATGTACAGTCACGATATCAATACAGTTTACACTTTAGTTTTATCGGTTTGACAGAAGCATGTGTCAAAAACTTAAAAAGTACTTAAGTTCACTTAAAATGCCTCAAAATTATTTAAACAACGACTAAAGAAAGAAGAATTAATGCAAGATTGGAGGTTGAATTTATCACAATCTTGTATGAAAGTACAAACGTAAACTATTTTGATTTCCCAACTGTACGTACAATGACTATTTGATGTGACTTGTCGAGTCGATCCATAAGTGAATAAGTAGTCAACTTAATCTCAAAAAATTTATTGTTAAACTTCAAGCAATACCTTTGCTAAATAAACGAATTCTTATGCAATGAAAGAAGACACTACATCATTATAATACAATTTTACAAGAGATATTATAACAAAATGAAAAAATCAAGATTCTATATTTCATGAAACATCGAAGTACTCGCTATAATCAACAAAGCACATCCCACCAAAAGAACATCAACAAAATACAATCGTATTAACAACTCAGCGTGGAATTGCACGAGGAGCACGCAGCGACAGTCTTCCCTATCGCGCCTGCTAAGTACTTACAACTTACAACCGTAAATACTGACGAGAAAATGACACCGCGTCCGCTTGTGGTTTTTCACACTTTATATGCGCGATAAAGTTGACGCAACAAGGGGCCGCTCACACGCTGATTAGAGAGCAAGTAATTCCGACGTGGGACGTTACCGACTTAAAATTCCAAATCTGTGTACAAAAGACAAACGAAAATGCGTTCGACGGAAAACCAATCGTATCAAAATAACTTTGTACATCTATATCGTTGATGGAGGGCTTAGCAAAATTCGCCACCTGGCTGGAAAGATTCGAGAGCTGCAAGCGGCAAACCACCAAGAGCGAGGCGCATTGAGAAGCACCAGCGAGTCTGGGGGAAATTCTGATATGCGCTCCGCAAATTTTATAAAACTTGTAAAAAACTTATACTACACAATAGCAAGGACGTCTAGGGATGAACAGAACTAATAAGCCGTTTTCGTAGGTCATTAAAAAATTAAAAAATTACTTAGCTTTCGCAAGTTCGCAGAATACATTATTTTGCAGTTGGGGCGTCGTTTGCAAATGCGGCGGCACCGATAATTTCTTCGCACTATCAATTCGAAATGATATGCGATAAAAGGATTACGGGAGGTGCCGGACGTTCGGAAGCGAGGCCCGACGCAATTCTTTAATTTTAGTATTTCTACTTGATAATCGACTAACGAGTGGAGCTAGCACGCTACATTATCGGCAGCAATCGTTAAGTACTCGTAACGTACCATGCAGCTCGCATCTTTTACAAATTAAATTAAAAGTATATGATCTAGTGATAAAAGATCAGTTCCGCCCGCCTCACTGAACGGTCGAATGGTGGGGCAAAGCGGCTCGCGGTAACATAACGTCGTACAATCTTCGCTAACCTAAGTTTCTCACTAAAGCCATCCTTTGCCCGAACCACACGAGCCCAACTAACTAAAAGCCTATATCGGTACTTTATATATATATCTATATAGTTATATAATTTACTTTTATACATAAAATATCTCTCTTACACATCTTTATGATACATAAATTTTTACATATTTATAATATATACAGATTTTCTCGACCAATTAACAAAAATAACAAAAGAAGTAACTGCAAAATTTAAATAAGACACTGCCAAAATAGGTCTTTGTTAGCGGACAAGCGCTTCTCCCTTAACACCTCAATCGTCTCCACAAATGACTCAGACCTAAAACTATGCCAACAGAAAAACGTTACGTTTGCTTGTCAAACATGACTGTCTCCAGGTAGTCACTGCACTGCACCAGTTTTTGATAAATAAGACTACGGTACTGGTGTCCGCTCGTTCCAAACAAACCTTTTAAACTTTCTATGAAAAAATCTTATAAAGTCGCGCTAGCAGTTAAACGCGGAGAGGATTCGGCTTCGATAGTGGTTGATATTCTGGCTGCAGAATTGGTTGGTAACGTGGAGGTGGTTAATTTATTTAAATTTGCTAAAAGTTCTTCAGCCTCGAGAAGCGGCCCTAGTGCGAGGACAACTCTCATTATAACTAGTCACTAAAGTACTTCACTTTTCTGTTCACTTGGTTAATGGGATCCTCCCGAGCTGAAAAAAGACGTTACAATCAGTTTAAAATACATAATTTATGAAGAACTAGTTAATAAAACAATTGGAAATCCCGTAATGATTCTTTAGGTAAGACAGAAGTACCACTTTCGAGTATAGAGGCAATATACAGGGTGTTACAAAAATGTTGGGCTGGCTATACATAGACGGTTTCTACAACTAAAAATCTGGTTTGATACACTCACACAACTTCCTGTTACAGTGATCTTATAATTAGTCAAAAATTTCATTTTTAATTTCGAAGCGTCAAAAATTTTCAAAAATTACAAATTCTATAAAAACGGTACAAAATAGAGCGTTAGTTAAAGAGACAAATTTTCTCTAAAATTTTAAGCTGAATTCAAAAATGTAATAATATACCGGGTGTTCTATTTAAAATAGGGGTTAATAAAAAAATAGAAAAAAAACACAAGAGAAGCCCACTTTAGAAGTGTTCAACTGCAAAATGACCTAGCTCACATCAATACACATTAAAAATTTAATAAAAATGTAAAGTTTGAAAAAAATCGTTAGAGCCGTTTTTAAAAAAATCGAAAAAAACTGAAAAATCACAAGAGTAAACACCTACTTCCGGTTATGAGATTTTCTTAAAAAGCTTGCTGTCTCATCTACATACTACACAAAACTTATATATGAAGTTTCAACACCATACCTCTTTTCATTTATGAGATATTCTGTTCACAGGCAGACAGACAGACACACACACAGATAGCCAGACAGACCAATAAAAAAAAATATGTTTTTTTGGGATCAGGGGACTCTAAAACGTGAAGATCTGTTGAAAACTCAATTTCGAATTTTTGGGGTGAATCCAATACTTCCTTTATAGTAAAAGGAAGTAAAAATAAGCAAAAAAGTTTATATAAACATATGTCCTAAAATGGTTTGTTACTGAATTACAGCCACTTGAAGTTTTTTATTTTTTTATTTAAAAAGGTTACAAAAAACGGGAGTTTTTAATGTAAATCATAAAAAAATTTCAAAATGACCTCCACGGGCAGCAACACACTGCTGAGCTCGATTTTTACGTATGGGAACATTTAAAATCTATGGTATATTCTACTCCAATTCAAAATATTGAGGATCTTCAACGTAGAGTGGAAGACGGATGCCAGCAAATTCGAAATACACCAGAAATTTTTGAGGCCGTGAGGCAGTCCATGATACGACGAGCTCAGCAGTGTGTTGCTGCACTTTGGCGTATTGTGCTTGGTGTGCGCTTACTGCGGTAGGTGGCACAGGTAGTGGCTTGGTTTGTTACAGCTATAGTTAATTATTACAAGGAAAAACTTCGCTTAACTTTTGACGCATGTAACATAACCTAACTGTAATATTACTAGAAATCACTAGATTCGAAGTACATTCCCAAAAAAACTGTAATTTCCAGGTATACTCAGCAAATATTTAAAAAAATTGACATTGACAGTTCACGAGTTTTGTGAATCAATAATAGCTTTTCAGAAAGTTCTCACACAGGAGGATCTCTAAATATTAACAATAACAGAAATGTTTGGATTTCTGGTATTGAAGTATGCATAGAAGGACAGAAATATTGCATTTATAGTCTATGTACAGTGTGTCCCAGGATTGATGTTACAAGAGGTGAGATGGACTAAAAATTTTTGAATTTTATTTTAAGAATGTGGGATTTGGTCCTGCTTGGTTTGAAAATAATTTTAAGAATATTTTCATTTTTTGAAAAACAAGTAGGCCTTGACAGGAAAGCAAAAACTATCTAAGTTTCTCGTAAACTACCCTTTTTGTTCATGATACGGCAAAATTTTATTAAAAAAAGTTGTTTAGAATGGGAAATTATAGCCATATACAAAATTTCACTAAGATCTACCTCCTTAGATCAAACCATCATTTTTAATAAAGAGAATTTTAACAGTTTAATCTAAAAAATTTTTTCTAAGTCCACAGATTTTTCTGTATAGGGTCATAATTTATCATTCGGAACAACTTTTCTTAATCAAATTTTGCCGTATCATGAACAAAACGGGTAGTTCACCTGAAAATAAAATAGTTTTCGCTTCCCTGCCAAGGCCTACTTGTTTTTCAAAAACTGAAAATTGTCTTAAAATTATTTTCAAACCAAGCAGGACCTAATCCCACAATTTAAAAAAAAATCAAAATTTTTTAATCCATCTCACCTCTTGTAACATCAATCCTTGGACACACTGTATATCATTCACCGAGCACCAGTAATGCAGAATTTTTGGAGAAACTTGATGAGGTCTTTTAAGATCTGAACCTAGATGCCACCTTCATAGTTTTAGGTGATTTCAACATAGATATGGCAGGAAACACATTTTATGCTGATAGGCTTAACAGCATTATAAATAGGCATGGTTAATTCAAACTTGTACTCGAGTTACGAACAATTCGTCTACAAAAATTGATCTCTTGATTACAAATAACAAATACGTTAAACTTGAAGTAAGGCCAACACCTAAAATAACAGATCACTCAATCATTACAGCAGACCCTAAGAATAATTATAGACAACACAATCAAACAAAAACCTTACGAAATCATAAAGCCATGAGCATAACAGGATATCAACTTAGGCTCATGGATATGGCATGGACAACAGACTGCAAAGATGTGAATATTTTAGCTGACAATGTAACAAATAACTTAAAATTTGCCTTGGATGAATTTGCACCAGCAAAAATTAAATATTATAATGAAAATAAATAATTTGCCAGAACAGATGCAAGAAGCGCATAATAAGATCGAAGCGCTCCAAGAATATTCTAGGCTCCTTAGAATATTTGGATATGCGGAAATAAATGGTGAAAATACCGATATCATTGTTGCTGATTTCGGCACAAGTCATTAATGTTAGTTATCGTACGGGAAAGAAGCATAACGCCAAAGCTAGACCCATTATAGTAAAATTTGTTAATCGTAGCCTCCGATTTAATTTATCGTAACAAATCCAAGCTTAAAAGTACGGGTAAAATAATTAAAGAAGATTTAACTTCTACAAGATTAAAATTATTGAATATGGCTGTGGAAAAGTTTGGCATTACAAGTGTATAGACTTATAGTGGAGTGATATACGTCAAGGTGAATAAAGTGGTGCATAGAGTGATTTCAAATTCGGATTTGATGAAAGTAAACTCTATTATTGATAAATAAGCCCATGTGCTGACAAGGATAGCTACTTGTGTTCTTGTACATACTGAACATTGTATACTAGTTTAAAAATCTGGTGTGATACACTCACACAACTTCCTTTTACAGTGATCTTATAATTAGTCAAAAATTTCATTTTTAATTTTTAAAAATTTGTCAAAAATTTTCAAAAATTGCAAATTCTACAAAAACGGTACAAAATAGAGCGTTAGTTGACGAGACAAATTTTCTCTAGAATTTTAAGGTGAATTCGAAAATGTAATAATATACCGGGTGTTTTATTTAAAATAGGAGTTAATAAAAAAAATAGACAAGAAAACAAAAGAAACCCACTTTAGAAGTATTCAACTGGAAAATCACCTATCTCACATCAATACACATAAAAAATGTAATAAAAATATAAAGTTTAAAAAAAATCGTTGGAGCCGTTTTTGAAAAAATCGAAAAAAACTGAAAAATTACAAGAGTAAACACCTACTTCCGGTTATGCGATTTTCTTCAAAAGCTTGCTGTCTCATCTATATAGTACACAAAACTTATATATGAAGCTTCAACCCCATACCTCTTTTCGTTTTTGAGATATTCTGTTCACAGACAGACACACACACAGACACACACACAGACAGACCAATGAAAAAAAATATGCTTTTTGGGTTCAGGGGACTCTAAAACGTGAAGATCTGTTGAAAACTCAATTTCGAATTTTTGGGGTGAATCCAATACTTCCTTTATTGTAAAAGGAAGTAAAAATTTATGAGTTTTTACTACTATTGCAATCGCTTGAAACCGAGTTAGATATTATCGTGCTCACTGAGACTTGGCAAATTCATTATGACCTGGACCAATTTTTATTACCGAAATACAAATTGCATTATAATGACTGGCGTTTCAATGAAAACGATGGAGTAGTAATTTATGTTAGGGATTGTATTATCTATTACAAAGTTGAAATAATTGAGGGTAATTTTGGTTTCAATTTTATTCGTATATGTTGAGATAAAGATAATTTATCACTTGGTGCTACTACTGCCTATCGATCACCTTCTAGCAATGAAAATGAGTTTTATCTACTAGCAACATGAAATTGTACATTTTCGTCATAGAAACAAAATATGAAAAGCTACTCATAACTCCCAAGGGACTTGTCAAATTATTTCTCCCTCAAACTTATGGTAACAATGCAACTACAATTAACGTCTTAGCAACCATACAATGAGGCAATCCTTGATGTTACTTACATATTCTAATTTTAAATGTCAATATGACATTTTGAAATTTCATACTATTTTTACGAATATGCTAGTAGATAAAATATTGTATGAACCACGGGAGATATTCATGTTCTTTACCTTCGGTTGACTTACATACCTCGGGCCAGAGGCCCTCGCTCTGTAACACATGTCAACCTCAGGGAAAAACATATTCATATCTCCCTTAATGCATAAATATCTATTTCAACGACTGACATCGAAAGTAGATTTTTCTCACTGTCATTTGACAACAGAAAGTTGACATTTGCCGCTCGCCGAGCGTTTTTCCGCGTGAACAAAATAGTTAGCCTCGTCCGAATGTTACCTTGACAACGCCCGTCATTTGAGGAAATAATCGGGTCACATGTCATAGACTGGTCATGTTAACTGATTGTCAATTAATTTTTGCAATAAAATTAAATATGATATTTTCCTTTAATAATATGCTCAGTCGTCGAAAAAATAGTATGTATGTTTCGAGCTAAAAGTGCGCTTGCCACTTTTGCATGATTGCTGGTTTTGGCTTCTCCTCAACCAGCAATATTCATGCGCAAACGGCAAGAATGCACTTTCAGCTCTTAACATACAATATACTATTTTGCAAGATCTTGAAAGAATTTTTCCGGCATTTAATCAAAATATTCAAATTTTTGTTGGCGATATTAATATCGATATCCTGGAAATGATAATAGTATATCGACAGGGAATTATTTAAATTTACTTTTTATTGATCACATTTTTATTCGCTGTCAGGATCAGTTGTTGAGTTATCTATATCCTGTCTCAAGTTACTGACCATTATTCTACTGTATTAATAATAATTAAACGTGCTGATATAATAAAAAGTGTGTCGGTGCCTGCAAAAACGAATACTAATACTATAACAAAAATCTGTAAAAGGCTTTACCCAGAACTTCCCTCGTAGACATTGTGACACTAAATAATTTTAAAAATCAAATTAAGTTAGGAGTAAAACTATCTTGGCGTTTCTAATCAATTAAATACATTTTCAAATAAAAAAAAAGTGTGTCCTGCTGGGGTTTGAGCTCGCCGCATCTGCATAGCGCTCGTAACCGCACCTGCATAGAAATCGTAATTTCGTCAACAGTCGAACTGCGCCATCGAGGCTATTACAAATGAGCGCGGCGTTCGTCTCTATTTAAGGGAATGGTGTTTTTACTCTTTTGCGACATTATCCTGTATCGGTTGAGTCTTATTTTCAGTAAATGTAAAGCCTGACTTATATGAAAGTTATTACCTCCTTCTGTTTCAAAATTAACCCAAAAATAAACAAAATTTTATTTTTTAAGGTGCTCACCCTGTATATATTTGTATGAAATTGTACCGGTTTCATGCGAGGTAGATATACAGGGTGATTCATAATTAGTGAATCAAACTGAAATGGTAGATTCCTTATGCCAAAAGAAGAAAAAAAGTCTATATGAACATATCGATGGCTTAGCGCACAAATGTGTTAAGTGCAGTTTTCGGCTAAAATGAGTTAAGTGTGCCAGCTCATACATTTGAACTTAAATTTTCATCTACACAAATGTGCTAAGTGATATAAAACGTAATTTAGCTTGTAGCGCCATCTGCCATTTGTGGTAAATACTTATAAACTACAGATTTCTAGACCTTATGTGTTAAGTACAATTTCTGAGCACTTACCACATTTGGTTTACAAATGTTAGATGTATGCAGGTGGTTAGTGGGCAGTTGTCACATTTGTGTTATAAATAAAGAGAGGTTAGGTTGCTAGTTGTCAACAACTACCTATAAGCCGTTCACGATCTTTTTGGGTCAGGTGAGGCTATGACCATCTAGGAATTTTGTTGGCAGAACCTCTGTTGCAACTAAACTCCCTCATGGAAATTGACACTTTTTGTGTTAGGTTAGGTTGTTTTCAGTATAAGGTTATATTTTCTGAATAGGTACATTATTGCCGGATATGCTCTAGTCTCCACATCGACTCGCGTTCTTTTAAATTTGGTCTGTCTTTTTTAAATTGGAAGCAGCATCGTTTAATGGAAATTTTTTGTTGTAACAAAATTATTTTGGGCATTTTGACTTTTCCTTTAACGGAAATTAAAATTATTTTTACACATTTGATAAATCATTTATTTTCTTATATATATAATCATTAGACCTTTCTACCCTAAGGTGTAAGGTATTAAAATTTAATTTTGGGTCCTTTACATATGTACAAATTTTCTCCACTCTTTCTTGTTAAGTGCTGTTTGTTTCGCTTCTGTCCATGTTTTGTTTCTCCTTTTTAATATCTCTGCCACTTCGTCGTTCCAGGTTTTCTTTGGCCGTCCTCTCTTCCTACTTCTTTGTACGCCTGCTTCCCATATATTCTTTACTTGTCTACCTTTTCCCATTCTGCACATGTGTCCAAACCATTTCAACTGTTGTTTTTCTATTACGTTTATAATTGGCTCTATTTCTAGTTCTTCCCGTACTGTATCGTTTCTTATCCTGTCTCTTCTTGTAATTCCTTTAACTTTTCTGAGATACTTCATGTATATAGCTTGTATTTTACTCTTCAGTGTGTTTGTCAATATCCAACTTTCGCTGCCATACGTTAAAATAGGTCTGAATACTGTTTTGTATATTATCATTTTTGTTTTTCTGCTTATTTCCTTTTTTCCTATGAATGAGTTATTTAAACTATGATATAGTTTTGCAGCATTATTGATCCTTTCATTCACTTCACATTCTATGTTACCATCCCTTTGTATTGACACACCTAAGTATTTAAAGGTCTCCACTTGCTCTATTTTTTCATGGTTTATTTCTATGTTCGTACTTTTATTTTCCTTGCTAATTACCATAATTTTGGTCTTACTTGTATTAATTTTCATTCTCCTTTTCGTTAGCTCTTCTTCCCATATCTTCAGATTTTCTTGTAGGTCCTTTTCTTTTGCTGCGCATATCATTATGTCGTCCGCGAATGCACACTCTGAGACACTCACTGGTATTAATCTGTTAAATCCCACATGCACTTTTTTAGTTCTCACTCTTGTTGTTTTAATCACATCGTCCATCATCAGGGTAAATAATATTGGGCTCATTACTCCGCCTTGTCTTAAGCCATCGTTTATTTTGTAGGTTGCCGATTCCATGTTATCCTTCCTCACGTAGTTTTTGTTTTTGTCATATAGACTTTTTATTGCTGTTCTTAGTTGTTGGTTGACTTTTCTGCGTTTTAGACTTTCCCAGACTTCTTTTTGTGGCACTCTGTCGAGAGCTTTTTCGAGGTCTAGAAATAACATGTATATTTCCGTTTCTTGTGTTTTTGCTTTTGCAATCATTTGCTTGATGCTAAAAATGTGGTCTTGCGTACTTCGTCCTTTTCTGAATCCGCTTTGTGCCTCTGCTAGATTTTCTTCTACTACTGCTCTAAGCCTTTTTTCGAGTATGCTTTCGTATATTTTAGAAGGGATACTTAATAGTGTGATACCTCTATAGTTTCTGCAATCTCTGGCGTCTCCTTTCTTTAACAGTGGTATTGTTATTCCTATCTTCCATTCTTCTGGTACTTTTCCGGTGTTCCAAGCCTTGTCAAAAATTTTTGTTAACACTTCAATCCCTCGTGTTCCTACGTTTTTTATCATTTCCCCGGTTACTTTATCGTGTCCCGCGGATTTTCCTCTCTTTACTTCTTTTATCGCTATCATTACTTCCTCTATCTTTATGTTGTTTTCGTTTTTCACGTATTCAGTTTCTGTTGTTTCATTCTGTGTGGTGTTATTTGCATCATTTTCGTTGTACAGTTCTTGGAAATATTCTTTCCATCTTTCTATGATTTCTTTTCCTTCTGTAAGCATTTTGTTGTCCTTTGATTTTACCTGTTGAAAATTACGTTGTTTGCCTTTTCTTAAGTTCTTTAGTACCTTGTAGAATAATTTTTGATTCCCTTTACTGTCTTCTTCCATTTTCTTTCCGAATTCTTCCCAATTTTGTTGTTTAGCTCGTGATACCAGTTCTTTTACTTTTATGCGTTGCTGTTTGTACTCTGTATAGTTCGCGTCCGTTTTATTTGCTAGATAGCGCTTCCACTTATCTTTCTTACTTTTTATTTGTTCTTTTATTTTGTCGTTCCACCATTTCGTTTGTTTTTTCCTTCTGTTGACCAAATTTACTCCGCATATTTCTTTTGCTGTATCTAAGACTATCTTTTTGAAGTATGTCCATAACTCTTCTAAATCCATTTTTTCCCATTGTTCTGTGTCACTTCCTATTTTTTCTTCTACTTGTTGTTTATATTTCATTGCCACTTCTCGTTCTTGCAATTTATATGTTCGTATGACTTCTTTTGTGGTGTACTTTAGTCCTTTAACATTTTCTTGTGTTTTTGTGTCAACTTGTATCTTTGCTATTACTAGGTAGTGGTCGCTGTAAATTTCTGCTCCTCTTCTGACTTTGACATCCATAATTTCATTCCTATGTGTTCTGTTAATGATTACATAATCTATTATAGATTTTTCATTTCTTCCCGACACTTCTCTCGTGTATTTGTGTATTTCCTTATGCGTATAGAATGTGTTCGCTATTATTAAGTTATTTTCCACACAAAAATTTAATAGCCTTTCTCCGTTATTGTTTTTATGCCTTTCTCCTTGGTATCCAATTACGTCCATTGTGTCGTTATTTCTTTTTCCAACTCTACCATTAAAATCTCCTAGTAATATTACTCTGCCCTTCGCATTTTCTATCGCTTCTGTCATATTTTCCCAAAATTCGTCCTTTTTGTTTGCTTTTTCATCTTCGTTTGGTCCATAAATTATTAATAATGTTGTGTTGCATTTATTGTCCAATTGTAGTTCTATTTTTAGGATCCTTGCTGATATAAATTCCTCTTTGCTTAAGTTTTTTATATAGTCCTTTTTTATTATGCAGCCTACTCCTGCAGCTGCTCTTTCTTCCATTTTAACTCCCCCATATATTAGCAAATGACCTCTATCCATGTTGACCGTTCCTTGTCCTTTTTTCTTTGTCTCAGTGATTGCCAAGATGTCCAACTTCGCCTTTTCAAATTCTTGTATGATTTCTTGTTCCTTTCCATTTAAACTTCGTATATTCCATGTACCCAGTTTTATTCTCTTCCCTAATTCTTCTTTTTTGTTTTTATTGTTTCGATGTCCTACTTGCTTATTCATTTCCTTTGCCGTTTTCGTCACCTTGTATCCGTCCGACCGTATGCTAATCACTTTTTTGGAAAGCCGTTGTTGTTATTGTTGGTTTTTTCTAAGGCACCCCTTTCAGGGTTCCACTTCCATTCTTCTCTGTCTATGATTAGTTTGTTGTACCCAACTCTGGTTACTTTTCCTTGTTTTCTCTCGTCAGCCGCTCTCGTTCTGATTTGTCTTCCTATATCTCTTTCTGTTTTCGTTAAATCATTATTGATATATACTTGTTCTCCTCTTATATTTTTCAATTTTCTTTTGTTCTGCATGATCTTCAGTTTGTCTTCAAAGCTTTTTAATTCCACCACGTACATCTTGGGTCTTATTTTATAGGCTTGTTTGATAAGGGTATCTACTTCTAGCTGTTGTTGTAAGAAATTGTTCATTTCGTTTTTTATATTGGTTTCTTTGCTCTCGTCAACGTTTAAACCTGTTACTATTACGTTATTCTTTTTCTTTTCCCTTTCCATCTTTTCTAATCTTTTATTTGTTTCGCCTAGCTGTGTTTTTATCTGCTCATACTCGTTTTTTATTATAGCATTTTCTCTCTTCATGCTTTCATTTTCCGATTCTAGTTTTGCTATTTTTTCCCTGTATTCTTGTTGATCTAGCCTTATTTGATTTACTTCTGTTGTTAAGTTTTGTAGCATTCCTAGTATTTTATCTATTTTATCCTCGCGCTTTTTTGTTGGGGATCTGTGTATCTTCTTGGACTTTCCAAAAATTTCTGTTTCCTCTTCACTTGTTGTTCGTTGTTCGTCTCGTTTCCTTTTCCCTTCCTCGGTTGAGTAATCTGATTGACTCATTTTTCAAATGTATGTAGTCTTTGCTGTAGGATCTTTAAATTATATTTGTATTTTCGCTTGCGTATTTAGTTCTGCTGGATTTAATCTGTCGTTGCTTGCATATGTTGAATTTACGCTATAAGTGCGCGCGCCCGCGGCCTATCAGTTTTAACAGTCCGTATTTTGTATTTTGTTTCGGTCGGAATAAGTTTAGTAACTCCGTCGCCGTTGAGGAGCGTGTTTGGTCCGGGTCGACCCCTCGGAGGCCACGCACGCTTCGCGTCCCCCGCTATACTTCACTCCTGCGTATCGTTTCCTTTATCTTTACGCTGACCTAACCTCTCCTGTTTCTATTCTTCTTTATCCTAGATTATCTTTACTATTTACTGACCTTAACTATTGCAGACTGGCTTTCTACTATTTGTTGTATGCACTCTGCACTTTACGAGAATTAATTCACTCTTTTACTGGCTTTAAACTCTGTTAAGGACATATGGGACGTCTAGGACGTCTGGGACATTAAGGACATATGGTACATTCAGGACGAATGGGACATTAGGGACATATGGGACATATGGGACATCTGGGACGCCTGAGACATTAGGGACATATGGGACATATGAAACATCTGGGACGTTGGGACGTTAGGGACATATGGGGCATATGGGACGTCTGGGACGTTAAGGACATATGGGACATCTAGGACGGCTGGGACGTCTGGGACGTTAAGGACATATGGGACATCTAGGACGTCTGGGACGTTAGGGCCATATGAGACATCTGGGACGTCTAGGACGTTAAGGACATATGGGACATCTAGGACATCTGGGACGTCTGGTACGTTAGGCACATATAGGACATCTAGGACGTCTGGGACGTTAGGGACATACGGGACAGCTGGGACGTTTGGAACATTAGGGACATATGGGACATATGGGACATCTGGGACGTCTAGGACGTTAAGGACATATGGGACATCTAGGACATCTGGGACGTCTGGGACGTTAGGGACATATAGGACATCTAGGACGTCTGGGACGTTAGGGACATATGGGACATCTAGGACGTCTAGGACGTCTGGGACGTTAGGGACATACAGGACAGCTGGGACGTTAGGGACATATGGGACATCTAGGACGTCTAGGACGTCTGGGACGTTAGGGACATTCGGGACAACTGGGACGTTTGGGACATTAGGGACATATGGGACATCTGGGACGTCTGGGACGTTAGGGACATATGGGACATCCGGGATATCTAGGACGCTAAGGACATATGGGACATCTAGGACATCTGGGACGTCTGGGACGTTAGGGACATATAGGACATCTAGGACGTCTGGGACGTTAGGGACATATGGGACATCTAGGACGTCTAGGACGTCTGGGACGTTAGGGACATACGGGACAGCTGGGACGTTAGGGACATATGGGACATCTAGGACGTCTAGGACGTCTGGGACGTTAGGGACATACGGGACAGCTGGGACGTTTGGGACATTAGGGACATATGGGACATATGGGACATCTGGGACGTCTAAGACGTTAGGGACATATGGGACATCTAGGACATCTGGGACGTCTGAGACGTTAGGGACATATAGGACATCTAGGACGTCTGGGACGTTAGGGACATATGGGACATCTAAGACGTCTAGGACGTCTGGGACGTTAGGGACATACGGGACAGCTGGGACGTTAGGGACATATTGGACATCTAGAACGTCTAGGACGTCTGGGACGTTAGGGACATACGGGACAGCTGGGACGTTTGGGACATTAGGGACATATGGGAAATATGGGACGTCTGCGACGTCTGGGACGTCTGGGACGTCTGGGAAGTTAGGGACATACGGGACAGCTGGGACGTCTTGGACGTTAGAGACATATGGGACATTTAGGACGTCTGGGACGTTAGGGACATATGGAAGACTTAGGACGCCTGGGACATTAGGGACATATGGAACATACGGGACAGCTGGGACGTCTGGGACGTTAGGGACATATGGGGCATTTAGGACGTCTGGAACGTTAGGGACATATGGAACACTTAGGACGCCTGGAACATTAGGGACGTATGGGACATATGGGACATCTGGGACGTCTGGGACGTTAGGGACATATGGGACATCCGGGATATCTAGGACGCTAAGGACATATGGGACATCTAGGACGTCTGAGACGTCTGGGACGTCTGGGACGTTAGGGACATACGGGACAGCTGGGACGTCTGGGACGTTAGGGACATATGGGACATTTAGGACGTCTGGGACGTTAGGGACATATGGAACACTTAGGACGCCTGGGACATTAGGGACATATGGAACATATGGGACATCTGGGACGTCTGGGACGTTAGGGACATATGGGACATCTAGGACGTCTGGTACATCTAGGACGTTAAGGACATACGGGACAGCTGGGACGTCTGGGACGTCTGGGACGTTAGGGACATTTGGGACATCTGGGACATCTGGGACGTCTGGGACGTTAGGGACATATGGGACATCTAGTACGTCTGGGACGTCTGGGACGTTAGGGACATACGGGACAGCTGGGACGTCTGGGACGTTAGGGACATATGGGACATTTAGGACGTCTGGGACGTTAGGGACATATGGAACACTTAGGACGCCTGGGACATTAGGGACATATGGAACATATGGGACATCTGGGACGTCTGGGACGTTAGGGACGTATGGGACATCTGGGACGTCCGGGACGTTAAGGACATATGGGACGTCTAGGACGTCTGGGACGTTAGGGACATATGGGACATCTAGGACGTCTGGGACATCTAGGACGTTAAGGACATACGGGACAGCTGGGACGTCTGGGACGTTAGGGACATATGAAACATCTAGGACGCCTGGGACATTAGGGACATATGGGACATATGGGATATCTGGGACGTCTGGGACGTTAGGGACATATGGGACATCTGTGACGTCTGGGACGTTAAGGACATATGGGACATCTAGGACGTCTGGGACGTCTGGCACGTTAAGGACATATGGGAAATTTAGTACGCCTGGGACATTAGGGACATATGGGATTTCTGGAACGCCTGGGACATTAAGGACATATAGGACATATGGGACGTTTGGGACTTTAAAGACATATGGGACATTTAGGACGCCTGGGACATTAGGGACATATGGGACATATGGGACATCTGGGACGTCTGGGACGATAAGGACATATGGGACATCTGGGACGTTTAGGACGTTAAGGAAATATGGGACATCTAGGACGTCTGGGACGTCTGGGACGTTAGGGACATACGGGACAGTTAGGACGTCTGGGACGTTAGGAACATATGGAACTTTTAGGACGTCTGGGACGTTAGGGACATATGGGACATCTGGGACGCCTGGGACACTAGGGACATATGGAACATATTGGACATCTGGGACGTCTGGGACGTCTGGGACGTTAGGGACATATAAGCTATCTAGGACGTCTGGGACGTTAAAAACGTATGGGACATCTAGGACGTCTGAGGCGTCTGGGACGTTAGGGACATACGGGACAGCTGGGACGTCTTGGACGTTAGGGACATATGGGACATTTAGGACGTCTGGGACGTCTGGGGCGTTAGGGACATATGGGACATCTGGGACGTCTGGGACGTTAAGGACATATGGGACATCTAAGACGTCTGGGAGGTTAAAGACATATGGGACATTTAGGACGCCTGGGATATTACGGACATATGGGACATATGGGACATTTGGGACGCCTGGGACATTAGCGACATATGGGACATATGGGACATTTGGGACGTCTGGGACGTCTGGGACATCTAGGACGTTAAAGACATACGGGACAGCTGGGACGTCTGGGACGTTAAGGACATATGGGACATTTAGGACGTCTGGGACGTTAGGGACATATGGAACACTTAGGACGCCTGGGACATTAGGGACATATGCAACATATGGGACATCTGGGACGTCTGGGACGTTAAGGACATATGGGACATCTAGGACGTCTGGGACATCTAGGACGTTAAAGACATACGGGACAGCTGGGACGTCTGGGACGTCTGGGACGTTAGGGACATTTGGGACATCTGGGACGTCTGGGACGTTAGGGACATATGGGACATCTAGGACGTCTGGGACGTCTGGGACGTTAGGGACATACGGGACAGCTGGGACGTCTGGGACGTTAGGGACATATGGGACATTTAGGACGTCTGGGACGTTAGGGACATATGGAACACTTAGGACGCCTGGGACATTAGGGACATATGGAACATATGGGACATCTGGGACGTCTGGGACGTTAGGGACATATGGGACATCTGGGACGTCTGGGACGTTAAGGACATATGGGACGTCTAGGACGTCTGGGACGTTAGGGACATATGGGACATCTAGGACGTTAAGGACATACGGGACAGCTGGGACGTCTGGGACGTTAGGGACATATGGGACATCTGGGACGTCTAGGACGTTAAGGACATATGGGACATCTATTACGTCTGGGACGTCTGGGAAGTTAAGAACATATGGGACACTTAGGACGCCTGGGTCATTAAGGACATATGGGACATCTGGGACGCCTGGGACATTAAGGACAGATGGGAAATCTGGGACGCCTGAGACATTAAGGACAGATGGGACGTCTGGGACGTCTGGGACGTTAGGGACATATAGGACATCTAGGACGTCTAAGACGTTAGGGACATATGGGACACTAGGACGTCTGGGACGTCCGGGACGTTAGGGACATACGGGACAGCTGGGACGTCTGGAACGTTAGGGACATATGGGACATTTAGGACGTCTTGGACGTTAGGGACATATGGAACATTTAGGAGGCCTTGGACATTAGGGACATATGGGACATATGGGACATCTGGGACGTCTGGGACGTTATGGTCATATGAGACATCTGGGACGTCTGGGACGTTAAGGACATATGGGACGTCTAGGACGTCTGGGACATTAAGGACATATGGTACATTCAGGACGAATGGGACATTAGGGACATATGGGACATATGGGACATCTGGGACGCCTGAGACATTAGGGACATATGGGACATATGAAACATCTGGGACGTTGGGACGTTAGGGACATATGGGGCATATGGGACGTCTGGGACGTTAAGGACATATGGGACATCTAGGACGGCTGGGACGTCTGGGACGTTAAGGACATATGGGACATCTAGGACGTCTGGGACGTTAGGGCCATATGAGACATCTGGGACGTCTAGGACGTTAAGGACATATGGGACATCTAGGACATCTGGGACGTCTGGTACGTTAGGCACATATAGGACATCTAGGACGTCTGGGACGTTAGGGACATACGGGACAGCTGGGACGTTTGGAACATTAGGGACATATGGGACATATGGGACATCTGGGACGTCTAGGACGTTAAGGACATATGGGACATCTGGGACGTTTAGGACGTTAAGGAAATATCGGACATTTAGGACGCCTGGGACATTAGGGACATATGGGACATATGGGACATCTGGGACGTCTGGGACGATAAGGACATATGGGACATCTGGGACGTTTAGGACGTTAAGGAAATATGGGACATCTAGGACGTCTGGGACGTCTGGGACGTTAGGGACATACGGGACAGTTAGGACGTCTGGGACGTTAGGAACATATGGAACTTTTAGGACGTCTGGGACGTTAGGGACATATGGGACATCTGGGACGCCTGGGACACTAGGGACATATGGAACATATGGGACATCTGGGACGTCTGGGACGTCTGGGACGTTAGGGACATATAAGCTATCTAGGACGTCTGGGACGTTAAAAACGTATGGGACATCTAGGACGTCTGAGGCGTCTGGGACGTTAGGGACATACGGGACAGCTGGGACGTCTTGGACGTTAGGGACATATGGGACATTTAGGACGTCTGGGACGTCTGGGGCGTTAGGGACATATGGGACATCTGGGACGTCTGGGACGTTAAGGATATATGGGACATCTAAGACGTCTGGGAGGTTAAAGACATATGGGACATTTAGGACGCCTGGGATATTACGGACATATGGGACATATGGGACATTTGGGACGCCTGGGACATTAGCGACATATGGGACATATGGGACATTTGGGACGTCTGGGACGTCTGGGACATCTAGGACGTTAAAGACATACGGGACAGCTGGGACGTCTGGGACGTTAGGGACATATGGGACATTTAGGACGTCTGGGACGTTAGGGACATATGGAACACTTAGGACGCCTGGGACATTAGGGACATATGCAACATATGGGACATCTGGGACGTCTGGGACGTTAAGGACATATGGGACATCTAGGACGTCTGGGACATCTAGGACGTTAAAGACATACGGGACAGCTGGGACGTCTGGGACGTCTGGGACGTTAGGGACATTTGGGACATCTGGGACGTCTGGGACGTTAGGGACATATGGGACATCTAGGACGTCTGGGATGTCTGGGACGTTAGGGACATACGGGACAGCTGGGACGTCTGGGACGTTAGGGACATATGGGACATTTAGGACGTCTGGGACGTTAGGGACATATGGAACACTTAGGACGCCTGGGACATTAGGGACATATGGAACATATGGGACATCTGGGACGTCTGGGACGTTAGGGACATATGGGACATCTGGGACGTCTGGGACGTTAAGGACATATGGGACGTCTAGGACGTCTGGGACGTTAGGGACATATGGGACATCTAGGACGTTAAGGACATACGGGACAGCTGGGACGTCTGGGACGTTAGGGACATATGGGACATTTAGGACGTCTGGGACGTTAGGGACATATGGAACATCTAGGACGCCTGGGACATTAGGGACATATGGGACATATGGGATATCTGGGACGTCTGGGACGTTAGGGACATATGGGACATCTGAGACGTCTGGGACGTTAAGGACATATGGGACATCTAGGACGTCTGGGACGTCTAACACGTTAAGGTCATATGGGACATTTAGTACGCCTGGGACATTAGGGACATATGGGACATATGGGACTTCTGGGACGCCTGGGACATTAAGGACATATAGGATATATGGGACATATGGGACATCTGAGACGTCTGGGACGTTAGGGATATATGGGACATCTGGGACGTCTGGGACGTTAAAGACATATGGGACATCTAGTACGTCTGGGACGTCTGGAAAGTTAAGGACATATGAGACACTTAGGACGCCTGGGTCATTAAGGACATATGGGACATATGAGACATCTGGGACGCCTGGGACATTAAGGACAGATGGGACATCTGGGACGTCTGGGACGTTAAGGACATATGGGAAATTTAGGACGCCTGGGACGTTAGGGACATATGGGACATATGGGACATCTAAGACGTCTGGGACGTTAGGGACATATGGGACATCTGGGACGTCTTGGACGTTAAGGACATATGGGACATTTAGGACGCCTGGGACGTTTGGGACATATGGGACATATGGGACATCTGGGACGTCTGGGACGTTAGGGACATATGGGACATCTGGGACGTCTAGGACGTTAAGGACATATAGGACATCTATTACGTCTGGGACGTCTGGGAAGTTAAGAACATATGGGACACTTAGGACGCCTGGGTCATTAAGGACATATGGGACATATGGGACATCTGGCACGCCTGGGACATTAAGGACAGATGGGACATCTGGTACGCCTGAGACATTAAAAACAGATGGGACGTCTGGGACGTCTGGGACGTTAGGGACATATAGGACATCTAGGACGTCTAAGACGTTAGGGACATATGGGACACTAGGACGTCTGGGACGTCCGGGACGTTAGGGACATACGGGACAGCTGGGACGTCTGGAACGTTAGGGACATTTGGGACATTTAGGACGTCTTGGACGTTAGGGACATATGGAACATTTAGGAGGCCTGGGACATTAGGGACATATGGGACATATGGGACATCTGGGACGTCTGGGACGTTATGGTCATATGAGACATCTGGGACGTCTGGGACGTTAAGGACATATGGCACATCTAGGACGTCTGGGACGTCTGGGACATTAAGGACATATGGTACATTCAGGACGAATGGGACATTAGGGACATATGGGACATATGGGACATCTGGGACGCCTGAGACATTAGGGACATACGGGACATATGAAACATCTGGGACGTTGGGACGTTAGGGACATATGGGGCATATGGGACGTCTGGGACGTCTGGGACGTTAAGGACATATGGGACATCTAGGACGGCTGGGACGTCTGGGACGTTAAGGACATATGAGACATCTAGGACGTCTGGGACGTTAGGGCCATATGAGACATCTGTGACGTCTAGGACGTTAAGGACATATGGGACATCTAGGACATCTGGGACGTCTGGACGTTAGGCACATATAGGACATCTAGGACGTCTGGGACGTTAGGGACATATGGGACATCTAGGACGTCTAGGACGTCTGGGACGTTAGGGACATACGGGACAGCTGGGACGTTTGGGACATTAGGGACATATGGGACATATGGGACGTCTGGGACGTCTAGGACGTTAAGGAGATATGGGACATCTAGGACATCTGGGACGTCTGGGACGTTAGGGACATATAGGACATCTAGGACGTCTGGGACGTTAGGGACATATGGGACATCTAGGACGTCTAGGACGTCTGGGACGTTAGGGACATACGGGACAGCTGGGACGTTAGGGACATATGGGACATCTAGGACGTCTAGGACGTCTGGGACGTTAGGGACATACGGGACAGCTGGGACGTTTGGGACATTAGGGACATATGGAACATATGGGACATCTGGGACGTCTGGGACGTTAGGGACATATGGGACATCCGGGATATCTAGGACACTAAGGACATATGGGACATCTAGGACGTCTGGGACGTCTGGGACGTCTGGGACGTTAGGGAAATACGGGACAGCTGGGACGTCTGGGACGTTAGGGACATATGGGACATTTAGGACGTCTGGGACGTTAGGGACATATGGGAGACTTAGGACGCCTGGGACATTAGGGACATATGGAACATACGGGACAGCTGGGACGTCTGGGACGTTAGGGACATATGGGACATTTAGGACGTCTGGGACGTTAGGGACATATGGAACACTTAGGACGCCTGGAACATTAGGGACATATGGGACATATGGGACATCTGGGACGTCTGGGACGTTAGGGACATATGGGACATCCGGGATATCTAGGACGCTAAAGACATATGGGACATCTAGGACGTCTGGGACGTCTGGGACGTTAGGGACATACGGGACAGCTGGGACGTCTGGGACGTTAGGGACATATGGGACATTTAGGACGCCTGGGACATTAGGGACATATGCAACATCTAGGACGCCTGGGACATTAGGGACATATGAGACATCTAGGACGTCTGGGACGTCTGGGACGTTAGGGACATGCGGGACAGCTGGGACGTCTGGGAAGTTAGAAACATATGGGACATTTAGGACGTCTTGCACGTTAGGGACATATGGGACATTTAGGACGCCTGGGACATTAGGGACATATGCAACATCTAGGACGCCTGGGACATTAGGGACATATGAGACATCTAGGACGTCTGGGACGTCTGGGACGTTAGGGACATGCGGGACAGCTGGGACGTCTGGGAAGTTAGAAACATATGGGACATTTAGGACGTCTTGCACGTTAGGGACATATGGAATATCTAGGACGCCTGGGACATTAGGGACATATGGGACATATGGGAAAACTGGCACGTCTGGGACGTTGGGGACATATGGGACATCTGGGACGTCTGGGACGTTAACGACATATGGGACATTTGGGACGTCTGGGACGTTAGGGACATATGGGGCATTTAGGACGCCTGGGACATTAGGGACATATTGGACATATGGGACATCTGGGACGCCTGGGACACTAGGGAGATATAAGACATTTGGGACATCTGGGACGTCTCTAACGTTAGGGACATATGGGACATCTGGGACGTCTGGGACGTTAAGGACATATGGGACATCTAGGACGTCTGGGACGTTAAGGACATATGGGACATCTGGGACGTCTGGGACGTTAGGGACATATGGGTCATCTGGGACGTCTGAGACGTTAGGGACATACGGGACAGCTGAGACGTCTGGGACGTTAGGGATATATGGGACATTTGGGACGTCTGGGACGTCTGGGACGTTAAGGACATATGGGACATTTAGGACGCCTGGGACATTAGGGACTTATGGGACATATGCGACATCTGCGACGTCTGGGACATTAAGGACATATAGAACATATGGGACATCTGGGACGTCTGGGACGTCTGGGACGTTAAGGACATATGGGACATCTAGGACGTCTGGAACGTCTGGGACGTTTAGGACATATGGGACATTTAGGACGCCTGGGACATTAGGGACATATGGGACATATGGGACATCTGGGACGCCTGGGACATTAGGGACATATATGACATATGGGACATCTGGGACCTCTGGGACGTCTGGGACATTAGGGACATATAGGACATCTAAGACGTCTGGGACGTTAAAGACATATGGGACATCTAGGACGTCAGGGACGTCTGGGACGTTAAGGACATGTGGGACATCTAGGACGTCTGGGACGTCTGGGACGTTAAGGACATATGGGACATTTAAGACGCCTGGGACATTAGGGACATATGGGACGTCTGGGACGTCAGGGACGTCTGGAACCTTAAGGACATATGAGACATCTAGGACGCCTAAAACGTTAGGGACATATGGGACATCTGGGACGTTAAGGACATATGGGACAACTAGGACGTCTAGGACGTCTGGGACGTTAGAGACATATAGGACATCTGGGACGTCTGGGACGTTAAGGACATATGGGACATCTAGGACGTCTGGGACGTCTGGGACCTTAAGGACATATGAGACATCTACGACGCCTAAAACGTTAGGGACATACGGGACATCTGGGACGTTAAGGACATATGGGACATCTAGGACGTCTGGAACGTCTGGGACGTTAAGGACATATGGGACATTTAGGACGCCTGGGACATTAGGGACATATGGGACATATGGGACATCTGGGACGCCTGGGACATTAAGGACATATATGACATATGGGACATCTGGGACGTCTGGGGCGTCTGGGACGTTAGGGACATATAGGACATCTAAGACGTCTGGGACGTTAAAGACATGGGACATCTAGGACGTCAGGGACGTCTGGGACGTTAAGGACATGTGGGACATCTAGGACGTCTGGGACGTCTGGGACGTTAAGGACATATGGGACATTTAAGACACCTGGGACATTAGGGACATATGGGACGTCTGGGACGTCTGGGACGTCTGGGACCTTAAAGACATATGAGACATCTAGGACGCCTAAAACGTTAGGGACATATGGGACATCTGGGACGTTAAGGACATATGGGACAACTAGGACGTCTAGGACGTCTGGGACTTTAGAGACATATAGGACATCTAGGACGTCTGGGACGTTAAGGACATATGGGACATCTAGGACGTCTGGGACGTCTGGGACCTTAAGGACATATGAGACATCTAGGACGCCTAAAACGTTAGGGACATATGGGACATCTGGGACGTTAAAGACATATGAGACAACTAGGACGCCTAGGACGTCTGGGACGTTAGAGACATATAGGACATCGGGGACGTCTGGGACGTTAAAGACATATGGGACAACTAGGACGTCTAGGACGTCTGGGACGTTAGAGACATATAGGACATCTGGGACGTTTGGGACGTCTGGGACCTTAAAGACATATGAGACATCTAGGACGCCTGAGACGTTAGGGACATATGGGATATCTGGGACGTTAAAGACATATGGGACAACTAGGACGTCTTGGACGTCTGGGACGTTAGAGACGTATAGGACGTCTGGGACGTCTGGGACGCTAGCGACATATAGGACATCTAGGACGTCTGGGACGTTAGGGACATATTGGACATCTAGGACGTCTAGGACGTCTGGGACGTTAGGAACATACGGGACAGCTGGGACGTCTGGGACGTTAGGGACATATGGGACATTTAGGACGTCTGGGACGTTAGGGACATATGGAAAATCTAAGACGCCTGGGACATTAGGGACATATAGGACATCTGGGACGTCTGGGACGTTAGGGACATATGGGACATCTGGGACGTCTAGGACGTTAAAGACATATGGGACATCTAGGACGTCTGGGACGTCTAGGACGTTAAGGACATATGGGACATTTGGGACGCCTGGGACATTAGGGATATATGTGACATATGAAACATCTGGGACGCCTGGGACATTAGGGACATATGGGACATATGGGACATCTGGGACGTCTGGGACGTTAAGGACATATGGGACACTTAGGACGCCTGGAACATTAGGGACATATAGGACATATGGGACATCTGGGACGTCTGGGACGTTAGGGTCATACGAGACATCTGGGACGTCTGGGACGTTAAAAACATATGGGACATTTAGGACGCCTGGGACATTAGGGACATATGGGACATATGGGACATCTGGGACGTCTGGGACGTCTGGGACGTTAGGGACATATGGGACATCTGGGACGTCTGGGACGTTAAGGACATATGGGACATCTAGGACGTCTGGGACATCTGAGACCTTAAGGACATATGAGACATCTAGGACGCCTGAGACGTTAGGGACATATGGGCAATCTGGGACGTCTGGGACGTTAAGGACATATGGGACAACTAGGACGTCTAGGACGTCTGAGACTTTAGAGACATATAGGACATCTGGGACGTCTGGGACGTTAAGGACATATGGGTCATCTAGGACGTCTGGGACGTCTGGGACGCTAGGGACATATAGGACATCTAGGACGTCTGGGACGTTAGGAACATACGGGACAGCTGAGACGTCTGGGACGTTAGGGACATATGGGACATTTAGGACGTCTGGGAAGTTAGGGACACATGGAACATCTAAGACGCCTGAGACATTAGGGACATATCGGACATCTGGGACGTCTAGGACGTTAAGGACATATGGGACATCTAGGACGTCTGGGACGTCTAGGACGTTAAGGACATATGGGACATTGGGGACGCCTGGGACATTAGGGATATATGTGATATATGGGACATCTGGGACGCCTGGGACATTAGGGACATATGGGACATATGGGACATCTGGGACGTCTGGGACATTGATGACATATGGGACATTTAGGACGCCTGGGACATTAGGGACATATGGGATATCTGCGACGTCTGGGACGTTAAGGACATATGGGACATCTAGGAAGTCTAGGACGTTAAGGACATATGGGACATCTAGGACGTCTGGGACGTCTGGGACGTTAGGGACATAGGGACATCTAGGACGTCTGGGACGTCTGGGACGTTAAGCACATATGGGACATTTAGGACGCCTGGGACATTAGGGACACATGGGACAAATGGGACATCTGGGACGCCTGGGACATTAGGGACATATGGGACATATGGGACATCTGTGACGTCTGGGACGTTAAGGACATATGGGACATCTAGGACGTCTGGGACGTCTGGGACGTTAAGGACATATGGGACATTTAGGACGCCTGGGACATTAGGGACATATGGGACAAATGGGACATTGAGGACGCCTGGGACATTAGGGACATATGGGACATATGGGACATCTGGGACGTCTGGGACGTTAGGGACATATGGGACATCTGGGACGTCTGAGACGTTAAGGACATATGGGACATGTAGGTCGTCTGGGACGTCTGGGACGTTAGGGACATACGGGGCAGTTGGGACGTCTGGGACGTTAGGAACATATGTTACATTTAGAACGTCTGGGACGTTAGGGACATATAGAACATCTAGGACGCCTGGGACATTAGGGACATATGGGACATATGGGACATCTGGGACGTCTGGGACGTTAGGGAAATATGGGACATTTGGGACGTCTGGGACGTTAGGGACATATGGGACATATGGGACATCTGGGACGTCTGGGACGTCTGGAACGTTAGGGACATATAGGACATCTAGGACGTCTGGGACGTTAAAGACATATGGAACATCTAGGTCGTCTGGGACGTCTGGGACGTTAGGGACATACGGGACAGTGGGAACGTCTAGGACGTTAGGAAAATATGGGACATTTAGAACGTCTGGGACGTTAGGGACATATAGAACATCTATGACGCCTGGGACTTTAGGGACATATGGGACATATGGGACATCTAGAACGTCTGGTACGTCTGGAAAGTTAAGGACATATGGGACATTTAGGACGCCTGGGTTATTAGGGACATATGGAACATATGGGACATCTGGAACGCCTGGGACATTAGGGACATATGGGACATATGGGACATCTGGGACGTCTGGGACGTCTGGAACGTTAGGGACATATAGGACATCTAGGACGTCTGGGACGTTAGAGACATATGGAACATCTAGGACGTCTGGGACGTTAGGGACATACGGGACAGCTGGGACGTCTGGGACGTTAGGGACATATGGGACATTTAGGACGTCTTGGACGTTAGGGACATATGAAACATCTAGGACGCCTGGGACATTAGGGACATATAGGACATATAGGACATCTGGGACGTCTGGGACGTTAGGGTCATATGAGACATCTGGGACGTCTGGGACGTAAAGGACATATGGGACATCTAGGACGTCTGGGACGTCTGGGACGTTAAAAACATATGGGACATTTAGGACGCCTGGGACATTAGAGACATATGGGACATATGGGACATCTGGGACGTCTGGGACGTTAGGGACATATGGGTCATCTGGGACGTCTGGGACGTTAAGGACATATGGGACATCTAGGACGTCTGGGACGTCTGGGACCTTAAGGACATATGAGACATTTGGGACGTCTGGGACGTTAAGGACATATGGGACATCTAGGACGTCTAGGACTTTAGAGACATATAGGACATCTGGGACGTCTGGGACGTTAAGGACATATGTGACATCTAGGACGTCTGGGACGTCTGGGCCGTTAGGGACATATAGGACATCTAGGACGTCTGGGACGTTAGGGACATATGAGACATTTAGGACGTCTGGGACGTTAGGGACATATGGGGACATTTAGGACGTCTGGGACGTTAGGGACATATGGAACATCTAAGACGCCTGGGACATTAGGGACATATGGGACATCTGGGACGTCTAGGACGTTAAGGACATATGGGACATCTAGGACGTCTGGGACGTCTAGGACGTTAAGGACATATGGGACATTTGGGACGCCTGGGACATTAGGGACATATGGTACATATGGGACATCTGGGACGCCTGGGACCTTAGGGACATATGGGACATATGGGACATCAGTTACGTCTAGGACGTTAGAGACATATGGGATATCTGGTACGTCTAGGATGTTAAGGACATATGGGACATCTATAATGTTTGGGATGTTAGGGACATATGGAACATCTGGGACGTCTGAGACGTTAGGGACATATGGGACATTTAGGACGTCTGGGACGTTAGGGACATATGCAACATCTAGGACGCCTGGGACATTAGGGACATATGAGACATATGGACCATCTGGGACGTCTGGGACGTTAGGGACATATAGGACATCTAGGACGTCTGGGACGTTAGGGACATATGGGACATCTAGGACGTCTGGGACGTCTGGGACGTTAGGGACATGCGGGACAGCTGGGACGTCTGGGAAGTTAGAAACATATGGGACATTTAGGACGTCTTGCACGTTAGGGACATATGGAATATCTAGGACGCCTGGGACATTAGGGACATATGAGACATATGGAACATCTGGGACGTCTGGGACGTTAGGGACATATAGGACATCTAGGACGTCTGGGACGTTAGGGACATATGGGACATCTAATACGTCTGGGACGTTAGGAACATGCGGGACAGCTGGGACGTCTGGGAAGTTAGAAACATATGGGACATTTAGGACGTCTTGCACGTTAGGGACATATGGAATATCTAGGACGCCTGGGACATTAGGGACATATGGGACATATGGGACATCTGGCACGTCTGGGACGTTGGGGACATATGGGACATCTGGGACGTCTGGGACGTTAACTACATATGGGACATTTGGGACGTCTGGGACGTTAGGGACATATGGGGCATTTAGGACGCCTGGGACGTTAGGGACATATTGGACATATGGGACATCTGAGACGCCTGGGATACTAGGGAGATATAAGACATTTGGGACATCTGAGACGTCTGGAACGTTAGGGACATATGGGACATCTGGGACGTCTGGGACGTTAAGGACATATGGGACATCTAGGACGTCTGGGACGTTAAGGACATATGGGACATCTGGGACGTCTGGGACGTTAGGGACATATGGGACATCTTGGACGTCTGAGACGTTAGGGACATACGGGACAGCTGAGACGTCTGGGACGTTAGGGATATATGGGACATTTAGGACGTCTGGGACGTCTGGGACGTTAAGGACATATGGGACATTTAGGAAGCCTGGGACATTAGGGACTTATGGGACATATGCGACATCGGCGACGTCTGGGACATTAAGGACATATAGAACATATGGGACATCTGGGACGTATGGGACGTTAAGGACATATGGGACATCTAGGACGTTTGGAACGTCTGGGACGTTAAGGACATATGGGACATTTAGGACGCCTGGGACATTAGAGACATATGGGACATATGGGACATCTGGCACGCCTGGGACATTAGGGACATATATGACATATGGGACATCTGGGACGTCTGGGACGTTAGGGACATATAGGACATCTAAGACGTCTGGGACGTTAAAGACATATGGGACATCTAGGACGTCAGGGACGTCTGGGACGTTAAGGACATGTGGGACATCTAGGACGTCTAGGACGTCTGGGACGTTAAGGACATATGGGACATTTAGGACGCCTGCGACATTAGGGACATATGGGACATCTGGGACGCCTGGGACGTTAAGGACATATGGGACATCTGAGACGTCTGGGACGTTAAGGACATATGGGACATTTAGGACGTCTGGGACGTCTGGGACGTTAAGGACATATGGGACATTTAGGACGCCTGGAACATTAGGGACATATGGGACGTATGGGACATCTGGGACGCCTGGGACATTAGGGACATATGGGCCATATGGGACATCTGGGACGTCTGGCACGTTAGGGACATATGGGACATCTGGGACGTTTGGGACGTTAAGGACATATGGGACATCTAGGACGTCTGGGAAGTCTGGGACGTTAAGGATATATGGGACATTTAGGACGCCTGGGACATTAGGGACATATGGGACATATGGGACATCTGTGACGTCTCGGACGTTAAGGACATATGGGACTTCTAGGACGTCTGGGACGTTAAGGACATATGGGACATTTAGGACGCCTGGGACATTAGGGACATATGGGACAAATGGGACATCTGGGACGCCTGGGACATTAGGGACATATGGGACATATGGGACATATGGGACATCTGGGACGTCTGGGACGTTAGGGACATATGGGACATCTGGGACGTCTGAAGCGTTAAGGACATAATATGGGACATGTAAGTCGTCTGGGACGTCTGGGACATTAGGGACATACGGGACAGTTGGGACGTCTGGGACGTTAGGAACATATGGGACATTTAGAACATCTGGGACGTTAGGGACATATAGAACATCTAGGACGCCTGGGACATTAAGGACATATGGGACATATGGGACATCTGGGACGTCTGGGACGTTAGGGAAATATGGGACATTTGGGACGTCTGAGACGTTAAGGACATATGGGACATCTAGAACGTCTGGTACGTCTGGATAGTTAAAGACATATGGGACATTTAGGACGCCTGGGTCATTAGGGACATATGGAACATATGGGACATCTGGGACGCCTGGGACATTAGGGACATATGGGACATATGGGACATCTGGGACGCCTGGGACATTAGGGACATATGGAACATATGGGACATCTGGGACGCCTGGGACATTAGAGATATATGGGACATATGGGACATCTGGGACGTCTGGGACGTTAGGGACATATGGGACATTCGGGATGTCTAGGACGTTAAGGACATATGGGACATCTAGGACGTCTGGGACGTCTGGGACGTTAAGGACGTATGGGACAGTTAGGACGCCTGGGACATTAGGGACATATGAGACATATGGGACATCTGGGACGCCTGGGACATTAGGGACATATGGGACATATGGGACATCTGGGACCTCTGGGACGTTAGGGACATATGGGGCATCTGGGACGTCTGGGACGTCAAGGACGTATGGGACATCTAGGACGTCTAGTACGTTAGGGACATATGGGACATCTGGGACGTCTGGGACGTTAGGGACATATGGGTCATCTGGGACGTCTGGGACATTAGGGACATATGGGATATATGGGACATCTGATACGTCTGGGACGTTAGGGACATATGAAACATCTGGGACGTCTGGGACGTTAGGGACATATGGGATATCTAGGACGTCTGGGACGTCTGGGACGTTAGGGACATACGGGACAGCTGGGACATGTGGGACGTTAGGGACATAGGGGGCATTTAGGACGTCTGGGACGTTAGGGACATATGGAACACTTAGGACGTCTGGGACATTAGGGACATATGGGACATATGGGACATCTGGGACGTCTGGGACGTTAAGGACATATGGGACGTCTAGGACGTCTGGGACGTTATGGACATATGGGACATATAGGACGTCTGGGACATCTGGGACGTTAAGGACATACGGGACAGCTGGGACGTCTGGGACGTTAGGGACATATGGGACATTTAGGACGTCTGAGTGGTTAGGGACAAATGGAACATCTAGGACGCCTGGAACATTAGGGACATATAGGACATATGGGACATCTGGGACGTCTGGGACGTTAGGGTCATATGAGACATCTGGGACGTCTGGGACGTTAAGGACATATGGGACATCTAGGACGTCTGGGACGTCTGGGACGTTAAGGACATATGAAACATTTAGGACGCCTGGGACATTAGGGACATATGGGACATATGGGATATCTGGGACGTCTGGGACGTTAGGGACATATGGGACATCTGGGACGTCTGGGACGTTAAGGACATATGGGACATCTAGGACGTCTGGGACGTCTGGGACCTTAAGGACATATGAAACATCTAGGACGCTTGAGACGTTAGGGACATATGGGACATCTGGGACGTTAAGGACATATGGGACAACTAGGACGTCTAGGACGTCTGGGACGTTAGAGACATATAGGACATCTGGGACGTCTGGGACGTCTGGGACCTTAAGGACATATGAGACATCTAGGACGCCTGAGACGTTAGGGACATATGGGACATCTGGGACGTTAAGGACATATGGGACATCTAGGACGTCTAGGACGTCTGGGACGTTAGAGACGTATAGAACGTCTAGGACGTCTGGGACGTTAGAGACATATAGGACATCTAGGACGTCTGGGACGTTAGGGACATATTGGATATCTAGGACGTCTAGGACGTCTGGGACGTTAGGAACATACTGGGGAGCTGGGACGTCTGGGACGTTAGGGACATATGGGACATTTAGGACGTCTGGGACGTTAGGGACATATGGAACATCTAAGACGCCTGGGACATTAGGGACATATAGGACATCTGGGACGTCTGGGACGTTAGGGACATATGGGACATCTGGGACGTCTAGGACGTTAAAGACATATGGGACATCTAGGACGTCTGGGACGTCTAGGACGTTAAGGACATATGGGACATTTGGGACGCCTGGGACATTAGGGATATATGTGACATATGGGACATCTGGGACGCCTGGGACATTAGGGACATATGGGACATATGGGACATCTGAGACGTCTGGGACGTTAAGGACATATGGGACATTTAGGACGCCTGGGACATTAGGGACATATAGGACATATGAGACATCTGGGACGTCTGGGACGTTAGGGACATATGGGACATCTGGGACGTCTAGGACGTTAAAGACATATGGGACATCTAGGACGTCTGGGACGTCTAGGACGTTAAGGACATATGGGACATTTGGGACGCCTGGGACATTAGGGATATATGTGACATATGGGACATCTGGGACGCCTGGGACATTAGGGACATATGGGACATATGGGACATCTGGGACGTCTGGGACGTTAAGGACATATGGGACATCTAGGACGTCTGGGACGTCTGGGACGTTAAGGACATATGAAACATTTAGGACGCCTGGGACATTAGGGACATATGGGACATATGGGATATCTGGGACGTCTGGGACGTTAGGGACATATGGGACATCTGGGACGTCTGGGACGTTAAGGACATATGGGACATCTAGGACGTCTGGGACGTCTGGGACCTTAAGGACATATGAACCATCTAGGACGCCTGAGACGTTAGGGACATATGGGACATCTGGGACGTTAAGGACATATGGGACAACTAGGACGTCTAGGACGTTTGGGACGTTAGAGACATATAGGACATCTGGGACGTCTGGGACGTCTGGGACCTTAAGGACATATGAGACATCTAGGACGCCTGAGACGTTAGGGACATATGGGACATCTGGGACGTTAAGGACATATTGGACATCTAGGACGTCTAGGACGTCTGGGACGTTAGAGACGTATAGAACGTCTAGGACGTCTGGGACGTTAGGAACATACTGGGCAGCTGGGACGTCTGGGACGTTAGGGACATATGGGACATTTAGGACGTCTGGGACGTTAGGGACATATGGAACATCTAAGACGCCTGGGACATTAGGGACATATAGGACATCTGGGACGTCTGGGACGTTAGGGACATATGGGACATCTGGGACGTCTAGGACGTTAAAGACATATGGGACATCTAGGACGTCTGGGACGTCTAGGACGTTAAGGACATATGGGACATTTGGGACGCCTGGGACATTAGGGATATATGTGACATATGGGACATCTGGGACTCCTGGGACATTAGGGACATATGGGACATATGGGACATCTGGGACGTCTGGGACGTTAAGGACATATGGGACATTTAGGACGCCTGGGACATTAGGGACATATAGGACATATGGGACATCTGGGACGTCTGGGACGTTAGGGTCATATGAGACATCTGGGACGTCTGGGACGTTAAGGACATATGGGACATCTAGGACGTCTGGGACGTCTGGGACGTTAAGGACATATGAAACATTTAGGACGCCTGGGACATTAGGGGCATATGGGACATATGGGATATCTGGGACGTCTGGGACGTCTGGGACGTTAAGGACATATGAAACATTTAGGACGCCTGGGACATTAGGGACATATGGGACATATGGGATATCTGGGACGTCTGGGACGTTAGGGACATATGAGACATCTGGGACGTCTGGGACGTTAGGGACATATGGAACATCTAAGACGCCTGGGACATTAGGGACATATAGGAGATCTGGGACGTCTGGACGTTAGGGACATATGGGACATCTGGGACGTCTAGGACGTTAAAGATATATGGGACATCTAGGACGTCTGGGACGTCTAGGACGTTAAGGACATATGGGACATTTGGGACGCCTGGGACATTAGGGATATATGTGACATATGGGACATCTGGGACGCCTGGGACATTAGGGACATATGGGACATATGGGACATCTGGGACGTCTGGGACGTTAAGGACATATGGGACATTTAGGACGTCTGGGACGTTAGGGACATATGGAACATCTAAGACGCCTGGGACATTAGGGACATATAGGACATCTGGGACGTCTGGGACGTTAGGGACATATGGGACATCTGGGACGTCTAGGACGTTAAAGACATATGGGACATCTAGGACGCCTGGGACGTCTAGGACGTTAAGGACATATGGGACATTTGGGACGCCTGGGACATTAGGGATATATGTGACATATGGGACATCTGGGACGCCTGGGACATTAGGGACATATGGGACATATGGGACATCTGGGACGTCTGGGACGTTAAAGACATATGGGACATTTAGGACGCCTGGGACATTAGGGACATATAGGACATATGGGACATCTGGGACGTCTGGGACGTTAGGGTCGTATGAGACATCTGGGACGTCTGGGACGTTAAGATCATATGGGACATCTAGGACGTCTGGGACGTCTGGGACGTTAAAAACATATGTCACATTTAGGACGCCTGGGACATTAGGGACTTATGGGACATATGGGACATCTGGGACGTCTGGGACGTTAGGGACATATGGGACATCTGGGACGTCTGGGACGTTAAGGACATATGGGACATCTAGGAAGTCTGGGACTATTGGGACCTTAAGGACATATGAGACATCTATGACGCCTGAGACGTTAGGGACATATGGGCCATCTGGGACGTCTGGGACGTTAAGGACATATGGGACAACTAGGACGTCTAGGACGTCTGAGTCTTTAGAAACATATAGGACATCTGGGACGTCTGGGACGTTAAGGACATATGGGACATCTAGGACGTCTGGGACGTCTGGGACGCTAGGGACATATAGGACATCTAAGACGTCTGGGACGTTAGGGACATATCGGACATCTAGGACGTCTAGGACGTCTGGGACGTTAGGAACATACGGGACAGCTGGGACGTCTGGGACGTTAGGGACATATGGGACATTTAGGACGTCTGGGACGTTAGGGACATATGGAACATCTAAGACGCCTGGGACATTAGGGACATATGGGACATCTGGGACGTCTAGGACGTTAAGGACATATGGGACATCTAGGACGTCTGTCACGTCTAGGACGTTAAGGACAATGGACATTTGGGACGCCTGGGACATTAGGGATATATGTGATATATGGGACATCTGGGACGCCTGGGACATTAGGTACATATGGGACATATGGGACATCTGGGACGTCTGGGACGTTAAGGACATATGGGACATTTAGGACGCCTGGAACATTAGGGACATATGGGATATCTGGGACGTCTGGGACGTTAAGGACATATGGGACATCTAGGAAGTCTAGGACGTTAAGGACATATGGGACATCTAGGACGTCTGGGACGTCTGGGACGTTAAGGACATACGGGACAGCTGAACGTCTGGGACGTTTTTCAGTATACGTTAACTACAGAAAATTTTATTGTACTACTATAACACCTGGCGTCGATCAAAATATAATAATTTTATACGTGGTCATCGTGCCAACACTAACACGTATTCAACAATTGGTTTAGAATTGATTGGAAAGGGTGTAAACAATGTAGGAGTGCATTTAGAGCTTATTTAGCCGTATAAAATTGCTATAATAAATTATTTTGCATCCAAAAAATTCAAGTTTAATAGTTTAGTATTAAGGTGCGTTTAGAACGTCTGAAAAGCACGTTTTTCAATATACGTTAACTACAGAAAATTTTATTGTACTACTATAACACCTGGCGTCGATCAAAATATAATAATTTTATACGTGGTCATCGTGCCAACGCTGACACGTACTCAACAATTGGTTTAGAATTGATTGGAAAGGTTGTAAACAATGTAGGAGTTCATTTAGAACATATTTAACCATATAAAATTGCTATATTAAATTATCTTGCATCCAAAAATTTAAGTTTAACAGTTTAGTATTAAGGTGCGTTTAGAACGTCTGAAAAGCACGTTTTTCAATATACCTTAACTACAGAAAATTTTATTGTACTACTATAACACCTGGCGTCGATCAAAATATAATAATTTTATACGTGGTCATCGTGCCAACACTAACACGTACTTAACAATTGGTTTAGAATTGATTGGAAAGGTTGTAAACAAAGTAGGAGTGCATGTAGAGCTTATTTAGCCATATAAAATTCTTATATTAAATTATTTTGCATCCAAAAAATTCAAGTTTAATAGTTTAGTATTAAGATGCGTTAGAACGTCTGAAAAGCACGTTTTTCAATATACGTTAACTACAGAAAATTTTATTGTACTACTATAACACCTGGCATCGATCAAAATATAATAATGATTGGAAAGGTTGTAAACAATGTAGGAGTGCATTTAGAGCTTATTTAGACATATAAAATTGCTATATTAAATTATTTTGCATCAAAAAATTCAAGTTTAATAGTTTAGTATTAAGGTGCGTTAGAACGTCTGAAAAGCACGTTTTTCAATATACGTTAACTACAGAAAATTTTATTGTACTACTATAACACCTGGCATCGATCAAAATATAATAATGATTGGAAAGGTTGTAAACAATGTAGGAGTGCATTTAGAGCTTATTTAGACATATAAAATTGCTATATTAAATTATTTTGCATCCAAAAAATTCAAGTTTAATAGTTTAGTATTAAGGTGCGTTAGAACGTCTGAAAAGCACGTTTTTCAATATACGTTAACTACAGAAAATTTTATTTTACTACTATAACACCTGGCGTCGATCAAAATATAATAATTTTATACGTGGTCATCGTGCCAACGCTAACACGTACTCAACAATTGGTTTAGAACTGATTGAAAAGGTTGTAAACAATGTAGGAGTGCATTTAGAGCTTATTTAGCCATATTAAATTGCTATATTAACCCTCGTAGCCCACCTGGGATCTTTTTTTGACTCCACGCGCTGTAGAATGTAGTTTTCTTATGTTTAAATTTGGTCTATTGTCTTGAAACCCTAAATATGCTTCTATCGAACTCCATAGGAGAGGATCATATTATTTTTTGTTGCTAAATTGTTATAGAAAAATATTTATACCGCAAAATATGCGCTTGGGGTCAATTTTTACCCCAGGTGGGTTACATGAGATAAAATTTTAATTTGTTTAGCCTTAGTTTTTAGGCTCCGAAATACGTTTTTATGTAAGGTAGAATAATGTGCAGCACCAACTCGCAGTTGTTCACGTTTCTACAAGTTGTGACACGTTAGTTGCGTGGTAAAACTGCGTACTGCTAGTGTTTATAAATATAGCTCTCTGTCTCTGGGATAAACCTCAATTACAGTTTGACTGAGCTTGTCAGTACATACAAAAATACAACAGGAAGATGTCGTTTTTTATTAGAACTAGGTGAGGAGCTAGTAAAACCGGAAATAAAAAGAAGAATTAACTTACTTTTGCAATACAAGAACGTCGACAATCCAAAAAATAAACGGGGAAGGTGTAAGATTTGTCACGACTAGATAAAAATACAAATATTTTGTGTGACATGTGCAATAATTTTGTATCTAAGGAGCACATTGAAACGTGCACATTGTGTTTTACATGTTCAAGTTTAACGTCAGAAGACAGTGACCCAAAATAAAGCGTATAACTTAATATTTTATTAATTTGATTAAATTACCATATAATCTATCTTTTATAATGTTTATATTACTTGTTATAGTTTATTTAGAAATGTACTTACCAATGAATACCTTGAAACGTCAGAACTAACTTTTTATTAGAGTGAATTGCATAATTTTAAGTTGGGGTCAGAAATTACCCCAGGTGGGCAGTATGTAATATTAAAGCAGGTGGGCTACGAGGGTTAAATTATTTTGCATCCAAAAAATTTAAGTTAAACAGTTTAGTATTAAGGTGCGTTAGAACGTCTGAAAAGCACGTTTTTCAATATACGTTAACTACAGAAAATTTTATTGTACTACTATAACACCTGGCGTCGATCAAAATATTATAATTTTATACGTGGTCATCGTGCCAACACTAACACGTACTCAACAATTGATTTAGAATTGATTGGAAAGGTTGTAAACAATGTAGGAGTGCATTTAGAGCTTACTTAGCCATATAAAATTGCTATATTAAATTATTTTGCATCCAAAAAATTCAAGTTTAATAGTTTAGCATTAAGGTGCGTTAGAACGTCTGAAAAGCACTTTTTTCAATATACGTTAACTACAGAAAATTTTATTGTACTACTATAACACATGGTGTCGATCAAAATATAATAATTTTATACGTGGTCATCGTGCCAACGCTAACACGTACTCAACAATTGGTTTAGAATTGATTGAAATGGTTGTAAACAATGTAGGAGTGCATTTAGAGCTTATTTAGCCATATAAAATTGCCATATTAATTTATTTTGCATCCAAAATTCAAGTTTAATAGTTTAGTATTAAGGTGCGTTAGAACGTCTGAAAAGCACTTTTTTCAATATACGTTAACTACAGAAAATTTTATTGTACTACTATAACACCTGGCGTCGATCAAAATATAATCATTTTATACGTGGTCATCGTGCCAACACTAACACGTACTCAACAATTGGTTTAGAATTGATTGGAAAGGTTGTAAACAATGTAGGAGTGCATTTAGAGCATATTTAGCCATATAAAATTGCCATATTAAATTATTTTGCATCCAAAAAATTCAAGTTTAATAGTTTAGTATTAAGGTGCGTTAGAACGTCTGAAAAGCACGTTTTTCAATATACGTTACCTACAGAAAATTTTATTGTACTACTATAACACCTGGCGTCGATCAAAATATAATAATTTTATACGTGGTCATCGTGTCAACGCTAACACGTACTCAACAATTGGTTTAGAATTGATTGAAATGGTTGTAAACAATGTAGGAGTGCATTTAGAGCTTATTTAGCCATATAAAATTGCCATATTAATTTATTTTGCATCCAAAAATTCAAGTTTAATAGTTTAGTATTAAGGTGCGTTAGAACGTCTGAAAAGCACTTTTTTCAATATACGTTAACTACAGAAAATTTTATTGTACTACTATAACACCTGGCGTCGATCAAATATAATAATTTTATACGTGGTCATCGTGTCAACGCTAACACGTACTCAACAATTGGTATAGAATGATTGAAATGGTTGTAAACAATGTAGGAGTGCATTTAGAGCTTATTTAGCCATATAAAATTGCATATTAATTTATTTTGCATCCAAAAATTCAAGTTTAATAGTTTAGTATTAAGGTGCGTTAGAACGTCTGAAAAGCACTTTTTTCAATATACGTTAACTACAGAAAATTTTATTGTACTACTATAACACCTGGCGTCGATCAAAATATAATAATTTTATACGTGGCCATCGTGCCAACACTAACACGTACTCAACAATTGGTTTAGAATTGATTGGAAGGGTTGTAAACAATGTAGGAGTGCATTTAGAGCTTGTTTAGCCATATAAAATTGCTATATTAAATTATTTGTATCTAAAAAATTCATGTTTAATAGTTTAGTATTAAGGTGCGTTAGAACGTCTGAAAAGCACGTTTTTCAATATACGATAACTACAGAAAATTTTATTGTACTACTATAACACCCGGCGTCGATCAAAATATAATAATTTTATACGTGGTCATCGTGCCAACACTAACACGTACTCAACAATTGGTTAGAATTGATTGGAAAGGTTGTAAACAATGTAGGGGTGCATTTAGAGCTTATTTAGCCATATAAAATTGCCATATTAAATTATTTTGCATCCAAAAAATTCAAGTTTAATAGTTTAGTATTAAGGTGCGTTAGAACGTCTGAAAGCACGTTTTTCAGTATACGTTAACTACAGAAAATTTTATTGTACTACTATAACACCTGGCGTCGATCAAAATATAATAATTTTATACGTGGTCATCGTGCCAACACTAACACGTACTCAACAATTGGTTTAGAATTGATTGGAAAGGTTGTAAACAATGTAGGAGTGCATTTAGAGCTTATTTAGCCATATAAAATTACTATATTAAATTATTTTGCATCCATAAAATTCAAGTTTAATAGTTTAGCATTAAGGTGCGTTAGAACGCCTGAAAAGCACTTTTTTCAATATACGTTAACTACAGAAAATTTTATTGTACTACTATAACACCTGGCGTCGATCAAAATATAATAATTTTATACGTGGTCATCGTGCCAACACTAACACGTACTCAACAATTGGTTTAGAATTGATTGAAAGGTTGTAAACAATGTAGGAGTGCATTTAGAGCTTATTTGGCCATATAAAATTGATATATTAAATTATTTTGCATCCAAAAAATTCAAGTTTAATAGTTTAGTATTAAGGTGCGTTAGAACGTCTGAAAAGCACTTTTTTCAATATACGTTAACTACAGAAAATTTTATTGTACTACTATAACACCTGGCGTCGATCAAAATATAATAATTGTATACGTGGTAATCGTGCCAACACCAACAAGTGCTCAACAATTGGTTTAGAATTGATTGGAAAGGTTGTAAACAATGTAGGAGTGCATTTAGAGCTTATTTAGCCATATAAAATTGCCATATTAAATTATTTTGCATCCAAAAAATTCAAGTTTAATAGTTTAGTATTAAGGTGCGTTAGAACGTCTGAAAAGCACGTTTTTCAATATACGTTAACTACAGAAAATTTTATTGTGCTACTATAACACCTGGCGTCGATCAAAATATAATAATTTTATACGTGGTCATCGTGCCAACACTAACACGTATTCAACAATTGTTTAGAATTGATTGGAAAGGTTGTAAACAATGTAGGAGTGCATTTAGAGCTTATTTAGCCGTATAAAATTGCTATAATAAATTATTTTGCATCCAAAAAATTCAAGTTTAATAGTTTAGTATTAAGGTGCGTTAGAACGTCTGAAAAGCACGTTTTTCAATATACGTTAACTACAGAAAATTTTATTGTACTACTATAACACCTGGCGTCGATCAAAATATAATAATTTTATACGTGGTCATCGTGCCAACGCTGACACGTACTCAACAATTGCTTTAGAATTGATTGGAAAGGGGAAAGGTTGTAAACAATGTAGGAGTTCATTTAGAACATATTTAGACATATAAAATTGCTATATTAAATTATTTTGCATCCAAAAAATTCAAGTTTAATAGTTTAGTATTAAGGTGCGTTAGAACGTCTGAAAAGCACGTTTTTCGATATACGTTAACTACACAAAATTTTATTGTACTACTATAACACCTGGCATCGATCAAAATATAATAATGATTGGAAAGGTTGTAAACAATGTAGGAGTGCATTTAGAGCTTATTTAGATATATAAAATTGCTATATTAAATTATTTTGCATCCAAAAAATTCAAGTTTAATAGTTTAGTATTAAGGTGCATTAGAACGTCTGAAAAGCACGTTTTTCAATATACGTTAACTACAGAAAATTTTATTTTACTACTATAACACCTGGCGTCGATCAAAATATAATAATTTTATACGTGGTCATCGTGCCAACGCTAACACGTACTCAACAATTGGTTTAGAACTGATTGGAAAGGTTGTAAACAATGTAGGAGTGCATTTAGAGCTTATTTAGCCATATTAAATTGCTATATTAACCCTCGTAGCCCACCTGGGGTCTTTTTTTGACTCCACGCGCTGTAGAATGTAGTTTTCTTATGTTTAAATTTGGTCTATTGTCTTGAAACCCTAAATATGCTTCTATCGAACTCCATAGGAGAGGATCATACTATTTTTTGTTGCTAAATTGTTATAGAAAAATATTTATACCGCAAAATATGCGCTTGGGGTCAATTTTTACCCCAGGTGGGTTACATGAGATAAAATTTTAATTTGTTTAGCCTTAGTTTTTAGGCTCCGAAATACGTTTTTATGTAAGGTAGAATAATGTGCAGCACCAACTCGCAGTTGTTCACGTTTCTACAAGTTGTGACACGTTAGTTGCGTGGTAAAACTGCGTACTGCTAGTGTTTATAAATATAGCTCTCTGTCTCTGGGATAAACCCTCAATTACAGTTTGACTGAGCTTGTCAGTACATACAAAAATACAACAGGAAGATGTCGTTTTTTATTAGAACTAGGTGAGGAGCTAGTAAAACCGGAAATAAAAAGAAGAATTAACTTACTTTTGCAATACAAGAACGTCGACAATCCAAAAAATAAACGGGGAAGGTGTAAGATTTGTCCACGACTAGATAAAAATACAAATATTTTGTGTGACATGTGCAATAATTTTGTATCTAAGGAGCACATTGAAACGTGCACATTGTGTTTTACATGTTCAAGTTTAACGTCAGAAGACAGTGACCCAAAATAAAGGCGTATAACTTAATATTTTATTAATTTGATTAAATTACCATATAATCTATCTTTTATAATGTTTATATTACTTGTTATAGTTTATTTAGAAATGTACTTACCAATGAATACCTTGAAACGTCAGAACTAACTTTTTATTAGAGTGAATTGCATAATTTTAAGTTGGGGTCAGAAATTACCCCAGGTGGGCAGTATGTAATATTAAAGCAGGTGGGCTACGAGGGTTAAATTATTTTGCATCCAAAAAATTTAAGTTAAACAGTTTAGTATTAAGGTGCGTTAGAACGTCTGAAAAGCACGTTTTTCAATATACGTTAACTACAGAAAATTTTATTGTACTACTATAACACCTGGCGTCGATCAAAATATAATAATTTTATACGTGGTCATCGTGCCAACACTAACACGTACTCAACAATTGATTTAGAATTGATTGGAAAGGTTGTAAACAATGTAGGAGTGCATTTAGAGCTTATTTAGCCATATAAAATTGCTATATTAAATTATTTTGCATCCAAATAATTCAAGTTTGATGGTTTAGCATTAAGGTGCGTTAGAACGTCTGAAAAACACGTTTTTCAATATACGTTAACTACAGAAAATTTTATTGTACTACGATAACACCTAGCGTCGATCAAAATATAATAATTTTATACGTGGTCATCGTGCCAACATTAACACGTACTCAACAATTGGTTTAGAATTGATTGGAAAGGTTGTAAATAATGTAGGAGTGCATTTAGAGCTTATTTAGCCATATAAAATTGCCATATTAAATTATTTTGCATCCAAAAAATTCAAGTTTGATGGTTTAGCATTAAGGTGCGTTAGAACGTCTGAAAAGCACGTTTTTCAATATACGTTAACTACAGAAAATTTTATTGTACTACGATAACACCTAGCGTCGATCAAAATATAATAATTTTATACGTGGTCATCGTGCCAACATTAACACGTACTCAACAATTGGTTTAGAATTGATTGGAAAGGTTGTAAACAATGTAGGAGTGCATTTAGAGCTTATTTAGCCATATAAAATTGCCATATTAAATTATTTAACATCCAAAAAATTCAAGTTTAATAGTTTAGTATTAAGGTGCGTTAGAACGTCTGAAAAGCACGTTTTTCAATATACGTTAACTACAGAAAATTTTATTGTACTACTATAACACCTGGCGTCGATCAAAATATAATAATTTTATACGTGGTCATCGTGCCAACACTAACACGTACTCAACGATTGGTTTAGAATTGATTGGAAAGGTTGTAAACAATGTAGAAGTGCATTTAGAGCTTATTTAGCCATATAAAATTGCCATATTAAATTATTTTGCATCCAAAAAATTCAAGTTTAATAGTTTAGTATTAAGGTGCGTTAGAACGTCTGAAAAGCACTTTTTGCAATATACGTTAACTACACAAAATTTTATTGTACTACTATAACACATGGCGTCGATCAAAATATAATAATTTTATACGTGGTCATCGTGCCAACGCTAACACGTACTCAACAATTGGTTTAGAATTGATTGAAATGGTTGTAAACAATGTAGGAGTGTGAACAGATTCGCCTGGAGGCTGTGGAAATCAGGCGTCCGTTACGTTATTTTGCTGGTTCCATCCCTTATGTTAAGCGCAGAACTGAGACAGCAGTTTCCGCTTTAAGACAGCTTAGTCATGCCACTTAACGGGATGATAATTCGTCACTGTGTGAGATGCAGCCTCACATCCCTTAATTATTTATAGGCTTGGACCCACAGCGACGCAGTAAGTGAATCTAACAAGTAAATGCAGACTGGTTTATTACAAAAATAATTGTTCTATATATACAAACAAATTTGCTTAGATCATAGTAATATACAAAGTTCATTTCTAATAACAGGTGCAATGTATTATATTTAGTAGGTTAATTTACTAGTATTGCAAAACAATACTCAGCGGTTTTGCTTCCGTGATATGATATGGACTCCATGAACTCGAGCGTCTTTTATGCTGAGCTGCGATTGTAGGCATTTAAACCTTGTCACGGCCTTGCGTAATTGTGTACGCGAAGCCGTGTAAAAATGCTAAGCGGCGACTGCGAGGTGTTTAAACTTGACTGTGAGTAGGTCGCCGCGCTTGCATAATGCAATATTGCGTTTTTGGTGGCTTTTAACTTTTAGAATGTTTCGTAAAATTTAAATGAATAATTATAAATTTATATCTGGTTAATCTGTTAAAGACAAGATTAAACATATTGCCAATTTTAAGCCACAAAAAAGCAAACCGATAAATTATATTGTTTCTTCGAGATTGAGCGTTTTGAGAGGATATTCTTCTGCCTGGGGTTGTGCGGGTGGTGGCTTCCTTCGTGTTATTCGTTGCCGAATGTAGTAGATAGCTCCTAGTAGGGCAGCGGTTCCCAAAAGGCTGCCTGTGACCCCAATAGACAGGTGAGAATGATGTCGGATGGCTTTCCAGGTGAAGTTTTTTATATGCTCCTGGAAATCTAACTGCGATGCTTGTAGGTCTTCGAAGTGGTCTGACTGAGTTAGTACAGGTTCCTCTGCGATTTCTGAAAATGAGTTTGTTGTGATTGGGTTGGTAATATTGATACTGATAGCCTTGGAGTATCCAGCCAGGATCTTGTATTTTCTGTTGTGCCTTGGGGTTAATGTATTCCTCGCAGTTTGGATGATGCAATCCGATGAAATTTGAATGACACCTGTAGTGTTGACGGTGACTTCTTCCCTGTTTCCACTACAAGTGATTGCTATACGGGTTGGCTTACTGACTACAAATAGCCAGGTGTTTTCCATGTATAATTGTTTCCAAATAATGGACTGGATGCGATGTCTTCGTAGGAGACATTGACTGGTTTCTACTCGGTGATATATATCGTCAATGATGCAGTTTGGGTTGTTTTCAATTCCTTTAACTACCGTTGGACTGCAAACATAGGTAGTGGGAGAAATTTGTAGCTCTTCTTTGAATTCTTCATCTGTTTCGTGGAAGTACATTTGTAGGTTGTAATCCACAGCGAAGATTCCTTTCGGCACATCGATCATCCAGTAGGATCCATTGCTGATTTGGAGAGGAATTGGTGTCACTTTAATTAAGGAGTATTCCGTTTTTTCCACTATGATGAAATACCCTTGGACGTTGATGTAGATGTCGTCATGCCCAATGTCAACCTTTAGAATTGGCGTTGGTAATATCTCCAAATTTGGTGAAAGTTTACTGGTTGCATTAGCGAGGATCTGTTTAATTTGAGCAGGTGTTATTAGCTCGTACAGATTACCTTGCTGGAAGTGAACGTTTAAGATGTGAATATGGTAGTTGCACAGTTCACTAATTACATTTGTGGCGACTTGGTACACACTGATGATGTGAATATTTAGTCGGTTGGAGTCGGTTGCTTTATACCATTTGTCCATGTTGTTAATGGCCCGGATTCCTTGGTTTAATTTTTCTTGGAAATGTTCCAGCTTCTTGTCGATTCGTTCTTCGGTTTCATTAAACCTGGAAAGTGCTGATAGCAAGAATTTGGATTGTTGACTGTCCATTTTTATTAGTTCCTGTTGATTCTTGTCTAGCCTGTCTATATCTTGATAGACTTCATCGTTGACTCCAAAAATTGATGTTAATACTGTGCCAAGGACTCCTCTTTTTTCTCGTCTTGTTATTATTTCTTCCATACCATCTCTAATCCATTCCATATGCTTTTTTTGTTCCAGAAGATGATGCACCAGTGTCTTGCATAATGTGTCTTCGGACAGTTCTTTTGCAGAGTCGCAGAGATTGTCGAATTTGTCTACCATGTCTGTGACTGTTTCGAAGTCTTCTTCGATCTTCCCCCTCTCGAACTGGATTTCGATCCGGAATGTTCCTCTCTCAATCTTCCCGTGTCCAATGTGTTCTACATAGTACCCGCTGTCTGGTTTTTGGATATTAAATTCTGCTTTACTTAATGTATTGGTGGTAAGAAGGGTAAAGATGAGTAACAGCAGTTTCCATTTGGACGCGACAGATTTCCTTGGTGCTGGGGATGATCGTGTCTGGATAATGTTAGTTGAAATTTTATCTTCTGCCTCTGGTTCCTGCGATTCCTCGGTAGTTGCTGGTAATGGAATGATGCTGCCTATGGATCGTTTTAGCTGATGTCCTCCTGATTTCTGGAGCGTCACTACTCGTACTGATCCATCGGCTGCTGGATGAGTTGCAGTGACTCTTGCTAAAGGCCACTTACTAGGATTGATACTATCTTCTTTGATTAACACTAAATCTCCAACTTTAGTGTTCTCCAATGGTTTCTTCCATTTGTTTCGTTGCTGTAGTCCATGAAGGTAGTCCGAGCTCCATGATTTCCAAAAATCTTGCTTGATCTTTTGGATTATCCTCCAACGATTCGATAGATTTGAAGATATTGGAGTGTTGATTGGGTCTGGTGGCGATATGATTTCCCTCCCTATTAGGAAATGGCCTGGCGTCAGAGCAGTTGTGTCCTCAATATCGTTGCCTTGTGGACATAGAGGACGTGAGTTTAGGCAGGCCTCAATTTGGCAGAGAAGAGTTGTTAACTCTTCAAAGGTGAGAGTAGCGTGGCCAATAGTTCTCTTCAGATGATGCTTCATTGATTTTACCCCTGCTTCCCATATCCCTCCGAAGTGAGGGGCTATTGGAGGGATGAAGTGCCATTGGGTACCACCGGTTGCTAAGGTTTCTTGGACAACTGGGCCTTCAATTGTTTGGCGGGTCTCCTTGTCCAACACTTTTCTTGCGCCAACGAAGTTTGTTCCGTTGTCGCTGTATAGGTGTGCACAGCGTCCTCTTCGGGCAGTAAACCTCCTGAAGACTGCTAGGAAGCTGTTGGTTGTCATGTCGCTGACGGCCTCTAGGTGGATTGCCTTGGTTGATAGACAGACAAAAACAGCAATGTACCCTTTGTGCGAAGAATGCCCTCTTCCCTTGGATGTTCGGATCTGTATTGGGCCGGCGTAGTCCACTCCGGAATGGAAGAATGGAGAAGTTGAATTCACTCTGGTTGATGGAAGATTTCCCATCAGTTGCTGTGCTGCCTCTGCTTTGTATCGTAGACATCGGAAACACTTCTGGATGCTGGAGCTGACTGCTTTCTTCGCGTTGATGATCCAATATTTTCTTCGGATATATGAGAGAGTGAGTTGGGTGCCACCGTGCAGCGTGCGTAGATGCGCCTCTTGGATTATTAGTTTGGAAATATGACTGGAGTACGGGAGTATGATTGGGTGTTTTTCATTGAAGGACAAGGTGGAATTTTCTAATCTTCCTCCAACACGGATTATTCCATGCTGATCGATGAAGGGATTGAGGTTGGCAAGCTTGTTACTGGAACTCACATATTTGTTCTGCCGGAGTTGAGATCCTGTTGCCCTCAGAATAGTATCACTTCCTTGGATGACCTTAACGAGTAGGAGGATGGTGTCGTCCATTTCCTTCACTGATAGGCATCCTGATTGAGTGGGAAGTCGCTTACACTTGTTGATGAATCTTCGGCAATGTGACATGACTCGTACCATTCTTGTTAGAGAAGAAAAACGATGAACGACTTCGTTCTCGTCTTGATGAATGGTAGTTTGATGCACAGTGTAACTTCTTGCTTCTTCCTCGGTGGTTGCGGTGTCTGGTTGACACGGCCATGAACTCTTGTTAACTAGCCAGCTCGGTCCGTCCCACCATAGGAGATGATTCTTTAGTTTTTCTCGACTAGTGCCTCGGGAGATGACGTCTGCAGGATTCTCTTCGGATTTGACGTGGTTCCAATGTTGAGCCGGAATTAGATTGTTGATTTCGGCTACTCGATTCGCGACGAACGTCTTCCATCGTACCGGGTCTCCTTTTATCCATCCTAATGTAACCATGGAGTCGGTCCAGGCGAAGATAGACACCTTAGGAAGGTCTAATGCTGCAATTACCCTTTGAAGTAGATTGGAAAGGAGTACTGCTGCGCAGAGTTCCAGTCTTGGTAATGTCGTCTTGGCTCGGGCTGGTGCCACCTTGGATTTGGCTATTAATAAGGATACCTTGACTTGGCCGGATGATGTGGTGACTCTGGTATAAATCGCGGCCCCGAAAGCTCTTTCGGAGGCGTCACAGAATCCATGCAGCTCTACTAGAGATTCCCTTTTGATAAACAACCACCTTGGTAAGGTAATTTCTTCCACTGCCTTGAGTTGAGACCTGAGCGTCTCCCATTTGCCTTGGATATTTTCAGACACTGGGTCATCCCATTTGATATTTTCGAGCCATAGTTCTTGGATGAGTAGCTTGGCAGTGATGATGACGGGTGCTAACCATCCCAATGGGTCGAAAATTTTGGCAACTTCGGATAGTATGGTGCGTTTGGTGGATTCCTGTTGCTTAACGTCTACCTTAAAACAGAAAACATCTTCATATGGAGACCAGTGAATGCCCAAGGACTTTTTTACGCCGTCTTCACTTATTTCGAGGTATGTTTGTTCCTTTAACTCTTCTGGGAGTTCTTGAATGATGGCTGACTCATTACTGCACCATTTATGTAGAGTAAAGCCTCCACGCTTTAGTAAGGAAATGAGCTGACCTTGTTGTTGGATCGCTTCTTCCACAGTGTCGGCCCCAGAAAGCACGTCGTCCACGTAGAAATCTTTCTTCACTGCTTCTGAAGCTAATGGAAATGAGACCTTTTCGTCCTCTGCGAGTTGATGCAAGGTTCGAATGGCAAGATAGGGAGCTGATGCGGTTCCATAAGTGACGGTGCACAGCTTATATTCCCTGATTGGCTGTGATTTGTCGAATCTCCATAGGACTCTTTGGTACTCCTGGTCTTGGTTGTTCATTCTGATTTGTCGGTACATTTTTTCAATGTCTGCAGAAAAAACAATCCTGTGTGTTCTCCATCGAAGTAGAATGTCGACCAGTTCTTGCTGAAGTTTCGGTCCAGCGTACATCATCTCATTTAAGGATTTTCCGTGAGAGGCCTTGCTAGAGGCATCGAAAACGACACGAAGCCTGGTTGATGAACTTGCTTCTCGGATGACGCCATGGTGGGGAATGTAATACTTGCCGTTATTCTCATCTTCCTTTGCCACCTTTTCCATATGTCCTAAATCCAAGTATTCTTGCATGAATTTCTTGTATTGGACTGCTAGATCTTGATCTTGTCCTAATTTCTTCTCCAGATGTATGAATCGTGCCAAGGCTGAGGGTTTGGACCTTCCAATGTGTACTGGAGTTTGTTTGAATGGAATCCTTACTACGTATCTTCCATCTACGTCTCGCTGGACTGTGTCTGTGAATTTATTTTCACATACCTGATCATCTGGGGAAAGTTTCCTTTGAGGAGAAGCCTCTTCAATGTTCCAGAATTTCTGCAACTGCTCATCCTCTTCAATTTTGGCAACCATGGTGTTGACCTTAAGGCTGGTGGGAGGTCGTCTTCCAATGGTTCCTGATAAGATCCATCCCAATTCGGTATTCTGTCCTAGGATGCCATCTTTGGATTTCTTGATTCCCTCGAGAATTATTTGGGAATATTCTTCAGCGCCTAGAAGTATATCTATGGGGCCAGGTCGGTTGAAGGTTGGATCGGCGATGAAGACATGTTTCCAGGCATCCATTTTTATGTTCGGAATGGGTGATGAAGGCATGGTTTTTGTAAGTTTGGGAAGTACCAGTAAAGTAACAGGTAAGGAAAATTTACTTGGAAATCTTGGCGTAATCAAACCTGTGATTTTCCATTTTGCGACTTTTGTTTCGCTGTTCCCAATTCCGGAGATTTCTGCTCGAACCTTGGTCCTGGGTAACGCTAATAATTCGGCTGCGGCTTCGGTGATGAAGGAACCTTGAGACCCTGGATCTATCAAGACCCTCAAGAGATGAGTCATCCCGGATGCTGCCTTAACTTGAACCGTTGCTGTGGCCAGTAGCACTTGGCTCTTCTTTGCGCCTAGGTTGGCGGCAATGATTGTGGGTTTTGGCTTCTTCTCTGGAGCGTTGGAGGTCTGCATGGCTGCTGCGTGAGAAAACGTCTTCATCTTCGGAGCAGGTATCGGCTTTGATGGCGGCTGTGCCTTGTGAAGCAGAGTATGGTGTGGAAAGCGGCAGATTTTGCAGTTATAATACGAACGACATTGTATATTAGAATCGTGTCGCAAACATCGAAAGCACAATCGGTAGGTTCTTACCACTTCTTGCTTTTCGTGGGTGGAGAGCCTCTGGAATTGACCACAGTTATCGATGTAATGATCCCCATTGCACATCTTGCAGTTGAGATATCCGGCAGCGTAATTTTTCTGTGGCTTGTCCTGAGTTGGTTTTCGAGCTCCATCAATAGATTCCAAGGATTGGAACCGCATTTGTAAGAAGGCCATTAGAGTTTGGTGATCCTGAACTTCATTTGGGCACTGAAGCGACTGCTCATATAATTTGTTAGTTTCAGGATCCCATTTTCGAGTAATAACTCGGTTAATCCACGGACCCCAGCTGTCGGTGGAAATGCCCAAATTTTTGATTGCTTCCACACATTCCTTAGTGGAGTCATGCAATCTTTTCAACCCTTGGGCTGATTCCTTGGAGAGGACCGGCTGATCGAAGATGGTGTCTAGCAATTTGGTTAGAATAAGGCGATTATTTTGATACCTTTGGTGCAGCAAATTCCAAGCGGTGTTGTAGTTGGCTTGAGTCACTGCGAGATGCTGGATTAGTCGGCTGGGCTCTCCCTTGACATGCGTTTTTAAATACTGCATTTTGATGACATCATCCATGTTTTGGTTGTCATCTACTAATTTGGTGAATAGGTCCTTAAAAGTGGCCCATTCCTCATAATTTCCCTCGTATATGGGGATTTTAACTTGAGGAAGCGAGATGGCTGATGCTTGCTCGTTCCTTGTTGGTGCTTGTAACAAATTAATTAAATTTCGGTACCTGTCTTTCAACGTAGTAAATTCAGGACTGAAGTGCGTCTGGTTTGAATCCATCTCGTTAGACATGACTTCTTCGTCCATCTCGATCACCCGGTCCCATTCTTCCTTTAATTCCCTCTTTGTGATGGCGGGCCTTCCGAGTGCTTGTTCCAGTTCGGCGTCGTCCAAAGATTGCTTAAAATTCTGCATCCGAATCTGCAGTTTTCGGATACGAACCTTTTGCTCGGGATTTACAACTGTTTCCTCTCGCCTCCTAGTTTCAGAGGGGTCGGGATTTTCAGTTGCCTTTAAACAGCTCTGCAAATAACTTTTTGCTTCGCAGTAGATGGCTTTAATTTGTTCGTAATACCCTGTGGTAAAATAATTATGTGTAGGAATACTTAGCTGCACCATTTTGGCGTGATTTTTGGTCACGGCGTTCCAAGTTTCGTCCAGCGTCTTGTTTCGGCTGGCGATGTAAGCTTCTGTTTTTCGGCTGGCAGGGTCCTTTTTGCTGTTGGAAAATACCTGCGTGATCTTCTGGCCGAGTTCTTCTTGGGCGACAGCTAGCTGATTGAATTCCTCCATATTGTTTGCCATTTTCGGGGAACCGGGTGGGTTGGTAGATGTTGTTTTCTTCTCGGGATGTACCTCTTCTTAGTTGTAGACAGATCCGGCTCGAAGGACCATGAACAGATTCGCCTGGAGGCTGTGGAAATCAGGCGTCCGTTACGTTATTTTGCTGGTTCCATCCCTTATGTTAAGCGCAGAACTGAGACAGCAGTTTCCGCTTTAAGACAGCTTAGTCATGCCACTTAACGGGATGATAATTCGTCACTGTGTGAGATGCAGCCTCACATCCCTTAATTATTTATAGGCTTGGACCCACAGCGACGCAGTAAGTGAATCTAACAAGTAAATGCAGACTGGTTTATTACAAAAATAATTGTTCTATATATACAAACAAATTTGCTTAGATCATAGTAATATACAAAGTTCATTTCTAATAACAGGTGCAATGTATTATATTTAGTAGGTTAATTTACTAGTATTGCAAAACAATACTCAGCGGTTTTGCTTCCGTGATATGATATGGACTCCATGAACTCGAGCGTCTTTTATGCTGAGCTGCGATTGTAGGCATTTAAACCTTGTCACGGCCTTGCGTAATTGTGTACGCGAAGCCGTGTAAAAATGCTGAGCGGCGACTGCGAGGTGTTTAAACTTGACTGTGAGTAGGTCGCCGCGCTTGCATAATGCAATATTGCGTTTTTGGTGGCTTTTAACTTTTAGAATGTTTCGTAAAATTTAAATGAATAATTATAAATTTATATCTGGTTAATCTGTTAAAGACAAGATTAAACTGGGACGTTAGAGACGTATAGGACGTCTGGGACGTCTGGGACGCTAGCGACATATAGGACATCTAGGACGGCTAGGACGTTAGGGACATATTGGACATCTAGGACGTCTAGGACGTTTGGGACGTTAGGCACATACAGGACAGCTGGGACGTCTGGGACGTTAGGGACATATGGGACATTTAGGACGTCTGGGACGTTAGGGACATATGAAACATCTAAGACGCTTGGGACATCTGGGACGTCGAGGACGTTAAAGACATATGGGACATCTAGGACGTCTGAGACGTCTAGGACGTTAAGGACATATGGGGCAATTAGGACGCCTGGGACATTAGGGACATATAGGACATATGGGACATCTGGCACGTCTGGGACGTTAGGGTCATATGTGACATCAGGGACGTTTGGGACGTTAAGAACATATGGGACATCTAGGACGTCTGGGACGTCTGGGACGTTAAAAATATATGGGACATTTAGGACGCCTGGGACATTAGGGACATATGGGACATATGGAACATCTGGGACGTCTGGGACGTTAGGGACATATGGGACATATGGGACGTCTGGGACGTTAAGGACATATGGGACATATGGGACATCTGAGACGTCTGGGACGTTAGGGACATATGCGACATCTAGGACGTCTGGGACATCTGGGACCTTAAGGACATATGAGACATCTAGGGCGCCTAAGACGTTAGGGACATATGGGCGATCTGGGACGTCTGGGACGTTAAGGACATATGGGACAACTAGGACGTCTAGGACGTCTGAGACTTTAGAAACTTATAGGACATCTGGGACGTCTGGGACGTTAAGGACATATGGGACATCTAGGACGTCTGGGACGTCTGGGACGCTAGGGACATATAGGACATCTAGGACGTCTGGGACGTTAGGGACATATGGGACATCTAGGACGTCTAGGACGTCTGGGATGTTAGAGACATATAAGACATCTGGGACGTCTGGGACGTTAAGGACATATGGGACAACTAGGACGTCTGGGACGTTAGAGACATATAGGACATCTGGGACGTCTGGGACGTCTAGGACCTTAAGGACATATGAGACATCTAGGACGCCTGAGACGTTAGGGACATCTAGGACGTCTGGGACGTTAGGGACATATTGGATATCTAGGACGTCTAGGACGTCTGGGACGTTAGGAACATACTGGACAGCTGGGACGTCTGGGACGTTAGGGACATATGGGACATTTAGGACGTCTGGGACGTTAGGGACATATGGAACATCTAAGACGCCTGGGCCATTAGGGACATATAGGACATCTGGGACGTCTGGGACGTTAGGGACATATGGGACATCTGGGACGTCTAGGACGTTAAAGACATATGGGACATCTAGGACGTCTGGGACGTCTAGGACGTTAAAGACATATGGGACATTTGGGACTCCTGGGACATTAGGGATATATGTGACATATGGGACATCTGGGACGCCTGGGACATTAGGGACATATGGGACATATGGGACATCTGGGACGTCTGGGACGTTAAGGACATATGGGACATTTAGGACGCCTGGGACATTAGGGACATATAGGACATATGGGACATCTGGGACGTCTGGGACGTTAGGGTCATATGAGACATCTGGGACGTCTGGGACGTGAAGGACATATGGGACATCTAGGACGTCTGGGACATCTGGGACGCTAGGGACATATAGGACATCTAGGACGTCTGGGACGTTAGGGACATATGGGACATCTAGGACGTCTAGGACGTCTGGGACGTTAGGATCATACGGGACAGCTGGGACGTCTGGGACGTTAGGGACATATGGGACATCTAGGACGTCTGGGACACCTGGGACCTTAAGGACATATGAGACATCTATGACGCCTGAGACGTTAGGGACATATGGGCCATCTAGGACGTCTGGGACGTCTGGGACGTTAAAAACATATGGGACATTTAGGACGCCTGGGACATTAGGGACATATGGGACATATGGGACATCTGGGACGTCTGGGACGTTAGGGACATATGGGACATCTGGGACGTCTGGGACGTTAAGGACATATGGGACATCTCGGACGTCTGGGACACCTGGGACCTTAAGGACATATGAGACATCTATGACGTCTGAGACGTTAGGGACATATGGGCCATCTGGGACGTCTGGGACGTTAAGGACATATGGGACAACTAGGACGTCTAGGACGTCTGAGACTTTAGAGACATATAGGACATCTGGGACGTCTGGGACGTTAAGGACATATGGGACATCTAGGACGTCTGGGACGTCTGGGACGCTAGGGACATATAGGACATCTAGGACGTCTAGGACGTCTGGGACGTTAGGAACATACGGGACAGCTGGGACGTCTGGAACGTTAGGGACATATGGGACATTTAGGACGTCTGGGACGTTAGGGACATATGGAACATCTAAGACGCCTGGGACATTAGGGACATATGGCACATCTGGGACGTCTAGGACGTTAAGGACATATGGGACATCTAGGATGTCTGGGACGTCTAGGACGTTAAGGACATATGGGACATTTGGGACGCCTGGGACATTAGGGATATATGTGATATATGGGACATCTGGGACGCCTGGGCCATTAGGGACATATGAGACATATGGGACATCTGGGACGTCTGGGACGTTAAGGACATATGGGACATTTAGGACGCCTGAAACATTAGGGACATATGGGATATCTGGGACGTCTGGCACGTTAAGGACATATGGGACATCTAGGAAGTCTAGGACGTTAAAGACATATGGGACATGTAGGACATCTGGGACGTCTGGGACGTTAGGCACATACGGGACAGCTAAACGTCTGGGACGTTAGGGACATATGGGACATTTAGAACGTCTGAAACATTAGGGACATATGGGATATCTGAGACGTCTGGCACGTTAAGGACATATGGGACATCTAGGAAGTCTAGGACGTTAAAGACATATGGGACATGTAGGACATCTAGGACGCCTGGGACATTAGGGACATATGGGACATATGGGACATCTGGGACGTCTGAGACGTTAGGAACATATGGGACATCTGGGACGTCTGAAACGTTAAAGATATATGGGACATATGAGACATCTGGGACGTCTGGGACATTAGGGACATATGGGACATATGGGACATCTGGGACGTCTGGGACGTTAGGGACATATAAAACATCTGGGACGTCTGGGACGTTAGAGACATATGGGACATCTAGGACGTCTGGGACGTCTGGGACGTTAGGGACATACGGGACAGCTGGGACGTGTGGGACGTTAGGGACATATGGGGCATTTAGGACGTCTGGGACGTTAGGGACATATGGAACACTTAGGACGCCTGGGACATTAGGGACATATGGGACATATGGGACATCTGGGACGTCTGGGACGTTAAGGACATATGTAACGTCTAGAACGTCTGGGACGTTATAGACATATGGGACAGCTAGGACGTTTGGGACATCTGGTACGTTAAGGACATACGGGACAGCTGGGACGTCTGGGACGTTAGGGACATATGGGACATTTAGGACGTCTGAGAGGTTAGGGACAAATGGAATTTCTAGGACGCCTGGAACGTTAGGGACATATAGGACATATGTGACTACTGGGACGTCTGGGACGTTAGGGTCATATGAGACATCTGTTACGTCTGGGACGTTAAGGACATATGGGACATCTAGGACGTCTGGGACGTCTGGGACGTTAAAGACATATGAAACATTTAGGATGCCTGGGACATTAGGGACATATGGGACATATGGGATATCTGGGACGCCTGGGACATTAGGGACATATGGGCCATATGGGACATCTGGGACGTCTGGCACGTTAGGGACATATGGGACATCTAGGACGTCTGGGACGTCTGGGACGTTAAAGACATATGAAACATTTAGGATGCCTGGAACATTAGGGACATATGGGACGTATGGGACATCTGGGACGCCTGGGACATTAGGGACATATGGGCCATATGGGACATCTGGGACGTCTGGCACGTTAGAGACATATGGGACATCTGGGACGTTTGGGACGTTAAGGACATATGGGACATCTAGGACGTCTGGGAAGTCTGGGACGTTAAGGATATATGGGACATTTAGGACGCCTGGGACATTAAGGACATATGGGACATATGGGACATCTGTGACGTCTCGGACGTTAAGGACATATGGGACATCTAGGACGTCTGGGACGTTAAGGACATATGGGACATTTAGGACGCCTGGGACATTAGGGACATATGGGACAAATGGGACATCTGGGACGCCTGGGACATTAGGGACATATGGGACATTTGGGACATATGGAACATCTGGGACGTCTGGGACGTTAGGGACATATGGGACATCTGGGACGTCTGAAGCGTTAAGGACATATGGGACATGTAAGTCGTCTGGGACGTCTGGGACATTAGGGACATACGGGACAGTTGGGACGTCTGGGACGTTAGGAACATATGGGACATTTAGAACATCTGGGACGTTAGGGACATATAGAACATTTAGGACGCCTGGAACATTAAGGACATATGGGACATATGGGACATCTGGGACGTCTGGGACGTTAGGGAAATATGGGACATTTGGGACGTCTGGGACGTTAAGGACATATGGGACATCTAGAACGTCTGGTACGTCTGGAAAGTTAAGGACATATGGGACATTTAGGACGCCTGGGTCATTAGGGACATATGGAACATATGGGACATCTGGGACGCTTGGGACATTAGGGACATATGGGACATATGGGACATCTGGGACGCCTGGGACATTAGGGACATATGGAACATATGGGACATCTGGGACGCCTGGGACATTAGAGTTATATGGGACATATGGGACATCTGGGACGTCTGGGACGTTAGGGACATATGGGACATTCGGGATGTCTAGGACGTTAAGAACATATGGGACATCTAGGACGTCTGGGACGTCTGGGACGTTAAGGACGTATGGGACAGTTAGGACGCCTGGGACATTAGGGACATATGAGACATATGGGACATCTGGGACGCCTGGGACATTAGGGACATATGGGACATATGGGACATCTGGGACCTCTGGGACGTTAGGGACATATGGGGCATCTGGGACGTCTGGGACGTCAAGGACGTATGGGACATCTAGGACGTCTAGTACGTTAGGGACATATGGGACATCTGGGACGTCTGGGACGTTAGGGACATATGGGACATCTGGGACGTCTGGGACATTAGGGACATATGGGATATATGGGACATCTGGGACGTCTGGGACGTTAGGGACATATGAAACATCTGGGACGTCTGGGACGTTAGGGACATATGGGATATCTAGGACGTCTAGGACGCCTGGGACATTAGGGACATATGAGACATATGGGACATCTGGGACGCCTGGGACATTAGGGACATATGGGACATATGGGACATCTGGGACCTCTGGGACGTTAGGGACATATGGGGCATCTGGGACGTCTGGGACGTCAAGGACGTATGGGACATCTAGGACGTCTAGTACGTTAGGGACATATGGGACATCTGGGACGTCTGGGACGTTAGGGACATATGGGACATCTGGGACGTCTGGGACATTAGGGACATATGGGATATATGGGACATCTGGGACGTCTGGGACGTTAGGGACATATGAAACATCTGGGACGTCTGGGACGTTAGGGACATATGAGACATATGGGACATCTGGGACGCCTGAGACATTAGGGACATATGGGACATATGATACATCTGGGACGTTGGGACGTTAGGAACATATGGGACATCAGGGACGTCTGGGACGTTAAGGACATATGGGACATCTAGGACGGCTGGGACGTCTGGGACGTTAGGGACATATGGGACATCTGGGACGTCTGGGACGTTAGGGACATATGGGACATCTGGGACGTCTGGGACGTTAAGGACATATGGGACATCTATTACGTCTGGGCCGTCTGGGAAGTTAAGGACATATGGGACACTTAGGACGCCTGGGTCATTAAGGACATATGGGACATATGGGACAGCTGGGACGCCTGGGACATTAAAGACAGATGGGACATCTGGGACGCCTGAGACATTAAGGACAGATGGGACGTCTGGGACGTCTGGGACGTTAGGGACATATAGGACATCTAGGACGTCTAAGACGTTAGGGACATATTGGACACTAGGACGTCTGGGACGTCCGGGACGTTAGGGACATACGGGACAGCTGGGACCTCTCGAACGTTAGGGACATATGGGACATTTAGGACGTCTTGGACGTTAGGGACATATGGGACATCTGGGACGTCTGGGACGTTATGGTCATATGAGACATCTGGGACGTCTGGGACGTTAAGGACATATGGGACATCTAGGACGTCTGGGACGTCTGGGACGTTAAGGACATATGGTACATTCTGGACGAATGGGACATTAGGGACATATGGGACATTTGGGACATCTGGGACGCTTGAGACATTAGGGACATATGGGACATATGAAACATCTGGGACGTTGGGACGTTAGGGACAATTGGGACATCCGGGATATCTAGGACGTTAAGGACATATGGGACATCTAGGTCGTTTGGGACGTTAGGGACATATGGAACATCTAGGACGCCTGGGACATTAGGGACATATGGGACATATGGGACATCTGGGACGTCTGGGACGTTAGGGACAATTGGGACATCCGGGATATCTAGGACGTTAAGGACATATGGGACATCTAGGTCGTTTGTGACGTTAGGGACATATGGAACATCTAGGACCCCTGGGACATTAGGGACATATGGGACATATGGGACATCAGGGACGTCTGGGACGTTGGGGACATATGGGACATCCGGGATATCTATGATGTTAAGGACATATGGGACATCTAGGACCTCTAGGACGTCTGGGACGTTAACGACATATGGGACATTTAGGACGCCTGGGACATTAGGGACATATAAGACATATGGGACATCTGGGACGCCTGGGACATTAGGGACATATAGGACATTTGGGACATTTGGGACGTCTGGGACGTTAGGGACATATGGGACATCTAGGTCGTTTGGGACGTTAGGGGCATATGGGACATTTAGGACGCCTGGGACATTAGGGACATATAAGACATATGGGACATCTGGGACGCCTGGGACATTAGGGACATATAGGACATTTGGGACATTTGGGACATTTGGGACGTCTGGGACGTTAGGGACATATGGGACATCTGGGACGTCTGGGACGTTAAGGACATATGGGACATCTAGGACGTCTGGGACGTCTGGGACGTTAAGGACATATGGGACATTTAGGACGCCTGGGGCTTAGGGACATATGGGACATATGGGACATCTGAGACGTCTGGGACGTTACAGACATATGAAACATCTAGGACGACCTGGGACGTTAGGGACATATGGGACATCTAGGACCTCTAGGACGTCTGGGACGTTAACGACATATGGGACATTTAGGACGCCTGGGACATTAGGGACATATAAGACATATGGGACATCTGGGACGCCTGGGACATTAGGGACATATAGGACATTTGGGACATTTGGGACGTCTAGGACGTTAGGGACATATGGGACATCTGGGACGTCTGGGACGTTAAGGACATATGGGACATCTAGGACGTCTGGGACGTCTAGGACGTTAGGGACATATGGGACATCTAGGACGTCTGGGACGTCTAGGAAGTTAAGGACATATGGAACACTTAGGACGCCTGGGTCATTAAGGACATATGGGACATATGGGGCATCTGGGACGCCTGGGACATTAAGGACAGATGGGACATCTGGGACGTCTGGGACGTTAAGGACATATGGGACATTTAGGACGCCTGGGACGTTAGGGACATATGGGACATATGGGACATCTGGGACGTCTGGGACGTTAGGGACATATGGGACATCTGGGACTTCTGGGACGTTAAGGACATATCGGACATTTAGGACGCCTGGGACGTTAGGGACATATAGGAGATATGGGACATCTGGGACGTCTGGGACGTTAGGGACATATGGGACATCTGGGACGTCTGGGACGTTAAGTACATATGGGACATCTAGGACGTCTGGGACGTCTGGGAAGTTAAGGACATATGGGACACTTAGGACGCCTGGGTCATTAAGGACATATGGGACATCTGGGACGCCTTGGACATTAAGGACAGATGGGACATTTGGGACGCCTGGGACATTAAGGACAGATGGGACGTCTGGGACGTCTGGGACGCTAGGGACATATAGGACATCTAGGACGTCTAAGACGTTAGGGACATATGGGACACTAGGACGTCTGGGACGTCCGGGATGTTAAGGACATAAGGGACAGCTGAGACGTCTGGAACGTTTGGGACATATGGGACATTTAGGACGTCTTGGACGTTAGGGAAATATGGAACATCTAGGAGGCCTGGGACATTAGGGACATATGGGACATATGGGACATCTGGGACGTCTGGGACGTTATGGTCATATGAGACATCTGGGACGTCTGGGACGTTAAGGACATATGGGACATCTAGGACGTCTGGGACGTCTGGGACGTTAAGGACATATGGTACATTTAGGACGAATGGGACATTAGGGACATATGGGACATATGGGACATCTGGGACGCCTGAGACATTAGGGACATATGGGACATATGATACATCTGGGACGTTGGGACGTTAGGAACATATGGGACATCAGGGACGTCTGGGACGTTAAGGACATATGGGACATCTAGGACGGCTGGGACGTCTGGGACGTTAGGGACATATGGGACATCTGGGACGTCTGGGACGTTAGGGACATATGGGACATCTGGGACGTCTGGGACGTTAAGGACATATGGGACATCTATTACGTCTGGGCCGTCTGGGAAGTTAAGGACATATGGGACACTTAGGACGCCTGGGTCATTAAGGACATATGGGACATATGGGACAGCTGGGACGCCTGGGACATTAAAGACAGATGGGACATCTGGGACGCCTGAGACATTAAGGACAGATGGGACGTCTGGGACGTCTGGGACGTTAGGGACATATAGGACATCTAGGACGTCTAAGACGTTAGGGACATATTGGACACTAGGACGTCTGGGACGTCCGGGACGTTAGGGACATACGGGACAGCTGGGACCTCTCGAACGTTAGGGACATATGGGACATTTAGGACGTCTTGGACGTTAGGGACATATGGGACATCTGGGACGTCTGGGACGTTATGGTCATATGAGACATCTGGGACGTCTGGGACGTTAAGGACATATGGGACATCTAGGACGTCTGGGACGTCTGGGACGTTAAGGACATATGGTACATTCTGGACGAATGGGACATTAGGGACATATGGGACATTTGGGACATCTGGGACGCTTGAGACATTAGGGACATATGGGACATATGAAACATCTGGGACGTTGGGACGTTAGGGACAATTGGGACATCCGGGATATCTAGGACGTTAAGGACATATGGGACATCTAGGTCGTTTGGGACGTTAGGGACATATGGAACATCTAGGACGCCTGGGACATTAGGGACATATGGGACATATGGGACATCTGGGACGTCTGGGACGTTAGGGACAATTGGGACATCCGGGATATCTAGGACGTTAAGGACATATGGGACATCTAGGTCGTTTGTGACGTTAGGGACATATGGAACATCTAGGACGCCTGGGACATTAGGGACATATGGGACATATGGGACATCAGGGACGTCTGGGACGTTGGGGACATATGGGACATCCGGGATATCTATGATGTTAAGGACATATGGGACATCTAGGACCTCTAGGACGTCTGGGACGTTAACGACATATGGGACATTTAGGACGCCTGGGACATTAGGGACATATAAGACATATGGGACATCTGGGACGCCTGGGACATTAGGGACATATAGGACATTTGGGACATTTGGGACGTCTGGGACGTTAGGGACATATGGGACATCTAGGTCGTTTGGGACGTTAGGGGCATATGGGACATTTAGGACGCCTGGGACATTAGGGACATATAAGACATATGGGACATCTGGGACGCCTGGGACATTAGGGACATATAGGACATTTGGGACATTTGGGACGTCTGGGACGTTAGGGACATATGGGACATCTGGGACGTCTGGGACGTTAAGGACATATGGGACATCTAGGACGTCTGGGACGTCTGGGACGTTAAGGACATATGGGACATTTAGGACGCCTGGGGCTTAGGGACATATGGGACATCTGAGACGTCTGGGACGTTACAGACATATGAAACATCTAGGACGACCTGGGACGTTAGGGACATATGGGACATCTAGGACCTCTAGGACGTCTGGGACGTTAACGACATATGGGACATTTAGGACGCCTGGGACATTAGGGACATATAAGACATATGAGACATCTGGGACGCCTGGGACATTAGGGACATAAAGGACATTTGGGACATTTGGGACGTCTGGGACGTTAGGGACATATGGGACATCTGGGACGTCTGGGACGTTAAGGACATATGGGACATCTAGGACGTCTGGGACGTCTAGGACGTTAGGGACATATGGGACATCTAGGACGTCTGGGACGTCTAGGAAGTTAAGGACAAATGGAACACTTAGGACGCCTGGGTCATTAAGGACATATGGGACATATGGGGCATCTGGGACGCCTGGGACATTAAGGACAGATGGGACATCTGGGACGTCTGGGACGTTAAGGACATATGGGACATTTAGGACGCCTGGGACGTTAGGGACATATGGGACATATGGGACATCTGGGACGTCTGGGACGTTAGGGACATATGGGACATCTGGGACTTCTGGGACGTTAAGGACATATCGGACATTTAGGACGCCTGGGACGTTAGGGACATATGGGAGATATGGGACATCTGGGACGTCTGGGACGTTAGGGACATATGGGACATCTGGGACGTCTGGGACGTTAAGGACATATGGGACATCTAGGACGTCTGGGACGTCTGGGAAGTTAAGGACATATGGGACACTTAGGACGCCTGGGTCATTAAGGACATATGGGACATCTGGGACGCCTTGGACATTAAGGACAGATGGGACATCTGGGACGCCTGGGACATTAAGGACAGATGGGACGTCTGGGACGTCTGGGACGCTAGGGACATATAGGACATCTAGGACGTCTAAGACGTTAGGGACATATGGGACACTAGGACGTCTGGGACGTCCGGGATGTTAAGGACATAAGGGACAGCTGAGACGTCTGGAACGTTTGGGACATATGGGACATTTAGGACGTCTTGGACGTTAGGGAAATATGGAACATCTAGGAGGCCTGGGACATTAGGGACATATGGGACATATGGGACATATGGGACATCTGGGACGTCTGGGACGTTATGGTCATATGAGACATCTGGGACGTCTGGGACGTTAAGGACATATGGTACATTTAGGACGAATGGGACATTAGGGACATATGGGACATATGGGACATCTGGGACGCCTGAGACATTAGGGACATATGGGACATATGATACATCTGGGACGTTGGGACGTTAGGGACATATGGGACATCAGGGACGTCTGGGACGTTAAGGACATATGGGACATCTAGGACGGCTGGGACGTCTGGGACGTTAAGGACATATGAGACATCTAGGAGGTCTGGGACGTTATGGTCATATGAGACATCAGGGACGTCTGGGACGTTAAGGACATATGGGACATCTAGGACGTCTGGGACGTCTGGGACGTTAAAGACATATGGGACATTTAGGACGCCTGGAACATTAGGGACATATGGGACATATGGGACATCTGGGACGTCTGGGACGTTAAGGACATATGGGACATCTGGGACGTTTGGGACGTTAAGGACATATGGGACATCTAGGACGTCTGGGACGTCTGGGACGTTAGGGACATACGGGACAGTTAGGACGTCTGGTACGTTAAGAACATATGGGACATTTAGGACGTCTGGGACGTTAGGGACATATGGGACATCCGGGGCGCCTGGGACACTAAGGACATATGGGACATATGGGACATCTGGGACGTCTGGGACGTCTGGGACGTTAGGGACATATAAGCTATCTAGGACGTCTGGGACGTTAAAAACATATGGGACATCTAAGACGTCTGAGACGTCTGGGACGTTAGGGACATACGGGACAGCTGGGACGTCTTGGACGTTAGGGACATATAGGACATTTAGGACGTCTGGGACGTTAGGGACCTATGGGACATATGGGACATCTGAGACGTCTGGGGCGTTAGGGAAATATGGAACATCTGGGACGTCTGGGACGTTAAGGACATATGAGACATCTAAGACGTCTGGGACGTTAAAGACATATGGGACATTTAGGACGCCTGGGATATTACGGACATATGGGACATATGGGACATCTGGGACGCCTGGGACATTAGCCACATATGGGACATATGGGACATTTCTGACATCTGGGACGTTAGGAACATATGAGACATCTGGGACGTTAGGGACGTTAAGGACGTATGGGACATCTAGGACGTCTGGGACGTCTGGGACGTTAGGGACATATGGGACATATAGGACGCCTGGGACATTAGGGACATATGGGACATATGGGACATCTGGGACGTCTGCGACGTTAGGGACATATGGGACATTTGGGACGTCTGGGACGCTAAGGACATATGGGACATCTAGTACGTCTGAGACGTCTGGGACGTTAGAGACATACGGGACAGTTGGGACGTCTGAGACGTTAGGGACATATGGGACAATTAGGACGTCTGGGACGTTAGGGACATATGGAACATCTGGGACGTCTAAGACGTTAGGGACATTTGGGACAACTGGGACGTCTGGAACGTTAAGGACATATGGGACATTTAGGACGCCTGGGACGTTAAGGACATATGGGACATATGGGACATCTGGGACGTCTGGGACGTTAGGGACATATGGGACATCTGGGACGTCTGGGACGTTAAGGACATATGGGACATCTAGGACGTCTGGGACGTCTGGAAAGTTAAGGCCATATGGGAAATTTAGGACACCTGGGACGTTAGGGACATATGGGACATATGTGACATCTGGGACGTCTGGGACCTTAGGGACATATGGGACATCTGGGACGTCTGGGACGTTAAGGACATATGAGACTTTTAGGACGCCTGGGACGTTAGGGACATATGGGACATATGGGACATCTGGGACGTCTGGGACGTTAGGGACATATGGGACATCTGGGACGTCTGGGACGTTAAGGACATATGGGACATCTATTACGTCTGGGACGTCTGGGAAGTTAAGGACATATGGGACACTTAGGACGCCTGGGTCATTAAGGACATATGGGACATATGGGACAGCTGGGACGCCTGGGACATTAAAGACAGATGGGACATCTGGGACGACTGAGACATTAAGGACAGATGGGACGTCTGGGACGTCTGGGACGTTAGGGACATATAGGACATCTAGGACGTCTAAGACGTTAGGGACATATTGGACACTAGGACGTCTGGGACGTCCGGGACGTTAGGGACATACGGGACAGCTGGGACGTCTCGAACGTTAGGGACATATGGGACATTTAGGACGTCTTGGACGTTAGGGACATATGGGACATCTGGGACGTCTGGGACGGTATGGTCATATGAGACATCTGGGACGTCTGGGACGTTAAGGACATATGGGACATCTAGGACGTCTGGGACGTCTGGGACGTTTAGGACATATGGTACATTCTGGACGAATGGGACATTAGGGACATATGGGACATTTGGGACATCTGGGACGCTTGAGACATTAGGGACATATGGGACATATGAAACATCTGGGACGTTGGGACGTTAGGGACATATGGGGCATATGGGACGTCTGGGACGTTAAGGACATATGGGACATCTAGGACGGCTGGGACGTCTGGGACGTTAAGGACATATGGGACATATAGGACGTCTGGGACGTTAGGGCCATATGAGACATCTGGGACGTCTAGGACGTTAAGGACATATGGGACATCTAGGACGTCTGAGACGTCTGGGACGTTAGGGACATATAGGACATCTAGGACGTCTGGGACGTTAGGGACATATGGGACATCTAGGACGTCTAGGACGTCTGGGACGTTAGGGTCATACGGGACAGCTGGGACGTCTGGGTCGTCTGGGACGTTAAGGACATATGGGACATATAGGACGTCTGGGACGTTAGGGCCATATGAGACATCTGGGACGTCTAGGACGTTAAGGACATATGGGACATCTAGGACGTCTGAGACGTCTGGGACGTTAGGGACATATAGGACATCTAGGACGTCTGGGACGTTAGGGACATATGGGACATCTAGGACGTCTAGGACGTCTGGGACGTTAGGGTCATATGGGACATATGGGACATCTGAGACGTCTGGGACGTTAGGGACATATGGGACATCCGGGATATCTAGAACGCTAAGGACATATGGGACATCTAGGACGTCTGGGACGTCTGGGACGTTAAGGACATGTGGGACTTTTAGGACGCCTAGGACGTTAGGGACATATAAGACATATGGGACATCTGGGACGCCTGGGACATTAGGGACATATGGGATATATGGGAAATCTGAGACGTCTGGGACGTTAGGGACATACGGGACATCTGGGACGTCTGGGACGTTAAGGACATATGGGACATTTAGGACGCCTGGGACGTTAAGGACATATGGGACATATGGGACATCTGGGACGTCTGAGACGTTAGGGACATATGGGACATCTAGGACGTCTGGGACGTTAAGGACATATGGGACATCTAGGACGTCTGGGACGTCTGGAAAGTTAAGGACATATGGGAAATTTAGGACACCTGGGACGTTAGGGACATATGGGACATATGTGACATCTGGGACGTCTGGGACCTTAGGGACATATGGGACATCTGGGACCTCTGGGACGTTAAGGACATATGAGACTTTTAGGACGCCTGGGACGTTAGGGACATATGGGACATATGGGACATCTGGGACGTCTGGGACGTTAGGGACATATGGGACATCTGGGACGTCTGGGACGTTAAGGACATATGGGACATCTATTACGTCTGGGACGTCTGGAAAGTTAAGGACATATGGGACACTTAGGACGCCTGGGTCATTAAGGACATATGGGACATATGGGACAGCTGGGACGCCTGGGACATTAAAGACAGATGGGTCATCTGGGACGCCTGAGACATTAAGGACAGATGGGACGTCTGGGACGTCTGGGACGTTAGGGACATATAGGACATCTAGGACGTCTAAGACGTTAGGGACATATTGGACACTAGGACGTCTGGGACGTCCGGGACGTTAGGGACATACGGGACAGCTGGGACGTCTCGAACGTTAGGGACATATGGGACATTTAGGACGTCTTGGACGTTAGGGACATATGGGACATCTGGGACGTCTGGGACGTTATGGTCATATGAGACATCTGGGACGTCTGGGACGTTAAGGACATATGGGACATCTAGGACGTCTGGGACGTCTGGGACGTTAAGGACATATGGTACATTCTGGACGAATGGGACATTAGGGACATATGGGACATTTGGGACATCTGGGACGCTTGAGACATTAGGGACATATGGGACATATGAAACATCTGGGACGTTGGGACGTTAGGGACAATTGGGACATCCGGGATATCTAGGACGTTAAGGACATATGGGACATCTAGGTCGTTTGGGACGTTAGGGACATATGGAACATCTAGGACGCCTGGGACATTAGGGACATATGGGACATATGGGACATCTGGGACGTCTGGGACGTTAGGGACAATTGGGACATCCGGGATATCTAGGACGTTAAGGACATATGGGACATCTAGGTCGTTTGTGACGTTAGGGACATATGGAACATCTAGGACGCCTGGGACATTAGGGACATATGGGACATATGGGACATCAGGGACGTCTGGGACGTTAGGGACATATGGGACATCCGGGATATCTATGATGTTAAGGACATATGGGACATCTAGGACCTCTAGGACGTCTGGGACGTTAACGACATATGGGACATTTAGGACGCCTGGGACATTAGGGACATATAAGACATATGGGACATCTGGGACGCCTGGGACATTAGGGACATATAGGACATTTGGGACATTTGGGACGTCTGGGACGTTAGGGACATATGGGACATCTAGGTCGTTTGGGACGTTAGGGACATATGGAACATCTAGGACGCCTGGGACATTAGGGACATATGGGACATATGGGACATCAGGGACGTCTGGGACGTTAGGGACATATGGGACATCCGGGATATCTAGGATGTTAAGGACATATGGGACATCTAGGACCTCTAGGACGTCTGGGACGTTAACGACATATGGGACATTTAGGACGCCTGGGACATTAGGGACATATAAGACATATGGGACATCTGGGACGCCTGGGACATTAGGGACATATAGGACATTTGGGACATTTGGGACGTCTGGGACGTTAGGGACATATGGGACATTTGGGACGTCTGGGACGTTAAGGACATATGGGACATCTAGGACGTCTGGGACGTCTGGGACGTTAAGGACATATGGGACATTTAGGACGCCTGGGGCTTAGGGACATATGGGACATATGGGACATCTGAGACGTCTGGGACGTTACAGACATATGAAACATCTAGGACGACCTGGGACGTTAGGGACATATGGGACATCTAGGACCTCTAGGACGTCTGGGACGTTCACGACATATGGGACATTTAGGACGCCTGGGACATTAGGGACATATAAGACATATGAGACATCTGGGACGCCTGGGACATTAGGGACATATAGGACATTTGGGACATTTGGGACGTCTGGGACGTTAGGGACATATGGGACATCTGGGACGTCTGGGACGTTAAGGACATATGGGACATCTAGGACGTCTGGGACGTCTAGGACGTTAGGGACATATGGGACATCTAGGACGTCTGGGACGTCTAGGAAGTTAAGGACAAATGGAACACTTAGGACGCCTGGGTCATTAAGGACATATGGGACATATGGGGCATCTGGGACGCCTGGGACATTAAGGACAGATGGGACATCTGGGACGTCTGGGACGTTAAGGACATATGGGACATTTAGGACGCCTGGGACGTTAGGGACATATGGGACATATGGGACATCTGGGACGTCTGGGACGTTAGGGACATATGGGACATTTGGGACTTCTGGGACGTTAAGGACATATCGGACATTTAGGACGCCTGGGACGTTAGGGACATATGGGAGATATGGGACATCTGGGACGTCTGGGACGTTAGGGACATATGGGACATCTGGGACGTCTGGGACGTTAAGGACATATGGGACATCTAGGACGTCTGGGACGTCTGGGAAGTTAAGGACATATGAGACACTTAGGACGCCTGGGTCATTAAGGACATATGGGACATCTGGGACGCCTTGGACATTAAGGACAGATGGGACATCTGGGACGCCTGGGACATTAAGGACAGATGGGACGTCTGGGACGTCTGGGACGCTAGGGACATATAGGACATCTAGGACGTCTAAGACGTTAGGGACATATGGGACACTAGGACGTCTGGGACGTCCGGGATGTTAAGGACATAAGGGACAGCTGAGACGTCTGGAACGTTTGGGACATATGGGACATTTAGGACGTCTTGGACGTTAGGGAAATATGGAACATCTAGGAGGCCTGGGACATTAGGGACATATGGGACATATGGGACATATGGGACATCTGGGACGTCTGGGACGTTATGGTCATATGAGACATCTGGGACGTCTGGGACGTTAAGGACATATGGGACATCTAGGACGTCTGGGACGTCTGGGACGTTAAGGACATATGGTACATTTAGGACGAATGGGACATTAGGGACATATGGGACATATGGGACATCTGGGACGCCTGAGACATTAGGGACATATGGGACATATGATACATCTGGGACGTTGGGACGTTAGGGACATATGGGACATCAGGGACGTCTGGGACGTTAAGGACATATGGGACATCTAGGACGGCTGGGACGTCTGGGACGTTAAGGACATATGAGACATCTAGGAGGTCTGGGACGTTATGGTCATATGAGACATCAGGGACGTCTGGGACGTTAAGGACATATGGGACATCTAGGACGTCTGGGACGTCTGGGACGTTAAAGACATATGGGACATTTAGGACGCCTGGAACATTAGGGACATATGGGACATATGGGACATCTGGGACGTCTGGGACGTTAAGGACATATGGGACATCTGGGACGTTTGGGACGTTAAGGACATATGGGACATCTAGGACGTCTGGGACGTCTGGGACGTTAGGGACATACGGGACAGTTAGGACGTCTGGTACGTTAAGAACATATGGGACATTTAGGACGTCTGGGACGTTAGGGACATATGGGACATCCGGGACGCCTGGGACACTAAGGACATATGGGACATATGGGACATCTGGGACGTCTGGGACGTCTGGGACGTTAGGGACATATAAGCTATCTAGGACGTCTGGGACGTTAAAAACATATGGGACATCTAAGACGTCTGAGACGTCTGGGACGTTAGGGACATACGGGACAGCTGGGACGTCTTGGACGTTAGGGACATATAGGACATTTAGGACGTCTGGGACGTTAGGGACCTATGGGACATATGGGACATCTGAGACGTCTGGGGCGTTAGGGAAATATGGAACATCTGGGACGTCTGGGACGTTAAGGACATATGAGACATCTAAGACGTCTGGGACGTTAAAGACATATGGGACATTTAGGACGCCTGGGATATTACGGACATATGGGACATATGGGACATCTGGGACGCCTGGGACATTAGCCACATATGGGACATATGGGACATTTCTGACATCTGGGACGTTAGGAACATATGAGACATCTGGGACGTTAGGGACGTTAAGGACATATGGGACATCTAGGACGTCTGGGACGTCTGGGACGTTAGGGACATATGGGACATATAGGACGCCTGGGACATTAGGGACATATGGGACATATGGGACATCTGGGACGTCTGCGACGTTAGGGACATATGGGACATTTGGGACGTCTGGGACGCTAAGGACATATGGGACATCTAGTACGTCTGAGACGTCTGGGACGTTAGAGACATACGGGACAGTTGGGACGTCTGAGACGTTAGGGACATATGGGACAATTAGGACGTCTGGGACGTTAGGGACATATGGAACATCTGGGACGTCTAAGACGTTAGGGACATTTGGGACAACTGGGACGTCTGGAACGTTAAGGACATATGGGACATTTAGGACGCCTGGGACGTTAAGGACATATGGGACATATGGGACATCTGGGACGTCTGGGACGTTAGGACATATGGGACATCTGGGACGTCTGGGACGTTAAGGACATATGGGACATCTAGGACGTCTGGGACGTCTGGAAAGTTAAGGCCATATGAGACTTTTAGGACACCTGGGACGTTAGGGACATATGGGACATATGTGACATCTGGGACGTCTGGGACCTTAGGGACATATGGGACATCTGGGACGTCTGGGACGTTAAGGACATATGAGACTTTTAGGACGCCTGGGACGTTAGGGACATATGGGACATATGGGACATCTGGGACGTCTGGGACGTTAGGGACATATGGGACATCTGGGACGTCTGGGACGTTAAGGACATATGGGACATCTATTACGTCTGGGACGTCTGGGAAGTGAAGGACATATGGGACACTTAGGACGCCTGGGTCATTAAGGACATATGGGACATATGGGACAGCTGGGACGCCTGGGACATTAAAGACAGATGGGACATCTGGGACGCCTGAGACATTAAGGACAGATGGGACGTCTGGGACGTCTGGGACGTTAGGGACATATAGGACATCTAGGACGTCTAAGACGTTAGGGACATATTGGACACTAGGACGTCTGGGACGTCCGGGACGTTAGGGACATACGGGACAGCTGGGACGTCTCGAACGTTAGGGACATATGGGACATTTAGGACGTCTTGGACGTTAGGGACATATGGGACATCTGGGACGTCTGGGACGGTATGGTCATATGAGACATCTGGGACGTCTGGGACGTTAAGGACATATGGGACATCTAGGACGTCTGGGACGTCTGGGACGTTTAGGACATATGGTACATTCTGGACGAATGGGACATTAGGGACATATGGGACATTTGAGACATCTGGGACGCTTGAGACATTAGGGACATATGGGACATATGAAACATCTGGGACGTTGGGACGTTAGGGACATATGGGGCATATGGGACGTCTGGGACGTTAAGGACATATGGGACATGTAGGACGGCTGGGACGTCTGGGACGTTAAGGACATATGGGACATATAGGACGTCTGGGACGTTAGGGCCATATGAGACATCTGGGACGTCTAGGACGTTAAGGACATATGGGACATCTAGGACGTCTGAGACGTCTGGGACGTTAGGGACATATAGGACATCTAGGACGTCTGGGACGTTAGGGACATATGGGACATCTAGGACGTCTAGGACGTTTGGGACGTTAGGGTCATACGGGACAGCTGGGACGTCTGGGTCGTCTGGGACGTTAAGGACATATGGGACATATAGGACGTCTGGGACGTTAGGGCCATATGAGACATCTGGGACGTCTAGGACGTTAAGGACATATGGGACATCTAGGACGTCTGAGACGTCTGGGACGTTAGGGACATATAGGACATCTAGGACGTCTGGGACGTTAGGGACATATGGGACATCTAGGACGTCTAGGACGTCTGGGACGTTAGGGTCATATGGGACATATGGGACATCTGAGACGTCTGGGACGTTAGGGACATATGGGACATCCGGGATATCTAGAACGCTAAGGACATATGGGACATCTAGGACGTCTGGGACGTCTGGGACGTTAAGGACATATGGGACTTTTAGGACGCCTAGGACGTTAGGGACATATAAGACATATGGGACATCTGGGACGCCTGGGACATTAGGGACATATGGGATATATGGGAAATCTGAGACGTCTGGGACGTTAGGGACATACGGGACATCTGGGACGTCTGGGACGTTAAGGACATATAGGACATCTAGGACGTCTGGGACGTCTGGGACGTTAAGGACATATGGGACATGTAGGACGCCTGGGACCTTATTGACATATGGGACATCTGAGACGTCTGGGACGTTACGGACATATGGGACATCTAGGACGATCTGGGAAGTTAGGGACGTATGGGACATATGGGACATCTGGGACGTCTGGGACGTGAGGGACATATGGGACATCCGGGATATCTAGGACGTTAAAGACATATGGGACATCTAGGACGTCTGGGACGTTAGGGACATATGGAACATCCAGGACGCCTGGGACATTAGGGACATATGGGACATATGGGACATCTGGGACTTCAGGGACGTTAGGGACATATGGGACATCCGGGATATCTAGGATGTTAAGGACATATGGAACATCTAGGACCTCTGGGACGTCTGGGACGTTAAGGACATATGGGACATTTAGGACGCCTGGGACATTAGGGACATATAAGACATATGGGACATCTTGGACGCCTGGGACATTAGGGACATATAGGACGTATGGGACATCTGGGACGTCTGGGACGTTAGGGACATATGGGACATCTGGGACGTCTGGGACGTTAAGGACATATGGGAATCTAGGACGTCTGGGACGTCTGGGACGTTGACATACGGGACATTTAGGACGCCTGGGACCTTAGCGACATATGGGACATATGGGACACCTGAGACGTCTGGGACGTTACGGACATATGGGACATCTAGGACGATCTGGGACGTTAGAGACATATGGGACTTCTAGGACGTCTGGGACGTCTGGGACGTTAGAGACATATGGGACATCTAGGACGTCTGGGACGTCTGGGTCATTAAGGACATATGGGACATATGGGACATCTGGGACGCCTGGGACATTAAGGACAGATGGGACATCTGGGACGTCTGGGACGTTAAAGACATATGGGACATTTAGGACGCCTGGGACGTTAGGGACATATGGGACATATGGGGCATCTGGGACGTCTGGGACGTTAGGGACATATGGGACATCTGGGACGTCTGGGACGTTAAGGACATATGGGACATTTAGGACGCCTGGGACGTTAGGGACATATTAGACATATGGGACATCTGGGACGTCTGGGACGTTAGGGACATATGGGACATCTGGGACGTCTGGGACGTCTGGGAAGTTAAGGACATATGGGACACTTAGGACGCCTGGGTCATTAAGGACATATGGGACATCTGGGACGCCTGGAACATTAAGGACAGATGGGACATCTGGGACGCCTGGGACATTAAGGACAGATGGGACGTCTGGGACGTCTGGGACGCTAGGGACATATAGGACATCTAGGACGTCAAAAACGTTAGGGACATATGGGACACTAGGACGTCTGGGACGTCCGGGACGTTAGGGACATACGGGACAGCTGAGACGTCTGGAACGTTAGGGACATATGGGACATTTAGGACGTCTTGGACGTTAGGGACATATCGAACATCTAGGAGGCCTGGGACATTAGAGACATATGGGACATATGGGACATCTGGGACGTCTGGGACGTTAAGGACATATGGAACATCTGGGACGTCTGGGACGTCTGGGACGTTAAGGACATATGGTACATTTAGGACGAATGGGACATTAGGGACATATGGGACATATGGGACATCTGGGACGCCTGAGACATTAGGGACATATGGGACATATGAAACATCTGGGACGTTGGGACGTTAGGGACATGTGGGACATCTGGGACGTCTGGGACGTTAAGGACATATGGGACATCTAGGACGGCTGGGACGTCTGGGACGTTAAGGACATATGGGACATCGAGGACGTCTGTGACGTTAGGGACATATGAGACATCTGGGACGTCTAGGACGTTAAGTACATATGGGACATCTAGGTCCTCTGGGACGTCTGGGACGTTAAGGACATATGGGTCATTTAGGACGCCTGGGACATTAGGGACATATAAGACATATGGGACATCTGGGACGCCTGGGACATTAGGGACATATAGGACGTATGGGACATCTGGGACGTCTGGGACGTTAGGGACATATGGGACATCTGGGACGTCTGGGACGTTAAGGACATATGGGGCATCTAGGACGTCTGGGACGTCTGGGACGTTAAGGACATACGGGACATTTAGGACGCCTGGGACCTTAGGGACATATGGGACATATGGGACATATGGGACATCTGAGACGTCTGGGACGTTACGGAAATATAGGACATCTAGGACGATCTGGGACGTTAGGGATATATGGGACTTCTAGGACGTCTGGGACGTTAGAGACATATGGGACATCTAGGACGTCTGGGACGTTAAGGACATATGGGACATCTGGGACGCCTGGAACATTAAGGACAGATGGGACATCTGGGACGCCTGGGACATTAAGGACAGATGGGACGTCTGGGACGTCTGGGACGCTAGGGACATATAGGACATCTAGGACGTCAAAAACGTTAGGGACATATGGGACACTAGGACGTCTGGGACGTCCGGGACGTTAGGGACATACGGGACAGCTGAGACGTTTGGAAAGTTAGGGACATATGGGACATTTAGGACGTCTTGGACGTTAGGGACATATGGAACATCTAGGAGGCCTGGGACATTAGAGACATATGGGACATATGGGACATCTGGGACGTCTGGGACGTTAAGGACATATGGGACATCTGCGACGTCTGGGACGTCTGGGACGTTAAGGACATATGGTACATATGGGACATCTGGGACGCCTGAGACATTAGGGACATATGGGACATATGAAACATCTGGGACGTTGGGACGTTAGGGACATGTGGGACATCTGGGACCTCTGGGACGTTAAGGACATATGGGACATCTAGGACGGCTGGGACGTCTGGGACGTTAAGGACATATGGGACATCTAGGACGTCTGTGACGTTAGGGACATATAAGACATCTGGGACGTCTAGGACGTTAAGTACATATGGGACATCTGGGACGTCTGCGACGTCTGGGACGTTAGGGACATATAGGACATCTGGGACGTCTGGGACGTTAGAGACATATGGGACGTCTGAGACGTCTGGGACGTTAAGGACATATGAGACATCTAGGACGTCTGGGACGTTTGGGACGTTAGGGACATATAGGACATCTAGGACGTCTGGGACGTTATGGACATATGAAACATCTAGGACGCCTGGGACATTAGGGACATATGGGACATATGGGACATCTGGGACGTCTGGGACATTAGGGACATATGGGACATTCGGGATATCTAGAATGTTAAGGACATATGGGACATTTAGGACGCCTGGGACATTAGGGACATATAAGACATATGGGACATCTAAGCCGCCTGGGACATTAGGGACATATAGGACATATGGGACATCTGGGACATCTGGAACGTTAGGGACATATAGGACATCTGGGACGTCTGGGACGTTAAGGACATATGGAACATCTAGGACGTCTGGGACGTCTGGGACGTTAAGGACATATGGGACATTTAGGACGCCTGGGACCTTAAGGACATATGGGACATATGGGACATCTGAGACGCCTGGGACGTTACGGACATACGGGACATCTAGGACGTCTGGGACGTCTGGGACGTTAGGGACTTACGGGATAACTGGGACGTCTGGGACGTTAGGGACATATGGGACATTTAGGACGTTTGGGACGTTAGGGACATATGGAACATCTAGGACGCCTGGGACATTAGGGACATATAGGACATATGGGACATCTGGGACGTCTGGGACGTTAGGGACATATGGGACATCTGGGACGTCTAGGACGTTAAGGACATATGGGACATTTAGGACGCCTGGGACATTAGGGACATATGGGATATATAGAACATCTGGGACGCCTGGAACATTAGGGACATATAGGACATATGGGGCATCTGGGAAGTCTGGGACGTTAGGGACATATGGGACATCTGGGACGTCTGGGACGTTAAGGACACATGGGGCATCTAGGACATCTAGGACGTTTGGGGCATTAAGGATATTTGGGACATTTAGTGCGCCTGGGACATTAGGGACATATGGGACATATGGGACATCTCGGACGTCTGGGACGTTAAGGACATATGCTAAATCAAGAACGTCTGGGACGTTAAAGACATATGGGACATTTAGGACGCTTGGGACATTAGTGACATATGGGACATATGGGACATTAGGGACATATGGGACATATGGGACATCTGGGACGTCTGGGACGTTAGGGACATATAGGACATCTAGGACGTCTGGGACGTTAGGGACATATGGAACATCTAAGACATCTGGGACATCTGGGACGTCTGGGACGTTAGGGACATATGGGACATCTGGGACAACTGGGACGCCTAGGAGATTAGGGACATATGGGACATATGGGACATCTGGGACGTCTGGGACGTTAGGGACATATAGGACAACTAGGACGTCTGGGACGTTAGGGACATATGGGACATCTAAGACGTCTGGGACGTCTGGGACGTTAGGGACATATGAGACATCTGGGACGTCTGGGACACCTGGGACATTAGGGACATATTTATTTATTTATTTAATATGTCGCTAACAGGCCGAAGCCCAATAACAAGCAACAATCAACAATGATACATATGCAGACAATGACAAGAAATTAAAAATGATAAATTATACAATTAGAAAATTAACAAGCAATCATCTCATTAACATAATATAACTTAACCATATACATTTTGATCTTGTATACTCTTCTGAGTTTCATCAAGGATCTTCACAATCTGTGTCTTAAATTAATTTATAGACATAAAAAATATATCCACGTATTCACAAGAATTTATAAAATGCATCATCCTATATACAGGTGAATTGATCAAATAATTGGTTCGTATAACAGGAATAAAAAATGTTAGAACTGATCTATGCTGATAGAAAGGTATATTAAATTTAAGGAGCTGCAACAGTTGTGGTGAATCTATTAGAGAACTTACAATTTTATACAAACATATAGAATCGCTAACACATCTTCTAGTTTCTAATGTTCGAAAGTTGAAATCACTAAGTAATAGAAGGTACGGCCTGGTAGTCGGGGGACATATGGGACGTCTGGGACGTCTGGGACGTTAGGGACATACGGGAGAGCTGGGACGTCTGGGACGTTAAGGACATATGAGACTTTTAGGACGTCTGGTACTTTAGGGACATATGGAACATCTAGGACGCCTGGGACATTAGGGACATATAGGACATATGGGACATCTGAGACGTCTGGAACGTTAGGGACATACGGGACATCTGGGACGTCTGGGACGTTAAGGACATATGGGACACTAAGGACGTCTGGGACGTCTGGGACGTTAAGGACATATGGGACATGTGGGACGCCTGGGACCTTATTGACATATTTGACATATGGGACATCTGAGACGTCTGGGACGTTACGGACATATGGGACATCTAGGACGATCTGGGAAGTTAGGGACGTATGGGACATATGGGACATCTGGGACGTCTGGGACGTTAGGGACATATGGGACATATGGGACATCTGGGACTTCTGGGACGTTAGGGACATATGGGACATCCGGGATATCTAGGACGTTAAAGACATATGGGACATCTAGGACGTCTGGGACGTTAGGGACATATGGAACATCTAGGACGCCTGGGACATTAGGGACATATGGGACATATGGGACATCTGGGACTTCTGGGACGTTAGGGACATATGGGACATCCGGGATATCTAGGATGTTAAGGACATATGAAACATCTAGGACCTCTGGGATGTCTGGGACGTTAAGGACATATGGGACATTTAGGACGCTTGGGACATTAGGGACATATGGGACATATGGGACATCTGGGACGTCTGGGACGTTAGGGACATATGGGACATCTGGGACGTCTGGGACGTTAAGGACATATGGGACATCTAGGACGTCTGGGACGTCTGGGACGTTAAGGACATACGGGACATTTAGGACGCCTGGGACCTTAGGGACATATGGGACATATGGGACATCTGAGACTTCTGGGACGTTACGGACATATGGGACATCTAGGACGATCTGGGACGTTAGGGACATATGGGACATCTAGGACGTCTGGGACGTCTGGGACGTTAGGGACATATGGGACATCTAGGACGTCTGGGACGTCTGGGAAGTTAAGGACAAATGGGACACTTAGGACGCCTGGGTCATTAAGGACATATGGGACATATGGGACATCTGGGACGCCTGGGACATTAAGGACAGATGGGACATCTGGGACGTCTGGGACGTTAAGGACATATAGGACATTTAGGACGCCTGGGACGTTAGGGACATATGGGACATATGGGGCATCTGGGACGTCTGGGACGTTAGGGACATATGGGACATCTGGGACGTCTGGGACGTTAAGGACATATGGGACATTTAGGACGCCTGGGACGTTAGGGACATATTAGACATATGGGACATCTGGGACGTCTGGGACGTTAGGAACATATGAGACATCTGGGACGTCTGGGACGTCTGGGAAGTTAAGGACATATGGGACACTTACGACGCCTGGGTCATTAAGGACATATGGGACATCTGGGACGCTTGGGACATTAAGGACAGATGGGACATCTGGGACGCCTGGGACATTAAGGACAGATGGGACGACTGGGACGTCTGGAACGCTAGGGACATATAGGACATCTAGGACGTCAAAGACGTTAGGGACATATGGGACACTAGGACGTTTGGGACGTCCGGGACGTTAGGGACATACGGGACAGCTGAGACGTCTGGAACGTTAGGGACATATGGGACATTTAGGACGTCTTGGACGTTAGGGACATATGGAACATCTAGGAGGCGTGGGACATTAGAGACATATGGGACATATGGGACATCTGGGACGTCTGGGACGTTAAGGACATATGGGACATCTGGGACCTCTGGGACGTCTGGGACGTTAAGGACATATGGTACATTTAGAACGTCTTGGACGTTAGGGACATATGGAACATCTAGGAGGCCTGGGACATTAGAGACATATGGGACCTATGGGACATATGGGACATCTGAGACGTCTGGGGCGTTAGGGACATATGGGACATCTGGGACGTCTGGGACGTTAAGGACATATGGGACATCTGGGACGCCTGAGACATTAGCGACATATGGGACATATGGGACATTTCTGACGTCTGGGACGTCTGGGACGTTAGGGACATATGGGACGTTTGCGACGTTAGGGACATATGGGACATCTGGGACGTCTGGGACGTTAAGGACATATGGGACATCTGGGACGCCTGGGACATTAGGGACATATGGGACATATGGGACATCTGGGACGTCTGGGACGCTAAGGACATATAGGACATCTAGGACGTCTGAGACGTCTGGGACGTTAGGGACATACGGGACAGTTGGGACGTTTGAGACGTTAGATACATATGGGACAATTAGGACGTCTGGGACGTTAGGGACATATGGAACATCTGAGACGTCTAAGACGTTAGGGACATTTGGGACAACTGGGACGTCTGGGACGTTAAGGGCATATGGGACATTTAGGACTCCTGGGACGTTAAGGACATATGGGACATATGGGACATCTGGGACGTCTGGGACGTTAGGGACATATGGGACACCTGTAACGTCTGGGACGTTAAGGACATATGGGACATCTGGGACGTCTGGGACGTTAAGGACATATGGGACATCTATTACGTCTGGGACGTCTGGGAAGTTAAGGACATATGGGACACTTAGGACGCCTCGGTCATTAAGGACATATGGGACATATGGGACAGCTGGGACGCCTGCGACATTAAGGACAGATGGGACATCTGGGACGCCTGAGACATTAAGGACAAATGGGACGTCTGGGACGTCTGGGACGTTAAGGACATATGGGACATCTAGGACGTCTGGGACGTCTGGGACGTTAAGGACATATGGTACATTCTGAACGAATGGGACATTAGGGACATATGGGACATATGGGACATCTGGGACGCTTGAGACATTAGGTACATATGGGACATATGAAACATCTGGGACGTTGGGACGTTAAGGACATATGGGACATCTAGGACGGCTGGGACGTCTGGGACGTTAAGGACATATGGGACATATAGGACGTCTGGGACGTTGGGACGTTAAGGACATATGGGACATCTAGTACATCTGGGACGCCTGAGACATTAAGGACAAATGGGACATCTGGGACGCTTGAGACATTAGGGACATATGGGACATATGAAACATCTGGGACGTTGGGACGTTAAGGACATATGGGACATCTAGGACATCTGGGACGCCTGAGACATTAAGGACAAATGGGACGTCTGGGACGTCTGGGACGTTATGGTCATATGAGACATCTGGGACGTCTGGGCCGCTAAGGACATATAGGACATCTAGGACGTCTAAGACATTAGGGACATATGGGACACTAGGACGTCTGGGACGTCCGGGACGTTAGGGACATACGGGATAGCTGGGACGTCTCAAACGTTAGGGACATATGGGACATTTAGGACGTCTTGGACGTTAGGGACATATGGGACATCTGGGACGTCTGGGACGTTATGGTCATATGAGACATCTGGGACGTCTGGGACGTTAATGACATATGGGACATCTAGGACGTCTGGGACGTCTGGGACGTTAAGGACATATGGTACATTCTGGACGAATAGGACATTAGGGACATATGGGACATATGGGACATCTGGGACGCTTGAGACATTAGGGACATATGGGACATATGAAACATCTGGGACGTTGGGACGTTAAGGACATATGGGACATCTAGGACGGCTGGGACGTCTGGGACGTTAAGGACATATGGGACATAAAGGACGTCTGGGACGTTAGGGCCATATGAGACATCTGGGACGTCTGGGACGTTAAGAACATATGGGAAAATTAGGACACCTGGGACGTTAGGGACATATGGGACATATGTGACATCTGGGACGTCTGGGACCTTAGGGACATATGGGACATCTGGGACGTCTGAGACGTCTGGGGCCTTAAGGACATATGAGACATCTAGGACGCCTGAGACGTTAGGGACATATGGGACATCTGGAACGTTAAGGACATATGGGACAACTAGGACGTCTAGGACGTCTGGGACGTTAGAGACATATAGGACGTCTGGGACGTCTGGGACGCTAGCGACATATAGGACATCTAGGACGTCTGGGACGTTAGGGACATATGGGACATCTGGGACATCTGGGACTTTAAGGACATATGGGACATCTAGGCCGTCTGGGGCGTCTGGGACGTTAAGGACATATGGGACATTTAGGACTCCTGGGACATTAGGGACATATGAGACATATGGGACACTTGAAGCGTCTGGGAGGTTAAGGACATATGGGACATCTAGGACGTCTGGGACGTCTAGGACGTTAAGGACATATGGGACATTTAGGACGTCTGGGACACTAGGGACATGTGGAACATATGAGACATCTGGGACGCCTGGGACATTAGAGATATATGGGACATATGGGACATCTGGGACGTCTGGGACGTTAGGGACATATGGGGCATCTGGGACGTCTGGGACGTTAAGGACGTATGGGACATCTAGGACGTCTAGTACGTTAGGGACATATGGGACATCTGGGACGTCTGGGACGTTAGGGACATATGGGACATCTGGGACGTCTGGGACATTAGGGACATATGGGACATATGCGACATCTGGGACGTCTGGGACGTTAGGGACATATGAAACATCTGGGACGCCTGGGACGTTAGGGACATATGGGACATTCGGGATGTCTAGGACGTTAAGGACATATGGGACATCTAGGACGTCTGGGACGTCTGGGACGTTAAGGACGTATGGGACATTTAGGACGCCTGGGACATTATAGACATATGGGACATATGGGACATCTGGGACGCCTGGGACATTAGGGACATATGGGGCATTTAGGACGTCTGGGACGTTAGAGACATATGGAACACTTAGGACGCCTGGGACATTAGGGACATATGGGACATATGGGACGTCTGTGACGTTAAGGACATATGGGACGGCTAGTACGTCTGGGACGTTATGGACATATGGGACATCTAGGACGTCTGGGACATCTGGGACGTTAAGGACATACGGGACAGCTGGGACGTCTGGGACGTTAGGGACATATCGGACACTTAGGATGTCTGGGAGGTTAGGGACATATGGAACATGTAGGACGCCTGGGACATTAGGGACATATGGGACATATGGGACATCTGGGACGTCTGGAACGTTAGGGACATATGGGACATCTGGGACGTCTGTGACGTTAAGGACATATGGGACATATAGGACGTCTGGGACATCTGGGACGTTAAGGACATATGGGACATTTAGTACGCCTGGGACATTAGGGACATATGGGACATATGGGACGTCTGGGACGCTTGAGACATTAGGGACATATGGGACATATGGGACATCTGGGACGTCTCGGACGTCTGGGACGTTAGGGACATATAGGACATCTAAGACGTCTGGCACGTTAGGGACATATGGGACATCTAGGACTTCTGGGACGTCTGAGACGTAAGGAACATACGGGACAGCTGGGACGTCTGGGACGTTAGGGACATATGGGACATTTAGGACGTCTGGGACGTTAGCTACATATGGAACATCTAGAACGCTTGGGACATTAGGGACATATGGAACATATGAGACATCTGGGACGTCTGGGACGTTAGCGACATATGGAACATCTGAGACGTCTAGGACGTTAAGGACATATGGGACATCCAGGACGTCTGGGACGTCAGGGACGTTAAGGACATATGAAACATTTAGGACGCCTGGGACATTAGGGACATATGGGACATATGAAACATCTGGGACGCCTGGGACATTAGGGACATACGGGACATATGGGACATCTGGGACGTCTGGGACGTTAGGTACATATGGGACATCTGGGACGTCTGGGACGTTAAGGACATATGGGACATCTAGGACGTCTGGGACGTCTGGGACGTTAAGGACATATGGGACATTTAGGACGCCTTGGACATTAGGGACTTGGGGACATATGGGACATCTGAGACGTCTGGGACGTTAAGGACATATTAGACATCTAGGACGTCTGGGACGTCTGGGACGTTAAGGACATATAAGACATTTAGGACGTCTGGGACATTAGTGACATATGGGACATATGGGACATCTGGGACGCCTGGGACATTAGGAACATATGGGACATATGGAACATTTAGGACGTTTGGGACGTTAGGGACATATAGAACATTTAGGACGTCTGGGACATTAGTGACATATGGGACATATGGGACATCCAGGACATCTGGGACGTCTTAAACGTTAGGGACATACGGGACAGCTGGGACGTCTGGGGCGTTAAGGACATATGGGACATTTAGGACGTCTGGGACGTTAGGGACATATGGAACATCTAGGACGTCTGGGACTTAAGGAACATATGGAACATCTGGGACGTCTGGGACGTTAAGGACATATGGGACATATGGGACATCTGGGACGCCTGGGACATTAGGGAAATATGGGACATATGGGACATCTGGGACGTCTGGGACGTCTAGGACGGTAAGGACATATGGGACATTTAGGACGTCTGGGACATTAGGGACATATGGAACGTATGGGACATCTGGGACGCCTGGGACATTAGAGATAAATGAGACATATGGGACATCTGGGACCTCTGGGACGTTACTGAGATATGGGACATTTGGGATGTCTAGGACGTTAAGGACATATGGGACATCTAGGACGTCTGGGACGTCTGGGACGTTAAGGACGTATGGGACATTTAGGACGCCTGGGACATTAAGGACATATGGGACATATGGGACATCTGGGACGCCTGGGACATTAGGGACATATGGGACATATGGGACATCTTGGACCTCTGGGACGTTAGGGACATATGGGGCATCTGGGACGTCTGGGACGTTAAGGACGTATGGGACATCTAGGACGTCTAGTAAGTTAGGGACATATGGGACATCTGGGACGTCTGGGACGTTAGGGACATATGGGACATCTGGGACGTCTAGAACATTAGGGACATATGGGACATATGCGACATCTGGGACGTCTGGGACGTTAGGGACATATGAAACATCTGGGACGCCTGGGACGTTAGGGACATATGGGACATTTGGGATGTCTAGGAGGTTAAGGACATATGGGCCATCTAGGACGTCTGGGACGTCTGGGACGTTAAGGACGTATGGGACATTTAGGACGCCTGGGACATTATAAACATATGGGACATATGGGACATCTGGGACGCCTTAGACATTAGGGACATATGGGACATATGGGACATCTGGGACCTCTGGGACGTTGGGGACATATGGGACATCTGGGACGTCTGGGACGTTAGGGACATATGAAACATCTGGGACGTCTGGGACGTTAGGGACATATGGGACATCTAGGACGTCTGGGACGTTAGGGACATACGGGACAGCTGGGACGTGTGGGACGTTAGGGACATATGGGGCATTTAGGACGTCTGGGACGTTAGGGACATATGGAACACTTAGGACGCCTGGGACATTAGCGACATATAAGACATATGGGACATCTGGGACGTCTGGGACGTTAAGGACATATGGGACGTCTAGGACGTCTGGGACGTTATGGACATATGGGACATCTAGGACGTCTGCGACATCTGGGACGTTAAGGACATACGGGACAGCTGGGACGTCTGGGACGTTAGGGACATATGGGACATTTAGGACGTCTGGGAGGTTAGGGTCATATGGAACATCTAGGACGCCTGGGACATTAGGGACTTATAGGACATATGGGACATCTGGGACGTCTGGGACGTTAAGGACATATGGGACGTCTAGGACGTCTCGTACGTTATGGACATATGGGACATCTAGGACGTCTGGGACATCTGGGACATATGGGACATTTAGGACGTCTAAAAGGTTAGGGACAAATGGAACATCTAGGACGCCTGGGACATTAGGGACTTATAGGACATATGGGACATCTGGGACGTCTGGGACGTCTGGGACGTTAAGGACATATGGGACGTCTAGGACGTCTCGTACGTTATGGACATATGGGACATCTAGGACGTCTGGGACATCTGGGAAATATGGGACATTTAGGACGTCTGGGAGGTTAGGGTCATATGGAACATCTAGGACGCCTGGGACATTAGGGACTTATAGGACATATGGGACATCTGGGACGTCTGGGACGTCTGGGACGTTAAGGACATATGGGACGTCTAGGACGTCTCGTACGTTATGGACATATGGGACATCTAGGACGTCTGGGACGTCTAGGACGGTAAGGACATATGGGACATTTAGGACGTCTGGGACATTAGGGACATATGGAACGTATGGGACATCTGGGACGCCTGGGACATTAGAGATAAATGAGACATATGGGACATCTGGGACCTCTGGGACGTTACTGAGATATGGGACATTTGGGATGTCTAGGACGTTAAGGACATATGGGACATCTAGGACGTCTGGGACGTCTGGGACGTTAAGGACGTATGGGACATTTAGGACGCCTGGGACATTAAGGACATATGGGACATATGGGACATCTGGGACGCCTGGGACATTAGGGACATATGGGACATATGGGACATCTTGGACCTCTGGGACGTTAGGGACATATGGGGCATCTGGGACGTCTGGGACGTTAAGGACGTATGGGACATCTAGGACGTCTAGTAAGTTAGGGACATATGGGACATCTGGGACGTCTGGGACGTTAGGGACATATGGGACATCTGGGACGTCTAGAACATTAGGGACATATGGGACATATGCGACATCTGGGACGTCTGGGACGTTAGGGACATATGAAACATCTGGGACGCCTGGGACGTTAGGGACATATGGGACATTTGGGATGTCTAGGAGGTTAAGGACATATGGGCCATCTAGGACGTCTGGGACGTCTGGGACGTTAAGGACGTATGGGACATTTAGGACGCCTGGGACATTATAAACATATGGGACATATGGGACATCTGGGACGCCTTAGACATTAGGGACATATGGGACATATGGGACATCTGGGACCTCTGGGACGTTGGGGACATATGGGACATCTGGGACGTCTGGGACATCTGGGACATATGGGACATTTAGGACGTCTAAAAGGTTAGGGACAAATGGAACATCTAGGACGCCTGGGACATTAGGGACTTATAGGACATATGGGACATCTGGGACGTCTGGGACGTCTGGGACGTTAAGGACATATGGGACGTCTAGGACGTCTCGTACGTTATGGACATATGGGACATCTAGGACGTCTGGGACATCTGGGAAATATGGGACATTTAGGACGTCTGGGAGGTTAGGGTCATATGGAACATCTAGGACGCCTGGGACATTAGGGACTTATAGGACATATGGGACATCTGGGACGTCTGGGACGTCTGGGACGTTAAGGACATATGGGACGTCTAGGACGTCTCGTACGTTATGGACATATGGGACATCTAGGACGTCTGGGACGTCTAGGACGGTAAGGACATATGGGACATTTAGGACGTCTGGGACATTAGGGACATATGGAACGTATGGGACATCTGGGACGCCTGGGACATTAGAGATAAATGAGACATATGGGACATCTGGGACCTCTGGGACGTTACTGAGATATGGGACATTTGGGATGTCTAGGACGTTAAGGACATATGGGACATCTAGGACGTCTGGGACGTCTGGGACGTTAAGGACGTATGGGACATTTAGGACGCCTGGGACATTAAGGACATATGGGACATATGGGACATCTGGGACGCCTGGGACATTAGGGACATATGGGACATATGGGACATCTTGGACCTCTGGGACGTTAGGGACATATGGGGCATCTGGGACGTCTGGGACGTTAAGGACGTATGGGACATCTAGGACGTCTAGTAAGTTAGGGACATATGGGACATCTGGGACGTCTGGGACGTTAGGGACATATGGGACATCTGGGACGTCTAGAACATTAGGGACATATGGGACATATGCGACATCTGGGACGTCTGGGACGTTAGGGACATATGAAACATCTGGGACGCCTGGGACGTTAGGGACATATGGGACATTTGGGATGTCTAGGAGGTTAAGGACATATGGGCCATCTAGGACGTCTGGGACGTCTGGGACGTTAAGGACGTATGGGACATTTAGGACGCCTGGGACATTATAAACATATGGGACATATGGGACATCTGGGACGCCTTAGACATTAGGGACATATGGGACATATGGGACATCTGGGACCTCTGGGACGTTGGGGACATATGGGACATCTGGGACGTCTGGGACGTTAGGGACATATGAAACATCTGGGACGTCTGGGACGTTAGGGACATATGGGACATCTAGGACGTCTGGGACGTTAGGGACATACGGGACAGCTGGGACGTGTGGGACGTTAGGGACATATGGGGCATTTAGGACGTCTGGGACGTTAGGGACATATGGAACACTTAGGACGCCTGGGACATTAGGGACATATAAGACATATGGGACATCTGGGACGTCTGGGACGTTAAGGACATATGGGACGTCTAGGACGTCTGGGACGTTATGGACATATGGGACATCTAGGACGTCTGCGACATCTGGGACGTTAAGGACATACGGGACAGCTGGGACGTCTGGGACGTTAGGGACATATGGGACATTTAGGACGTCTGGGAGGTTAGGGTCATATGGAACATCTAGGACGCCTGGGACATTAGGGACTTATAGGACATATGGGACATCTGGGACGTCTGGGACGTTAAGGACATATGGGACGTCTAGGACGTCTCGTACGTTATGGACATATGGGACATCTAGGACGTCTGGGACATCTGGGACATATGGGACATTTAGGACGTCTAAAAGGTTAGGGACAAATGGAACATCTAGGACGCCTGGGACATTAGGGACTTATAGGACATATGGGACATCTGGGACGTCTGGGACGTCTGGGACGTTAAGGACATATGGGACGTCTAGGACGTCTCGTACGTTATGGACATATGGGACATCTAGGACGTCTGGGACATCTGGGAAATATGGGACATTTAGGACGTCTGGGAGGTTAGGGTCATATGGAACATCTAGGACGCCTGGGACATTAGGGACTTATAGGACATATGGGACATCTGGGACGTCTGGGACGTCTGGGACGTTAAGGACATATGGGACGTCTAGGACGTCTCGTACGTTATGGACATATGGGACATCTAGGACGTCTGGGACATCTGGGACGTCTGGGACGTCTGGGACGTTAAGGACATATGGGACGTCTAGGACGTCTCGTACGTTATGGACATATGGGACATCTAGGACGCCTGGGACGTCTGGGACGTTAAGGACATATGAAACATTTAGGACGCCTGGGACATTAGGGACATATGGGACATATGGGATATCTGGGACGTCTGAGACGTTAGGGACATATGGAACATCTGGGACGTCTGGGACGTTAAGGACATATGGGACATCTAGGACGTCTGGGACGTCTGGGACGTTAAGGACATATGAAACATTTAGGACGCCTGGGACATTAGGGACATATGGGACATATGGGATATCTGGGACGTCTGAGACGTTAGGGACATATGGAACATCTGGGACGTCTGGGACGTTAAGGACATATGGGACATCTAGGACGTCTGGGACGTCTGGGACCTTAAGGACATATGAGACATCTAGGACGCCTGAGACGTTAGGGACATATGGGACATCTGGGACGTTAAGGACATATGGGACATCTAGGACGTCTGGGGCGTTAGAAACATATAGGACATCTGGGACGTCTGAGACGTTAAGGACATATGGGACAACTAGGACGTCTAGGACGTCTGGGACGTTAGAGACATATAGGACAGCTGGGACGTCTGGGACGTCTGGGACCTTAAGGACATATGAGACATCTAGGACGCCTGAGACGTTAGGGATATATGGGACATCTGGAACCTTAAGGACATATGGGACAACTAGGACGTCTAGGACGTCTGGGACGTTAGAGACATATAGGACGTCTGGGACGTCTGGGACGCTAGCGACATATAGGACATCTAGGACGTCTGGGACGTTAGGGACATATGGGACATCTGGGACATCTGGGACGTTAAGGACATATGGGACATCTAGGCCGTCTGGGGCGTCTGGGACGTTAAGGACATATGGGACATTTAGGACTCCTGGGACATTAGGGACATATGAGACATATGGGACACTTGAAGCGCCTGGGAGGTTAAGGACATATGGGACATCTAGGACGTCTGGGACGTCTAGGACGTTAAGGACATATGGGGCATTTAGGACGTCTGGGACATTAGGGACATGTGGAACATATGAGACATCTGGGACGCCTTGGACATTAGAGATATATGGGACATATGGGACATCTGGGACGTCTGGGACGTTAGGGACATATGGGGCATCTGGGACGTCTGGGACGTTAAGGACGTATGGGACATCTAGGACGTCTAGTACGTTAGGGACATATGGGACATCTGGGACGTCTGGGACGTTAGGGACATATGGGACATCTGGGACGTCTGGGACATTAGGGACATATGAGACATATGCGACATCTGGGACGTCTGGGACGTTAGGGACATATGAAACATCTGGGACGTCTGGGACGTTAGGGACATATGGGACATTCGGGATGTCTAGGACGTTAAGGACATATGGGACATCTAGGACGTCTGGGACGTCTGGGACGTTAAGGACGTATGGGACATTTAGGACGCCTGGGACATTATAGACATATGGGACATATGGAACACTTAGGACGCCTGGGACATTAGGGACATATGGGACATATGGGACATCTGGGACGTCTGGGACGTTAGGGACATATGAAACATCTGGCACGTCTGGGACGTTAGGGACATATGGGACATCTAGCACGTCTGGAACGTCTGGGACGTTAGGGACATACGGGACAGCTGGGACGTGTGGGACGTTAGGGACATATGGGGCATTTAGGACGTCTGGGACGTTAGGGACATATGGAACACTTAGGACGCCTGGTACATTAGGGACATATGGGACATATGGGACATTTGGGACGTCTGGGACGTTAAGGACATATGGGACGTCTAGGACGTCTGGGACGTTATGGACATATAGGACATTTAGGACGTCTGGGACATCTGGGACGTTAAGGACATACGGGACAGCTGGGACGTCTGGGACGTTAGGGACATATGGGACATTTAGGACGTCTAAGAGGTTAGGGACAAATGGAACATCTAGGAAACCTGGGACATCTGGGACGTCTGAGACGTTAGGGTCATATGAGACATCTGGGACGTCTGGGACGTTAAGGACATATGGGACATCTAGGACGTCTGGGACGTCTGGGACGTTAAGGACATATGACTCATTTAGGACGCCTGGGACGTTAGGGACATATGGGACATATGGGACATCTGAGACGTCTGGAACGTTAAGGACATATGGGACAACTAGGACGTCTAGGACGTCTAGGACGTTAGAGACATATTGGACATCTGGGACGTCTGGGACGTTATGGACATATGGGACATCTAGGACGTCTGGGACGTCTGGGACGTTAAGGACATATGATTCATTTAGGACGCCTGGGACATTAGGGACATATGGGACATATGGGATATCTGGGACGTCTGGGACGTTAGGGACATATGGGACGTCTGGGACGTCTGGGACCTTAAGGACATATGAGACATCTAGGACGTCTGAGACGTTAGGGACATATGGGACATCTGGGACGTTAAGGACATATGGGACAACTAGGACGTCTAGGACGTCTGGGACGTTAGAGACATATAGGACATCTGGGACGTCTGGGACGTTAAGGACATATGGGACAACTAGGACGTCTAGGACGTTAGAGACGTATAGGACATCTGGGACGTCTACGACGTCTGGGACCTTAAGGACATATGAGACATCTAGAACGCCTGAGACGTTAGGGACATATGGGACATCTGGGACGTTAAGGACATATGGGACAACTAGGACGTCTAGGACATCTGGGACGTTAGAGACATATAGGACGTCTGGCACGTCTGGGACGCTAGCGACATATAGGACATTTAGGACGTCTGGGACGTTAGGAACATACGGGACAGCTGGGACGTCTGGGACGTTAGGGACATATGGGACATTTAGGACGTCTGGGACGTTAGGGACATATGGAACGTATAAGACGCCTGGGACATTAGGGACATATGGGACATTTAGTACGTCTGGGACGTTAGGGACATATGGGACATCTGGGACGTCTAGGACGTTAAGGACATATGGGACATCTAGGACGTCTGGGACGTCTAGGACGTTAAGGACATATGGGACATTTGGGACGCCTGGGACATTAGGGATATATGTGACATATGGGACATCTGGGATGCCTGGGACATTAGGGACATATGAGACATATGGGACATCTGGGACGTCTGGCACGTTAAGGACATATGGGACATTTAGGACGCCTGGGAGATTAGGGACATATGGGACATATGGGACATCTGGGACGTCTGGGACGTTAGGGACATATGGGACATCTAGGACGTCTGGGACATCTGGGACCTTAAGGACATATGAGACATCTAGGACGCCTGAGACGTTAGGGACATATGGGCCATCTGGGACGTCTGGGACGTTAAGGACATATGGGACAACTAGGAAGTCTGGGACGTTAAGACATATGAGACATCTAGGACGTCTGGGACGTCTGGGACGTTAGGGACATACGGGACAGCTGAACGTCTGGGACGTTAGGGACATATGGAACATCTAGGACGCCTGGGACATTAGGGACATATGGGACATATGGGACATCTGGGACGTCTGCTACGTTAGGAACATATGGGACATCTGGGACGTCTGGGAGGTTAAGGATATATGGGACATCTAGGACTTCTGGGACGTCTGGGACGTTAAGGACATATGGGACATTTAGGACGCCTGGGACATTAGGGACATATGGGACATATGGAACATCTGGGACGTCTGGGACGTTAGGGACATATGAGACATCTGGGACGTTAAGGACATATTTGACATCTAGGCCGTCTGGGACGTCTGGGACGTTAAGGACATATGGGACATTTAGGACTCCTGGGACATTAGGGACATATGGGACATCTAAAGCGTCTGGGAGGTTAAGGACATATGGGACATCTAGAACGTCTGGGACGTCTAGGACGTTAAGGACATATGGGACATTTAAGACGTCTGGGACATTAGGGACATATGGAACATATGGGACGTTAGGGACATATGGGACATCTGGGACGTCTGGGACGTTAAGGACATATGGGACATCTATTACGTCTGGGCCGTTTGGGAAGTTAAGGACATATGGGACACTTAGGACGCCTGGGTCATTAAGGACATATGGGACATATGGGACAGCTGGGACGCCTGCGATATTAAGGACAGATGGGACATCTGGGACGCCTGAGACATTAAGGACAAATGGGACGTCTGGGACGTCTGGGACGTTATGGTCATATGAGACATCTGGGACGTCTGGGACGTTAAGGACATATGGTACATTCTGGACGAATGGGACATTAGGGACATATGGGACATATGGGACATCTGGGACGCTTGAGACATTACGGACATATGGGACATATGAAACATCTGGGACGTTGGGACGTTAAGGACATATGGGACATCTAGGACGGCTGGGACGTCTGGGACGTTATGGACATATGGTACATTCTGGACGAATGGGACATTAGGGACATATGGGACATATGGGACATCTGGGACGCTTGAGACATTACGGACATATGGGACATATGAAACATCTGGGACGTTGGGACGTTAAGGACATATGGGACATCTAGGACGGCTGGGACGTCTGGGACGTTAAGGAAATATGGGACATATAGGACGTCTGGGACGTTGGGACGTTAAGGACATATGGGACATCTAGGACATCTGGGACGCCTGAGACATTAAGGACAAATGGGACATCTGGGACGCTTGAGACATTAGGGACATATGGGACATATGAAACATCTGGGACGTTGGGACGTTAAGGACATATGGGACATCTAGGACATCTGGGACCCCTGAGACATTAAGGACAAATGGGACGTCTGGGACGTCTGGGACCTTATGGTCATATGAGACATCTGGGACGTCTGGGCCGTTAAGGACATATAGGACATCTAGGACGTCTAAGACATTAGGGACATATGGGACACTAGGACGTCTGGGACGTCCGGGACGTTAGGAACATACGGGACAGCTGGGACGTCTCGAACGTTAGGGACATATGGGACATTTAGGACGTCTAGGACGTTAGGGACATATGGGACATCTGGGACGTCTGGGACGTTATGGTCATATGAGACATCTGGGACGTCTGGGACGTTAAGGACATATGGGACATCTAGGACGTCTGGGACGTCTGGGACGTTAAGGACATATGGTACATTCTGGACGAATGGGACATTAGGGACATATGGGACATATGGGACATCTGGGACGCTTGAGACATTAGGGACATATGGGACATATGAAACACCTGGGACGTTGGGACGTTAAGGACATATGAAACATCTAGGACGGCTGGGACGTCTGGGACGTTAAGGACATATGGGACATATAGGACGTCTGGGACGTTAGGGCCATATGAGACATCTGGGACGTCTAGGACGTTAAGGACATATGGAACATCTAGGACGTCTGGGACGTCTGGGACTTTAAGGACATATAGGACATCTGGGACGTCTGGGACGTTAGGGACATATGGGACATCTGAGACATCTGGGACGTTAAGGACATATGGGACATCTAGGACGTCTGGGAGGTCTGGGACGTTAGGAACATATAGGACATCTAGGACGTCTGAGACGTTAGGGACATATGGGACATCTAGGACGTCTAGGACGTCTGGGACATTAGGGACATATAAGACATATGGGACATCTGGGACGTCTGGGACGTTAAGGACATATGGGACGTCTAGGACGTCTGGGACGTTATGGACATATGGGACATCTAGGACGTCTGCGACATCTGGGACGTTAAGGACATACGGGACAGCTGGGACGTCTGGGACGTTAGGGACATATGGGACATTTAGGACGTCTGGGAGGTTAGGGTCATATGGAACATCTAGGACGCCTGGGACATTAGGGACTTATAGGACAAATGGGACATCTGGGACGTCTGGGACGTTAAGGACATATGGGACGTCTAGGACGTCTCGTACGTTATGGACATATGGGACATCTAGGACGTCTGGGACATCTGGGACATATGGGACATTTAGGACGTCTAAAAGGTTAGGGACAAATGGAACATCTAGGACGCCTGGGACATTAGGGACTTATAGGACATATGGGACATCTGGGACGTCTGGGACGTCTGGGACGTTAAGGACATATGGGACGTCTAGGACGTCTCGTACGTTATGGACATATGGGACATCTAGGACGTCTGGGACATCTGGGAAATATGGGACATTTAGGACGTCTGGGAGGTTAGGGTCATATGGAACATCTAGGACGCCTGGGACATTAGGGACTTATAGGACATATGGGACATCTGGGACGTCTGGGACGTCTGGGACGTTAAGGACATATGGGACGTCTAGGACGTCTCGTACGTTATGGACATATGGGACATCTAGGACGTCTGGGACATCTGGGACGTCTGGGACGTCTGGGACGTTAAGGACATATGGGACGTCTAGGACGTCTCGTACGTTATGGACATATGGGACATCTAGGACGCCTGGGACATCTGGGACGTCTAAGACGTTAGGGTCATATGAGACATCTGGGACGTCTGGGACGTTAACCCGGCGGTACACGGGTGAAACTGCCGAACACTAGTGCACAAACACGGTCGAAATGACCGTGTGTATTTTGTCGCTCAAAAACGTTTGCTTTCAAATATGATGACCTTAAGTCATTCAAATATCAATTTTTAGGATTGAAATAATAGTAATACCAAGTTACCACAAAAATGTAATGACAAGTAAACATTTAAAAAAGCTAAGTATAAAAAACCTAAACAACTATTTCTACACAAGAAACTTCGGGATATAAGAAAAAAAAATTGATTTTCAAAAGAATACCACAAAAATTGTAACATTTAATGCATTGTGAATAGAAATTATTCAATATATTCATAATTTGTGCCCTCCGCACAGTTGGTATACAAAACATTCGTGTGTTCCTAGTGCCTAGTGCTACGTACACAATTGCATGAACCCGGTCGAATCGACCGTGCTCCGTCACTTTGTAAGTAATGAGCCAACTTTGTACAAACAATCAAACCGAAAAAAAAACTTATGCTATCAGTCGTGCCAACCAACGATCAAGGGAGGTATACCTAAAATATTAGACATTGTTTACATTTGATTTTTTTTAACAATAAGGCAAAAACTAAAAACCCGGTCATTTTGACCGTGACCCGTGCACTGCCGGGTTAAGGACATATGGGACATCTAGGACGTCTGGGACGTCTGGGACGTTAAGGACATATGAAACATTTAGGACGCCTGGGACATTAGGGACATATGGGACATATGGGATATCTGGGACGTCTGAGACGTTAGAGACATATGGAACATCTGGGACGTCTGGGACGTTAAGGACATATGGGACATCTAGGACGTCTGGGACGTCTGGGACCTTAAGGACATATGAGACATCTAGGACGCCTGAGACGTTAGGGACATATGGGACATCTGGGACGTTAAGGACATATGGGACATCTAGGACGTCTGGGGCGTTAGAAACATATAGGACATCTGGGACGTCTGAGACGTTAAGGACATATGGGACAACTAGGACGTCTAGGACGTCTGGGACGTTAGAGACATATAGGACAGCTGGGACGTCTGGGACGTCTGGGACCTTAAGGACATATGAGACATCTAGGACGCCTGAGACGTTAGGGATATATGGGACATCTGGAACCTTAAGGACATATGGGACAACTAGGACGTCTAGGACGTCTGGGACGTTAGAGACATATAGGACGTCTGGGACGTCTGGGACGCTAGCGACATATAGGACATCTAGGACGTCTGGGACGTTAGGGACATATGGGACATCTGGACATCTGGGACGTTAAGGACATATGGGACATCTAGGCCGTCTGGGGCGTCTGGGACGTTAAGGACATATGGGACATTTAGGACTCCTGGGACATTAGGGACATATGAGACATATGGGACACTTGAAGCGCCTGGGAGGTTAAGGACATATGGGACATCTAGGACGTCTGGGACGTCTAGGACGTTAAGGACATATGGGGCATTTAGGACGTCTGGGACATTAGGGACATGTGGAACATATGAGACATCTGGGACGCCTTGGACATTAGAGATATATGGGACATATGGGACATCTGGGACGTCTGGGACGTTAGGGACATATGGGGCATCTGGGACGTCTGGGACGTTAAGGACGTATGGGACATCTAGGACGTCTAGTACGTTAGGGACATATGGGACATCTGGGACGTCTGGGACGTTAGGGACATATGGGACATCTGGACGTCTGGGACATTAGGGACATATGAGACATATGCGACATCTGGGACGTCTGGGACGTTAGGGACATATGAAACATCTGGGACGTCTGGGACGTTAGGGACATATGGGACATTCGGGATGTCTAGGACGTTAAGGACATATGGGACATCTAGGACGTCTGGGACGTCTGGGACGTTAAGGACGTATGGGACATTTAGGACGCCTGGGACATTATAGACATATGGGACATATGGAACACTTAGGACGCCTGGGACATTAGGGACATATGGGACATATGGGACATCTGGGACGTCTGGGACGTTAGGGACATATGAAACATCTGGCACGTCTGGGACGTTAGGGACATATGGGACATCTAGCACGTCTGGAACGTCTGGGACGTTAGGGACATACGGGACAGCTGGGACGTGTGGGACGTTAGGGACATATGGGGCATTTAGGACGTCTGGGACGTTAGGGACATATGGAACACTTAGGACGCCTGGTACATTAGGGACATATGGGACATATGGGACATTTGGGACGTCTGGGACGTTAAGGACATATGGGACGTCTAGGACGTCTGGGACGTTATGGACATATAGGACATTTAGGACGTCTGGGACATCTGGGACGTTAAGGACATACGGGACAGCTGGGACGTCTGGGACGTTAGGGACATATGGGACATTTAGGACGTCTAAGAGGTTAGGGACAAATGGAACATCTAGGAAACCTGGGACATCTGGGACGTCTGAGACGTTAGGGTCATATGAGACATCTGGGACGTCTGGGACGTTAAGGACATATGGGACATCTAGGACGTCTGGGACGTCTGGGACGTTAAGGACATATGACTCATTTAGGACGCCTGGGACGTTAGGGACATATGGGACATATGGGACATCTGAGACGTCTGGAACGTTAAGGACATATGGGACAACTAGGACGTCTAGGACGTCTAGGACGTTAGAGACATATTGGACATCTGGGACGTCTGGGACGTTAAGGACATATGGGACATCTAGGACGTCTGGGACGTCTGGGACGTTAAGGACATATGATTCATTTAGGACGCCTGGGACATTAGGGACATATGGGACATATGGGATATCTGGGACGTCTGGGACGTTAGGGACATATGGGACGTCTGGGACGTCTGGGACCTTAAGGACATATGAGACATCTAGGACGTCTGAGACGTTAGGGACATATGGGACATCTGGGACGTTAAGGACATATGGGACAACTAGGACGTCCAGGACGTCTGGGACGTTAGAGACATATAGGACATCTGGGACGTCTGGGACGTTAAGGACATATGGGACAACTAGGACGTCTAGGACGTTAGAGACGTATAGGACATCTGGGACGTCTACGACGTCTGGGACCTTAAGGACATATGAGACATCTAGAACGCCTGAGACGTTAGGGACATATGGGACATCTGGGACGTTAAGGACATATGGGACAACTAGGACGTCTAGGACATCTGGGACGTTAGAGACATATAGGACGTCTGGCACGTCTGGGACGCTAGCGACATATAGGACATTTAGGACGTCTGGGACGTTAGGAACATACGGGACAGCTGGGACGTCTGGGACGTTAGGGACATATGGGACATTTAGGACGTCTGGGACGTTAGGGACATATGGAACGTATAAGACGCCTGGGACATTAGGGACATATGGGACATTTAGTACGTCTGGGACGTTAGGGACATATGGGACATCTGGGACGTCTAGGACGTTAAGGACATATGGGACATCTAGGACGTCTGGGACGTCTAGGACGTTAAGGACATATGGGACATTTGGGACGCCTGGGACATTAGGGATATATGTGACATATGGGACATCTGGGATGCCTGGGACATTAGGGACATATGAGACATATGGGACATCTGGGACGTCTGGCACGTTAAGGACATATGGGACATTTAGGACGCCTGGGAGATTAGGGACATATGGGACATATGGGACATCTGGGACGTCTGGGACGTTAGGGACATATGGGACATCTAGGACGTCTGGGACATCTGGGACCTTAAGGACATATGAGACATCTAGGACGCCTGAGACGTTAGGGACATATGGGCCATCTGGGACGTCTGGGACGTTAAGGACATATGGGACAACTAGGAAGTCTGGGACGTTAAGACATATGAGACATCTAGGACGTCTGGGACGTCTGGGACGTTAGGGACATACGGGACAGCTGAACGTCTAAGACGTTAGGGACATATGGAACATCTAGGACGCCTGGGACATTAGGGACATATGGGACATATGGGACATCTGGGACGTCTGCTACGTTAGGAACATATGGGACATCTGGGACGTCTGGGAGGTTAAGGATATATGGGACATCTAGGACTTCTGGGACGTCTGGGACGTTAAGGACATATGGGACATTTAGGACGCCTGGGACATTAGGGACATATGGGACATATGGAACATCTGGGACGTCTGGGACGTTAGGGACATATGAGACATCTGGGACGTTAAGGACATATTTGACATCTAGGCCGTCTGGGACGTCTGGGACGTTAAGGACATATGGGACATTTAGGACTCCTGGGACATTAGGGACATATGGGACATCTAAAGCGTCTGGGAGGTTAAGGACATATGGGACATCTAGAACGTCTGGGACGTCTAGGACGTTAAGGACATATGGGACATTTAAGACGTCTGGGACATTAGGGACATATGGAACATATGGGACGTTAGGGACATATGGGACATCTGGGACGTCTGGGACGTTAAGGACATATGGGACATCTATTACGTCTGGGCCGTTTGGGAAGTTAAGGACATATGGGACACTTAGGACGCCTGGGTCATTAAGGACATATGGGACATATGGGACAGCTGGGACGCCTGCGATATTAAGGACAGATGGGACATCTGGGACGCCTGAGACATTAAGGACAAATGGGACGTCTGGGACGTCTGGGACGTTATGGTCATATGAGACATCTGGGACGTCTGGGACGTTAAGGACATATGGGACATCTAGGACGTCTGGGACGTCTGGGACGTTATGGACATATGGTACATTCTGGACGAATGGGACATTAGGGACATATGGGACATATGGGACATCTGGGACGCTTGAGACATTACGGACATATGGGACATATGAAACATCTGGGACGTTGGGACGTTAAGGACATATGGGACATCTAGGACGGCTGGGACGTCTGGGACGTTAAGGAAATATGGGACATATAGGACGTCTGGGACGTTGGGACGTTAAGGACATATGGGACATCTAGGACATCTGGGACGCCTGAGACATTAAGGACAAATGGGACATCTGGGACGCTTGAGACATTAGGGACATATGGGACATATGAAACATCTGGGACGTTGGGACGTTAAGGACATATGGGACATCTAGGACATCTGGGACCCCTGAGACATTAAGGACAAATGGGACGTCTGGGACGTCTGGGACCTTATGGTCATATGAGACATCTGGGACGTCTGGGCCGTTAAGGACATATAGGACATCTAGGACGTCTAAGACATTAGGGACATATGGGACACTAGGACGTCTGGGACGTCCGGGACGTTAGGGACATACGGGACAGCTGGGACGTCTCGAACGTTAGGGACATATGGGACATTTAGGACGTCTAGGACGTTAGGGACATATGGGACATCTGGGACGTCTGGGACGTTATGGTCATATGAGACATCTGGGACGTCTGGGACGTTAAGGACATATGGGACATCTGGGACGCTTGAGACATTAGGGACATATGGGACATATGAAACACCTGGGACGTTGGGACGTTAAGGACATATGAAACATCTAGGACGGCTGGGACGTCTGGGACGTTAAGGACATATGGGACATATAGGACGTCTGGGACGTTAGGGCCATATGAGACATCTGGGACGTCTAGGACGTTAAGGACATATGGAACATCTAGGACGTCTGGGACGTCTGGGACTTTAAGGACATATAGGACATCTGGGACGTCTGGGACGTTAGCGACATATGGGACATCTGAGACATCTGGGACGTTAAGGACATATGGGACATCTAGGACGTCTGGGAGGTCTGGGACGTTAGGAACATATAGGACATCTAGGACGTCTGAGACGTTAGGGACATATGGGACATCTAGGACGTCTAGGACGTCTGGGACGTTAGGGTCATACGGGACAGCTGGGACGTCTGGGACATTATTGACATATGGGACATATGGGACATCTGGGACGTCTGGGACGTTAGGGACATATGGGACATCCGGGATATCTAGGGCGCTAAGGACATATGGGACATCTAGGACGTCTGGGACGTCTGGGACGTTAAGGACATATGGGACATGTAGGACGCCTGGGACCTTATTGACATATGGGAAATATGGGACATCTGAGACGTCGGGACGTTACAAACAAATGGGACATCTAGGACGATCTGGGAAGTTAGGGACGTATGGGACATATGGGACATCTGGGCCGTCTGGGACGTTAGGGACATATGGAACATCTAGGACGCCTGGGACTTTAGGGACATATGGGACATATGGGACATCTGGGACTTCTGGGACGTTAGGGACATATGGGACATCCGGGATATTTAAGATGTTAAGGACATATGGAACATCTAGGACCTCTGGGACGTTAAGGACATATGGGACATTTCGGACGCCTGGGACATTAGGGACATATAGGACATATGGGACATCTGGGACGCCTGGGACATTAGGGACGTATAGGACATATGGGACATCTGGGACGTCTGGGACGTTAGGGACATATGGGACATCTGGGACGTCTGGGACGTTAAGGACATATGGGACATCTAGGACGTCTGGGACGTCTGGGACGTTAAGGACATACGTGACATTTAGGACGCCTGGGACTTTAGGGACATAGGGGACATATGGGACATCTGAGACGTCTGGGACGTTACGGACATATGGGACATCTAGGACGATCTGGGACGTTAGGGACATATGGGACATCTAGGACGTCTGGCACGTCTGGGACTTTAGGGACATATGGGACATCTAGGACGTCTGGGACGTCTGGGAAGTTAAGGACATATGGGACACATAGGACGCCTGGGTCATTAAGGACATATGGGACATCAGGGACATCTGGGACGCCTGGGACATTAAGGACAGATGGGACATCTGGGACGTCTGGGACGTTAAGGGCATATGGGACATTTAGGACGCCTGGGACGTTAGGGACATATGGGACATATGGGGCATCTGGGACGTCTGGGACGTCTGGGACGTTAAGAAAATACGGGCCAGCTGAGACGTCTGGGACGTTAGGGACATATAGGACATCTAGGACGTCTGGGACGTTAGGGACATATGGGACATCTAGGACATCTGGGACGTGTGGGACGTCTGGGACGGTAGGGACATATGGGACATCTGGAACAACTGGGACGCCTGGGACATTAGGGACATATGGGACATATGGGACATCTGGGACGTCTGGGATGTTAGGGACATATGGAACATCTAGGACGCCTGGGACATTAGGGACATATAGGGCATATGGGACATCTGAGACGTCTGGGACGTTAGGGACATACGGGACATCTGGGACGTCTGGGACGTTAAGGACATATGGGAGACTAAGGACGTCTGGGACGTCTGGGACGTTAAGGACATATGGGACATGTAGGACGCCTGGGACCTTATTGACATATTTGACATATGGGACATCTGAGACGTCTGGGACGTTACGGACATATGGGACATCTAGGACGATCTGGGAAGTTAGGGACGTATGGGACATATGGGACAGCTGGGACGTCTGGGACGTTAGGGACATATGGGACATCTGGGACGTCTGGGACGTTAAGGACATATGGGACATCTAGAACGTCTGGGACGTTAGGGACATATGGAACATCTAGGACGCCTGGAACATTAGGGACATATGGGACATATGGGACATCTGGGACTTCTGGGACGTTAGGGACATATGGGACATCCGGGATATCTAGGATGTTAAGGACATATGGAACATCTAGGACCTCTGGGACGTCTGGGACGTTAAGGACATATTGGACATTTAGGACGCCTGGGACATTAGGGACATATAAGACATATGGGACATCTGGGACGCCTGGGACATTAGGGACATATAGGACATATGGGACATCTGGGACGTCTGGGACGTTAGGGACATATGGGACATCTGGGACGTCTGGGACGTTAAGGACATATGGGACATCTAGGACGTCTGGGACGTCTGGGACGTTAAGGACATACGGGACATTTAGGACGCCTGGGACCTTAGGGACATATGGGACATCTAGGACGATCTGGGACGTTATGGACATATGGGACATCTAGGACGTCTGGGACGTCTGGGACGTTAGGGACATATGGGACATCTAGCACGTCTGGGACGTCTGGGAAGTTAAGGACAAATGGGACACTTAGGACGCCTGGGTCATTAAGGACATATGGGACATATGGGACATCTGGGACGCCTGGGACATTAAGAACAGAAGGGACATTTGGGACGTCTGGGACGTTAAGGACATATGGGACATTTAGGACGCATGGGACGTTAGGGACATATGATACATATGGGACATCTGGGACGTCTGGGACGTTAGGGACATATGGGATCTCTGGGACGTCTGGGACGTTAAGGACATATCGGACATTTAGGACGCCTGGGACGTTCGGGACATATTAGACATATGGGACATCTGGGACGTCTGGGACGTTAGGGACATATAGGACATCTAGGACGTCTGGGACGTTAGGGACATATGGGACATCTAGGACATCTGGGACGTGTGGGACGTCTGGGACGGTAGGGACATATGGGACATCTGGAACAACTGGGACGCCTGGGACATTAGGGACATATGGGACATATGGGACATCTGGGACGTCTGGGATGTTAGGGACATATGGAACATCTAGGACGCCTGGGACATTAGGGACATATAGGACATATGGGACATCTGAGACGTCTGGGACGTTAGGGACATACGGGACATCTGGGAAGTCTGGGACGTTAAGGACATATGGGAGACTAAGGACGTCTGGGACGTCTGGGACGTTAAGGACATATGGGACATGTAGGACGCCTGGGACTTTATTGACATATTTGACATATGGGACATCTGAGACGTCTGGGACGTTACGGACATATGGGACATCTAGGACGATCTGGGAAGTTAGGGACGTATGGGACATATGGGACATCTGGGACGTCTGGGACGTTAGGGACATATGGGACATCCGGGATATCTAGGACGTTAAAGACATATGGGACATCTAGGACGTCTGGGACGTTAGGGACATATGGAACATCTAGGACGCCTGGAACATTAGGGACATATGGGACATATGGGACATCTGGGACTTCTGGGACGTTAGGGACATATGGGACATCCGGGATATCTAGGATGTTAAGGACATATGGAACATCTAGGACCTCTGGGGCGTCTGGGACGTTAAGGACATATGGGACATTTAGGACGCCTGGGACATTAGGGACATATAAGACATATGGGACATCTGGGACGTCTGGGACGTTAGGGACATATGGGACATCTGGGACGTCTGGGACGTTAAGGACATATGGGACATCTAGGACGTCTGGGACGTCTGGGACGTTAAGGACATACGGGACATTTAGGACGCCTGGGACCTTAGGGACATATGGGATATATGGGACATCTGAGACGTCTGGGACGTTACGGACATATGGGACATCTAGGACGATCTGGGACGTTAGGGACATATGGGACATCTAGGACGTCTGGGACGTCTGGGACGTTAGGGACATATGGGACATCTAGGACGTCTGGGACGTCTGGGAAGTTAAGGACAAATGGGACACTTAGGACGCCTGGGTCATTAAGGACATATGGGACATATGGGACATCTGGGACGCCTGGGACATTAAGAACAGAAGGGACATTTGGGACGTCTGGGACGTTAAGGACATATGGGACATTTAGGACGCATGGGACGTTAGGGACATATGATACATATGGGACATCTGGGACGTCTGGGACGTTAGGGACATATGGGACATCTGGGACGTCTGGGACGTTAAGGACATATCGGACATTTAGGACGCCTGGGACGTTCGGGACATATTAGACATATGGGACATCTGGGACGTCTGGGACGTTAGGGACATATGGGACATCTGGGACGTCTGGGACGTCTGGGAAGTTAAGGACATATGGGACACTTAGGACGCCTGGGTCATTAAGGACATATGGGACATCTGGGACGCCTGGGACATTAAGGACAGATGGGACATCTGGGACGCCTGGGACATTAAGGACAGATGGGACGTCTGGGACGTCTGGGACGCTAGGGACATATAGGACATCTAGGACGTCAAAGACGTTAGGGACATATGGGACACTAGGACGTCTGGGACGTCCGGGACGTTAGGGACATACGGGACAGCTGAGCCATCTGGAACGTTAGGGACATATGGGACATTTAGGATGTCTTGGACGTTAGGGACATATGGAACATCTAGGAGGCCTGGGACATTAGAGACATATGGGACATATGGGACATCTGGGACGTCTGGGACGTTAAGAACATATGGGACATCTGGGACGTCTGGGACGTCTGGGACGTTAAGGACATATGGTACATTTAGGACGTCTTGGACGTTAGGGACACATGGAACATCTAGGAGGCCTGGGACATTAGAGACATATGGGACCTATGGGACATATGGGACATCTGAGACGTCTGGGGCGTTAGGGACATATGGGACATCTGGGACGTCTGGGACGTTAAGGACATATGGGACATCTAAGACGTCTGGGACGTTAAAAACATATGGGACATTTAAGACGCCTGGGATATTACGGACATATGGGACATATGGAACATCTGGGACGCATGGGACATTAGCGACATATGGAACATATGGGACATTTCTGACGTCTGGGACGTTAGGAACATATGGGAAATTTAGGACACCTGGGACGTTAGGGACATATGGGACATATGTGACATCTGGGACGTCTGGGACCTTAGGGACATATGGGACATCTGGTACGTCTGGGACGTTAAGGACATATGAGACTTTTAGGACGCCTGGGACGTTAGGGACATATGGGACATATGGGACATCTGGGACGTCTGGGACGTTAGGGACATATGGGAAATCTGGGACGTCTGGGACGTTAAGGACATATGGGACATCTATTACGTCTGGGACGTCTGGGAAGTTAAGGACATATGGGACACTTAGGACGCCTGGGTCATTAAGGAGATATGGGACATATGGGACAGCTGGGACGCCTGGGACATTAAGGACAGATGGGACATCTAGGACGCCTGAGACATTAAGGACAGATGGGACGTCTGGTACGTCTGGGACGTTAGGGACATATGGGACACTAGGACGTCTGGGACGTCCGGGACGTTAGGGACATACGGGACAGCTGGGACGTCTCGAACGTTAGGGACATATGGGACATTTAGGACGTCTTGGACGTTAGGGACATATGGGACATCTGGGACGTCTAAGACGTTAGGGACATATGGGACACTAGGACGTCTGGAACGTTATGGTCATATGAGACATCTGGGACGTCTGGGACGTTAAGGACATATGGGACATCTAGGACGTCTGGGACGCCTGGGACGTTAAGGACATATGGTACATTCTGGACGAATGGGACCTTAGGGACATATGGGACATATGGGACATCTGGGACGCTTGAGACATTAGGGACATATGGGACATATGAAACATTTGGGACGTTCTGACGTTAAGGACATATGGGACATCTAGGACGGCTGGGACGTCTGGGACGTTAAGAACATATGGGACATATAGGACGTCTGGGACGTTAGGGCCATATGAGTCATCTGGGACGTTTAGGACGTTAAGGACATATGGGACATCTAGGACGTCTGGGACGTCTGGGACTTTAAGGACATATAGGACATCTGGGACGTCTGGGACGTTAGGGACATATGGGACATCTGAGACGTCTGGGACGTTAAGGAAATATGGGACATCTAGGACGTCTGGGACGTCTGGGACGTTAGGGACATATAGGACATCTAGGACGTCTGAGACGTTAGGGACATATGGGACATCTAGGACGTCTTGGACGTTAGGGACATACGGGACAGCTGGGACGTCTCGAACGTTAGGAACATATGGGACAGTTAGGACGTCTTGGACGTTAGGGACATATGGGACATCTGGGACGTCTGGGACGTTATGGTCATATGAGACATCTGGGACGTCTGGGACGTTAAGGACATATGGGACATCTAGGACGTCTGGGACGTCTGGGACGTTAAGGACATATGGTACATTCTGGACGAATGGGACATTAGGGACATATGGGACATATGGGACATCTGGGACGCTTGAGACATTAGGGACATATGGGACATATGAAACATCTGGGACGTTGGGACGTTAAGGACATATGGGACATCTAGGGCGGCTGGGACGTCTGGGACGTTAAGAACATATGGGACATATAGGACGTCTGGGACGTTAGGGCCATATGAGTCATCTGGGACGTCTAGGACGTTAAGGACATATGGGACATCTAGGACGTCTGGGACGTCTGGGACTTTAAGGACATATAGGACATCTGGGACGTCTGGGACGTTAGGGACATATGGGACATCTGAGACGTCTGGGACGTTAAGGACATATGGGACATCTAGGACGTCTGGGACGTCTGGGACGTTAGGGACATATAGGACATCTAGGACGTCTGAGACGTTAGGGACATTTGGGACATCTAGGACGTCTAGGACGTCTGGGACGTTAGGGTCATACGGGACAGCTGGGACGTCTGGGACATTAGGGACATATGGGACATATGGGACATCTGGAACGTCTGGGACGTTAGGGACATATGGGGCATCCGGGATATCTAGGACGCTAAGGACATATGGGACATCTAGGACGTCTGGGACGTCTGGGACGTTAAGGACATATGGGACTTTTAGGACGCCTGGGACGTTAGGGACATATAAGACATATGGGACATCTGGGACGCCTGGGACATTAGGGACATATAGGACATATGGGACATCTGAGACGTCTGGGACGTTAGGGACATACGGGACATCTGGGACGTCTGGGACGTTAAGGACATATGGGACATCTAGGACGTCTGGGACGTCTGGGACGTTAAGGACATATGGGACATGTAGGACGCCTGGGACCTTATTGACATATGGGACATATGGGACATCTGAGACGTCGGGACATTACGGACATATGGGACATTTAGGACGATCTGGGAAGTTAGGGACGTATGGGACATATGGGACATCTGGGCCGTCTGGGACGTTAGGGACATATGGGACATCCGGGATATCTAGGACGTTAAAGACATATGGGACATCTAGGACGTCTGGAACGTTAGGGACATATGGAACATCTAGGACGCCTGGGACATTAGGGACATATGGGACATATAGGACATCTGGGACTTCTGGGACGTTAGGGACATATGGGACATCCGGGATATCTAAGATGTTAAGGACATATGGAACATCTAGGACCTCTGGGACGTCTGAAACGTTAAGGACATATGGGACATCTGGGACGTCTGGGACGTTAAAGACATATGAGACTTTTAGGACGCCTGGGACGTTAGGGACATATGGGACATCTGGGACGTCTGGGACGTTAAGGACATATGGGACATCTATTACGTCTGGGACGTCTGGGAAGTTAAGGACATATGAGACACTTGGGACGCCTAGGTCATTAAGGACATATGGGACATATGGGACAGCTGGGACGCCTGGGACATTAAGGACAGAAGAGACATCTGGGACGCCTGAGACATTAAGGACAGATGGGACGTCTGGGACGTCTGGGACGTTAGGGACATATAGGACATCTAGGACGTCTAAGACGTTAGGGACATATGAGACACTAGGACGTCTGGGACGTCCGGGACGTTAGGGACATACGGGACAGCTGGGACGTCTCGAACGTTAGGGACATATGGGACATTTAGGACGTCTTGGACGTTAGGGACATATGGGACATCTGGGACGTCTGGGACGTTATGGTCATATGAGACATCTGGGACGTCTGGGACGTTAAGGACATATGGGACATCTAGGACGTCTGGGACGTCTGGGACGTTAAGGACATATGGTACATTCTGGACGAATGGGACATTAGGGACATATGGGACATATGGGACATCTGGGACGCTTGAGACATTAGGGACATATGGGACATATGAAACATCTGGGACGTTGGGAAGTTAAGGACATATGGGACATCTAGGACGGCTGGGACGTCTGGGACGTTAAGGACATATGGGACATCTGAGACGTCTGGGACGTTAAGGACATATGGGACATCTAGGACGTCTGGGACGTCTGGGACGTTAAGGACATATGGGACATCTGAGACGTCTGGGACGTTAAGGACATATGGGACATCTGGGACGTCTGGGACGTTAGGGACATATGGGACATCCGGGATATCTAGGACGTTAAAGACATATGGGACATCTAGGACGTCTGGGACGTTAGGGACATATGGAACATCTAGGACGCCTGGAACATTAGGGACATATGGGACATATGGGACATCTGGGACTTCTGGGACGTTAGGGACATATGGGACATCCGGGATATCTAGGATGTTAAGGACATATGGAACATCTAGGACCTCTGGGGCGTCTGGGACGTTAAGGACATATGGGACATTTAGGACGCCTGGGACATTAGGGACATATAAGACATATGGGACATCTGGGACGCCTGGGACATTAGGGACATATAGGACATATGGGACATCTGGGACGTCTGGGACGTTAGGGACATATGGGACATCTGGGACGTCTGGGACGTTAAGGACATATGGGACATCTAGGACGTCTGGGACGTCTGGGACGTTAAGGACATACGGGACATTTAGGACGCCTGGGACCTTAGGGACATATGGGACATATGGGACATCTGAGACGTCTGGGACGTTACGGACATATGGGACATCTAGGACGATCTGGGACGTTAGGGACATATGGGACATCTAGGACGTCTGGGACGTCTGGGACGTTAGGGACATATGGGACATCTAGGACGTCTGGGACGTCTGGGAAGTTAAGGACAAATGGGACACTTAGGACGCCTGGGTCATTAAGGACATATGGGACATATGGGACATCTGGGACGCCTGGGACATTAAGAACAGAAGGGACATTTGGGACGTCTGGGACGTTAAGGACATATGGGACATTTAGGACGCATGGGACGTTAGGGACATATGATACATATGGGACATCTGGGACGTCTGGGACGTTAGGGACATATGGGACATCTGGGACGTCTGGGACGTTAAGGACATATCGGACATTTAGGACGCCTGGGACGTTCGGGACATATTAGACATATGGGACATCTGGGACGTCTGGGACGTTAGGGACATATGGGACATCTGGGACGTCTGGGACGTCTGGGAAGTTAAGGACATATGGGACACTTAGGACGCCTGGGTCATTAAGGACATATGGGACATCTGGGACGCCTGGGACATTAAGGACAGATGGGACATCTGGGACGCCTGGGACATTAAGGACAGATGGGACGTCTGGGACGTCTGGGACGCTAGGGACATATAGGACATCTAGGACGTCAAAGACGTTAGGGACATATGGGACACTAGGACGTCTGGGACGTCCGGGACGTTAGGGACATACGGGACAGCTGAGCCATCTGGAACGTTAGGGACATATGGGACATTTAGGATGTCTTGGACGTTAGGGACATATGGAACATCTAGGAGGCCTGGGACATTAGAGACATATGGGACATATGGGACATCTGGGACGTCTGGGACGTTAAGAATATATGGGACATCTGGGACGTCTGGGACGTCTGGGACGTTAAGGACATATGGTACATTTAGGACGTCTTGGACGTTAGGGACACATGGAACATCTAGGAGGCCTGGGACATTAGAGACATATGGGACCTATGGGACATATGGGACATCTGAGACGTCTGGGGCGTTAGGGACATATGGGACATCTGGGACGTCTGGGACGTTAAGGACATATGGGACATCTAAGACGTCTGGGACGTTAAAAACATATGGGACATTTAAGACGCCTGGGATATTACGGACATATGGGACATATGGAACATCTGGGACGCATGGGACATTAGCGACATATGGAACATATGGGACATTTCTGACGTCTGGGACGTTAGGAACATATGGGAAATTTAGGACACCTGGGACGTTAGGGACATATGGGACATATGTGACATCTGGGACGTCTGGGACCTTAGGGACATATGGGACATCTGGTACGTCTGGGACGTTAAGGACATATGAGACTTTTAGGATGCCTGGGACGTTAGGGACATATGGGACATATGGGACATCTGGGACGTCTGGGACGTTAGGGACATATGGGAAATCTGGGACGTCTGGGACGTTAAGGACATATGGGACATCTATTACGTCTGGGACGTCTGGGAAGTTAAGGACATATGGGACACTTAGGACGCCTGGGTCATTAAGGAGATATGGGACATATGGGACAGCTGGGACGCCTGGGACATTAAGGACAGATGGGACATCTGGGACGCCTGAGACATTAAGGACAGATGGGACGTCTGGTACGTCTGGGACGTTAGGGACATATGGGACACTAGGACGTCTGGGACGTCCGGGACGTTAGGGACATACGGGACAGCTGGGACGTCTCGAACGTTAGGGACATATGGGACATTTAGGACGTCTTGGACGTTAGGGACATATGGGACATCTGGGACGTCTAAGACGTTAGGGACATATGGGACACTAGGACGTCTGGAACGTTATGGTCATATGAGACATCTGGGACGTCTGGGACGTTAAGGACATATGGGACATCTAGGACGTCTGGGACGCCTGGGACGTTAAGGACATATGGTACATTCTGGACGAATGGGACCTTAGGGACATATGGGACATATGGGACATCTGGGACGCTTGAGACATTAGGGACATATGGGACATATGAAACATTTGGGACGTTCTGACGTTAAGGACATATGGGACATCTAGGACGGCTGGGACGTCTGGGACGTTAAGAACATATGGGACATATAGGACGTCTGGGACGTTAGGGCCATATGAGTCATCTGGGACGTTTAGGACGTTAAGGACATATGGGACATCTAGGACGTCTGGGACGTCTGGGACTTTAAGGACATATAGGACATCTGGGACGTCTGGGACGTTAGGGACATATGGGACATCTGAGACGTCTGGGACGTTAAGGAAATATGGGACATCTAGGACGTCTGGGACGTCTGGGACGTTAGGGACATATAGGACATCTAGGACGTCTGAGACGTTAGGGACATATGGGACATCTAGGACGTCTTGGACGTTAGGGACATACGGGACAGCTGGGACGTCTCGAACGTTAGGAACATATGGGACAGTTAGGACGTCTTGGACGTTAGGGACATATGGGACATCTGGGACGTCTGGGACGTTATGGTCATATGAGACATCTGGGACGTCTGGGACGTTAAGGACATATGGGACATCTAGGACGTCTGGGACGTCTGGGACGTTAAGGACATATGGTACATTCTGGACGAATGGGACATTAGGGACATATGGGACATATGGGACATCTGGGACGCTTGAGACATTAGGGACATATGGGACATATGAAACATCTGGGACGTTGGGACGTTAAGGACATATGGGACATCTAGGGCGGCTGGGACGTCTGGGACGTTAAGAACATATGGGACATATAGGACGTCTGGGACGTTAGGGCCATATGAGTCATCTGGGACGTCTAGGACGTTAAGGACATATGGGACATCTAGGACGTCTGGGACGTCTGGGACTTTAAGGACATATAGGACATCTGGGACGTCTGGGACGTTAGGGACATATGGGACATCTGAGACGTCTGGGACGTTAAGGACATATGGGACATCTAGGACGTCTGGGACGTCTGGGACGTTAGGGACATATAGGACATCTAGGACGTCTGAGACGTTAGGGACATTTGGGACATCTAGGACGTCTAGGACGTCTGGGACGTTAGGGTCATACGGGACAGCTGGGACGTCTGGGACATTAGGGACATATGGGACATATGGGACATCTGGGACGTCTGGGACGTTAGGGACATATGGGGCATCCGGGATATCTAGGACGCTAAGGACATATGGGACATCTAGGACGTCTGGGACGTCTGGGACGTTAAGGACATATGGGACTTTTAGGACGCCTGGGACGTTAGGGACATATAAGACATATGGGACATCTGGGACGCCTGGGACATTAGGGACATATAGGACATATGGGACATCTGAGACGTCTGGGACGTTAGGGACATACGGGACATCTGGGACGTCTGGGACGTTAAGGACATATGGGACATCTAGGACGTCTGGGACGTCTGGGACGTTAAGGACATATGGGACATGTAGGACGCCTGGGACCTTATTGACATATGGGACATATGGGACATCTGAGACGTCGGGACATTACGGACATATGGGACATTTAGGACGATCTGGGAAGTTAGGGACGTATGGGACATATGGGACATCTGGGCCGTCTGGGACGTTAGGGACATATGGGACATCCGGGATATCTAGGACGTTAAAGACATATGGGACATCTAGGACGTCTGGAACGTTAGGGACATATGGAACATCTAGGACGCCTGGGACATTAGGGACATATGGGACATATAGGACATCTGGGACTTCTGGGACGTTAGGGACATATGGGACATCCGGGATATCTAAGATGTTAAGGACATATGGAACATCTAGGACCTCTGGGACGTCTGAAACGTTAAGGACATATGGGACATCTGGGACGTCTGGGACGTTAAAGACATATGAGACTTTTAGGACGCCTGGGACGTTAGGGACATATGGGACATCTGGGACGTCTGGGACGTTAAGGACATATGGGACATCTATTACGTCTGGGACGTCTGGGAAGTTAAGGACATATGAGACACTTGGGACGCCTAGGTCATTAAGGACATATGGGACATATGGGACAGCTGGGACGCCTGGGACATTAAGGACAGAAGAGACATCTGGGACGCCTGAGACATTAAGGACAGATGGGACGTCTGGGACGTCTGGGACGTTAGGGACATATAGGACATCTAGGACGTCTAAGACGTTAGGGACATATGAGACACTAGGACGTCTGGGACGTCCGGGACGTTAGGGACATACGGGACAGCTGGGACGTCTCGAACGTTAGGGACATATGGGACATTTAGGACGTCTTGGACGTTAGGGACATATGGGACATCTGGGACGTCTGGGACGTTATGGTCATATGAGACATCTGGGACGTCTGGGACGTTAAGGACATATGGGACATCTAGGACGTCTGGGACGTCTGGGACGTTAAGGACATATGGTACATTCTGGACGAATGGGACATTAGGGACATATGGGACATATGGGACATCTGGGACGCTTGAGACATTAGGGACATATGGGACATATGAAACATCTGGGACGTTGGGAAGTTAAGGACATATGGGACATCTAGGACGGCTGGGACGTCTGGGACGTTAAGGACATATGGGACATCTGAGACGTCTGGGACGTTAAGGACATATGGGACATCTAGGACGTCTGGGACGTCTGGGACGTTAGGGACATATAGGACATCTAGGACGTCTGAGACGTTAGGGACATATGGGACATCTAGGACGTCTTGGACGTTAGGGACATACGGGACAGCTGGGACGTCTCGAACGTTAGGGACATATGGGACATTTAGGACGTCTTGGACGTTAGGGACATATGGGACATTTGGGACGTCTGGGACGTTATGGTCATATGAGACATCTGGGACGTCTGGGACGTTAAGGACATATGGGACATCTAGGACGTCTGGGACGTCTGGGACGTTAAGGACATATGGTACATTCTGGACGAATGGGACATTAGGGACATATGGGACATATGGGACATCTGGGACGCTTGAGACATTAGGGACATATGGGACATATGAAACATCTGGGACGTTGAGACGTTAAGGACATATGGGACATCTAGGACGGCTGGGACGTCTGGGACGTTAAGGACATATGGGACATCTAGGACGTCTGGGACGTTATGGTCATATGAGACATCTGGGACGTCTGGGACGTTAAGGACATATGGGACATCTAGGATGTCTGGGACGTCTGGGACGTTAGGGACATATGGTACATTCTGGACGAATGGGACATTAGGGACATCTGGGACGCTTGAGACATTAGGGACATATGGGACATATGAAACATCGGGGACGTTGGGACGTTAAGGACATATGGGACATCTAGGACGGCTGGGACGTCTGGGACGTTAAGGACATATGGGACATATAGGACGTCTGGGACGTTAGGGCCATATGAGACATCTGGGACGTCTAGGACGTTAAGGACATATGGGACATCTAGGACGTCTGGGACGTCTGGGACTTTAAGGACATATAGGACATCTGGGACGTCTGGGACGTTAGGGACATATGGGACATCTGAGACGTCTGGGACGTTAAGGACATATGGGACATCTAGGACGTCTGGGACGTCTGGGACGTTAGGGACATATAGGACGTCTAGGACGTCTGAGACGTTAGGGACATATGGGACATCTAGGACGTCTAGGACATCTGGGACGTTAGGGTCATACGGGACAGCTGGGACGTCTGGGACATTAGGAACATATGGGACATATGGGACATCTGGGACGTCTGGGACGTTAGGGACATATGGGACATCCGGGATATCTAGGACGCTAAGGACATATGGTACATCTGGGACGTCTGGGACGTCTGGGACGTTAAGGACATATGGGACTTTTAGGACGCCTGGGACGTTAGGGACATATAAGACATATGGGACATCTGAGACGCCTGGGACATTAGGGACATATAGGACATATGGGACATCTGAGACGTCTGGGACGTTAGGGACATACGGGACATCTGGGACGTCTTGGACGTTAAGGACATATGGGACATCTAGGACGTCTGGGACGTCTGGGACGTTAAGGTCATATGGGACATGTAGGACGCCTGGGACCTTATTGACATATGGGACATATGGGACATCTGAGACGTCGGGACGTTACGGACATATGGGATATCTAGGACGATCTGGGAAGTTAGGGACGTATGGGACATATGGGACATCTGGGCCGTCTGGGACGTTTGGGACATATGGGACATCCGGGATATCTAGGACGTTAAAGACATATGGGACATCTAGGACGTCTGGGACGTTAGGGACATATGGACCATCTAGGACGCCTGGGACATTAGGGACATATGGGACATATGGGACATCTGGGACTTCTGGGACGTTAGGGACATATGGGACATCCGGGATATCTAAGATGTTAAGGACATATGGAACATCTAGGACCTCTGGGACGTCTGGGACGTTAAGGACATATGGGACATTTAGGACGCCTGGGACATTAGGGACATATAAGACATGTGGGACATCTGGGACGCCTGGGACATTAGGGACATATAGGACATATGGGACATCTGGGACGTCTGGGACGTTAGGGACATATGGGACATCTGGGACGTCTGAGACGTTAAGGACATATGGACATCTAGGACGTCTGGGACGTCTGAAACGTTAAGGACATACGTGACAGTTTAGGACGCCTGGGACCTTAGGGACATATGGGACATATGGGACATCTGAGACGTCTGGGACGTTACGGACATATGGGACATCTAGGACGATCTGGGACGTTAGGGACATATGGGACATCTAGGACGTCTGGGACGTCTGGGACTTTAGGGACATATGGGACATCTAGGACGTCTGGGACGTCTGGGAAGTTAAGGACATATGGGACACTTAGTACGCCTGTGTCATTAAGGACATATGGGACATATGGGACATCTGGGACGCCTGGGACATTAAGGACAGATGGGACATCTGGGACATCTGGACGTTAAGGACATATGGGACATTTAGGACGCCTGGACGTTAGGGACATATGGGAGATATGGGGCATCTGGGACGTCTGGGACGTCTGGGACGTTAGGAAAAATACGGGCCAGCTGAGACGTCTGGGACGTTAGGGACATATAGGACATCTAGGACGTCTGGGACGTTAGGGACATATGGGACATCTAGGACATCTGGCACGTCTGGGACGTCTGGGACGGTAGGGACATATGGGACATCTGGAACAACTGGGACGCCTGGGACATTAGGGACATATGGGACATATGGGACATCTGGGACGTCTGGGACGTTAGGGACATATAGGACATCTAGGACGTCTGCGACGTTAGGGACATATGGGACATCTAAGACGTCTGGGACGTCTGGGACGTTAGGGACATATGGGACAACTGGGACGTCTGGGACGCCTGGGACATTAAGGACATATGGGACATATGGGACGTCTGGGACATCTGGGACGTTAGGGACATACGGGACAGCTGGCAAGTCTGGGACGTTAAGGACATATGGGACTTTTAGGACGTCTGGGACGTTAGGGGCATATGGGACATCTAGGACGCTGGTGACATTAGGGACATATGGGACATATGGATCATCTGGGACGTCTGGGACGTTAGGGACAAATGGGACTTCTGGGACGTCTGGGACGTTAAGGACATGTGGGACATCTAGGACGTCTGGGACGTCTGGGACGTTAAGAACATATGGGACATCTGGAACGCCTGGGACATTAGGGACATATGGGACATATGGGACATCTGGGACGTCTGAGACGTTAGGGACATATGGGGCATCTGGGACGTCTGAGACGTTAAGGACGTATGGGACATCTAGGACGTCTAGGACGTTAGGGACATATGGGACATCTGGGGCGTCTGGGACGTTAGGGACATATGGGACATCTGGGACGCCTGGGACATTAGGGACATATAGGTTATATGGGACATCTGGGACGTCTGGGACGTTAGGGACATATGGAACATCTGGGACGTCTGGGACGTTAGAGACATATGGGACATCTAGGACGTCTGGGACGTCTGGGACGTTAGGGACATATGGAACATTTAGGACGCCTGGGACATTAGGGTCATATGGAACATATGGGACATCTGGGACGTCTGGGACGTTAGGGACATACGGAACATTTAGGACGCCTGGGACATTAGGGTCATATGGAACATATGGGACATCTGGGACGTCTGGGACGTTAGGGACATATGGGACATTTAGGACGTCTGGGACGTTAGGGACATATGGAACATCTAGGACGCCTGGGACATTAGGGACATATGGGACATATGGGACGTCTAGGACGTCTGGGACGTTAGGGACATATGGGACATCTAGGACGTCTGGGACATCTAGGACGTTAAGGACATACGGGACAGCTGGGACGTCTGGGACGTTAGGGACATATGGGACATTTAGGACGTCTGGGACGTTAGGGACATATGGAACATCTAGGACGTCTGAGACATTAGGGACATATGGGACATATGGGACGTCTGGGACGTCTGGGACGTTAGGGACATATTGGACATCTGAGACGTCTGGGACGTTAAGGACATATGGGACATTTAGGACGTCTGGGACGTCTGGCACGTTAAGGACATATGGGACATTTAGTACGCCTGGCACGTTAGGGACATATGGGACATCTAGGACGTCTGGAACGTCTGGGACGTTAGGAACATACGGGCCAGCTGGGACGTCTGGGACGTTAGGGACATATGGGACATTTAGGACGACTGGGACGTTAGGGACATATGAAACATCTAGGACGCTTGGGACATTAGGGACATATGGGACATATGGGACATCTGAGACGTCTGGGACGTTAGCGACTATGGGACATCTGGGACGTCTGGGAGGTTAAAGACATATGGGACATCTAGGACGTCTGGGACATCTGGGACGCTAAGGACATATGAAACATTTAGGACGCCTGAGACATTAGGGACATATGGGACATATGCGACATCTGGGACGCTTGGGACATTAGGGACATATGGGACATATGGGACATCTGAGATGTCTGAGACGTTAGGGACATGTGGAACATCTGAGACGTCTGGGACGTTAAGGACATATGGGACATCTAGGACGTCTGGGACGTCTGGGACGTTAAGGACGTATGAGACATTTAGGACGCCTGGGACATTAGGGACATATGAGACATATGGGACATCTGGAACAACTGGGACGCCTGGGACATTAGGGACATATGGGACATATGGGACATCTGGGACGTCTGGGACGTTAGGGACATATAGGACATCTAGGACGTCTGCGACGTTAGGGACATATGGGACATCTAAGACGTCTGGGACGTCTGGGACGTTAGGGACATATGGGACAACTGGGACGTCTGGGACGCCTGGGACATTAAGGACATATGGGACATATGGGACGTCTGGGACATCTGGGACGTTAGGGACATACGGGACAGCTGGCAAGTCTGGGGCGTTAAGGACATATGGGACTTTTAGGACGTCTGGGACGTTAGGGGCATATGGGACATCTAGGACGCTGGTGACATTAGGGACATATGGGACATATGGATCATCTGGGACGTCTGGGACGTTAGGGACAAATGGGACTTCTGGGACGTCTGGGACGTAAGGACATGTGGGACATCTAGGACGTCTGGGACGTCTGGGACGTTAAGAACATATGGGACATCTGGAACGCCTGGACATTAGGGACATATGGGACATATGGGACATCTGGGACGTCTGAGACGTTAGGGACATATGGGGCATCTGGGACGTCTGAGACGTTAAGGACGTATGGGACATCTAGGACGTCTAGGACGTTAGGGACATATGGGACATCTGGGGCGTCTGGGACGTTAGGGACATATGGGACATCTGGGACGCCTGGGACATTAGGGACATATAGGTTATATGGGACATCTGGGACGTCTGGGACGTTAGGGACATATGGAACATCTGGGACGTCTGGGACGTTAGAGACATATGGGACATCTAGGACGTCTGGGACGTCTGGGACGTTAGGGACATATGGAACATTTAGGACGCCTGGGACATTAGGGTCATATGGAACATATGGGACATCTGGGACGTCTGGGACGTTAGGGACATACGGAACATTTAGGACGCCTGGGACATTAGGGTCATATGGAACATATGGGACATCTGGGACGTCTGGGACGTTAGGGACATATGGGACATTTAGGACGTCTGGGACGTTAGGGACATATGGAACATTTAGGACGCCTGGGACATTAGGGTCATATGGAACATATGGGACATCTGGGACGTCTGGGACGTTAGGGACATACGGAACATTTAGGACGCCTGGGACATTAGGGTCATATGGAACATATGGGACATCTGGGACGTCTGGGACGTTAGGGACATATGGGACATTTAGGACGTCTGGGACGTTAGGGACATATGGAACATTAGGACGCCTGGGACATTAGGGTCATATGGAACATATGGGACATCTGGGACGTCTGGGACGTTAGGGACATACGGAACATTTAGGACGCCTGGGACATTAGGGTCATATGGAACATATGGGACATCTGGGACGTCTGGGACATTAGGGACATATGGGACATATGGGACGTCTAGGACGTCTGGGACGTTAGGGACATATGGGACATCTAGGACGTCTGGGACATCTAGGACGTTAAGGACATACGGGACAGCTGGGACGTCTGGACGTTAGGGACATATGGGACATTTAGGACGTCTGGGACGTGTTAGGGACATATGGAACATCTAGGACGTCTGAGACATTAGGGACATATGGGACATATGGGACGTCTGGGACGTCTGGGACGTTAGGGACATATTGGACATCTGAGACGTCTGGGACGTTAAGGACATATGGGACATTTAGGACGTCTGGGACGTCTGGCACGTTAAGGACATATGGGACATTTAGTACGCCTGGCACGTTAGGGACATATGGGACATCTAGGACGTCTGGAACGTCTGGGACGTTAGGAACATACGGGCCAGCTGGGACGTCTGGGACGTTAGGGACATATGGGACATTTAGGACGACTGGGACGTTAGGGACATATGAAACATCTAGGACGCTTGGGACATTAGGGACATATGGGACATATGGGACATCTGAGACGTCTGGGACGTTAGCGACTATGGGACATCTGGGACGTCTGGGAGGTTAAAGACATATGGGACATCTAGGACGTCTGGGACATCTGGACGCTAAGGACATATGAAACATTTAGGACGCCTGAGACATTAGGGACATATGGGACATATGCGACATCTGGGACGCTTGGGACATTAGGGACATATGGGACATATGGGACATCTGAGATGTCTGAGACGTTAGGGACATGTGGAACATCTGAGACGTCTGGGACGTTAAGGACATATGGGACATCTAGGACGTCTGGGACGTCTGGGACGTTAAGGACGTATGAGACATTTAGGACGCCTGGGACATTAGGGACATATGAGACATATGGGACATCTGGGACGTCTGGACGTTAAGGACATATGGGATGTCTAGGACTCCTGGGACGCCTGGACGTTAAGGACATATAGGACATTTAGGACGCCTGGGATATTAGGGACATATGGGACATATGGGACATTTGGGACGTTTGGGACGTTAGGGACATATAGGACATCTAGGACGTCTAGGACGTTAAGGACATATGGGACATCTAGGACATCTGGGACGTCTGGGACGTTAGGGACATACGGGACTGCTGGGACGTCTGGGACGTTAAAGCCAAATGGGACATTTAGGACGTCTGGGACGTTAGGGACATATATAACATCTAGGACGCCTGGGACATTAGGGACATATGGTACATCTGGGACGTCTGGGACTTTAGGAACATATGGGACATCTGGGACGTCTGGGACGTTAAGGACATATGGGACATATGGGACATCTGGGACGCCTGGGACATTACTGACATATGGGACATATGTAGCAGTACATATCGTAGCTTCTACAAGAATATCGTTCAATATTAGTTAATCTTAATAGATAGGCAACTTTTAAGCGCAAGACCATTAGGAGGAGTTGCCTACCCTTTTTGAAATTTAATTTAGAAGGCCATGGGTTATGTTAATAAAAGAACAATAAATAACAAAAATGATTACTTCCTGTTCAATTGAGAAAGCAAAAGGGCGCTTCTCTATGCAGAAGCGAAGCAAATTGAAAATCCTAGCTTAGAAAGGATACAATCAGACAATAGTAAGCCTTTATTTAACTCATACAGCATAGAATTAAAACATAATAATTTTTCAGGCAGATAGGATAAATTCCACATACATTTTCTTTCTGAAAAGGGCAGTTATTATATAACTGGTAGGTAGACAGCAAACTAATACATACAAATCGTAATAGAAGGTTTTCCTTGATTCAGCTCTTAGTGTTACCTCTTTGACCACCAGCTCTTAGGGCTTCCTCTTTGACTACCAGCTCGTCGGTCTTTTTCATTTGACGCCAGTTCTGGTCAGTTGTATATTCGCCATGGAGAAGTGTGTCGATAAGTTACGAGCGATAAGGAAAAGAGAGGACGCAATTAGAAATCTATAACCAGTTAGGAGATCACTCACCAGTCAAGGCAACTTCTTTGGTTCGATGAGGAGTTCTTCATAGTTAATGTTGGCAGATGGAGAGGTCCAGGTTCAAGGGTTCTCTGCATTAACCGTATGTTAGTCCTGAAAGGGTTTAATATCGTTAGTTAGACTTAAACCCGCGTCATAGCTTAAAATATAATTAAATTAGGGCGTAAGCCTTAAGAATATTAAATAACAGATTAGTTTCAAGTAAAAACAATAGTTACTTACCAGGTGATGTGGCCTGAAGTGAGATTAAATCGTTCTGTGACTGTCAAGTTGGTTTTTGGGTCACTTGTCAAATAATAAATTTTTTTTCATAAAGGACCTTTCTTATACTACATGGAATGATACCAATTAAACTAAATACCGATCATTAATCGTAATTAAGACCTAGAAAAGAGAAATACGAAGGTATACAGAGCTCTTTATATTTTCATCTTACGAACCGGAGGTTATTAATTAAATAGGTATAAGAAATCTCCTAGATACTGATAGATTCATTAATCCTAACGTTTTATTAGAACAAATTCTAACTTGTCAGAGAAGAATAAAACTTGCTAAATAATTACATAATGTGTATTAAAATTAGAAAGGTATAAGCCTCTAAGGCATAACAATTGATTTGTGGACTGTTAGAAAGAATACGTAACCTTTGTAAACTTATTGAATTTAAAACTTTTTAAATAAAGTTATGGCGCCCATTTCTTCTGATTAATGAACTTTTACCTTTATATGAAAGTGAAACGAATTAAAAATCCCACAATCGTTAACCCTGATAAGAAACCGTATCTTGAGCTAGTCGGTGAAGTGTAAGCCTTCAAAGGTAAGTAAGTAGGAAGGGTACACATATGGGACATCTGGGACGTCTGGGACGTTAGGGACATATGGGGCATCTGGGAGGTCTGGGCCTTTAAGGACGTATGGGACATCTAGGACGTCAAGGACGTTAGGGACATATGGGACATCTGGGACGTCTCGGACGTTAAGGACATATGGGACATCTGGGACGTCTGGGACATTAGGGACATATGGGACATATGGGACATCTGGGACGTCTGAGACGTTAGGGACATATGGGTCATCTGGGACGTCTGGGACGTTAGGGACATATGGGACATCTAAGACGTCTGGGACGTTTGGGACGTTATGGACATACGGGACAGCTAAGACGTCTAGGACGTTAGGGACATATGGGACATCTGGGACGTCTGGGACATTAAGGACATATGGGACATCTAGACGTCTGGGACGTATGGGAAGTTAAAGACGTATGGGACATTTAGGACGCCTGGGACATTAGGGACATATGGGACATCTGGGCCGCATAGGACATTAGGAACATATGGGACATATGGGACATCTGGGACGTCTGGGACGTCTGGGACGTTAGGTAAATATAGGACATCTAGGACGTCTGGGACGTTAGGAACATATGGGACATCTAGGACGTCTAGGACGACTGGGACGTTAGGGACATACGGGACAACTGGGACGTCTGGGACGTTAGGGACATATGGGACTTTTATGACGTCTGGGACGTTAGGGACATATGGAACATCTAGGACGCCTGGGACATTAGAGACGTATGTGACATATGGGACATCTGGAGCGCCTAAGACGTTAAGGACATATGGGACATCTAGGACGTCTGGGACGTCTGGACGTTAAGGACATATGGGACATTTAGGACGCCTGGGACATTAATGACGTATGGCACATATGGGACATCTGGGACGCCTGGAACATTAGGGAAATATGGGACATATGGGACGCCTGGGACGTTAGGCATTAATGGGACATCTTTGACGTCTGTGGCGTTAAGGACATATGGGACATCTAGGACGTCTGGGACGTCTGGGACGTTAAGGACATATGGGATATTTAGGACGCCTAGGACATTAGGGACATATGGAACATATGGGACATCTGGGACGTCTGGGACGTTAGGGACATATGGGACATCTAGGACGTTTAGGACGTTAAGGACATATGGGACATTTAGGACGCCTGGGACATTAGGGACATATGGGACATCTGGGACGTTTGGGACATTAGGGACATATAAGACATATGGGACATCTGGGACGTCTGGGACGTCTGGGACGTTAGGAATATATAGGACATCTAGGACATCTGGGACGTTAGAGACATATGGGACATCTAGGACGTCTGGGACGTCTAGGACGTTAGGGACATACGGGACAGTTGGGACGTCTGGGACGTTAGGGACATATGGGACATTCAGGACGTCTGGGACGTTAGGGACATATGGAACATTTAGGACGCCAGGGACATTAGGGACATATGGGACATATGGAACAGCTGGGACGTCTGCGACGTTAGGGACATATGGGACATCTGGGACGTCTAGGACGTTAAGGACATATGGGACATTTAGGACGTCTTGGAAGTTAGGGACATACGGAACATCTAGGACGCTTGGGACATTAGGGACATATGGGACATATGGGACATCTGGAACGTCTGGGACGTTAGGGACATATGGGGCATTTGGGACGTCTTGGACGTTAATGACATATGGGACGTCTAGGACGTCTGGGACGTCTGGGACGTTAAGGACATTTGGGACAATTAGGGCGCCTGGGACATTAGAGACATATGGGACATATGAGACATCTGCGAAGTCTGGGACGTTAAGGACATATGCTACATCTAAGACGTCTGGGACGTCTGGGACGTTAAGGACATATGGGACATTTAGGACGCCTGGGAGATTAGGGACATATGGGACATATGGGACATCTGGGACGCCTGGGACATTAGGGACATATGGGACATCTTGGACGTCTGGGACGTTAGGAACATATGGGACATCTAGGACGTCTGGGACGTCTGAGACGTCTGGGACGCCTAGGACATTAGGGACATATGGGACATATGGGACATCTGAGACGGCTGGGACGTTAGGGACATATAGGACATCTAGGACATCTGGGACGTTAGGGACATATGGGACATCTAGGACGTCTGGGACGTCTGGGACGTTAGGGACATACGGGACAGCTGGGACGTTTGGGACGTTAAGGACATATGAGGCTTTTGGGACGTCTGGGACGTTAGGGACATATGGGACATATGGGACATATGGGACATCGGGGACGTCTGGGACGTTAGGGACATATGAGACATCTAGGACGTCTGGGACGTCTGGGACATTAAAAACATATGGGACATTTAGGACGCCTGAGACATTAGGAACATATGGGACATATGGGACATCTGGGACGCCTGGGACATTAGGGACATATGGGACATATGGGACATCTGGGACGTCTGGAACGTTAGGGACATATGGGGCATCTGGGACGTCTGGGACATTAGGGACATATGGGACATATGGGACATCTGGGACGTCTGGGACATATGGGACATCTGGGACGTCTGGGACGTTAGGGACATATGGGACATCTGGGACGTCTGGGACGTTAGGGACATCAAGGACATCTAGGACGTCTGGGACGTCTGGGACGTTAGGGACATATGGGACATTTAGGACATCTGGGACGTTAGGGACATATGGAACACTTAAAACGCTTGGGACATTAGGGACATATGGGACATATGGGACATCTGGTACGTCTGGGACGTTAGGGTCATATGAGACATCTAGGTCGTCTGGGACGTTAAGGACATATGGGACGTCTAGGACGTCTGGGACGTTAGGGACATATGGGAAATTTAGGACGTCTGGGACGTTAGGGACATATGGAACATCTAGGACGCCTGGGACATTAGGGACATATGGGACATATAGGACATCTGGGACGTCTGGGACGTTAGGGACATATGGGACATTTGGGACGTCTGGGACGTTAAGGACATATGGGACATCTAGGACGTCTGGGACGTCTGGGACGTTAAGGACATATGGGACATCTAGGACGTCTGGGACGTTAGGGACATATGGGAAATTTAGGACGTCTGGGACGTTAGGAACATACGGGATAGCTGGAACGTCTGGGACGTTAGGGATATATGGGAGATTTATGACGTCTGGGACGTTAGGGACATATGGAACATCTAGGACGCCTGGGACATTAGGGGACATATGGGACATATGGGACATCTGGGACGTCTGGGACGTTAGGGACATATGAGACATCTGGGACGTCTGGGACGTTAAGGACATATGGAACATATGGGGCATCTGGGACGACTGGGACGTTAAGGACGTATGGAACATCTAACACGTGTAGGACGTTAGGGACATATGGGACATCTGGGACGTCTGGGACGTTAGGGACATATGGAACATCTGAGACGTCTGGGATATTAGGGACATATGGGACAGATGGGACATCTGGGACTTCTAGGCCGTTAGGGACATATGGGACATCTGGGACGTCTGGGACGTTAGGGACGTCTGGGACGTTAGGTAAATATAGGACATCTAGGACGTCTGGGACGTTAGGAACATATGGGTCATCTAGGACGTCTAGGACGACTGGGACGTTAGGGACATACGGGACAACTGGGACGTCTGGGACGTTAGGGACATATGGGACATATGGGACATCTGGGACGTCTGGGACGTCTGGGACGTTAGGTAAATATAGGACATCTAGGACGTCTGGGACGTTAGGAACATATGGGTCATCTAGGACGTCTAGGACGACTGGGACGTTAGGGACATACGGGACAACTGGGACGTCTGGGACGTTAGGGACATATGGGACTTTTATGACGTCTGGGACGTTAGGGACATATGAAACATCTAGGACGCCTGGGACATTAGAGACGTATGTGACATATGGGACATCTGGGGCGCCTGAGACGTTAAGGACATATGGGACATCTAGGACGTCTGGGACGTCTGGGACGTTAAGGACATATGGGACATTTAGGACGCCTGGGACATTTATGACGTATGGCACATATGGGACATCTGGGACGCCTGGAACATTAGGGAAATATGGGACATATGGGACGCCTGGGACGTTAGGGATTAATGGGACATCTGTGACGTCTGTGGCGTTAAGGACATATGGGACATCTAGGACGTCTGGGACGTCTGGGACGTTAAGGACATATGGGATATTTAGGACGCCTAGGACATTAGGGACATATGGAACATATGGGACATCTGGGACGTCTGGGACGTTAGGGACATATGGGACATCTAGGACGTTTGGGACGTTAAGGACATATGGGACATTTAGGACGCTTGGTAAATTAGGGACATATGGGACATATGGGACATCTGGGACGTTTGGGACATTAGGGACATATAAGACATATGGGACATCTGGGACGTCTGGGACGTCTGGGACGTTAGGGACATATAGGACATCTAGGACATCTGGGACGTTAGAGACATATGGGACACCTAGGACGTCTGGGACGTCTAGGACGTTAGGGACATACGGGACAGTTGGGACGTCTGGGACGTTAAGGACATATGGGACATTTAGGACGTCTTGGAAGTTAGGGACATACGGAACATCTAGGACGCTTGGGACATTAGGGACATATGGGACATATGGAACAGCTGGGACGTCTGGGACGTTAGGGACATATGGGACATCTGGGACGTCTAGGACGTTAAGGACATATGGGACATTTAGGACGTCTTGGAAGTTAGGGACATACGGAACATCTAGGACGCTTGGGACATTAGGGACATATGGGACATATGGGACATCTGGGACGTCTCGGACGTTAAGGACATATGGGACGTCTAGGACGTCTGGGACGTCTGGGACGTTAAGGACATTTGGGAAATTTAGGGCGCCTGGGACATTAGGGACATATGGGACATATGAGACATCTGCGACGTCTGGGACGTTAAGGACATATGCTACATCTAAGACGTCTGGGACGTCTGGGACGTTAAGGACATATGGGACATTTAGGACGCCTGGGACATTAGGGACATATGGGACATATGGGACATCTGGGACGCCTGGGACATTAGGGACATATGGGACATCTTGTACGTCTGGGACGTTAGGGACATATGGGACATCTAGGACGTCTGGGACGTCTGAGACGTCTGGGACGCCTGGACATTAGGGACATATGGGACATATGGGACATCTGGGACGTCTGGGACGTTAGGGACATATAGGACATCTAGGACATCTGGGACGTTAGGGACATATGGGACATTTAGGACATCTGGGACGTTAGGGACATATGGAACACTTAAAACGCTTGGGACATTAGGGACATATGGGATATATGGGACATCTGGTACGTCTGGGACGTTAGGGTCATATGAGACATCTAGGACGTCTGGGACGTTAAGGACATATGGGACGTCTAGGACGTCTGGGACGTTAGGGACATATGGGAATATTAGGACGTCTGGGACGTTAGGGACATATGGAACATCTAGGACGCCTGGGACATTAGGGACATATGGGACATATGGGACATCTGGGACGTCTGGGACGTTAGGGACATATGGGACATTTGGGACGTCTGGGACGTTAAGGACATATGGGACATCTAGGAATTCTGGGACGTCTGGGACGTTAAGGACATATGGGACATCTAGGACGTCTGGGACGTTAGGGACATATGGGAAATTTAGGACGTCTGGGACGTTAGGAACATACGGGACAGCTGGAACGTCTGGGACGTTAGGGATATATGGGAGATTTATGACGTCTGGGACGTTAGGGACATATGGAACATCTAGGACGCCTGGGACATTAGGGGACATATGGGACATATGGGACATCTGGGACGTCTGGGACGTTAGGGACATATGAGACATCTGGGACGTCTGGGACGTTAAAAACATATGGAACATATGGGGCATCTGGGACGTCTGGGACGTTAGGGACATATGGGACATCTAGGACGTCTGGGACGTCTGGGACGTTAGGGACATACGGGACAGCTGGGACGTCTGGGACGTTAGGGACATATGGGACATCTGAGACGTCTGGGATATTAGGGACATATGGGACACATGGGACATCTGGGACTTCTGGGCCGTTAGGGACATATGGGACATCTGGGACGTCTGGGACGTTAGGGACATATGGGACATCTGGGACGTCTGGGACGTTAGGGACATATGGAACATCTGAGACGTCTGGGATATTAGGGACATATGGGACACATGGGACATCTGGGACTTCTGGGCCGTTAGGGACATATGGGACATCTGGGACGTCTGGGACGTTAGGGACATATGGGACATCTAGGACGTCTGGGACGTCTGGGACGTTAGGGACATACGGGACAGCTGGGACGTCTGGGACGTTAGGGACATATGGGACATTTAGGACGTCTGGGACGTTAGGGACATATGGAACACTTAAAACGCTTGGGACATTAGGGACATATGGGACATCTGGGACGTCTGGGACGTTAGGGACATATGAGACATCTGGGACGTCTGGGACGTTAAGGACATATGGGACGTCTAGGACGTCTGGGACGTTAGTTACATATGGGACATCTAGGACGTCTGGGACATCTGGGACGTTAGGGACATACGGGACAGCTAAGACGTCTAGGACGTTAGGGACATATGGGACATCTGGGACGTCTGGGACATTACACACATATGGGACATCTAGACGTCTGGGACGTCTGGGAAGTTAAAGACGTATGGGACATTTAGTACGCCTGGGACATTAGGGACATATGGGACATATGGGACATCTGGGACGTCTGGGACGTCTGGGACGTTAGGTAAATATAGGACATCTAGGACGTCTGGGACGTTAGGAACATATGGGTCATCTAGGACGTCTAGGACGACTGGGACGTTAGGGACATACGGGACAACTGGGACGTCTGGGACGTTAGGGACATATGGGACTTTTATGACGTCTGGGACGTTAGGGACATATGGAACATCTAGGACGCCTGGGACATTAGAGACGTATGTGACATATGGGACATCTGGGGCGCCTGAGACGTTAAGGACATATGGGACATCTAGGGCGTCTGGGACGTCTGGGACGTTAAGGACATATGGGACATTTAGGACGCCTGGGACATTTATGACGTATGGCACATATGGGACATCTGGGACGCCTGGAACATTAGGGAAATATGGGACATATGGGACGCCTGGGACGTTAGGGATTAATGGGACATCTGGGACGTCTGTGGCGTTAAGGACATATGGGACATCTAGGACGTCTGGGACGTCTGGGACGTTAAGGACATATGGGATATTTAGGACGCCTAGGACATTAGGGACATATGGAACATATGGGACATCTGGGACGTCTGGGACGTTAGGGACATATGGGACATCTAGGACGTTTGGGACGTTAAGGACATATGGGACATTTAGGACGCCTGGGAAATTAGGGACATATGGGACATATGGGATATCTGGGACGTTTGGGACATTAGGGACATATTAGACATATGGGACATCTGGGACGTCTGAAACGTCTGGGACGTTAGGGACATATAGGACATCTAGGACATCTGGGACGTTAGAGACATATGGGACATCTAGGACGTCTGGGACGTCTAGGACGTTAGGGACATACGGGACAGTTGGGACGTCTGGGACGTTAGGGACATATGGGACATTCAGGACGTCTGGGACGTTAGGAACATATGGAACATTTAGGACGCCAGGGACATTAGGGACATATGGGACATATGGAACAGCTGGGACGTCTGGGACGTTAGGGACATATGGGACATCTCAGACGTCTAGGACGTTAAGGACATATGGGACATTTAGGACGTCTTGGAAGTTAGGGACATACGGAACATCTAGGACGCTTGGGACATTAGGGACATATGGGACATATGGGACATCTGGAACGTCTGGGACGTTAGGGACATATGGGGCATCTGGGACGTCTCGGACGTTAAGGACATATGGGACGTCTAGGACGTCTGGGACGTCTGGGACGTTAAGGACATTTGGGACATTTAGGGCGCCTGGGACATTAGGGACATATGGGACATATGAGACATCTGCGACGTCTGGGACGTTAAGGACATATGCTACATCTAAGACGTCTGGGACGTCTGGGACGTTAAGGACATATGGGACATTTATGACGCCTGGGACATTAGGGACATATGGGACATATGGGACATCTGGGACGCCTGGGACATTAGGGACATATGGGACATCTTGGACGTCTGGGACGTTAGGGACATATGGGACATCTAGGACGTCTGGGACGTCTGAGACGTCTGGGACGCCTGGACATTAGGGACATATGGGACATATGGGACATCTGGGACGTCTGGGACGTTAGGGACATATAGGACATCTAGGACATCTAGGACATCTGGGACGTTAGGGACATATGGGACATCTAGGACGTCTGGGACGTCTGGGACGTTAGGGACATACGGGACAGCTGAGACGTTTGGGACGTTAAGGACATATGGGGCTTTTGGGACGTCTGGGACGTTAGGAACATATGGAACATCTAGGACGCCTGGGACATTAGGGACATATGGGACATATGGGACATATGGGACATCGGGGACGTCTGGGACGTTAGGGACATATGAGACATCTAGGACGGCTGGGACGTCTGGGACGTTAAAAACATATGGGACATTTAGGACGCCTGAGACATTAGGGACATATGGGACATATGGGACATCTGGGACGCCTGGGATATTAGGGACATATGGGACATATGGGACATCTTGGACGTCTGGGACGTTAGGGACATATGGGGCATCTGGGACGTCTGGGACATTAGGGACATATGAGACATATGGGACATCTGGGACGTCTGGGACATATGGGACATCTGGGACGTCTGGGACATTAAGGACGTATGGGACATATGGGACATCTGGGACGTCTGGGACGTTAGGGACATATGGGACATCTGGGACGTCTGGGACGTTAGGGACATCAGGGACATCTAGGACGTCTGGGACGTCTGGGACGTTAGGGACATATGGGACATTTAGGACATCTGGGACGTTAGGGACATATGGAACACTTAAAACGCTTGGGACATTAGGGACATATGGGACATATGGGACATCTGGTACGTCTGGGACGTTAGGGTCATATGAGACATCTAGGACGTCTGGGACGTTAAGGACATATGGGACGTCTAGGACGTCTGGGACGTTAGGGACATATGGGACATTTAGGACGTCTGAGACGTTAGGGACATATGGAACATCTAGAACACCTGGGACATTAGGGACATATGGGACATATGGGACATCTGGGACGTCTGGGACGTTAGGGACATATGGGACATTTGGGACGTCTGGGACGTTAAGGACATATGGCACATCTAGGACGTCTGGGACGTTAAGGACATATGGGACATCTAGGACGTCTGGGACGTTAGGGACATATGGGAAATTTAGGACGTCTGGGACGTTAGGGACATACGGGACAGCTGGAACGTCTGGGACGTTAGGGATATATGGGAGATTTATGACGTCTGGGACGTTAGGGACATATGGAACATCTAGGACGCCTGGGACATTAGGGGACATATGGGACATCTGGGACGTCTGGGACGATAGGGACATATGAGACATCTGGGACGTCTGGGACGTTAAGGACATATGGAACATATGGGGCATCTGGGACGTCTGGGACGTTAAGGACGTATGGGACATCTAACACGTGTAGGACGTAGGACGATATTAGAGACATATGGGACATATGGGACATCTGGGACTTCTGGGCCGTTAGGGACATATGGGACATCTGGGACGTCTGGGACGTTAGGGACATATGGGACATCTAGAACGTCTGGGACGTCTGGGACGTTAGGGACATACGGGACAGCTGGGACGTCTGGGACGTTAGGGACATATGGGACATTTATAACGTCTGGGACGTTAGGGACATATGGAACACTTAAAACGCTTGAGACATTAGGGACATATGGGACATATGGGACATCTGGGACGTCTGGGACGTTAGGGACATATTAGACATCTGGGACGTCTGGGACGTTAAGGACATATGGGACGTCTAGGACGTCTGAGACGTTAGTTACATATGGGACATCTAGGACGTCTGGGACATCTGGGACGTTAGGGACATACGGGACAGCTGGGACGTTTGGGACGTTAAGGACATATGGGACTTTTGGGACGTCTGGGACGTTAGGAACATATGGAACATCTAGGACGCCTGGGACATTAGGGACATATGGGACATATGGGACATCGGGGACGTCTGGGACGTTAGGGCCATATGGGACATCTGGGACGTCTGGGACGTTAAGGACATATTGGACATATAGGACGTCTGGGACGTCAGGGACGTTAAAAACATATGGGACATTTAGGACGCCTGAGACATTAGGGACATATGGAACATATGGGACATCTGGGACGCCTGGGACATTAGGGACATATGGGACATATGAGACATCTGGGACGTCTGAGACGTTAGGGACATATGGGGCATCTGGAACGTCTGGGACGTTAAGGACGTATGGGACATCTAGGACGTCTAGGATGTTAGGGACATATGGGACATCTGGGACTTCTGGGACGTTAGGGACATATGGGACATTTGGGACGTCTGGAACATTAGAGACATATGGGACATATGGGACATCTGGGACGTCTGGGACGTTAGGGACATATGGGACATCTGGGACGTCTGGGACGTTAGGGACATATGGGACATCTAGGACGTCTGGGACGTCTGGGACGTTGGGGACATGGGACATTTAGGACATCTGGAACGATAGGGACATATGGAACACTTAAAACGCTTGGGACATTAGGGACATATGGGACATATGGACATCTGGGACGTCTGGGACGTTAAGGACATATGAGACATCTGGGACGTCTGGGACGTTAAGGACATATGGGACGTCTAGGACGTCTGGGACGTTAGGGACATATGGGAAATTTAGGACGTCTGGGACGTCTGGGACGTTAAGGACATATGAGACATCTGGGACGTCTGGGACGTTAAGGACATATGGGACGTCTAGGACATCTGGAACGATAGGGACATATGGAACACTTAAAACGCTTGGGACATTAGGGACATATGGGACATATGGACATCTGGGACGTCTGGGACGTTAAGGACATATGAGACATCTGGGACGTCTGGGACGTTAAGGACATATGGGACGTCTAGGACGCTTGGGACATTAGGGACATATGGGACATATGGGACATCTGGAACGTCTGGGACGTTAGGGACATATGGGGCATCTGGGACGTCTCGGACGTTAAGGACATATGGGACGTCTAGGACGTCTGGGACGTCTGGGACGTTAAGGACATTTGGGACATTTAGGGCGCCTGGGACATTAGGGACATATGGGACATATGAGACATCTGCGACGTCTGGGACGTTAAGGACATATGCTACATCTAAGACGTCTGGGACGTCTGGGACGTTAAGGACATATGGGACATTTATGACGCCTGGGACATTAGGGACATATGGGACATATGGGACATCTGGGACGCCTGGGACATTAGGGACATATGGGACATCTTGGACGTCTGGGACGTTAGGGACATATGGGACATCTAGGACGTCTGGGACGTCTGAGACGTCTGGGACGCCTGGACATTAGGGACATATGGGACATATGGGACATCTGGGACGTCTGGGACGTTAGGGACATATAGGACATCTAGGACATCTAGGACATCTGGGACGTTAGGGACATATGGGACATCTAGGACGTCTGGGACGTCTGGGACGTTAGGGACATACGGGACAGCTGAGACGTTTGGGACGTTAAGGACATATGGGGCTTTTGGGACATCTGGGACGTTAGGAACATATGGAACATCTAGGACGCCTGGGACATTAGGGACATATGGGACATATGGGACATATGGGACATCGGGGACGTCTGGGACGTTAGGGACATATGAGACATCTAGGACGGCTGGGACGTCTGGGACGTTAAAAACATATGGGACATTTAGGACGCCTGAGACATTAGGGACATATGGGACATATGGGACATCTGGGACGCCTGGGATATTAGGGACATATGGGACATATGGGACATCTTGGACGTCTGGGACGTTAGGGACATATGGGGCATCTGGGACGTCTGGGACATTAGGGACATATGAGACATATGGGACATCTGGGACGTCTGGGACATATGGGACATCTGGGACGTCTGGGACATTAAGGACGTATGGGACATATGGGACATCTGGGACGTCTGGGACGTTAGGGACATATGGGACATCTGGGACGTCTGGGACGTTAGGGACATCAGGGACATCTAGGACGTCTGGGACGTCTGGGACGTTAGGGACATATGGGACATTTAGGACATCTGGGACGTTAGGGACATATGGAACACTTAAAACGCTTGGGACATTAGGGACATATGGGACATATGGGACATCTGGTACGTCTGGGACGTTAGGGTCATATGAGACATCTAGGACGTCTGGGACGTTAAGGACATATGGGACGTCTAGGACGTCTGGGACGTTAGGGACATATGGGACATTTAGGACGTCTGAGACGTTAGGGACATATGGAACATCTAGAACACCTGGGACATTAGGGACATATGGGACATATGGGACATCTGGGACGTCTGGGACGTTAGGGACATATGGGACATTTGGGACGTCTGGGACGTTAAGGACATATGGCACATCTAGGACGTCTGGGACGTTAAGGACATATGGGACATCTAGGACGTCTGGGACGTTAGGGACATATGGGAAATTTAGGACGTCTGGGACGTTAGGGACATACGGGACAGCTGGAACGTCTGGGACGTTAGGGATATATGGGAGATTTATGACGTCTGGGACGTTAGGGACATATGGAACATCTAGGACGCCTGGGACATTAGGGGACATATGGGACATCTGGGACGTCTGGGACGATAGGGACATATGAGACATCTGGGACGTCTGGGACGTTAAGGACATATGGAACATATGGGGCATCTGGGACGTCTGGGACGTTAAGGACGTATGGGACATCTAACACGTGTAGGACGTAGGACGATATTAGAGACATATGGGACATATGGGACATCTGGGACTTCTGGGCCGTTAGGGACATATGGGACATCTGGGACGTCTGGGACGTTAGGGACATATGGGACATCTAGAACGTCTGGGACGTCTGGGACGTTAGGGACATACGGGACAGCTGGGACGTCTGGGACGTTAGGGACATATGGGACATTTATAACGTCTGGGACGTTAGGGACATATGGAACACTTAAAACGCTTGGGACATTAGGGACATATGGGACATATGGGACATCTGGGACGTCTGGGACGTTAGGGACATATTAGACATCTGGGACGTCTGGGACGTTAAGGACATATGGGACGTCTAGGACGTCTGAGACGTTAGTTACATATGGGACATCTAGGACGTCTGGGACATCTGGGACGTTAGGGACATACGGGACAGCTGGGACGTTTGGGACGTTAAGGACATATGGGACTTTTGGGACGTCTGGGACGTTAGGAACATATGGAACATCTAGGACGCCTGGGACATTAGGGACATATGGGACATATGGGACATCGGGGACGTCTGGGACGTTAGGGCCATATGGGACATCTGGGACGTCTGGGACGTTAAGGACATATTGGACATATAGGACGTCTGGGACGTCAGGGACGTTAAAAACATATGGGACATTTAGGACGCCTGAGACATTAGGGACATATGGAACATATGGGACATCTGGGACGCCTGGGACATTAGGGACATATGGGACATATGAGACATCTGGGACGTCTGAGACGTTAGGGACATATGGGGCATCTGGAACGTCTGGGACGTTAAGGACGTATGGGACATCCAGGACGTCTAGGATGTTAGGGACATATGGGACATCTGGGACTTCTGGGACGTTAGGGACATATGGGACATTTGGGACGTCTGGAACATTAGAGACATATGGGACATATGGGACATCTGGGACGTCTGGGACGTTAGGGACATATGGGACATCTGGGACGTCTGGGACGTTAGGGACATATGGGACATCTAGGACGTCTGGGACGTCTGGGACGTTGGGGACATGGGACATTTAGGACATCTGGAACGATAGGGACATATGGAACACTTAAAACGCTTGGGACATTAGGGACATATGGGACATATGGACATCTGGGACGTCTGGGACGTTAAGGACATATGAGACATCTGGGACGTCTGGGACGTTAAGGACATATGGGACGTCTAGGACGTCTGGGACGTTAGGGACATATGGGAAATTTAGGACGTCTGGGACGTTAGGGACATATGGAACATCTAGAACGCCTGGGACATTAGGGACATATGGGACATATGGGACATCTGGGACGTCTGGGACGTTAGGGACATATGGGACATTTGGGACGTCTGGGACGTTAAGGACATATGGGACATCTAGGACGTCTGGGACGTCTGGGACGTTAAGGGCATATGGGACATCTAGGACGTCTGGGACGTTAGGGACATATGGGAAATTTAGGACGTCTGGGACGTTAGGGACATACGGGACAGCTGGAACGTCTGGGACGTTAGGGATATATGGGAGATTTATGACGTCTGGGACGTTAGGGACATATGGAACATCTAGGACGCCTGGGACATTAGGGACATATGGGACATCTGGGACGTCTGGGACGTTAGGGACATATGAGACATCTGGGACGTCTGGGACGTTAAGGACATATGGGACATTTGGGACGTCTGGGATATTAGGGACATTTGGGACATCTGGGACGTCTGGGACGTTAGGGACATATGGGACATCTAGGACGTCTGGGACGTTAGGAACATACGGGACAGCTGGAACGTCTGGGACGTTAGGGATATATGGGAGATTTATGACGTCTGGGACGTTAGGGACATATGGAACATCTAGGACGCCTGGGACATTAGGGACATATGGGACATCTGGGACGTCTGGGACGTTAGGGACATATGAGACATCTGGGACGTCTGGGACGTTAAGGACATATGAAACATATGGGGCATCTGGGACGTTAAGGACGTATGGGACATCTAACACGTCTAGGACGTTAGGGACATATGGGACATCTGGGACGTCTGGGACGTTAGGGACATATGGGACATCTGGGACGTCTGGGATATTAGGGACATATGGGACATATGGGACATCTGGGACGTCTGGGCCGTTAGGGACATATGGGACATCTGGGACGTCTGGGACGTTAGGGACATATGGGACATCTAGGACGTCTGGGACGTCTGGGACGTTAGGGACATAAGGGACAGCTGGGACGTCTGGGACGTTAGGGACATATGGGACATTTAGGACGTCTGGGACGTTAGGGACATATGGAACACTTAAAACGCTTGGGACATTAGGGACATATGGGACATCTGGGACGTCTGGGACGTTAGGGACATATGAGACATCTGGGACGTCTGGGACGTTAAGGACATATGGGACGTCTAGGACGTCTGGGACGTTAGGGACATATGGGACATCTAGGACGGCTGGGACATCTGGGACGTTAAGGACATACGGGACAGCTGGGACGTCTGGGACGTTAGGGACATATGGAACATCTAAGAAGCCTGGGACATTAGGGACATATGGGACATATGGGACATCTGGGACGTCTGGGACGTTACAGAAAATTTTATTGTGCTACGATAACACATATATATATTCCTTTCCGCTCCTAGTTGGAGCATAGGGCCTCCACAAAGTGTCGCCATCGAACTCGATTTCGCTATTATTTTTATTTCGTTCCACGTTTTGTTGTGGTCTCTTATTTCTTTTAGGACTGTGCGTTTCCATGTTAATTTTGGCCTGCCTTGATTTCTCGCTCCCTGGGGATTCCATTCCAGTGCTCGCCTAGAGATCTCATTTTGGTCTCGTCGCAGAACATGGCCGATCCAACTCCATTTTCGTTTGCGGATATCATTAGTTATTTTTCTTTGGTTTGTGATCCTCCACAGTTGCTCGTTGGAGATGACCTCTGGCCAGAAAATGCGGCAAATCCTGCGAAGACACCGATTTATGAAAATTTGTAGTTCGGATGAGATGCCTGTTGTGGTTTTCCACGTTTCACAACCATACAAAAGCACAGTTTTGACGTTGGTGTTGAAAAGTCTTATTTTGGTCTGCCTGGTTATAACCGTTGATGACCATATTCTATTCAGCATTCCAAAAGCCTGTCTTGCTTTCCTGATACGCGTTTTAACGTCTTTCTCTGTGCCTCCATTTTTGGTTATGATCGAGCCTAGGTAACAGAACTGGTCTACCTCCTCTATCTCTTAGTTATTCACATAGAATTTGTTCCGGTTTCGAGTGCCGATTCGGAGTGACTTTGTCTTCTCTATATTGATTTTGAGACCTACATGTTCTGCTTCTGTAACCAGTTGCTGTAGTTTTGCGGACATATCTTCGTGTCTGTGACTCAGCAGGCAAATATCGTCAGCATATTCGAGGTCTTCAAGCCGTTCCTGCAGTGTCCACCGAATTCCCCTGTTTTCTGTATTAGCGGATTTCATCACCCAGTCTAGTGCTATATTAAATAGCAGAGGGGATAGGGGGCAACCTTGCTTCACTCTGTTTGTTACTGAGATGTTATTACTGAGTCTGCCGTTGTGTAGTATTTTACATGTCGCGTTGTTGTACAGGCTTTTCATTATATTAATTAGTTTCCGCGGGATGCCTTTTTGAATTAGGATTTTCCATATAGCTTTCTGGTTAAGGCTATCGAAGGCGCGCTTGAAGTCTATAAATATTAAATACAGGGGCGAGTTCCACTCCATTGATTGCTCTATGATTATACGGACTGTGTTTATATGATCAATGCACGCTCGTCCTGATCTGAAGCCTGCTTGCTCATTTCTCAGTGTTGGTTCTATCTTTTCAGAAATGCGGTTGTTCAGTATTGTAGCAATTATTTTATTAATAGCGTTCAGAAGCGTTATACCTCTCCAATTTTCACAGTAGCTTAGGTCTCCTTTTTTGGGAATTTTTACTATGATTCCTTCTTTCCATGTATCTGGGACAGTCTCTTTGTTCCAGCTTGCCATGATGATGGGGTGTAGCAGATTCGCAATTAGGTTTTTGTCAACTTCTAATACGTCTGATGGTAGGTTGTCTATTCCAGCTGCTTTTCCTGAGTTTAAATGTTCGATTGCTTTCCCTATTTCTCTTTCTGTGGGCGCTGATGTGTTGATGTTGAGTAGTTCAGGTTCCCCATTTCCTTCGAACATGTGGTTTGTTTCTTCTGACTCATTACTGATAATGTCACCATAGTATTCTTCCCACCTGCGGATTTGGTCTTCAGTAGTGGTTAGTAGGGTGCCTTCCTTACTGCGGGTTTGGACATTGGACGCTTGACCTTTATTTACTAGTTGTTTTGAGATTTGGTATAGCGTTTTCAGGTTGTTATGTTTGGCTGCATCTTCTGCTTGTTTCGCCATATTGTTGAACCAGTTACGTTTGTCCTGCCTTGCACTAATTTTTACTGCTTTATTTGCTTCGCTGTATTCCTTAGACAGTTCCTCTAATCCTTTGGGGTTGGATGTGCAGCTGTTTATTTTATTCTTTAGTCTTCTTCTTTGAGTAATGAGTTCCCATGTCCTATCTGATATCCATTGCTTCCTACTGCTATCCTTAAGCCCAAGTATCTCCTCACTTTTCTTCAGTAAGTGTTCCACAGTTTTGTCCCATCTGGTCTCTGTTGGTTCTTGTAGAATTAGACCTAAGTCTTCTTCATTCGATATAGCTGCTTTCAGTTCAGTCTGAGTGTCGGGGTAGTTGAGTTTATGTAGATTGAACCTCTTGCGTTTAAAGTAGGGGTTTCGTTCCCTAACGCTGGCAAGTTTAATTCTTATTGTGCAGGTTACAAGGTGGTGATCACTCCCCACATCTGCGCCCCGTCTGTTGCGTACATCCAGGAATGATCCGCGCCATTTTCTACTAAATGCAAAGTGGTCAATCTGGTTCTTTGTTACTCTGTCTGGGGAGTTCCACGTGATTTTGTGCATATCCTTATGCGGGAATATAGTTCCGCCAATCACCAGCTCAAAGCTTGAGCACATTTCGACAAACATGTCTCCGTTGACATTGCGTTGTCCTAGTCCGCACTTCCCGACACTTAGCTCATCTTCACTGATCTTACTGCCCACTTTTGCATTCATGTCGCCCATAATTATTTTTATGTCGGCTTTATTTATCTTTGCTGCGGCGTTTGTTAGTTGTTCATAAAATATATCTTTGTTTTCTTGTGTGTCTTGTTCCGTAGGGGCATAGCATTGAATTATGCTTAGATTTCGAGCTCTTGTTTTAAATTTGGCCGTAATTATCCTATCAGAGATTGGTGTCCAGCTGATTAGTGATTTTCTGGTTTCTTGGTTGATTAGGAGTCCTACTCCACTTTCACGGTTCTCGGACTGGTTTTTACCGGAGTACAGCAGACAGTCTCCGTTTGTTAGTTTGAATTCTCCGCTACCTGCCCATCTAATTTCGCTAAGACCTAATACTAACAGTTTGTATCTAATCATTTCTTTTGATACTTGAGCCAATTTACTTGCTTCTTGCATTGTTTTAAAGTTCCAAATTTCGATTCGTACAGCCTTTTTCATGCCAATTGTCTTCTTAGAGTTATTCGTCTGGCTATTCTTTGTGTCAGTTTCTTTGATAGGAGCTTGTTTAGGGTGAAATGCTGGTTATCGGCCAACCCACCCGGGTCTGGTGGTGGGGCTGCCACCTTGGCTTCCAGACGCGCCTTTCCATATGGGATTTATTTTCGAGGTTTACGAGTAAACGATAACACATGGCGTCGATCAAAATATAATAATTTTATACGTGGTCATCGTGCCAACATTAACACGTACTCAACAATTGGTTTAGAATTGATTGGAAGGGTTGTAAACAATGTAGGAGTGCATTTAGAGCTTATTTAGCCATATAAAATTGCCATATTAAATTATTTTGCATCCAAAAAATTAAAGTTTAATAGTTTAGTATTAAGGTGCGTTAGAACGTCTGAAAAGCACGTTTTTCAGTATACGTTAACTACAGAAAATTTTATTGTACTACTATAACACCTGGCGTCGATCAAAATATAATAATTTTATACGTGGTCATCGTGCCAACACTAACACGTACTCAACAATTGGTTTAGAATTGATTGGAAAGGTTGTAAACAATGTAGGAGTGCATTTAGAGCTTATTTAGCCATATAAAATTGCTATAATAAATTATTTTGCATCCAAAAAATTCAAGTTTAATAGTTTAGGATTAAGGTGCCTTAGAACGTCTGAAAAGCACGTTTTTCAATACACGTTAACTACAGACAATTTTATTGTACTACTATAACACCTGGCGTCGATCAAAATATAATAATTTTATACGTGGTCATCGTGCCAACGCTGACACGTACTCAACAATTGGTTTAGAATTGATTGGAAAGGTTGTAAACAATGTAGGAGTGCATTTAGAGCTTATTTAACCATATAAAATTGCTATATTAAATTATTTTGCATCCAAAAAATTTAAGTTTAATAGTTTAGTATTAAGGTGCGTTAGAACGTCTGAAAAGCACGTTTTTCAATATACGTTAACTACAGAAAATTTTATTGTACTACTATAACACCTGGCGTCGATCAAAATATAATAATTTTATACGTGGTTATCGTGCCAACACTAACACGTACTCAACAATTGGTTTAGAATTGATTGGAAAGGTTGTAAACAATGTAGGAGTGCATTTAGAGCTTATTTAGCCATATAAAATTGCTATATTAAATTATTTTGCATCCAAAAAATTCAAGTTTAATAGTTTAGTATTAAGGTGCGTTAGAACGTCTGAAAAGCACGTTTTTCAATATACGTTAACTACAGACAATTTTATTGTACTACTATAACACCTGGCGTCGATCAAAATATAATAATTTCATACGTGGTCATCGTGCCAACACTAACACGCACTCAATAATTGGTTTAGAATTGATTGGAAAGGTTGTAAACAATGTAGGAGTGCATTTAGAGCTTATTTAGCCATATAAAATTGCTATATTAAATTATTTAGCATCCAAAAAAATTAAGTTTAACAGTTTAGTATTAAGGTGCGTCAGAACGTCTGAAAAGCACGTTTTTCAATTTACGTTAACTACAGAAAGTTTTATTGTACTACTATAGCACCTGGCGTCGATCAAAATATAATAATTTTATAAGTGTCATCGTGCCAACACTAACACGTACTCAACAATTGGTTTAGAATTGATTGAAATGGTTGTAAACAATGTAAGAGTGCATTTAGAGATTATTTAGCCATATAAAATTGCTATATTAAATTATTTTGCACCCAAAAATTCAAGTTTAATAGTTTAGTATTAAGGTGCGTTAGAACGTCTGAAAAGCACGTTTTTCAATATACGTTAACTACAGAAAATTTTATTGTACTACTATAACACCTGGCGTCGGTCAAAGTATAATAATTTTATACGTGGTCATCGTGCTAACGCTAACACGTACTCAACAATTGGTTTAGAATTGATTGGAAAGGTTGTAAACAATGTAGGAGTGCATTTAGAGCTTATTTAGACATATAAAATTGCTATATTAAATTATTTTGCATCCAAAAAATTCAAGTTTAATAGTTTAGTATTAAGGTGCGTTAGAACGTCTGAAAAGCACGTTCTTCAGTATACGTTAACTACAGAAAATTTTATTGTACTACTATAACACCTGGCGTCGACCAAAATATAATAATTTTATACGTGGTCATCGTGCCAACGCTAACACGTACTCAACAATTGGTTTAGAATTGATTGGAAAGGTTGTAAATAATGTAGGATTGCATTTAGAGCTTATTTAACCACATAAAATTGCTATATTAAATTATTTTGCATCCAAAAAATTCAAGTTTAATAGTTTAGTATTAAGGTGCGTTAGAACGTCTGAAAAGCACGTTTTTCAATATACGTTAACTACAGAAAATTTTATTGTACTACTATAACACCTGGCGTCGATCAAAATATAATAATTTTATACGTGGTCATCGAGCCAACGCTAACACGTACTCAACACAATTGGTTTAGAATTGATTAGAAAGGTTGTAAACAATGTAGGAGTGCATTTAGAGCTTATTTAGCCATATAAAATTGCTATATTATATTATTTTGCATCCAAAAAATTCAAGTTTAATAGTTTAGTATTAAGGTCCGTTAGAACGTTTAAAAAGCATGTTTTTCAATACACGTTAACTACAGAAAATTTTATTGTACCACTATAACACCTGGCGTCGACCAAAATATAATAATTTTATACGTGGTCATCGTGCCAACGCTAACACGTACTCAACAATTGGTTTAGAATTGATTGGAAAGGTTGTAAATAATGTAGGATTGCATTTAGAGCTTATTTAACCATATAAAATTGCTATATTAAATGAATTTGCATCCAAAAAATTCAAGTTTAATAGTTTAGTATTAAGGTGCGTTAGAACGTCTGAAAAGCACGTTTTTCAATATACGTTAACTACAGAAAATTTTATTGTACTACTATAACACCTGGCGTCGATCAAAATATAATAATTTTATACGTGGTCATCGAGCCAACGCTAACACGTACTCAACACAATTGGTTTAGAATTGATTAGAAAGGTTGTAAACAATGTAGGAGTGCATTTAGAGCTTATTTAGCCATATAAAATTGCTATATTAAATTATTTTGCATCCAAAAAATTTAAGTGTAATAGTTTAGTATTAAGGTCCGTTAGAACGTCTGAAAAGCACGTTTTTCAATATACGTTAACTACAGCAAATTTTATTGTACTACTATAACACCTGGCGTCGATCAAAATATAATAATTTTATACGTGGTCATCGTGCCAACGCTGACACGTACTCAACAATTGGTTTAGAATTGATTGGAAAGGTTGTAAACAATGTAGGAGTGCATTTAGGGCTTATTTAACCATATAAAATTGTTATATTAAATTATTTTGCATCCAAAAAATTTAAGTTTAATAGTTTAGTATTAAGGTGCGTTAGAACGTCTGAAAAGCACGTTTTTCAATATACGTTAACTACAGAAAATTTTATTGTACTTCTATAACACCTGGCGTCGATCAAAATATAATAATTTTATACGTGGTTATCGTGCCAACACTAACACGTACTCAACAATTGGTTTAGAATTGATTGAAATGGTTGTAAACAATGTAGGAGTGCATTTAGAGCTTATTTAGCCATATAAAATTGCTATATTAAATTATTTAGCATCCAAAAAATTTAAGTTTAACAGTTTAGTATTAAGGTGCGTCAGAACGTCTGAAAAGCACGTTTTTCAATATACGTTAACTACAGAAAATTTTATTGTACTACTATACCACCTGGCGTCGATCAAAATATAATAATTTTATACGTGGTCATCGTGCCAACACTAACACGTACTCAACAATTGGTTTAGAATTGATTGAAATGGTTGTAAACAATGTAGGAGTGCATTTAGAGCTTATTTAGCCATATAAAATTGCTATATTAAATTATATTGCACCCAAAAATTCAAGTTTAATAGTTTAGTATTAAGGTGCGTTAGAACGTCTGAAAAGCACGTTTTTCAATATACGTTAACTATAGAAAATTTTATTGTACTACTATAACACCTGGCGTCGGTCAAAATATAATAATTTTATACGTGGTCATCGTGCTAACGCTAACACGTACTCAACAATTGGTTTAGAATTGATTGGAAAGGTTGTAAACAATGTAGGAGTGCATTTAGAGCTTATTTAGCCATATAAAATTGCTATATTAAATTATTTTGCATCCAAAAAATTCAAGTTTAATAGTTTAGTATTAAGGTGCGTTAGAACGTCTGAAAAGCACGTTTTTCAATTTACGTTAACTACAGAAAATTTTATTGTACTACTATAACACCTGGCGTCGGTCAAAATATAATAATTTTATACGTGGTCATCGTGCTAACGCTAACACGTACTCAACAATTGGTTTAGAATTGATTGGAAAGGTTGTAAACAATGTAGGAGTGCATTTAGAGCTTATTTAGCCATATAAAATTGCTATATTAAATTATTTTGCATCCAAAAAATTTAAGTTAACAGTTTAGTATTAAGGTGCGTCAGAACGTCTGAAAAGCACGTTTTTCAATATACGTTAACTACAGAAAATTTTATTGTACTACTATACCACCTGGCGTCGATCAAAATATAATAATTTTATACGTGGTCATCGTGCCAACGCTAACACGTACTCAACAATTGGTTTAGAATTGATTGGAAAGGTTGTAAACAATGTAGGAGTGCATTTAGAGCTTATTTAACCATATAAAATTGCTATATTAAATTATTTTGCATCCAAAAAATTCAAGTTTAATAGTTTAGTATTAAGGTGCGTTAGAACGTCTGAAAAGCACGTTCTTCAGTATACGTTAACTACAGAAAATTTTATTGTACTACTATAACACCTGGCGTCGATCAAAATATAATAATTTTATACGTGGTCATCGTGCCAACGCTAACACGTACTCAACAATTGGTTAGAATTGATTGGAAAGGTTGTAAATAATGTAGGATTGCATTTAGAGCTTATTTAACCATATAAAATTGCTATATTAAATTATTTTGCATCCAAAAAATTCAAGTTTAATAGTTTAGTATTAAGGTGCGTTAGAACGTCTGAAAAGCACGTTTTTCAATACACGTTAACTACAGAAAATTTTATTGTACTACTATAACACCTGGCGTCGATCAAAATATAATAATTTTATACGTGGTCATCGTGCCAACACTAACACGTACTCAACAATTGGTTTAGAATTGATTGGAAAGGTTGTAAATAATATAGGATTGCATTTAGAGCTTATTTAACCATATAAAATTGCTATATTAAATTATTTTGCATCCAAAAAATTTAAGTTTAACAGTTTAGTATTAAGGTGCGTTAGAACGTCTGAAAAGCACGTTCTTCAGTATACGTTAACTACAGAAAATTTTATTGTACTACTATAACACCTGACGTCGATCAAAATATAATAATTTTATACGTGGTCATCGTGCCAACGCTAACACGTACTCAACAATTGGTTTAGAATTGATTGGAAAGGTTGTAAACAATGTAGGGGTGCATTTAGAGCTTATTTAGCCATATAAAATTGCTATATTACATTATTTTGCATCCAAAAAATTCAAGTTTAATAGTTTAGTATTAAGGTGCGTTAGAACGTCTGAAAAGCACGTTTTTCAATATACGTTAACTACAGAAAATTTTATTGTACTACTATAACACCTGGCGTCGATCAAAATATAATAATTTTATACGTGGTCATCGATCCAACGCTAACACGTACTCAACAATTGGTTTAGAATTGATTGGAAAGGTTGTAAACAATGTAGGAGTGCATTTAGAGCTTATTTAGCCATATAAAACTGCTATATTAAATTATTTTGCATCCAAAAAATTCAAGTTTAATAGTTTAGTATTAAGGTGCGTTAGAACGTCTGAAAAGCACGTTCTTCAGTATACGTTAACTACAGAAAATTTTATTGTACTACTATAACACCTGGCGTCGATCAAAATATAATAATTTTATACGTGGTCATCGTGCCAACGCTAACACGTACTCAACAATTGGTTTAGAATTGATTGGAAAGGTTGTAAATAATGTAGGATTGCATTTAGAGCTTATTTAACCATATAAAATTGCTATATTAAATTATTTTGCATCCAAAAAATTCAAGTTTAATAGTTTAGTATTAAGGTGCGTTAGAACGTCTGAAAAGCACGTTTTTCAAAATACGTTAACTACAGCAAATTTTATTGTACTACTATAACACCTGGCGTCGATCAAAATATAATAATTTTATACGTGGTCATCGTGCCAACGCTAACACGTACTCAACAATTGGTTTAGAATTGATTGGAAAGGTTGTAAATAATGTAGGATTGCATTTAGAGCTTATTTAACCATATAAAATTGCTATTTTAAATTATTTTGCATCCAAAAAATTCAAGTTTAATAGTTTAGTATTAAGGTGCGTTAGAACGTCTGAAAAGCACGTTTTTCAATATACGTTAACTACAGCAAATTTTATTGTACTACTATAACACCTGACGTCGATCAAAATATAATAATTTTATACGTGGTCATCGTGCCAACGCTAACACGTACTCAACAATTGGTTTAGAATTGATTGGAAGGGTTGTAAACAATGTAGGGGTGCATTTAGAGCTTATTTAGCCATATAAAATTGCTATATTACATTATTTTGCATCCAAAAAATTCAAGTTTAATAGTTTAGTATTAAGGTGCGTTAGAACGTCTGAAAAGCACGTTTTTCAATATACGTTAACTACAGAAAATTTTATTGTACTACTATAACACCTGGCGTCGATCAAAATATAATAATTTTATACGTGGTCATCGATCCAACGCTAACACGTACTCAACAATTGGTTTAGAATTGATTGGAAAGGTTGTAAACAATGTAGGAGTGCATTTAGAGCTTATTTAGCCATATAAAACTGCTATATTAAATTATTTTGCATCCAAAAAATTCAAGTTTAATAGTTTAGTATTAAGGTGCGTTAGAACGTCTGAAAAGCACGTTCTTCAGTATACGTTAACTACAGAAAATTTTATTGTACTACTATAACACCTGGCGTCGATCAAAATATAATAATTTTATACGTGGTCATCGTGCCAACGCTAACACGTACTCAACAATTGGTTTAGAATTGATTGGAAAGGTTGTAAATAATGTAGGATTGCATTTAGAGCTTATTTAACCATATAAAATTGCTATATTAAATTATTTTGCATCCAAAAAATTCAAGTTTAATAGTTTAGTATTAAGGTGCGTTAGAACGTCTGAAAAGCACGTTTTTCAAAATACGTTAACTACAGCAAATTTTATTGTACTACTATAACACCTGGCGTCGATCAAAATATAATAATTTTATACGTGGTCATCGTGCCAACGCTAACACGTACTCAACAATTGGTTTAGAATTGATTGGAAATGTTGTAAACAATGTAGGGGTGCATTTAGAGCTTATTTAGCCATATAAAATTGCTATATTAAATTATTTAGCATCAAAAAAATTTAAGTTTAACAGTTTAGTATTAATGTGCGTCAGAACGTCTGAAAAGCACGTTTTTCAATATACGTTAACTACAGAAAATTTTATTGTACTACTATACCACCTGGCGTCGATCAAAATATAATAATTTTATACGTGGTCATCGTGCCAACACTAACACGTACTCAACAATTGGTTTAGAATTGATTGGAAAGGTTGTAAACAATGTAGGGGTGCATTTAGAGCTTATTTAGCCATATAAAATTGCTATATTACATTATTTTGCATCCAAAAAATTCAAGTTTAATAGTTTAGTATTAAGGTGCGTTAGAACGTCTGAAAAGGACGTTCTTCAGTATACGTTAACTAAAGAAAATTTTATTGTACTACTATAACACCTGGCGTCGATCAAAATATAATAATTTTATACGTGGTCATCGTGCCAACGCTAACACGTACTCAACAATTGGTTTAGAATTGATTGGAAAGGTTGTAAATAATATAGGATTGCATTTAGAGCTTATTTAACCATATAAAATTGCTATATTAAATTATTTTGCATCCAAAAAATTCAAGTTTAATAGTTTAGTATCAAGGTGCGTTAGAACGTCTGAAAAGCACGTTCTTCAGTATACGTTAACTACAGAAAATTTTATTGTACTACTATAACACCTGGCGTCGATCAAAATATATAAATTTTATACGTGGTCATCGTGCCAACGCTAACACGTACTCAACAATTGGTTTAGAATTGATTGGAAAGGTTGTAAATAATGTAGGATTGCATTTAGAGCTTATTTAACCATATAAAATTGCTATATTAAATTATTTTGCATCCAAAAAATTCAAGTTTAATAGTTTAGTATTAAGGTGCATTAGAACGTCTGAAAAGCACGTTTTTCAATATACGTTAACTACAGCAAATTTTATTGTACTACTATAACACCTGACGTCGATCAAAATATAATAATTTTATACGTGGTCATCGTGCCAACGCTAACACGTACGCAACAATTGGTTTAGAATTGATTGGAAAGGTTGTAAACAATGTAGGGGTGCATTTAGAGCTTATTTAGCCATATAAAATTGCTATATTACATTATTTTGCATCCAAAAAATTCAAGTTTAATAGTTTAGTATTAAGGTGCGTTAGAACGTCTGAAAAGCACGTTTTTCAATATACGTTAACTACAGAAAATTTTATTGTACTACTATAACACCTGGCGTCGATCAAAATATAATAATTTTATACGTGGTCATCGAGCCAACGCTAACACGTACTCAACAATTGGTTTAGAATTGATTGGAAAGGTTGTAAACAATGTAGGAGTGCATTTAGAGCTTATTTAGCCATATAAAACTGCTATATTAAATTATTTTGCATCCAAAAAATTCAAGTTTAATAGTTTAGTACTAAGGTGCGTTAGAACGTCTGAAAAGCACGTTCTTCAGTATACGTTAACTACAGAAAATTTTATTGTACTACTATAACACCTGGCGTCGATCAAAATATAATAATTTTATACGTGGTCAGCGTGCCAACGCTAACACGTACTCAACAATTGGTTTAGAATTGATTGAAATGGTTGTAAACAATGTAGGAGTGCATTTAGAGCTTATTTAGCCATATAAAATTGCTATATTAAATTATTTTTCACCCAAAAATTCAAGTTTAATAGTTTAGTATTAAGGTGCGTTAGAACGTCTGAAAAGCACGTTTTTCAATATACGTTAACTACAGCAAATTTTATTGTACTACTATAACACCTGACGTCGATCAAAATATAATAATTTTATACGTGGTCATCGTGCCAACGCTAACACGTACTCAACAATTGGTTTAGAATTGATTGAAATGGTTGTAAACAATGTAGGAGTGCATTTAGAGCTTATTTAGCCATATAAAATTGCTATATTAAATTATTTTTCACCCAAAAATTTAAGTTTAATAGTTTAGTATTAAGGTGCGTTAGAACGTCTGAAAAGCACGTTTTTCAATATACGTTAACTACAGAAAATTTTATTGTACTACTATAACACCTGGCGTCGGTCAAAATATAATAATTTTATACGTGGTCATCGTGCTAACGCTAACACGTACTCAACAATTGGTTTAGAATTGATTGGAAAGGTTGTAAACAATGTAGGAGTGCATTTAGAGCTTATTTAGACATATAAAATTGCTATATTAAATTATTTTGCATCCAAAAAATTCAAGTTTAATAGTTTAGTATTAAGGTGCGTTAGAACGTCTGAAAAGCACGTTCTTCAGTATACGTTAACTACAGAAAATTTTAATGTACTACTATAACACCTGGCGTCGATCAAAATATAATAATTTTATACGTGGTCATCGTGCCAACGCTAACACGTACTCAACAATTGGTTTAGAATTGATTGAAATGGTTGTAAACAGTGTAGGAGTGCATTTAGAGCTTATTTAGCCATATAAAATTGCTATATTAAATTATTTTGCACCCAAAAATTCAAGTTTAATAGTTTAGTATTAAGGTGCGTTAGAACGTCTGAAAAGCACGTTTTTCAATATACGTTAACTACAGAAAATTTTATTGTCCTACTATAACACCTGGCGTCGGTCAAAATATAATAATTTTATACGTGGTCATCGTGCTAACGCTAACACGTACTCAACAATTGGTTTAGAATTGATTGGAAAGGTTGTAAACAATGTAGGAGTGCATTTAGAGCTTATTTAGCCATATAAAATTGCTATATTAAAGTATTTAGCATCCAAAAAATTTAAGTTTAACAGTTTAGTATTAAGGTGCGTCAGAACGTCTGAAAAGCACGTTTTTCAATATACGTTAACTACAGAAAATTTTATTGTACTACTATACCACCTGGCGTCGATCAAAATATAATAATTTTATACGTGGTCATCGTGCCAACACTAACACGTACTCAACAATTGGTTTAGAATTGATTTAAATGGTTGTAAACAATGTAGGAGTGCATTTAGAGCTTATTTAGCCATATAAAATTGCTATATTACATTATTTTGCATCCAAAAAATTCAAGTTTAATAGTTTAGTATTAAGGTGCGTTAGAACGTCTGAAAAGGACGTTCTTCAGTATACGTTAACTACAGAAAATTTTATTGTACTACAATAACACCTGGCGTCGATCAAAATATAATAATTTTATACGTGGTCATCGTGCCAACGCTAACACGTACTCAACAATTGGTTTAGAATTGATTGGAAAGGTTGTAAATAATATAGGATTGCATTTAGAGCTTATTTAACCATATAAAATTGCTATATTAAATTATTTTGCATCCAAAAAATTCAAGTTTAATAGTTTAGTATCAAGGTGCGTTAGAACGTCTGAAAAGCACGTTCTTCAGTATACGTTAACTACAGAAAATTTTATTGTACTACTATAACACCTGGCGTCGATCAAAATATAATAATTTTATACGTGGTCATCGTGCCAACGCTAACACGTACTCAACAATTGGTTTAGAATTGATTGGAAAGGTTGTAAATAATGTAGGATTGCATTTAGAGCTTATTTAACCATATAAAATTGCTATATTAAATTATTTTGCATCCAAAAAATTCAAGTTTAATAGTTTAGTATTAAGGTGCGTTAGAACGTCTGAAAAGCACGTTTTTCAATATACGTTAACTACAGCAAATTTTATTGTACTACTTTAACACCTGACGTCGATCAAAATATAATAATTTTATACGTGGTCATCGTGCCAACGCTAACACGTACTCAACAATTGGTTTAGAATTGATTGGAAAGGTTGTAAACAATGTAGGGGTGCATTTAGAGCTTATTTAGCCATATAAAATTGCTATATTACATTATTTTGCATCCAAAAAATTCAAGTTTAATAGTTTAGTATTAAGGTGCGTTAGAACGTCTGAAAAGCACGTTTTTCAATATACGTTAACTACAGAAAATTTTATTGTGCTACTGTAACACCTGGCGTCGATCAGAATATAATAATTTTATACGTGGTCATCGAGCCAACGCTAACACGTACTCAACAATTGGTTTAGAATTGATTGGAAAGGTTGTAAACAATGTAGGAGTGCATTTAGAGCTTATTTAGCCATATAAAACTGCTATATTAAATTATTTTGCATCCAAAAAATTCAAGTGTAATAGTTTAGTACTAAGGTGCGTTAGAACGTCTGAAAAGCACGTTCTTCAGTATACGTTAACTACAGAAAATTTTATTGTACTACTATAACACCTGGCGTCGATCAAAATATAATAATTTTATACGTGGTCAGCGTGCCAACGCTAACACGTACTCAACAATTGGTTTCGAATTGATTGGAAAGGTTGTAAATAATGTAGGATTGCATTTAGAGCTTATTTAACCATATAAAATTGCTATATTAAATTATTTTGCATCCAAAAAATTCAAGTTTAATAGTTTAGTATTAAGGTGCGTTAGAACGTCTGAAAAGCACGTTTTTCAATATACGTTAACTACAGCAAATTTTATTGTACTACTATAACACCTGACGTCGATCAAAATATAATAATTTTATACGTGGTCATCGTGCCAACGCTAACACGTACTCAACAATTGGTTTAGAATTGATTGAAATGGTTGTAAACAATGTAGGAGTGCATTTAGAGCTTATTTAGCCATATAAAATTGCTATATTAAATTATTTTTCACCCAAAAATTCAAGTTTAATAGTTTAGTATTAAGGTGCGTTAGAACGTCTGAAAAGCACGTTTTTCAATATACGTTAACTACAGAAAATTTTATTGTACTACTATAACACCTGGCGTCGGTCAAAATATAATAATTTTATACGTGGTCATCGTGCTAACGCTAACACGTACTCAACAATTGGTTTAGAATTGATTGGAAAGGTTGTAAACAATGTAGGAGTGCATTTAGAGCTTATTTAGACATATAAAATTGCTATATTAAATTATTTTGCATCCAAAAAATTCAAGTTTAATAGTTTAGTATTAAGGTGCGTTAGAACGTCTGAAAAGCACGTTCTTCAGTATACGTTAACTACAGAAAATTTTAATGTACTACTATAACACCTGGCGTCGATCAAAATATAATAATTTTATACGTGGTCATCGTGCCAACGCTAACACGTACTCAACAATTGGTTTAGAATTGATTGAAATGGTTGTAAACAGTGTAGGAGTGCATTTAGAGCTTATTTAGCCATATAAAATTGCTATATTAAATTATTTTGCACCCAAAAATTCAAGTTTAATAGTTTAGTATTAAGGTGCGTTAGAACGTCTGAAAAGCACGTTTTTCAATATACGTTAACTACAGAAAATTTTATTGTACTACTATAACACCTGGCGTCGGTCAAAATATAATAATTTTATACGTGGTCATCGTGCTAACGCTAACACGTACTCAACAATTGGTTTAGAATTGATTGGAAAGGTTGTAAACAATGTAGGAGTGCATTTAGAGCTTATTTAGCCATATAAAATTGCTATATTAAAGTATTTAGCATCCAAAAAATTTAAGTTTAACAGTTTAGTATTAAGGTGCGTCAGAACGTCTGAAAAGCACGTTTTTCAATATACGTTAACTACAGAAAATTTTATTGTACTACTATACCACCTGGCGTCGATCAAAATATAATAATTTTATACGTGGTCATCGTGCCAACACTAACACGTACTCAACAATTGGTTTAGAATTGATTGGAAAGGTTGTAAACAATGTAGGAGTGCATTTAGAGCTTATTTAGACATATAAAATTGCTATATTAAATTATTTTGCATCCAAAAAATTCAAGTTTAATAGTTTAGTATTAAGGTGCGTTAGAACGTCTGAAAAGCACGTTCTTCAGTATACGTTAACTACAGAAAATTTTAATGTACTACTATAACACCACACCTGGCGTCGATCAAAATATAATAATTTTATACGTGGTCATCGTGCCAACGCTAACACGTACTCAACAATTGGTTTAGAATTGATTGAAATGGTTGTAAACAGTGTAGGAGTGCATTTAGAGCTTATTTAGCCATATAAAATTGCTATATTAAATTATTTTGCACCCAAAAATTCAAGTTTAATAGTTTAGTATTAAGGTGCGTTAGAACGTCTGAAAAGCACGTTTTTCAATATACGTTAACTACAGAAAATTTTATTGTACTACTATAACACCTGGCGTCGGTCAAAATATAATAATTTTATACGTGGTCATCGTGCTAACGCTAACACGTACTCAACAATTGGTTTAGAATTGATTGGAAAGGTTGTAAACAATGTAGGAGTGCATTTAGAGGCTTATTTAGCCATATAAAATTGCTATATTAAAGTATTTAGCATCCAAAAAATTTAAGTTTAACAGTTTAGTATTAAGGTGCGTCAGAACGTCTGAAAAGCACGTTTTTCAATATACGTTAACTACAGAAAATTTTATTGTACTACTATACCACCTGGCGTCGATCAAAATATAATAATTTTATACGTGGTCATCGTGCCAACACTAACACGTACTCAACAATTGGTTTAGAATTGATTTAAATGGTTGTAAACAATGTAGGAGTGCATTTAGAGCTTATTTAGCCATATAAAATTGCTATATTACATTATTTGCATCCAAAAAATTCAAGTTTAATAGTTTAGTATTAAGGTGCGTTAGAACGTCTGAAAAGGACGTTCTTCAGTATACGTTAACTACAGAAAATTTTATTGTACTACTATAACACCTGGCGTCGATCAAAATATAATAATTTTATACGTGGTCATCGTGCCAACGCTAACACGTACTCAACAATTGGTTTAGAATTGATTGGAAAGGTTGTAAATAATGTAGGATTGCATTTAGAGCTTATTTAACCATATAAAATTGCTATATTAAATTATTTTGCATCCAAAAAATTCAAGTTTAATAGTTTAGTATTAAGGTGCGTTAGAACGTCTGAAAAGCACGTTTTTCAATATACGTTAACTACAGCAAATTTTATTGTACTACTTTAACACCTGACGTCGATCAAAATATAATAATTTTATACGTGGTCATCGTGCCAACGCTAACACGTACTCAACAATTGGTTTAGAATTGATTGGAAAGGTTGTAAACAATGTAGGGGTGCATTTAGAGCTTATTTAGCCATATAAAATTGCTATATTACATTATTTTGCATCCAAAAAATTCAAGTTTAATAGTTTAGTATTAAGGTGCGTTAGAACGTCTGAAAAGCACGTTTTTCAATATACGTTAACTACAGAAAATTTTATTGTACTACTGTAACACCTGGCGTCGATCAAAATATAATAATTTTATACGTGGTCATCGAGCCAACGCTAACACGTACTCAACAATTGGTTTAGAATTGATTGGAAAGGTTGTAAACAATGTAGGAGTGCATTTAGAGCTTATTTAGCCATATAAAACTGCTATATTAAATTATTTTGCATCCAAAAAATTCAAGTGTAATAGTTTAGTACTAAGGTGCGTTAGAACGTCTGAAAAGCACGTTCTTCAGTATACGTTAACTACAGAAAATTTTATTGTACTACTATAACACCTGGCGTCGATCAAAATATAATAATTTTATACGTGGTCAGCGTGCCAACGCTAACACGTACTCAACAATTGGTTTCGAATTGATTGGAAAGGTTGTAAATAATGTAGGATTGCATTTAGAGCTTATTTAACCATATAAAATTGCTATATTAAATTATTTTGCATCCAAAAAATTCAAGTTTAATAGTTTAGTATTAAGGTGCGTTAGAACGTCTGAAAAGCACGTTTTTCAATATACGTTAACTACAGCAAATTTTATTGTACTACTATAACACCTGACGTCGATCAAAATATAATAATTTTATACGTGGTCATCGTGCCAACGCTAACACGTACTCAACAATTGGTTTAGAATTGATTGAAATGGTTGTAAACAATGTAGGAGTGCATTTAGAGCTTATTTAGCCATATAAAATTGCTATATTAAATTATTTTTCACCCAAAAATTCAAGTTTAATAGTTTAGTATTAAGGTGCGTTAGAACGTCTGAAAAGCACGTTTTTCAATATACGTTAACTACAGAAAATTTTATTGTACTACTATAACACCTGGCGTCGGTCAAAATATAATAATTTTATACGTGGTCATCGTGCTAACGCTAACACGTACTCAACAATTGGTTTAGAATTGATTGGAAAGGTTGTAAACAATGTAGGAGTGCATTTAGAGCTTATTTAGACATATAAAATTGCTATATTAAATTATTTTGCATCCAAAAAATTCAAGTTTAATAGTTTAGTATTAAGGTGCGTTAGAACGTCTGAAAAGCACGTTCTTCAGTATACGTTAACTACAGAAAATTTTAATGTACTACTATAACACCTGGCGTCGATCAAAATATAATAATTTTATACGTGGTCATCGTGCCAACGCTAACACGTACTCAACAATTGGTTTAGAATTGATTGAAATGGTTGTAAACAGTGTAGGAGTGCATTTAGAGCATATTTAGCCATATAAAATTGCTATATTAAATTATTTTGCACCCAAAAATTCAAGTTTAATAGTTTAGTATTAAGGTGCGTTAGAACGTCTGAAAAGCACGTTTTTCAATATACGTTAACTACAGAAAATTTTATTGTACTACTATAACACCTGGCGTCGGTCAAAATATAATAATTTTATACGTGGTCATCGTGCTAACGCTAACACGTACTCAACAATTGGTTTAGAATTGATTGGAAAGGTTGTAAACAATGTAGGAGTGCATTTAGAGCTTATTTAGCCATATAAAATTGCTATATTAAAGTATTTAGCATCCAAAAAATTTAAGTTTAACAGTTTAGTATTAAGGTGCGTCAGAACGTCTGAAAAGCACGTTTTTCAATATACGTTAACTACAGAAAATTTTATTGTACTACTATACCACCTGGCGTCGATCAAAATATAATAATTTTATACGTGGTCATCGTGCCAACACTAACACGTACTCAACAATTGGTTTAGAATTGATTTAAATGGTTGTAAACAATGTAGGAGTGCATTTAGAGCTTATTTAGCCATATAAAATTGCTATATTAAATTATTTTGCACCCAAAAATTCAAGTTTAATAGTTTAGTATTAAGGTGCGTTAGAACGTCTGAAAAGCACGTTTTTCAATATACGTTAACTACAGAAAATTTTATTGTACTACTATAACACCTGGCGTCGGTCAGAATATAATAATTTTATACGTGGTCATCGTGCTAACGCTAACACGTACTCAACAATTGGTTTAGAATTGATTGGAAAGGTTGTAAACAATGTAGGAGTGCATTTAGAGCTTATTTAGCCATATAAAATTGCTATATTAAATTATTTTGCATCCAAAAAATTTATGTTTAACAGTTTAGTATTAAGGTGCGTCAGAACGTCTGAAAAGCACGTTTTTCAATATACGTTAACTACAGAAAATTTTATTGTACTACTATACCACCTGGCGTCGATCAAAATATAATAATTTTATACGTGGTCATCGTACCAACGCTAACACGTACTCAACAATTGGTTTAGAATTGATTGAAATGGTTGTAAACAATGTAGGAGTGCATTTAGAGCTTATTTAGCCATATAAAATTGCTATATTAAATTATTTTGCACCCAAAAATTCAAGTTTAATAGTTTAGTATTAAGGTGCGTTAGAACGTCGGAAAAGCACGTTTTTCAATATACGTTAACTACAGAAAATTTTATTGTACTACTATAACACCTGGCGTCGGTCAAAATATAATAATTTCATACGTGGTCATCGTGCTAACGCTAACACGTACTCAACAATTGGTTTAGAATTGATTGGAAAGGTTGTAAACAATGTAGGAGTGCATTTAGAGCTTATTTAGACATATAAAATTGCTATATTAAATTATTTTGCATCCAAAAAATTCAAGTTTAATAGTTTAGTATTAAGGTGCGTTAGAACGTCTGAAAAGCACGTTCTTCAGTATACGTTAACCACAGAAAATTTTATTGTACTACTATAACACCTGGCGTCGATCAAAATATAATAATTTTATACGTGGTCATCGTGCCAACGCCAACACGTACTCAACAATTGGTTTAGAATTGATTGGAAAGGTTGTAAATAAAGTAGGATTGCATTTAGAGCTTATTTAACCATATAAAACTGCTATATTAAATTATTTTGCATCCAAAAATTCAAGTTTAATAGTTTAGTATTAAGGTGCGTTAGAACGTCTGAAAAGCACGTTTTTCAATATACGTTAACTATAGCAAATTTTATTGTACTACTATAACACCTGGCGTCGATCAAAATATAATAATTTTATACGTGGTCATCGTGCCAACGCTAACACGTACTCAACAATTGGTTTAGAATTGATTGTAAATATAAACAATGTAGGGGTGCATTTAGAGCTTATTTAGCCATATAAAATTGCTATATTAAATTATTTAGCATCCAAAAAATTTAAGTTTAACAGTTTAGTATTAAGGTGCGTTAGAACGTCTGAAAAGCACGTTTTTCAATATACGTTAACTACAGAAAATTTTATTGTACTACTATACCACCTGGCGTCGATCAAAATATAATAATTTTATACGTGGTCATCGTTCCAACACTAACACGTACTCAACAATTGGTTTAGAATTGATTGAAATGGTTGTAAACAATGTAGGAGTGCATTTAGAGCTTATTTAGCCATATAAAATTGCTATATTAAATTATTTTGCACCCAAAAATTCAAGTTTAATAGTTTAGTATTAAGGTGCGTTAGAACGTCTGAAAAGCACGTTTTTCAATATACGTTAACTACAGAAAATTTTATTGTACTACTATAACACCTGGCGTCGATCAAAATATAATAATTTTATACGTGGTCATCGAGCCAACGCTAACACGTACTCAACAATTGGTTTAGAATTGATTGGAAAGGTTGTAAACAATGTAGAAGTGCATTTAGAGCTTATTTAGCCATATAAAACTGCTATATTAAATTATTTTGCATCCAAAAAATTCAAGTTTAATAGTTTAGTACTAAGGTGCGTTAGAACGTCTGAAAAGCACGTTCTTCAGTATACGTTAACTACAGAAAATTTTATTGTACTACTATAACACCTGGCGTCGATCAAAATATAATAATTTTATACGTGGTCAGCGTGCCAACGCTAACACGTACTCAACAATTGGTTTAGAATTGATTGGAAAGGTTGTAAATAATGTAGGATTGCATTTAGAGCTTATTTAACCATATAAAATTGCTATATTAAATTATTTTGCATCCAAAAAATTCAAGTTTAATAGTTTAGTATTAAGGTGCGTTAGAACGTCTGAAAAGCACGTTTTTCAATATACGTTAACTACAGCAAATTTTATTGTACTACTATAACACCTGACGTCGATCAAAATATAATAATTTTATACGTGGTCATCGTGCCAACGCTAACACGTACTCAACAATTGGTTTAGAATTGATTGAAATGGTTGTAAACAATGTAGGAGTGCATTTAGAGCTTATTTAGCCATATAAAATTGCTATATTAAATTATTTTTCACCCAAAAATTCAAGTTTAATAGTTTAGTATTAATGTGCGTTAGAACGTCTGAAAAGCACGTTTTTCAATATACGTTAACTACAGAAAATTTTATTGTACTACTATAACACCTGGCGTCGGTCAAAATATAATAATTTTATACGTGGTCATCGTGCTAACGCTAACACGTACTCAACAATTGGTTTAGAATTGATTGGAAAGGTTGTAAACAATGTAGGAGTGCATTTAGAGCTTATTTAGCCATATAAAATTGCTATATTACATTATTTTGCATCCAAAAAATTCAAGTTTAATAGTTTAGTATTAAGGTGCGTTAGAACGTCTGAAAAGGACGTTCTTCAGTATACGTTAACTACAGAAAATTTTATTGTACTACTATAACACCTGGCGTCGATCAAAATATAATAATTTTATACGTGGTCAGCGTGCCAACGCTAACACGTACTCAACAATTGGTTTAGAATTGATTGAAATGGTTGTAAACAATGTAGGAGTGCATTTAGAGCTTATTTAGCCATATAAAATTGCTATATTAAATTATTTTGCATCCAAAAAATTCAAGTTTAATAGTTTAGTATTAAGGTGCGTTAGAACGTCTGAAAAGCACGTTCTTCAGTATACGTTAACTACAGAAAATTTTAATGTACTACTATAACACCTGGCGTCGATCAAAATATAATAATTTTATACGTGGTCATCGTGCCTACGCTAACACGTACTCAACAATTGGTTTAGAATTGATTTAAATGGTTGTAAACAATGTAGGAGTGCATTTAGAGCTTATTTAGCCATATAAAATTGCTATATTAAATTATTTTGCATCCAAAAAATTCAAGTTTAATAGTTTAGTATTAAGGTGCGTTAGAACGTCTGAAAAGGACGTTCTTCAGTATACGTTAACTACAGAAAATTTTATTGTACTACTATAACACCTGGCGTCGATCAAAATATAATAATTTTATACGTGGTCATCGTGCCAACGCTAACACGTACTCAACAATTGGTTTAGAATTGATTGGAAAGGTTGTAAATAATATAGGATTGCATTTAGAGCTTATTTAACCATATAAAATTGCTATATTAAATTATTTTGCATCCAAAAAATTCAAGTTTAATAGTTTAGTATCAAGGTGCGTTAGAACGTCTGAAAAGCACGTTCTTCAGTATACGTTAACTACAGAAAATTTTATTGTACTACTATAACACCTGGCGTCGATCAAAATATAATAATTTTATACGTGGTCATCGTGCCAACGCTAACACGTACTCAACAATTGGTTTAGAATTGATTGGAAAGGTTGTAAATAATGTAGGATTGCATTTAGAGCTTATTTAACCATATAAAATTGCTATATTAAATTATTTTGCATCCAAAAAATTCAAGTTTAATAGTTTAGTATTAAGGTGCGTTAGAACTTCTGAAAAGCACGTTTTTCTATATACGTTAACTACAGCAAATTTTATTGTACTACTATAACACCTGGCGTCGATCAAAATATAATAATTTTATACGTGGTCAGCGTGCCAACGCTAACACGTACTCAACAATTGGTTTAGAATTGATTGGAAAGGTTGTAAATAATGTAGGATTGCATTTAGAGCTTATTTAACCATATAAAATTGCTATATTAAATTATTTTGCATCCAAAAAATTCAAGTTTAATAGTTTAGTATTAAGGTGCGTTAGAACTTCTGAAAAGCACGTTTTTCAATATACGTTAACTACAGCAAATTTTATTGTACTACTATAACACCTGGCGTCGATCAAAATATAATAATTTTATACGTGGTCAGCGTGCCAACGCTAACACGTACTCAACAATTGGTTTAGAATTGATTGGAAAGGTTGTAAATAAAGTAGGATTGCATTTAGAGCTTATTTAACCATATAAAACTGCTATATTAAATTATTTTGCATCCAAAAATTCAAGTTTAATAGTTTAGTATTAAGGTGCGTTAGAACGTCTGAAAAGCACGTTTTTCAATATACGTTAACTACAGCAAATTTTATTGTACTACTATAACACCTGGCGTCGATCAAAATATAATAATTTTATACGTGGTCATCGTGCCAACGCTAACACGTACTCAACAATTGGTTTAGAATTGATTGTAAATATAAACAATGTAGGGGTGCATTTAGAGCTTATTTAGCCATATAAAATTGCTATATTAAATTATTTAGCATCCAAAAAATTTAAGTTTAACAGTTTAGTATTAAGGTGCGTTAGAACGTCTGAAAAGCACGTTTTTCAATATACGTTAACTACAGAAAATTTTATTGTACTACTATACCACCTGGCGTCGATCAAAATATAATAATTTTATACGTGGTCATCGTTCCAACACTAACACGTACTCAACAATTGGTTTAGAATTGATTGAAATGGTTGTAAACAATGTAGGAGTGCATTTAGAGCTTATTTAGCCATATAAAATTGCTATATTAAATTATTTTGCACCCAAAAATTCAAGTTTAATAGTTTAGTATTAAGGTGCGTTAGAACGTCTGAAAAGCACGTTTTTCAATATACGTTAACTACAGAAAATTTTATTGTACTACTATAACACCTGGCGTCGATCAAAATATAATAATTTTATACGTGGTCATCGAGCCAACGCTAACACGTACTCAACAATTGGTTTAGAATTGATTGGAAAGGTTGTAAACAATGTAGAAGTGCATTTAGAGCTTATTTAGCCATATAAAACTGCTATATTAAATTATTTTGCATCCAAAAAATTCAAGTTTAATAGTTTAGTACTAAGGTGCGTTAGAACGTCTGAAAAGCACGTTCTTCAGTATACGTTAACTACAGAAAATTTTATTGTACTACTATAACACCTGGCGTCGATCAAAATATAATAATTTTATACGTGGTCAGCGTGCCAACGCTAACACGTACTCAACAATTGGTTTAGAATTGATTGGAAAGGTTGTAAATAATGTAGGATTGCATTTAGAGCTTATTTAACCATATAAAATTGCTATATTAAATTATTTTGCATCCAAAAAATTCAAGTTTAATAGTTTAGTATTAAGGTGCGTTAGAACGTCTGAAAAGCACGTTTTTCAATATACGTTAACTACAGCAAATTTTATTGTACTACTATAACACCTGACGTCGATCAAAATATAATAATTTTATACGTGGTCATCGTGCCAACGCTAACACGTACTCAACAATTGGTTTAGAATTGATTGAAATGGTTGTAAACAATGTAGGAGTGCATTTAGAGCTTATTTAGCCATATAAAATTGCTATATTAAATTATTTTTCACCCAAAAATTCAAGTTTAATAGTTTAGTATTAATGTGCGTTAGAACGTCTGAAAAGCACGTTTTTCAATATACGTTAACTACAGAAAATTTTATTGTACTACTATAACACCTGGCGTCGGTCAAAATATAATAATTTTATACGTGGTCATCGTGCTAACGCTAACACGTACTCAACAATTGGTTTAGAATTGATTGGAAAGGTTGCAAACAATGTAGGAGTGCATTTAGAGCTTATTTAGACATAAAATTGCTATATTAAATTATTTTGCATCCAAAAAATTCAAGTTTAATAGTTTAGTATTAAGGTGCGTTAGAACGTCTGAAAAGCACGTTCTTCAGTATACGTTAACTACAGAAAATTTTAATGTACTACTATAACACCTGGCGTCGATCAAAATATAATAATTTTATACGTGGTCATCGTGCCAACGCTAACACGTACTCAACAATTGGTTTAGAATTGATTTAAATGGTTGTAAACAATGTAGGAGTGCATTTAGAGCTTATTTAGCCATATAAAATTGCTATATTACATTATTTTGCATCCAAAAAATTCAAGTTTAATAGTTTAGTATTAAGGTGCGTTAGAACGTCTGAAAAGGACGTTCTTCAGTATACGTTAACTACAGAAAATTTTATTGTACTACTATAACACCTGGCGTCGATCAAAATATAATAATTTTATACGTTGTCATCGTGCAACGCTAACACGTACTCAACAATTGGTTTAGAATTGATTGGAAAGGTTGTAAATAATATAGGGTTGCATTTAGAGCTTATTTAACCATATAAAATTGCTATATTAAATTATTTTGCATCCAAAAAATTCAAGTTTAATAGTTTAGTATCAAGGTGCGTTAGAACGTCTGAAAAGCACGTTCTTCAGTATACGTTAACTACAGAAAATTTTATTGTACTACTATAACACCTGGCGTCGATCAAAATATAATAATTTTATACGTGGTCATCGTGCCAACGCTAACACGTACTCAACAATTGGTTTAGAATTGATTGGAAAGGTTGTAAATAATGTAGGATTGCATTTAGAGCTTATTTAACCATATAAAATTGCTATATTAAATTATTTTGCATCCAAAAAATTCAAGTTTAATAGTTTAGTATTAAGGTGCGTTAGAACTTCTGAAAAGCACGTTTTTCAATATACGTTAACTACAGCAAATTTTATTGTACTACTATAACACCTGACGTCGATCAAAATATAATAATTTTATACGTGGTCATCGTGCCAACGCTAACACGTACTCAACAATTGGTTTAGAATTGATTGGAAAGGTTGTAAACAATGTAGGGGTGCATTTAGAGCTTATTTAGCCATATAAAATTGCTATATTAAATTATTTTTCACCCAAAAATTCAAGTTTAATAGTTTAGTATTAAGGTGCGTTAGAACGTCTGAAAAGCACGTTTTTCAATATACGTTAACTACAGAAAATTTTATTGTACTACTATAACACCTGGCGTCGGTCAAAATATAATAATTTTATACGTGGTCATCGTGCTAACGCTAACACGTACTCAACAATTGGTTTAGAATTGATTGGAAAGGTTGTAAACAATGTAGGAGTGCATTTAGAGCTTATTTAGACATATAAAATTGCTATATTAGATTATTTTGCATCCAAAAAATTCAAGTTTAATAGTTTAGTATTAAGGTGCGTTAGAACGTCTGAAAAGCACGTTCTTCAGTATACGTTAACTACAGAAAATTTTAATGTACTACTATAACACCTGGCGTCGATCAAAATATAATAATTTTATACGTGGTCATCGTGCCAACGCTAACACGTACTCAACAATTGGTTTAGAATTGATTGAAATGGTTGTAAACAGTGTAGGAGTGCATTTAGAGCTTATTTAGCCATATAAAATTGCTATATTAAATTATTTTGCACCCAAAAATTCAAGTTTAACAGTTTAGTATTAAGGTGCGTCAGAACGTCTGAAAAGCACGTTTTTCAATATACGTTGACTACAGAAAACTTTATTGTACTACTATACCACCTGGCGTCGATCAAAATATAATAATTTTATACGTGGTCATCGTGCCAACACTAACACGTACTCAACAATTGGTTTAGAATTGATTTAAATGGTTGTAAACAATGTAGGAGTGCATTTAGAGCTTATTTAGCCATATAAAATTGCTACATTAAATTATTTTGCACCCAAAAATTCAAGTTTAATAGTTTAGTATTAAGGTGCGTTAGAACGTCTGAATAGCACGTTTTTCAATATACGTTAACTACAGAAAATTTTATTGTACTACTATAACACCTGGCGTCGGTCAGAATATAATAATTTTATACGTGGTCATCGTGCTAACGCTAACACGTACTCAACAATTGGTTTAGAATTGATTGGAAAGGTTGTAAACAATGTAGGAGTGCATTTAGAGCTTATTTAGCCATATAAAATTGCTATATTAAATTATTTTGCATCCAAAAAATTTAAGTTTAACAGTTTAGTATTAAGGTGCGTCAGAACGTCTGAAAAGCACGTTTTTCAATATACGTTAACTACAGAAAATTTTATTGTACTACTATACCACCTGGCGTCGATCAAAATATAATAATTTTATACGTGGTCATCGTACCAACGCTAACACGTACTCAACAATTGGTTTAGAATTGATTGAAATGGTTGTAAACAATGTAGGAGTGCATTTAGACCTTATTTAGACATATAAAATTGCTATATTAAATTATTTTGCATCCAAAAAATTCAAGTTTAATAGTTTAGTATTAAGGTGCGTTAGAACGTCTGAAAAGCACGTTCTTCAGTATACGTTAACCACAGAAAATTTTATTGTACTACTATAACACCTGGCGTCGATCAAAATATAATAATTTTATACGTGGTCATCGTGCCAACGCCAACACGTACTCAACAATTGGTTTAGAATTGATTGGAAAGGTTGTAAATAAAGTAGGATTGCATTTAGAGCTTATTTAACCATATAAAACTGCTATATTAAATTATTTTGCATCCAAAAATTCAAGTTTAATAGTTTAGTATTAAGGTGCGTTAGAACGTCTGAAAAGCACGTTTTTCAATATACGTTAACTACAGCAAATTTTATTGTACTACTATAACACCTGGCGTCGATCAAAATATAATAATTTTATACGTGGTCATCGTGCCAACGCTAACACGTACTCAACAATTGGTTTAGAATTGATTGTAAATATAAACAATGTAGGGGTGCATTTAGAGCTTATTTAGCCATATAAAATTGCTATATTAAATTATTTAGCATCCAAAAAATTTAAGTTTAACAGTTTAGTATTAAGGTGCGTTAGAACGTCTGAAAAGCACGTTTTTCAATATACGTTAATTACAGAAAATTTTATTGTACTACTATACCACCTGGCGTCGATCAAAATATAATAATTTTATACGTGGTCATCGTTCCAACACTAACACGTACTCAACAATTGGTTTAGAATTGATTGAAATGGTTGTAAACAATGTAGGAGTGCATTTAGAGCTTATTTAGCCATATAAAATTGCTATATTAAATTATTTTGCACCCAAAAATTCAAGTTTAATAGTTTAGTATTAAGGTGCGTTAGAACGTCTGAAAAGCACGTTTTTCAAAATACGTTAACTACAGAAAATTTTATTGTACTACTATAACACCTGGCGTCGATCTAAATATAATAATTTTATACGTGGTCATCGAGCCAACGCTAACACGTACTCAACAATTGGTTTAGAATTGATTGGAAAGGTTGTAAACAATGTAGGAGTGCATTTAGAGCTTATTTAGCCATATAAAACTGCTATATTAAATTATTTTGCATCCAAAAAATTCAAGTTTAATAGTTTAGTACTAAGGTGCGTTAGAACGTCTGAAAAGCACGTTCTTCAGTATACGTTAACTACAGAAAATTTTATTGTACTACTATAACACCTGGCGTCGATCAAAATATAATAATTTTATACGTGGTCAGCGTGCCAACGCTAACACGTACTCAACAATTGGTTTAGAATTGATTGGAAAGGTTGTAAATAATGTAGGATTGCATTTAGAGCTTATTTAACCATATAAAATTGCTATATTAAATTATTTTGCATCCAAAAAATTCAAGTTTAATAGTTTAGTATTAAGGTGCGTTAGAACGTCTGAAAAGCACGTTCTTCAGTATACGTTAACTACAGAAAATTTTAATGTACTACTAGAACACCTGGCGTCGATCAAAATATAATAATTTTATACGTGGTCATCGTGCCAACGCTAACACGTACTCAACAATTGGTTTAGAATTGATTGAAATGGTTGTAAACAGTGTAGGAGTGCATTTAGAGCTTATTTAGCCATATAAAATTGCTATATTAAATTATTTTCCACCCAAAAATTCAAGTTTAATAGTTTAGTATTAAGGTGCGTTAGAACGTCTGAAAAGCACGTTTTTCAATATACGTTAACTACAGAAAATTTTATTGTACTACTATAACACCTGGCGTCGGTCAAAATATAATAATTTTATACGTGGTCATCGTGCTAACGCTAACACGTACTCACCAATTGGTTTAGAATTGATTGGAAAGGTTGTAAACAATGTAGGAGTGCATTTAGAGCTTATTTAGCCATATAAAATTGCTATATTAAAGTATTTAGCATCCAAAAAATTTTGGTTTAACAGTTTAGTATTAAGGTGCGTCAGAACGTCTGAAAAGCACGTTTTTCAATATACGTTAACTACAGAAAATTTTATTGTACTACTATACCACCTGGCGTCGATCAAAATATAATAATTTTATACGTGGTCATCGTGCCAACACTAACACGTACTCAACAATTTGTGTAGAATTGATTTAAATGGTTGTAAACAATGTAGGAGTGCATTTAGAGCTTATTTAGCCATATAAAATTGCTATATTAAATTATTTTGCACCCAAAAATTCAAGTTTAATAGTTTAGTATTAAGGTGCGTTAGAACGTCTGAAAAGCACCTTTTTCAATATACGTTAACTACAGAAAATTTTATTGTACTACTATAACACCTGGCGTCGGTCAAAATATAATAATTTTATACGTGGTCATCGTGCTAACGCTAACACGTACTCAACAATTGGTTTAGAATTGATTGGAAAGGTTGTAAACAATGTAGGAGTGCATTTAGAGCTTATTTAGCCATATAAAATTGCTATATTAAATTATTTTGCATCCAAAAAATTTAAGTTTAACAGTTTAGTATTAAGGTGCGTCAGAACGTCTGAAAAGCACGTTTTTCAATATAAGTTAACTACAGAAAATTTTATTGTACTACTATACCACCTGGCGTCGATCAAAATATAATAATTTTATACGTGGTCATCGTGCCAACGCTAACACGTACTCAACAATTGGTTTAGAATTGATTGAAATGGTTGTAAACAATGTAGGAGTGCATTTAGAGCTTATTTAGCCATATAAAATTGCTATATTAAATTATTTTGCACCCAAAAATTTAAGTTTAATAGTTTAGTATTAAGGTGCGTTAGAACGTCTGAAAAGCACGTTTTTCAATATACGTTAACTACAGAAAATTTTATTGTACTACTATAACACCTGGCGTCGGTCAAAATATAATAATTTTATACGTGGTCATCGTGCTAACGCTAACACGTACTCAACAATTGGTTTAGAATTGATTGGAAAGGTTGTAAACAATGTAGGAGTGCATTTAGAGCTTATTTAGACATATAAAATTGCTATATTAAATTATTTTGCATCCAAAAAATTCAAGTTTAATAGTTTAGTATTAAGGTACGTTAGAACGTCTGAAAAGCACGTTTTTCAATATACGTTAACTACAGCAAATTTTATTGTACTACTATAACACCTGACGTCGATCAAAATATAATAATTTTATACGTGGTCATCGTGCCAACGCTAACACGTACTCAACAATTGGTTTAGAATTGATTGGAAAGGTTGTAAACAATGTAGGGGTGCATTTAGAGCTTATTTAACCATATAAAATTGCTATATTACATTATTTTGCATCCAAAAAATTCAAGTTTAATAGTTTAGTACTAAGGTGCGTTAGAACGTCTGAAAAGCACGTTCTTCAGTATACGTTAACTACAGAAAATTTTATTGTACTACTATAACACCTGGCGTCGATCAAAATATAATAATTTTAACCGTGGTCATCGAGCCAACGCTAACACGTACTCAACAATTGGTTTAGAATTGATTGGAAAGGTTGTAAACAATGTAGGAGTGCATTTAGAGCTTATTTAGCCATATAAAACTGCTATATTAAATTATTTTGCATCCAAAAAATTCAAGTTTAATAGTTTAGTACTAAGGTGCGTTAGAACGTCTGAAAAGCACGTTCTTCAGTATACGTTAACTACAGAAAATTTTATTGTGCTACTATAACACCTGGCGTCGATCAAAATATAATAATTTTATACGTGGTCAGCGTGCCAACGCTAACACGTACTCAACAATTGGTTTAGAATTGATTGGAAAGGTTGTAAATAATGTAGGATTGCATTTAGAGCTTATTTAACCATATAAAATTGCTATATTAAATTATTTTGCATCCAAAAAATTCAAGTTTAATAGTTTAGTATTAAGGTGCGTTAGAACGTCTGAAAAGCACGTTTTTCAATATACGTTAACTACAGCAAATTTTATTGTACTACTATAACACCTGACGTCGATCAAAATGTAATAATTTTATACGTGGTCATCGTGCCAACGCTAACACGTACTCAACAATTGGTTTAGAATTGATTGAAATGGTTGTAAACAATGTAGGAGTGCATTTAGAGCTTATTTAGCCATATAAAATTGCTATATTAAATTATTTTTCACCCAAAAATTCAAGTTTAATAGTTTAGTATTAATGTGCGTTAGAACGTCTGAAAAGCACGTTTTTCAATATACGTTAACTACAGAAAATTTTATTGTACTACTATAACACCTGGCGTCGGTCAAAATATAATAATTTTATACGTGGTCATCGTGCTAACGCTAACACGTACTCAACAATTGGTTTAGAATTGATTGGAAAGGTTGCAAACAATGTAGGAGTGCATTTAGAGCTTATTTAGACATATAAAATTGCTATATTAAATTATTTTGCATCCAAAAAATTCAAGTTTAATAGTTTAGTATTAAGGTGCGTTAGAACGTCTGAAAAGCACGTTCTTCAGTATACGTTAAATACAGAAAATTTTAATGTACTACTATAACACCTGGCGTCGATCAAAATATAATAATTTTATACGTGGTCATCGTGCCAACGCTAACACGTACTCAACAATTGGTTTAGAATTGATTGAAATGGTTGTAAACAGTGTAGGAGTGCATTTAGAGCTTATTTAGCCATATAAAATTGCTATATTAAATTATTTTCCACCCAAAAATTCAAGTTTAATAGTTTAGTATTAAGGTGCGTTAGAACGTCTGAAAAGCACGTTTTTCAATATACGTTAACTACAGAAAATTTTATTGTACTACTATAACACCTGGCGTCGGTCAAAATATAATAATTTTATACGTGGTCATCGTGCTAACGCTAACACGTACTCACCAATTGGTTTAGAATTGATTGGAAAGGTTGTAAACAATGTAGGAGTGCATTTAGAGCTTATTTAGCCATATAAAATTGCTATATTAAAGTATTTAGCATCCAAAAAATTTTGGTTTAACAGTTTAGTATTAAGGTGCGTCAGAACGTCTGAAAAGCACGTTTTTCAATATACGTTAACTACAGAAAATTTTATTGTACTACTATACCACCTGGCGTCGATCAAAATATAATAATTTTATACGTGGTCATCGTGCCAACACTAACACGTACTCAACAATTGGTGTAGAATTGATTTAAATGGTTGTAAACAATGTAGGAGTGCATTTAGAGCTTATTTAGCCATATAAAATTGCTATATTAAATTATTTTGCACCCAAAAATTCAAGTTTAATAGTTTAGTATTAAGGTGCGTTAGAACGTCTGAAAAGCACCTTTTTCAATATACGTTAACTACAGAAAATTTTATTGTACTACTATAACACCTGGCGTCGGTCAAAATATAATAATTTTATACGTGGTCATCGTGCTAACGCTAACACGTACTCAACAATTGGTTTAGAATTGATTGGAAAGGTTGTAAACAATGTAGGAGTGCATTTAGAGCTTATTTAGCCATATAAAATTGCTATATTAAATTATTTTGCATCCAAAAAATTTAAGTTTAACAGTTTAGTATTAAGGTGCGTCAGAACGTCTGAAAAGCACGTTTTTCAATATAAGTTAACTACAGAAAATTTTATTGTACTACTATACCACCTGGCGTCGATCAAAATATAATAATTTTATACGTGGTCATCGTGCCAACGCTAACACGTACTCAACAATTGGTTTAGAATTGATTGAAATGGTTGTAAACAATGTAGGAGTGCATTTAGAGCTTATTTAGCCATATAAAATTGCTATATTAAATTATTTTGCACCCAAAAATTTAAGTTTAATAGTTTAGTATTAAGGTGCGTTAGAACGTCTGAAAAGCACGTTTTTCAATATACGTTAACTACAGAAAATTTTATTGTACTACTATAACACCTGGCGTCGGTCAAAATATAATAATTTTATACGTGGTCATCGTGCTAACGCTAACACGTACTCAACAATTGGTTTAGAATTGATTGGAAAGGTTGTAAACAATGTAGGAGTGCATTTAGAGCTTATTTAGACATATAAAATTGCTATATTAAATTATTTTGCATCCAAAAAATTCAAGTTTAATAGTTTAGTATTAAGGTACGTTAGAACGTCTGAAAAGCACGTTCTTCAGTATACGTTAACCACAGAAAATTTTATTGTACTACTATAACACCTGGCGTCGATCAAAATATAATAATTTTATACGTGGTCATCGTGCCAACGCCAACACGTACTCAACAATTGGTTTAGAATTGATTGGAAAGGTTGTAAATAAAGTAGGAATGCATTTAGAGCTTATTTAACCATATAAAACTGCTATATTAAATTATTTTGCATCCAAAAAATTCAAGTTTAATTGTTTAGTATTAAGGTGCGTTAGAACGTCTGAAAAGCACGTTTTTCAATATACGTTAACTACAGCAAATTTTATTGTACTACTATAACACCTGGCGTCGATCAAAATATAATAATTTTATACGTGGTCATCGTGCCAACGCTAACACGTACTCAACAATTGGTTTAGAATTGATTGTAAATATAAACAATGTAGGGGTGCATTTAGAGCTTATTTAGCCATATAAAATTGCTATATTAAATTATTTAGCATCCAAAAAATTTAAGTTTAACAGTTTAGTATTAAGGTGCGTCAGAACGTCTGAAAAGCACGTTTTTCAATATACGTTAACTACAGAAAATTTTATTGTACTACTATACCACCTGGCGTCGATCAAAATATAATAATTTTATACGTGGTCATCGTTCCAACACTAACACGTACTCAACAATTGGTTTAGAATTGATTGAAATGGTTGTAAACAATGTAGGAGTGCATTTAGAGCTTATTTAGCCATATAAAATTGCTATATTAAATTATTTTGCACCCAAAAATTCAAGTTTAATAGTTTAGTATTAAGGTGCGTTAGAACGTCTGAAAAGCACGTTTTTCAATATACGTTAACAACAGAAAATTTTATTGTACTACTATAACACCTGGCGTCGGTCAAAATATAATAATTTTATACGTGGTCATCGTGCTAACGCTAACACGTACTCAACAATTGGTTTAGAATTGATTGGAAAGGTTGTAAATAATGTAGGATTGCATTTAGAGCTTATTTAACCATATAAAATTGCTATATTAAATTATTTTGCATCCAAAAAATTCAAGTTTAATAGTTTAGTATTAAGGTGCGTTAGAACGTCTGAAAAGCGCGTTCTTCAGTATACGTTAACTACAGAAAATTTTATTGTACTACTATAACACCTGGCGTCGGTCAAAATATAATAATTTTATACGTGGTCATCGTGCTAACGCTAACACGTACTCAACAATTGGTTTAGAATTGATTGGAAAGGTTGTAAACCATGTAGGAGTGCATTTAGAGCTTATTTAGCCATATAAAATTGCTATATTAAATTATTTAGCATCCAAAAATTTAAGTTTAACAGTTTAGTATTAAGGTGCGTCAGAACGTCTGAAAAGCACGTTTTTCAATATACGTTAACTACAGAAAATTTTATTGTACTACTATACCACCTGGCGTCGATCAAAATATAATAATTTTATACGTGGTCATCGTGCCAACACTAACACGTACTCAACAATTGGTTTAGAATTGATTGAAATGGTTGTAAACAATGTAGGAGTGCATTTAGAGCTTATTTAGCCATATAAAATTGCTATATTAAATTATTTTGCACCCAAAAATTCAAGTTTAATAGTTTAGTAGTAAGGTGCGTTAGAACGTCTGAAAAGCACGTTTTTCAATATACGTTAACTACAGAAAATTTTATTGTACTACTATAACACCTGGCGTCGGTCAAAATATAATAATTTTATACGTGGTCATCGTGCTAACGCTAACACGTACTCAACAATTGGTTTAGAATTGATTGGAAAGGTTGTAAACAATGTAGGAGTGCATTTAGAGCTTATTTAGCCATATAAAATTGCTATATTAAATTATTTAGCATCCAAAAAATTTAAGTTTAACAGTTTAGTATTAAGGTGCGTCAGAACATCTGAAAAGCACGTTTTTCAATATACGTTAACTACAGAAAATTTTATTGTACTACTATACCACCTGGCGTCGATCAAAATATAATAATTTTATACGTGGTCATCGTGCCAACACTAACACGTACTCAACAATTGGTTTAGAATTGATTGAAATGGTTGTAAACAATGTAGGAGTGCATTTAGAGCTTATTTAGACATATAAAATTGCTATATTAAATTATTTTGCATCCAAAAAATTCAAGTTTAATAGTTTAGTATTAAGGTCCGTTAGAACGTCTGAAAAGCACGTTTTTCAATACACGTTAACTACAGAAAATTTTATTGTACTACTATGACACCTGGCGTCGATCAAAAAATATAATAATTTTATACGTGGTCATCGTGCCAACGCTAACACGTACTCAACAATTGGTTTAGAATTGATTGGAAAGGTTGTAAACAATGTAGGAGTGAATTTAGAGCTTATTTAGCCATATAAAACTGCTATAATAAATTATTTTGCATCCAAAAATTCAAGTTTAATAGTTTAGTATTAAGGTCCGTTAGACCGTCTGAAAAGCACGTTTTTCAATACACGTTAACTACAGAAAATTTTATTGTACTACTATGACACCTGGCGTCGATTAAAATATAATAATTTTATACGTGGTCATCGTGCCAACACTAACACGTACTCAGCAATTGGTTTAGAATTGATTGGAAAGGTTGTAAACAATGTAGGAGTGCATTTAGAGCTTATTTAGCCATATAAAATTGCTATATTACATTATTTTGCACCCAAAAAATTCAAGTTTAATAGTTTAGTATTAAGGTGCGTTAGAACGTCTGAAAAGCACGTTTTTCAATATACGTTAACTACAGAAAACTTTATTGTACTACTATAACACCTGGCGTCGATCAAAATATAATAATTTTATACGTGGTCATCGTGCCAACACTAACACGTACTCAGCAATTGGTTTAGAATTGATTGGAAAGGTTGTAAACAATGTAGGAGTGCATTTAGAGCTTATTTAGCCATATAAAATTGCTATATTAAATTATTTTGCATCCAAAAAATTCAAGTTTAATAGTTTAGTATTAAGGTGCGTTAGAACGTTTGAAAAGCACGTTTTTCAATATACGTTAACTACAGCAAATTTTATTGTACTACTATAACACCTGGCGTCGATCAAAATATAATAATTTTATACGTGGTCATCATGCCAACGCTAACACGTACTCAACAATTGGTTTAGAATTGATTGGAAAGGTTGTAAACAATGCAGGAGTGCATTTAGAGCTTATTTAGCCATATAAAATTGCTATATTACATTATTTTGCATCCAAAAAATGCAAGTTTAATAGTTTAGTATTAAGGTGCGTTAGAACGTCTGAAAAGCACGTTTTTCAATATACGTTAACTACAGAAAATTTTATTGTACTACTATAACACCTGGCGTCGATCAAAATATAATAATTTTATACGTGGTCATCGAGCCAACGCTAACACGTACTCAACAATTGGTTTAGAATTGATTGGAAAGGTTGTAAACAATGTAGGAGTGCATTTAGAGCTTATTTAGCCATATAAAATTGCTATATTAAATTATTTTGCATCCAAAAAATTCAAGTTTAATAGTTTAGTATTAAGGTCCGTTAGAACGTCTGAAAAGCACGTTTTTCAATATACGTTAACTACAGAAAATTTTATTGTACTACTATAACACCTGACGTCGATCAAAATATAATAATTTTATACGTGGTCATCGAGCCAACGCTAACACGTACTCAACAATTGGTGTAGAATTGATTGGAAAGGTTATAAACAATGTAGGGGTACATTTAGAGCTTATTTAGCCATATAAAATTGCTATATTAAATTATTTTGCATCAAAAAAATTCAAGTTTAATAGCTAATATTAAGGTCCGTTAGAACGTCTGAAAAGCACGTTTTTCAATATACGTTAACTACAGAAAATTTTATTGTACTACTATAACACCTGCCCTCGATCAAAATATAATAATTTTATACGTGGTCATCGAGCCAACGCTAACACGTACTCAACAATTGGCTTAGAATTGATTGGAAAGGTTGTAAACAATGTAGGAGTGCATTTAGAGCTTATTTAGCCATATAAAATTGCTATATTAAATTATTTTGCATCCAAAAAATTCAAGTTTAACAGTTTAGTATTAAGGTGCGTTAGAACGTCTGAAATGCACGTTTTTCTATATACGTTAATTACAGAAAATTTTATTGTACTACTATAACACCTGGCGTCGATCAAAATATAATAATTTTATACGTGGTCATCGTGCCAACACTAACACGTACTCAACAATTGGTTTAGAATTGATTGGAAAGGTTGTAAACAATGTAGGAGTGCATTTAGAGCTTATTTAGCCATATAAAATTGCTATATTAAATTATTTTGCATCCAAAAAATTCAAGTTTAATAGTTTAGCATTAAGGTGCGTTAGAACGTCTGTGTTAAGGACTTTATAAACTTTGCCGCTTTTCTTGCATTCTGAATTCATACTGTGCGCAGTAGACTGCCGGGCGTGCTTCCGCTTCCAAAAACACTAACGTTTCATCTGTCAACGTGGCAGCATGCAAACCGGTCAGCTCTACGAAAGCTAATTCTTGTAAATGTTCAAATGTTCAATGTGTTATTTATTGCTAATAAAGTAACATATTTCCGGCTTTCAACGAGTGTATTTATTCAGTGAAACCTACAATTCATACAGTCCACAAATTCCAAGGCGAGCTGGCAATCAGGAATTTTCCAAATAACGGAAAACTGAGAAGGCTACAAACATTGGACCTTCGATCCGGATTAGTGCCACAACATTGGTCCTACAGAGCCAGGATTAAACCACATTAGGTCATTGCGAGTCCAATCGCGACAGCATTCGACAACATTGGTCATTGGCAAGTACAAAAGCATATTCAGTTTTGTATTGCATCGCATGCAATCGGCCGCAAGGAAGCAGCGTTCATATTCGCAGCAACGCGTGGAACGAAGAGGGCACATGCGGTGCCCGTAACGAGAGGAAGGAAGACAGCGGCAACAACGTGCACGTGGGCATTGCAGCTGCAAGCCGGCAGTCTGCGGCGTCTCGTCCAGACCACAGTAACGAAAAGGAGGCACGTACCAATATCAATGTAAGCCTGATTTTCCTATGCATAAATTTGGTTTATTTCGTCTGTGTTTGCACATGTGCATAATTTCAGCTGCGTATTATTGCGTAAACAAATGGTTTATGAGTCATATAAACATTTTAATTGCGTGAAATGCCAAGCTATTACGTTTGTTAGCGATATCCCCTGCATTTTCAAATTGCAGAGCCGTTTGCGTTGTTAAAACAGTCTCGCGTTCGTGGCGCAATTTGGTCTTGCGTAGTACACGGCCATCCGCGTCGTGATTCATTCCGAGTACCGGAGGCGTACCAAATTCGCGCCAGAGGCGTGCGAAAGGGTTTCATCATTAAAGAATATTTCAGATTCTGCAAGTAGTAAGGCTACCACGCGTAGCATCTTGCCTGAAATATCACAGATAGTTGACCCGTTGGGTCCGCGTACCAGAAGCGTACAAAATTTACGCCAGAGGCGTACGAAAAGTTAGTTCGATCTGTTAAATTGTTTTTAATCTCAACAATTATGGATTCGCTTGTAAGAGCACGTGGCTCTATCAAGGGCAAGCTTACGAGTTTCGCAAAATACGTGCAATCGTTGCAAGCAATTTACGAGGTAGATCAATCGTTATCTAGCATTCAAATTATTCAGTTGCAAAAAAGATTGAATAATGCAGCCACATTGTTATCAGAATATGATGCGGTTCATGAACAAATTTTAGAAGCCAGTGAGGATGCAGAACGGGAAATGCAACAGCGAGTCGAATTTGAAGATTCTTATTATTTTGCAACTTCACTAGCTGAATATTTGATTAATGAATACAACAGCCAGTCTGATGTTGCATTAGATCGTTCTGGATCGCCTGCTGGTAGCGTAAGATCAACGCATTCAAATTGCAGTTCACATTGCAATAATCAAGCTGTACGCCTTCCTGCCATTTCGATTCCCACATATTCAGGGAACGTGTCAGAATGGCTGGAATTTCGTGAGATTTTTATTAGTTTAATTCATGAGAATCAAGCGTTAACTAATATTCAAAAGCTGCATTACTTAAAGGCTAGTTTACAGGGTGATGCAAGCCAAATTATAAAAAGTTTAGAGTTTACTGCGGGTAATTATACTCTAGCTTGGGAGGCATTGTGCAATCGATACAATGATCCAAAAATTCTGGTTCATAACCACCTCAAGGCTATTTTTGAACTGGAATCTTGCAGTAAGGAATCTGCAACTAAATTACGTACGATTAGCGATATGTTATTCAAGCATTTTGCAGCAATCAAATCATTAGCTACCGAAAGCGAGCTTCTTGATTTTGTTATAATTTATGTAGTTTCTAAAAAACTGGACCCCACTACATTTCGTGAATGGGAGGTCCTTAGAAACCGGTCAAGTTCTGACCTGCCTAATCTTGATGAGTTCAAGGAATTCTTACAAAATACAGCAAATCTTCTAGAAACTCTGGAAGTAAAAAATGTTAAGCTTGTACCCGAAAAGTCTTCCAAGGTACATTCGAAATCATTTGTGTCGGGTACCCCTTCGTGTCCACTTTGTAAAGGATCTCACTCCTTGTACAAATGCGATAAGTTTGTCAAGCTGTCTGTTCTTGACAGAAAGTCAAAGGCAAAAGAGCTCCGCGTATGCTTTAATTGCCTAACTCAGGGTCACCTTGCGAGCCTTTGTAGCTCCAAATATACGTGTAGAAAGTGCAAATCAAGGCACAACACACTTCTTCATGAGGATAAGCCTCAGAACGCTTCTTCTAGTCAACCAGGATCTGCGATGTCGGCAGAAACCCCTGTTGAGCTAAATCAATCGATTTCTGCATTCTGTTCGAATGCTTTGCAGGTACTCTTACCTACGGCTACCGCTAAACTCATCGCTGATGATGGTACGCCTCACGTTGTGCGAATCCTGTTGGATTCCGGTTCCCAATCGAACTTCATACGTTCAGATTTGTGTAACAGGTTGAAGCTTCCAATTCGCGAAGTCAACGTTACTGTTTCTGGCTTAAGTAAAGCCACTTCTCAAATCAAGGCTAGGTGTGATATCAAGCTGCAAGCCCCTCACACTTCATACGGCATTGGCCTATCCTGTCTTGTTCTCGATGAGATTACGGGTGTTACCCCAAGTTTTCGCGTCCAGCGAAACAGCTTCAAGGTTCCTGATAACATCAAGTTATCAGATCTGTCCTACGACCAACCGGGCACCATCGACATTCTGATTGGTTTGCCCATTTTCTGGCAGCTCCTTTGTATTGGACAAATTGGTCTAGGCCCAAATCTTCCCATCCTCCAAAAGACTCGTTTTGGTTGGATTGTTTCTGGCCCTACAGGCCCCCCTTCTGCGTACCCTGTACAGTGCAATATTAGCACGATCGAGGATGCTTCTGACCCCATTGCTAGGTTTTGGCAACTCGAACATTACCCAGAGGAAAAGGTCCGCACAAATGAAGAGAACGCCTGTGAGGCACATTTCCTGCAAAATACGCAACGAGAAGCGAATGGTCGATTCGTTGTCTCTATCCCTCTCAAGGAACCTGTAGAGGTATTGGGTGATTCATTGCAAATCGCTCAGAAAAGATTCTTATCATTAGAGAAGCGGTTACAAGCGAACCCTGACTTGTCCAATCGCTATTCGAGTTTCATGAATGAATATTCTGAATTAGGTCATATGTCCGTTTCAAACCCTAATTCAAACGAGATATCCTATTATCTACCCCACTACGGAGTCTTAAAAGAGGAAAGCCTGACAACTAAACTCCGAGTTGTATTCAATGGTTCTCAAGCAACCACTTCCGGGCAATCTCTGAACAGTATTCAGATGGTTGGCCCAACCGTGCAGCAAGACCTATTTTCAATTCTTGTTCGCTTTCGCAAGCATTTATTCGCTATATCAGCTGATATCGAGAAGATGTATCGCCAGGTTCTGGTGAATCCTAACCATAGGCCCCTTCAGAGAATCTTGTGGCGACCCTCATCAGCTGAGCCTCTTCGGTCGTACGACCTGAATACGGTTACGTATGGCACCGCTTCAGCATCTTTTCTTGCTATTCGATGCTTAACCCAATTGGGCATCGAATGTGAAGCTTCAAATCCCGAAGTCTCTCGAATCATAAAGGAGGACTTCTACGTCGACGACCTTCTGACAGATGCCGACACTCCTGAGAAAGCGCGTACTCTCTGCTCAAACTTGGATCAGATTCTTGAGTCAGGCTGCTTCAAACTTAGAAAGTGGATTTCTAACTCTCCAGAAGTTCTCGATGGAATACCAGATTCCGATTTGCATCCGGGTGTTCTTGATTTCAGTGCACATGAGCACACAAACACCCTTGGTTTGATTTGGTCCTTTAAAAGCGATCATCTGATGTTCAATATTTCAAATTCTACAAGTAGTAAGGCTACGAAGCGTAGCATCTTGTCTGAAATATCGCAGATATTCGACCCGTTGGGTCTTCTAAGTCCATGCACCATGGGTGCCAAGGTTCTTTTGCAACAGCTTTGGATGGAAAAGCTGGATTGGGATGAACCCGTTCCTAAAGCCATACAAGAAAAATGGTTAACCTATCGCAGTGAGCTTCTCATGCTCAATGACTTAGCAATTCCTCGTCACGTCCTCTGTCGGAGCGTGGTCGAGATAGAGCTCCATGGTTTCTGCGACGCCTCTAACAATAGTTACGGTGCGTCGATATACCTACGTTCCAAGAATCAGGAAGGGGAAGTACAGGTTCACCTTCTCTGTTCCAAGGCCAAGGTAGCCCCTTTAAAGCCCTTGACAATCCCGAAGCTCGAGCTCTGCGGAGCTGTTCTTCTAAGCAAACTTTCCATGCAAGTCATAAAGGCACTTGATTTGCCCATATCTAGAATCGGTCTGTGGACAGATTCCACAATAGTGCTAGGATGGTTGAAAACCAGTCCAAATCTTCTTAAGACCTTTGTGTGCAACAGAGTTGCTGATGTTCAGCAACTCACCTCTGATGCCACTTGGCGGCATGTTCCCACAACGTCTAATCCTGCTGATCTTCTCACTAGGAGAATCACCCCTTTAGGTTTGAAAGAATTGAGCCTTTGGTGGCATGGTCCCACCTGGCTAAGCGAAGGTGAGGCCTCTTGGCCTACTTCCAAACATGTTCGTGCTGAGCTTCCAGAATTCAAAAAAGAAGTTCAGAGTCTTCCTGTAACCTCTGTTGAACCATTTCCGTTCAATCAGTATTCAAGCTTTGCTCGCTTACAACGAGTTATAGCTTATTGCTTTCGTTTTCATAACAATGCGCGAGCCCCTAAGGCGGATCGTCTTTCTGGTCCCCTCTCTACAGATGAACTGCAAGCATCTATTGTAAGGCTTGCCAGGTTCTCCCAACGCGAGTCATTTCCTGACGAACTTAAACTGTTGTCACAGAGCAAGCCTGTGAAACAATCTTCTGCTTTGATATCCCTGAATCCCTTTCTGGATTCCGAGGGACTGCTAAGAGTTGGTGGTAGGCTCCACAACTCTCAATTACCCTTTGACAAGAAGTTTCCTCTAGTGATTTCTGGCAAACATCCATTCGCCAAACTCCTAGTATCGCATGAGCATCTTCGGCTTCTCCATGCCGGACCTCAAATGCTGTTAGCTAATCTCAGAGAACGATATTGGATCACCTCTGGCAGAAATATCGTCAAGCAAGTGGTTCATCAATGCTTACGGTGCTTTAGATTCTCTCCTAGGTTAACTGAACCCATAATGGGAGACCTGCCAGCCTCTCGTACTCAATCATCGCCCCCATTTCATACGACTGGTATTGATTATGGTGGACCTTTCATGATAAAGGATCGCAAGGGACGTGGTTCTAAACTAGTAAAGTCCTACCTTTGTCTATTCGTTTGTTTCGTCACAAAGGCAGTGCACCTTGAATTGGTCGCTGATCTTTGTACTGAAACCTTCTTAATGGCTTTTCGCCGGTTTGTGGCTCGACGAGGCAAACCGCTCCATGTTTACTCAGACAACGGCACTAACTTTGTAGGCGCTAATTCCGAGTTAATCGAATTAGGCAATTTTCTCGCGGAACAAAACCCTTCTATTTCCGAATCAGTTGCGAACGACGGAGTAGCTTGGCATTTTATACCCGCGCACAGTCCCCACTTTGGCGGATTGTGGGAGGCCGGAATCAAGTCCTCCAAACATCACATACGTCGCGTTATAGGTAACGCTAGTCTAAATTATGATGAATTTAGCACTTTGTTAGCACAGGTGGAAGCGACCTTAAACTCCCGACCCCTGTCCCCTTTGTCCTCTGATCCAAACGACCTTCAGCCTTTGACTCCTGCTCATTTCCTGATTGGTCGTCCGTTGGTGTCACTGCCTGATCCCAACGTTACTGAGATAGTCGAGTCTCGGCTGTCTAAATACCAGAGAATACAACAACTTCACCAGAATGTGTGGAAGAGATGGAGTAAAGAGTACATCTCGGAACTCCAACAGCGCACCAAATGGCGCACGCATCTTTCGGACCTCCAGCCTGGTTCCATGGTCCTCATCAAGGATGACAATCTACCCCCTCTGAAGTAGAGGTTAGGCCGGGTCACCGAGCTGCACCCTGGCCTTGACGGCGTTACGCGTGTGGCGTTAGTGAACACTGTGTCAGGGATCGTGAAGCGATCCTTCGCCAAATTGTGCCCGCTACCTAGTGTTGTGAACTAGTGCGTTAGCGTTCAGCGCAGTTTTCGTAAAGCCTTTTGGCTCCCCATTGTTCGGGTTTTCTTGTACTAGATTAAGATCCATGTACTATTATGCTTTGTATATATGTGTGTTCATGTTACATGTTTTACTCTAGCTTTTACATGTCAACTCTGTACTGTTTTATTTGAAAGGTTACCCTTTCCAAGGCGGGCGGTATGTTAAGGACTTTATAAACTTTGCCGCTTTTCTTGCATTCTGAATTCATACTGTGCGCAGTAGACTGCCGGGCGTGCTTCCGCTTCCAAAAACACTTACGTTTCATCTGTCAACGTGGCAGCATGCAAACCGGTCAGCTCTACGAAAGCTAATTCTTGTAAATGTTCAAATGTTCAATGTGTTATTTATTGCTAATAAAGTAACATATTTCCGGCTTTCAACGAGTGTATTTATTCAGTGAAACCTACAATTCATACAGTCCACAAATTCCAAGGCGAGCTGGCAATCAGGAATTTTCCAAATAACGGAAAACTGAGAAGGCTACAAACATTGGACCTTCGATCCGGATTAGTGCCACAACAGTCTGAAAAGCACTTTTTTCAATATACGTTAACTACAGAAAACTTTATTGTACTACTATAACACCCGGCGTCGATCAAAATATAATAATTTTATACGTGGTCATCGTGCCAACACTAACACGTACTCAACAATTGGTTTAGAATTGATTGGAAAGGTTGTAAACAATGTAGGGGTGCATTTAGAGCTTATTTAGCCATATAAAATTGCCATATTAAATTATTTTGCATCCAAAAAATTCAAGTTTAGTAGTTTAGTATTAAGGTGCGTTAGAACGTCTGAAAAGCACGTTTTTCAATATACGTTAACTACAGAAAATTTTATTTAATATAACACCTGGCGTCGATCAAAATATAATAATTTTATACGTGGTCATCGTGCCAACGCTAACACGTACTCAACAATTGGTTTAGAATTGATTGGGAAGGTTGTAAACAATGTAGGAGTGCATTTAGAGCTTGTTTAGCCATATAAAATTGCTATATTAAATTATTTGTATCTAAAAAATTCATGTTTAATAGTTTAGTATTAAGGTGCGTTAGAACGTCTGAAAAGTACGTTTTTCAATATACGATAACTACAGAAAATTTTATTGTACTACTATAACACCCGGCGTCGATCAAAATATAATAATTTTATACGTGGTCATCGTGCCAACACTAACACGTACTCAACAATTAGTTTAGAATTGATTGGAAAGGTTGTAAACAATGTAGGAGTGCATTTAGTGCTTATTTAGCCATATAAAATTGCTATATTAAATAATTTTGCATCCAAAAAATTCAAGTTTAGTAGTTTAGTATTAAGGTGCGTTAGAACGTCTGAAAAGCACGTTTTTCAATATACGTTAACTACAGAAAATTTTATTTAATATAACACCTGGCGTCGGTCAAAATATAATAATTTTATACGTGGTCATCGTGCCAACGCTAACACGTACTCAACAATTGGTTTAGAATTGATTGAAAAGGTTGTAAACAATGTAGGAGTGCATTTAGAGCTTATTTAGCCATATAAAATTGCTATATTACATTATTTTGCATCCAAAAAATTCAAGTTTAATAGTTTAGTATTAAGGTGCGTTAGAACGTCTGAAAAGCACGTTTTTCAATATACGTTAACTACAGAAAACTTTATTGTACTACTATAACACCCGGCGTCGATCAAAATATAATAATTTTATACGTGGTCATCGTGCCAACACTAACACGTACTCATCAATTGGTTTAGAATTGATTGGAAAGGTTGTAAACAATGTAGGGGTGCATTTAGAGCTTATTTAGCTATATAAAATTGCCATATTAAATTATTTTGCATCCAAAAAATTCAAGTTTAGTAGTTTAGTATTAAGGTGCGCTAGAACGTCTGAAAAGCACGTTTTTCAATATACGTTAACTACAGAAATATTTATTTAATATAACACCTAGCGTCGATCAAAATATAATAATTTTATACGTGGTCATCGAGCCAACGCTAACACGTACTCAACAATTGGTTTAGAATTGATTGGAAGGGTTGTAAACAATGTAGGAGTGCATTTAGAGCTTGTTTAGCCATATAAAATTGCTATATTAAATTATTTGTATTTAAAAAATTCATGTTTAATAGTTTAGTATTAAGTTGCGTTAGAACGTCTGAAAAGCACGTTTTTCAATATACGTTAACTACAGAAAATTTTAGTTAATATAACACCTGGCGTCGATCAAAATATATTAATTTTATACGTGGTCATCGTGCCAACGCTAACACGTACTCAACAATTGGTTTAGAATTGATTGAAAAGGTTGTAAACAATGTAGGAGTGCATTTAGAGCTTATTTAGCCATATAAAATTGCTATATTACATTATTTTGCATCCAAAAAATTCAAGTTTAATAGTTTAGTATTAAGGTGCGTTAGAACGTCTGAAAAGCACGTTTTTCAATATACGTTAACTACAAAAAACTTTATTGTACTACTATAACACCCGGCGTCGATCAAAATATAATAATTTTATACGTGGTCATCGTGCCAACACTAACACGTACTCAACAATTGGTTTAGAATTGATTGGAAAGGTTGTAAACAATGTAGGGGTGCATTTAGAGCTTATTTAGCCATATAAAATTGCTATATTAAATTATTTGTATCTAAAAAATTCATGTTTAATAGTTTAGTATTAAGGTGCGTTAGAACGTCTGAAAAGCACGTTTTTCAATATACGATAACTACAGAAAATTTTATTTAATATAACACCTGGCGTCGATCAAAATATAATAATTTTATACGTGGTCATCGTGCCAACGCTAACACGTACTCAACAATTGGTTTAGAATTGATTGGAAGGGTTGTAAACAATGTAGGAGTGCATTTAGAGCTTGTTTAGCCATATAAAATTGCTATATTAAATTATTTGTATCTAAAAAATTCCAGTTTAACAGTTTAGTATTAAGGTGCGTTAGAACGTCTGAAAAGCACATTTTTCAATATACGTTAACTCCAGACAATTTTATTGTACTACTATAACACCTGGCGTCGATCAAAATATAATAATTTTATACGTGGTCATCGTGCCAACGCTAACACGTACTTAACAATTGGTTTAGAATTGATTGAAAAGGTTGTAAACAATGTAGGAGTGCATTTAGAGCTTATTTAGCCATATAAAATTGCTATATTAAATAATTTTGCATCCAAAAAATTCAAGTTTAGTAGTTTAGTATTAAGGTGCGTTAGAACGTCTGAAAAGCACGTTTTTCAATATACGTTAACTCCAGACAATTTTATTGTACTACTATAACACCTGGCGTCGATCAAAATATAATAATTTTATACGTGGTCATCGTGCCAACGCTAACACGTACTCAACAATTGGTTTAGAATTGATTGAAAAGGTTGTAAACAATGTAGGAGTGCATTTAGAGAATATTTAGCCATATAAAATTGCTATATTACATTATTTGCATCCAAAAAATTCAAGTTCAATAGTTTAGTATTAAGGTGCGTTAGAACGTCTGAAAAGCACGTTTTTCAATATACGTTAACTACAGAAAACTTTATTGTACTACTATAACACCCGGCGTCGATCAAAATATAATAATTTTATACGTGGTCATCGTGCCAACACTAACACGTACTCAACAATTGGTTTAGAATTGATTGGAAGGGTTGTAAACAATGTAGGAGTGCATTTAGAGCTTGTTTAGCCATATAAAATTGCTATATTAAATTATTTGTATCTAAAAAATTCCAGTTTAACAGTTTAGTATTAAGGTGCGTTAGAACGTCTGAAAAGCACATTTTTCAATATACGTTAACTCCAGACAATTTTATTGTACTACTATAACACCTGGCGTCGATCAAAATATAATAATTTTATACGTGGTCATCGTGCCAACGCTAACACGTACTCAACAATTGGTTTAGAATTGATTGAAAAGGTTGTAAACAATGTAGGAGTGCATTTAGAGCTTATTTAGCCATATAAAATTGCCATATTAAATTATTTTGCATCCAAAAAATTCAAGTTTAGTAGTTTAGTATTAAGGTGCGTTAGAACGTCTGAAAAGCACGTTTTTCAATATACGTTAACTCCAGACAATTTTATTGTACTACTATAACACCTGGCGTCGATCAAAATATAATAATTTTATACGTGGTCATCGTGCCAACGCTAACACGTACTCAACAATTGGTTTAGAATTGATTGAAAAGGTTGTAAACAATGTAGGGGTGCATTTAGAGCTTATTTAGCCATATAAAATTGCCATATTAAATTATTTTGCATCCAAAAAATTTAAGTTTAGTAGTTTAGTATTAAGGTGCGTTAGAACGTCTGAAAAGCACGTTTTTCAATATACGTTAACTACAGAAAACTTTATTGTACTACTAAAACACCCGGCGTCGATCAAAATATAATAATTTTATACGTGGTCATCGTGCCAACACTAACACGTACTCAACAATTGGTTTAGAATTGATTGGAAGGGTTGTAAACAATGTAGGAGTGCATTTAGAGCTTGTTTAGCCATATAAAATTGCTATATTAAATTATTTGTATCTAAAAAATTCCAGTTTAACAGTTTAGTATTAAGGTGCGTTAGAACGTCTGAAAAGCACATTTTTCAATATACGTTAACTCCAGACAATTTTATTGTACTACTATAACACCTGGCGTCGATCAAAATATAATAATTTTATACGTGGTCATCGTGCCAACGCTAACACGTACTCAACAATTGGTTTAGAATTGATTGAAAAGGTTGTAAACAATGTAGGAGTGCATTTAGAGCTTATTTAGCCATATAAAATTGCTATATTAAATAATTTTGCATCCAAAAAATTCAAGTTTAGTAGTTTAGTATTAAGGTGCGTTAGAACGTCTGAAAAGCACGTTTTTCAATATACGTTAACTCCAGACAATTTTATTGTACTACTATAACACCTGGCGTCGATCAAAATATAATAATTTTATACGTGGTCATCGTGCCAACGCTAACACGTACTCAACAATTGGTTTAGAATTGATTGAAAAGGTTGTAAACAATGTAGGGGTGCATTTAGAGCTTATTTAGCCATATAAAATTGCTATATTACATTATTTGCATCCAAAAAATTCAAGTTCAATAGTTTAGTATTAAGGTGCGTTAGAACGTCTGAAAAGCACGTTTTTCAATATACGTTAACTACAGAAAACTTTATTGTACTACTATAACACCCGGCGTCGATCAAAATATAATAATTTTATACGTGGTCATCGTGCCAACACTAACACGTACTCAACAATTGGTTTAGAATTGATTGGAAGGGTTGTAAACAATGTAGGAGTGCATTTAGAGCTTGTTTAGCCATATAAAATTGCTATATTAAATTATTTGTATCTAAAAAATTCCAGTTTAACAGTTTAGTATTAAGGTGCGTTAGAACGTCTGAAAAGCACATTTTTCAATATACGTTAACTCCAGACAATTTTATTGTACTACTATAACACCTGGCGTCGATCAAAATATAATAATTTTATACGTGGTCATCGTGCCAACACTAACACGTACTCAACAATTGGTTTAGAATTGATTGGAAGGGTTGTAAACAATGTAGGAGTGCATTTAGAGCTTGTTTAGCCATATAAAATTGCTATATTAAATTATTTGTATCTAAAAAATTCCAGTTTAACAGTTTAGTATTAAGGTGCGTTAGAACGTCTGAAAAGCACATTTTTCAATATACGTTAACTCCAGACAATTTTATTGTACTACTATAACACCTGGCGTCGATCAAAATATAATAATTTTATACGTGGTCATCGTGCCAACGCTAACACGTACTCAACAATTGGTTTAGAATTGATTGAAAAGGTTGTAAACAATGTAGGAGTGCATTTAGAGCTTATTTAGCCATATAAAATTGCTATATTAAATAATTTTGCATCCAAAAAATTCAAGTTTAGTAGTTTAGTATTAAGGTGCGTTAGAACGTCTGAAAAGCACGTTTTTCAATATACGTTAACTCCAGACAATTTTATTGTACTACTATAACACCTGGCGTCGATCAAAATATAATAATTTTATACGTGGTCATCGTGCCAACGCTAACACGTACTCAACAATTGGTTTAGAATTGATTGAAAAGGTTGTAAACAATGTAGGGGTGCATTTAGAGCTTATTTAGCCATATAAAATTGCCATATTAAATTATTTTGCATCCAAAAAATTTAAGTTTAGTAGTTTAGTATTAAGGTGCGTTAGAACGTCTGAAAAGCACGTTTTTCAATATACGTTAACTACAGAAAATTTTATTTAATATAACACCTGGCGTCGATCAAAATATAATAATTTTATACGTGGTCATCGTGCCAACGTTAACACGTACTCAACAATTGGTTTAGAATTGATTGGAAGAGTTGTAAACAATGTAGGAGTGCATTTAGAGCTTGTTTAGCCATATAAAATTGCTATATTAAATTATTTGTATCTAAAAAATTCATGTTTAATAGTTTAGTATTAAGGTGCGTTAGAACGTCTGAAAAGCACGTTTTTCAATATACGATAACTACAGAAAATTTTATTTAATATAACACCTGGCGTCGATCAAAATATAATAATTTTATACCTGGTCATCGTGCCAACGCTAACACGTACTCAACAATTGGTTTAGAATTGATTGGAAGAGTTGTAAACAATGTAGGAGTGCATTTAGAGCTTGCTTAGCCATATAAAATTGCTATATTAAATTATTTGTATCTAAAAAACTCATGTTTAATAGTTTAGTATAAAGGAGCGTTAGAACGTCTGAAAAGCACGTTTTTCAATATACGATAACTACAGAAAATTTTATTGTACTACTATAACACCCGGCGTCGATCAAAATATAATAATTTTATACGTGGTCATCGTGCCAACACTAACACGTACTCAACAATTGGTTTAGAATTGATTGGAAAGGTTGTAAACAATGTAGGAGTGCATTTAGAGCTTATTTAGCCATATAAAATTGCTATATTAAATAATTTTGCATCCAAAAAATTTAAGTTTAGTAGTTTAGTATTAAGGTGCGTTAGAACGTCTGAAAAGCAGGTTTTTCAATATACGTTAACTACAGAAAATTTTATTTAATATAACACCTGGCGTCGATCAAAATATAATAATTTTATACGTGGTCATCGTGCCAACGCTAACACGTACTCAACAATTGGTTTAGAATTTATTGAAAAGGTTGTAAACAATGTAGGAGTGCATTTAGAGCTTATTTAGCCATATAAAATTGCTATATTACATTATTTTGCATCCAAAAAATTCAAGTTTAGTAGTTTAGTATTAAGGTGCGTTAGAACGTCTGAAAAGCACGTTTTTCAATATACGTTAACTACAGAAAACTTTATTGTACTACTATAACACCCGGCGTCGATCAAAATATAATAATTTTATACGTGGTCATCGTGCCAACACTAACACGTACTCAACAATTGGTTTAGAATTGATTGGAAAGGTTGTAAATAATGTAGGGGTGCATTTAGAGTTTATTTAGCCATATAAAATTGCCATATTAAATTATTTTGCATCCAAAAAATTCAAGTTTAGTAGTTTAGTATTAAGGTGCGTTAGAACGTCTGAAAAGCACGTTTTTCAATATACGTTAACTACAGAAATATTTATTTAATATAACACCTGGCGTCGATCAAAATATAATAATTTTATACGTGGTCATCGTGCCAACACTAACACGTACTCAACAATTGGTTTAGAATTGATTGGAAAGGTTGTAAACAATGTAGGAGTGCATTTAGAGCTTATTTAGCCATATAAAATTGCTATATTACATTATTTTGCATCCAAAAAATTCAAGTTTAATAGTTTAGTATTAAGGTGCATTAGAACGTCTGAAAAGCACGTTTTTCAATATACGTTAACTACAGAAAACTTTATTGTACTACTATAACACCTGGCGTCGATCAAAATATAATAATTTTATACGTGGTCATCGTGCCAACGCTAACACGTAATCAACAATTGGTTTAGAATTGATTGAAAAGGTTGTAAACAATGTAGGAGTGCATTTAGAGCTTATTTAGCCATATAAAATTGCTATATTACATTATTTTGCATCCAAAAAATTCAAGTTTAATAGTTTAGTATTAAGGTGCGTTAGAACGTCTGAAAAGCACGTTTTTCAATATACGTTAACTACAGAAAACTTTATTGTACTACTATAACACCCGGCGTCGATCAAAATATAATAATTTTATACGTGGTCATCGTGCCAACACTAACACGTACTCAACAATTGGTTTAGAATTGATTGGAAAGGTTGTAAACAATGTAGGAGTGCATTTAGAGCTTATTTAGCCATATAAAATTGCTATATTAAATAATTTTGCATCCAAAAAATTCAAGTTTAGTAGTTTAGTATTAAGGTGCGTTAGAACGTCTGAAAAGCACGTTTTTCAATATACGATAACTACAGAAAATTTTATTGTACTACTATAACACCCGGCGTCGATCAAAATATAATAATTTTATACGTGGTCATCGTGCCAACACTAACACGTACTCAACAATTGGTTTAGAATTGATTGGAAAGGTTGTAAACAATGTAGGAGTGCATTTAGAGCTTATTTAGCCATATAAAATTGCTATATTAAATTATTTGTATCTAAAAAATTCATGTTTGATAGTTTAGTATTAAGGTGCGTTAGAACGTCTGAAAACCACGTTTTTCAATATACGATAGCTACAGAAAATTTTATTGTACTACTATAACACCCGGCGTCGATCAAAATATAATAATTTTATACGTGGTCATCGTGCCAACACTAACACGTACTCAACAATTGGTTTAGAATTGATTGGAAAGGTTGTAAACAATGTAGGGGTGCATTTAGAGCTTATTTGGCCATATAAAATTGATATATTAAATTATTTTGAATCCAAAAAATTCAAGTTTAATAGTTTAGTATTAAGGTGCGTTAGAACGTCTGAAAAGCACATTTTTCAATATACGTTAACTCCAGACAATTTTATTGTACTACTATAACACCTGGCGTCGATCAAAATATAATAATTTTATACGTGGTCATCGTGCAAACGCTAACACGTACTCAACAATTGGTTTAGAATTGATTGAAAAGGTTGTAAACAATGTAGGAGTGCATTTAGAGCTTATTTAGCCATATAAAATTGCTATATTAAATAATTTTGCATCCAAAAAATTCAAGTTTAGTAGTTTAGTATTAAGGTGCGTTAGAACGTCTGAAAAGCACGTTTTTCAATATACGTTAACTACAGAAAATTTTATTTAATATAACACCTGGCGTCGATCAAAATATAATAATTTTATACGTGGTCATCGTGCCAACGCTAACACGTACTCAACAATTGGTTTAGAATTGATTGGAAGGGTTGTAAACAATGTAGGAGTACATTTAGAGCTTGTTTAGCCATATAAAATTGCTATATTAAATAATTTTGCATCCAAAAAATTCAAGTTTAGTAGTTTAGTATTAAGGTGCGTTAGAACGTCTGAAAAGCACGTTTTTCAATATACGTTAACTCCAGACAATTTTATTGTACTACTATAACACCTGGCGTCGATCAAAATATAATAATTTTATACGTGGTCATCGTGCCAACGCTAACACGTACTCAACAATTGGTTTAGAATTGATTGAAAAGGTTGTAAACAATGTAGGGGTGCATTTAGAGCTTATTTAGCCATATAAAATTGCCATATTAAATTATTTTGCATCCAAAAAATTTAAGTTTAGTAGTTTAGTATTAAGGTGCGTTAGAACGTCTGAAAAGCACGTTTTTCAATATACGTTAACTACAGAAAATTTTATTTAATATAACACCTGGCGTCGATCAAAATATAATAATTTTATACGTGGTCATCGTGCCAACGTTAACACGTACTCAACAATTGGTTTAGAATTGATTGGAAGAGTTGTAAACAATGTAGGAGTGCATTTAGAGCTTGTTTAGCCATATAAAATTGCTATATTAAATTATTTGTATCTAAAAAATTCATGTTTAATAGTTTAGTATTAAGGTGCGTTAGAACGTCTGAAAAGCACGTTTTTCAATATACGATAACTACAGAAAATTTTATTTAATATAACACCTGGCGTCGATCAAAATATAATAATTTTATACCTGGTCATCGTGCCAACGCTAACACGTACTCAACAATTGGTTTAGAATTGATTGGAAGAGTTGTAAACAATGTAGGAGTGCATTTAGAGCTTGCTTAGCCATATAAAATTGCTATATTAAATTATTTGTATCTAAAAAACTCATGTTTAATAGTTTAGTATAAAGGAGCGTTAGAACGTCTGAAAAGCACGTTTTTCAATATACGATAACTACAGAAAATTTTATTGTACTACTATAACACCCGGCGTCGATCAAAATATAATAATTTTATACGTGGTCATCGTGCCAACACTAACACGTACTCAACAATTGGTTTAGAATTGATTGGAAAGGTTGTAAACAATGTAGGAGTGCATTTAGAGCTTATTTAGCCATATAAAATTGCTATATTAAATAATTTTGCATCCAAAAAATTTAAGTTTAGTAGTTTAGTATTAAGGTGCGTTAGAACGTCTGAAAAGCACGTTTTTCAATATACGTTAACTACAGAAAATTTTATTTAATATAACACCTGGCGTCGATCAAAATATAATAATTTTATACGTGGTCATCGTGCCAACGCTAACACGTACTCAACAATTGGTTTAGAATTTATTGAAAAGGTTGTAAACAATGTAGGAGTGCATTTAGAGCTTATTTAGCCATATAAAATTGCTATATTACATTATTTTGCATCCAAAAAATTCAAGTTTAGTAGTTTAGTATTAAGGTGCGTTAGAACGTCTGAAAAGCACGTTTTTCAATATACGTTAACTACAGAAAACTTTATTGTACTACTATAACACCCGGCGTCGATCAAAATATAATAATTTTATACGTGGTCATCGTGCCAACACTAACACGTACTCAACAATTGGTTTAGAATTGATTGGAAAGGTTGTAAATAATGTAGGGGTGCATTTAGAGTTTATTTAGCCATATAAAATTGCCATATTAAATTATTTTGCATCCAAAAAATTCAAGTTTAGTAGTTTAGTATTAAGGTGCGTTAGAACGTCTGAAAAGCACGTTTTTCAATATACGTTAACTACAGAAATATTTATTTAATATAACACCTGGCGTCGATCAAAATATAATAATTTTATACGTGGTCATCGTGCCAACACTAACACGTACTCAACAATTGGTTTAGAATTGATTGGAAAGGTTGTAAACAATGTAGGAGTGCATTTAGAGCTTATTTAGCCATATAAAATTGCTATATTACATTATTTTGCATCCAAAAAATTCAAGTTTAATAGTTTAGTATTAAGGTGCATTAGAACGTCTGAAAAGCACGTTTTTCAATATACGTTAACTACAGAAAACTTTATTGTACTACTATAACACCTGGCGTCGATCAAAATATAATAATTTTATACGTGGTCATCGTGCCAACGCTAACACGTAATCAACAATTGGTTTAGAATTGATTGAAAAGGTTGTAAACAATGTAGGAGTGCATTTAGAGCTTATTTAGCCATATAAAATTGCTATATTACATTATTTTGCATCCAAAAAATTCAAGTTTAATAGTTTAGTATTAAGGTGCGTTAGAACGTCTGAAAAGCACGTTTTTCAATATACGTTAACTACAGAAAACTTTATTGTACTACTATAACACCCGGCGTCGATCAAAATATAATAATTTTATACGTGGTCATCGTGCCAACACTAACACGTACTCAACAATTGGTTTAGAATTGATTGGAAAGGTTGTAAACAATGTAGGAGTGCATTTAGAGCTTATTTAGCCATATAAAATTGCTATATTAAATAATTTTGCATCCAAAAAATTCAAGTTTAGTAGTTTAGTATTAAGGTGCGTTAGAACGTCTGAAAAGCACGTTTTTCAATATACGATAACTACAGAAAATTTTATTGTACTACTATAACACCCGGCGTCGATCAAAATATAATAATTTTATACGTGGTCATCGTGCCAACACTAACACGTACTCAACAATTGGTTTAGAATTGATTGGAAAGGTTGTAAACAATGTAGGAGTGCATTTAGAGCTTATTTAGCCATATAAAATTGCTATATTAAATTATTTGTATCTAAAAAATTCATGTTTGATAGTTTAGTATTAAGGTGCGTTAGAACGTCTGAAAACCACGTTTTTCAATATACGATAACTACAGAAAATTTTATTGTACTACTATAACACCCGGCGTCGATCAAAATATAATAATTTTATACGTGGTCATCGTGCCAACACTAACACGTACTCAACAATTGGTTTAGAATTGATTGGAAAGGTTGTAAACAATGTAGGGGTGCATTTAGAGCTTATTTGGCCATATAAAATTGATATATTAAATTATTTTGCATCCAAAAAATTCAAGTTTAATAGTTTAGTATTAAGGTGCGTTAGAACGTCTGAAAAGCACATTTTTCAATATACGTTAACTCCAGACAATTTTATTGTACTACTATAACACCTGGCGTCGATCAAAATATAATAATTTTATACGTGGTCATCGTGCAAACGCTAACACGTACTCAACAATTGGTTTAGAATTGATTGAAAAGGTTGTAAACAATGTAGGAGTGCATTTAGAGCTTATTTAGCCATATAAAATTGCTATATTAAATAATTTTGCATCCAAAAAATTCAAGTTTAGTAGTTTAGTATTAAGGTGCGTTAGAACGTCTGAAAAGCACGTTTTTCAATATACGTTAACTACAGAAAATTTTATTTAATATAACACCTGGCGTCGATCAAAATATAATAATTTTATACGTGGTCATCGTGCCAACGCTAACACGTACTCAACAATTGGTTTAGAATTGATTGGAAGGGTTGTAAACAATGTAGGAGTACATTTAGAGCTTGTTTAGCCATATAAAATTGCTATATTAAATTATTTGTATCTAAAAAATTCATGTTTGATAGTTTAGTATTAAGGTGCGTTAGAACGTCTGAAAAGCACGTTTTTCAATATACGCTAACTACAGACAATTTTATTGTACTACTATAACACCCGGCGTCGATCAAAATATAATAATTTTATACGTGGTCATCGTGCCAACACTAACACGTACTCAACAATTGGTTTAGAATTGATTGAAAGGTTGTAAACAATGTAGGGGTGCATTTAGAGCTTATTTAGCCATATAAAATTGCCATATTAAATTATTTTGCATCCAAAAAATTCAAGTTTAGTAGTTTAGTATTAAGGTGCGTTAGAACGTCTGAAAAGCACGTTTTTCAATATACGTTAACTACAGAAAATTTTATTTAATATAACACCTGGCGTCGATCAAAATATAATAATTTTATACGTGGTCATCGTGCCAACGCTAACACGTACTCAACAATTGGTTTAGAATTGATTGGAAGGGTTGTAAACAATGTAGGAGTGCATTTAGAGCTTGTTTAGCAATATAAAATTGCTATATTAAATTATTTGTATCTAAAAAATTCAAGTTTAACAGTTTAGTATTAAGGTGCGTTAGAACGTCTGAAAAGCACGTTTTTCTATATACGTTAACTACAGAAAATTTTATTGTACTACTATAACACCTGGCGTCGATCAAAATATAATAATTTTATACGTGGTCATCGTGCCAACACTAACACGTACTCAACAATTGGTTTAGAATTGATTGGAAAGGTTGTAAACAATGTAGGAGTGCATTTAGAGCTTTTTGAGCCATATAAAATTGCTATATTAAATTATTTTGCATCCAAAAAATTCAAGTTTAATAGTTTAGCATTAAGGTGCGTTAGAACGTCTGAAAAGCACTTTTTTCAATATACGTTAACTACAGAAAATTTTATCGTACTACTATAACACATGGCGTCGATCAAAATATAATAATTTTATACGTGGTCATCGTGCCAACGCTAACACGTACTCAACAATTGGTTTAGAATTGATTGAAATGGTTGTAAACAATGTAGGAGTGCATTTAGAGCTTATTTAGCCATATAAAATTGCCATATTAATTTATTTTGCATCAAAAAATTCAAGTTTAATAGTTTAGTATTAAGGTGCGTTAGAACGTCTGAAAAGCACTTTTTTCAATATACGTTAACTACAGAAAATTTTATTGTACTACTATAACACCTGGCGTCGATCAAAATATAATAATTTTATACGTGGTCATCGTGCCAACGCTAACACGTACTCAACAATTGGTTTAGAATTGATTGGAAGGGTTGTAAACAATGTAGGAGTGCATTTAGAGCTTGTTTAGCCATATAAAATTGCTATATTAAATTATTTGTTTCTAAAAAATTCATGTTTAATAGTTTAGTATTAAGGTGCGTTAGAACGTCTGAAAAGCACGTTTTTCAATATACGATAACTACAGAAAACTTTATTGTACTACTATAACACCCGGCGTCGATCAAAATATAATAATTTTATACGTGGTCATCGTGCCAACACTAACACGTACTCAACAATTGGTTTAGAATTGATTGGAAAGGTTGTAAACAATGTAGGAGTGCATTTAGAGCTTATTTAGCCATATAAAATTGCTATATTAAATAATTTTGCATCCAAAAAATTCAAGTTTAGTAGTTTAGCATTAAGGTGCGTTAGAACGTCTGAAAAGCACGTTTTTCAATATACGATAACTACAGAAAATTTTATTGTACTACTATAACACCCGGCGTCGATCAAAATATAATAATTTTATACGTGGTCATCGTGCCAACACTAACACGTACTCAACAATTGGTTTAGAATTGATTGGAAAGGTTGTAAACAATGTAGGAGTGCATTTAGAGCTTATTTGGCCATATAAAATTGATATATTAAATTATTTTGCATCCAAAAAATTCAAGTTTAATAGTTTAGTATTAAGGTGCGTTAGAACGTCTGAAAAGCACTTTTTTCAATATACGTTAACTACAGATAATTTTATTGTACTACTATAACACCTGGCGTCGATCAAAATATAATAATTTTGTACGTGGTCTTCGTGCCAACGCTAACTCGTACTCAACAATTGGATTAGAATTGATTGGAAAGGTTGTAAACAATGTAGGGGTGCATTTAGAGCTTATTTAGCCATATAAAATTGCCATATTAAATTATTTTGCATCCAAAAAATTCAAGTTTAATAGTTTAGTATTAAGGTGCGTTAGAACGTCTGAAAAGCACGTTTTTCAGTATACGTTAACTACAGAAAATTTTATTCTACTACTATAACACCTGGCGTCGACCAAAATTTAATAATTTTATACGTGGTCATCGTGCCAACACTAACACGTACTCAACAATTGGTTTAGAATTGATTGGAAAGGTTGTAAACAATGTAGGAGTGCATTTAGAGCTTATTTAGCCATATAAAATTACTATATTAAATTATTTTGCATCCAAAAAATTCAAGTTTAATAGTTTAGCATTAAGGTGCGTTAGAACGTCTGAAAAGCACTTTTTTCAATATACGTTAACTACAGAAAATTTTATTGTACTACTATAACACCTGGCGTCGATGAAAATATAATAATTTTATACGTGGTCATCGTGCCAACACTAACACGTACTCAACAATTGGTTTAGAATTGATTGGAAAGTTGTAAACAATGTAGGAGTGCATTTAGAGCTTATTTGGCCATATAAAATTGATATATTAAATTATTTTGCATCCAAAAAATTCAAGTTTAGTATTAAGGTGCGTTAGAACGTCTGAAAAGCACTTTTTTCAATATACGTTAACTACAGAAAATTTTATTGTACTACTATAACACCTGGCGTCGATCAAAATATAATAATTGTATACGTGGTAATCGTGCCAACACTAACAAGTGCTCAACAATTGGTTTAGAATTGATTGGAAAGGTTGTAAACAATGTAGGAGTGCATTTAGAGCTTATTTAGCCATATAAAATTGCCATATTAAATTATTTGCATCCAAAAAATTCAAGTTTAATAGTTTAGTATTAAGGTGCGTTAGAACGTCTGAAAAGCACGTTTTTCAGTATACGTTAACTACAGAAAATTTTATTGTACTACTATAACACCTGGCGTCGATCAAAATATAATAATTTTATACGTGGTCATCGTGCCAACACTAACACGTATTCAGCAATTGGTTTAGAATTGATTGGAAAGGTTGTAAACAATGTAGGAGTGCATTTAGAGCTTATTTAGTCGTATAAAATTGCTATAATAAATTATTTTGCATCCAAAAAATTCAAGTTTAATAGTTTAATATTAAGGTGCGTTAGAACGTCTGAAAAGCACGTTTTTCAATATACGTTAACTACAGAAAATTTTATTGTACTACTATAACACCTGGCGTCGACCATAACTATGACACAAGGTATTCCAGCTTCTTAACTGTAGATGCTCATAGATTAATGCGTTACGAGAAGTCACCAATATATGCAGGGAAAAATTCTATAACATGCTTCCTAATGCTGTTCGTGAGCTATCATACAATCACTTTAAAAGACAAATCAAAAGATTATTACTCGCCAAATGTTATTACTCTGTGGAAGAATTCCTTAGTGATAAGTCCATAACATTGTAAGTGTAGTAACCTGTCCATGTTTTGTTTGTTTTGTAATAATGTGACTATTTTCATACTGTGTACAACAGTCTGATGAAACGTAATAAATTATTATTATTATTATTAATATAATAATTTTATACGTGGTCATCGTGCCAACACTAACACGTACTCAACAATTGGTTTAGAATTGATTGGAAAGGTTGTAAACAATGTAGGAGTGCATTTAGAGCTTATTTAGCCATATAAAATTGCTATATTAAATAATTTTGCATCCAAAAAATTCAAGTTTAGTAGTTTAGTATTAAGGTGCGTTAGAACGTCTGAAAAGCACGTTTTTCAATATACGTTAACTACAGAAAATTTTATTTAATATAACACCTGGCGTCGATCAAAATATAATAATTTTATACGTGGTCATCGTGCCAACGCTAACACGTACTCAAAAATTGGTTTAGAATTGATTGGAAGGGTTGTAAACAATGTAGGAGTGCATTTAGAGCTTGTTTAGCCATATAAAATTGCTATATTAAATTATTTGTATCTAAAAAATTCAAGTTTAACAGTTTAGTATTAAGGTGCGTTAGAACGTCTGAAAAGCACGTTTTTCTATATACGTTAACTACAGAAAATTTTATTGTACTACTATAACACCTGGCGTCGATCAAAATATAATAATTTTATACGTGGTCATCGTGCCAACACTAACACGTACTCAACAATTGGTTTAGAATTGATTGGAAAGGTTGTAAGCAATGTAGGAGTGCATTTAGAGCTTATTTAGCCATATAATATTGCTATATTAAATTATTTTGCATCCAAAAAATTCAAGTTTAGTAGTTTAGTATTAAGGTGCGTTAGAACGTCTGAAAAGCACGTTTTTCAATATACGTTAACTACAGAAAATTTTATTTAATATAACACCTGGCGTCGATCAAAATATAATAATTTTATACGTGGTCATCGTGCCAACGCTAACACGTACCCAACAATTGGTTTAGAATTGATTGGAAGGGTTGTAAACAATGTAGGAGTGCATTTAGAGCTTGTTTAGCCATATAAAATTGCTATATTAAATTATTTGTATCTAAAAAATTCAAGTTTAACAGTTTAGTATTAAGGTGCGTTAGAACGTCTGAAAAGCACGTTTTTCTATATACGTTAACCACAGAAAATTTTATTGTACTACTATAACACCTGGCGTCGATCAAAATATAATAATTTTATACGTGGTCATCGTGCCAACACTAACACGTACTCAACAATTGGTTTAGAATTGATTGGAAAGGTTGTAAACAATGTAGGAGTGCATTTAGAGCTTATTTAGCCATATAAAATTGCTATATTAAATTATTTTGCATCCAAAAAATTCAAGTTTAGTAGTTTAGTATTAAGGTGCGTTAGAACGTCTGAAAAGCACGTTTTTCAATATACGTTAACTACAGAAAATTTTATTGTACTACTATAACACCTGGCGTCGATCAAAATATAATAATTTTATACGTGGTCATCGTGCCAACGCTAACACGTACTCAACAATTGGTTTAGAATTGATTGGAAGGGTTGTAAACAATGTAGGAGTGCATTTAGAGCTTGTTTAGCCATATAAAATTGCTATATTAAATTATTTGTATCTAAAAAATTCAAGTTTATCAGTTTAGTATTAAGGTGCGTTAGAACGTCTGAAAAGCACGTTTTTCTATATACGTTAACTACAGAAAATTTTATTTAATATAACACCTGGCGTCGATCAAAATATAATAATTTTATACGTGGTCATCGTGCCAACACTAACACGTACTCAACAATTGGTTTAGAATTGATTGGAGAGGTTGTAAACAATGTAGGAGTGCATTTAGAGCTTATTTAGCCATATAAAATTGCTATATTAAATTATTTTGCATCCAAAAAATTCAAGTTTAATAGTTTAGCATTAAGGTGCGTTAGAACGTCTGAAAAGCACTTTTTTCAATATACGTTAACTACAGAAAATTTTATCGTACTACTATAACACATGACGTCGATCAAAATATAATAATTTTATACGTGGTCATCGTGCCAACGCTAACAGGTACTCAACAATTGGTTTAGAATTGATTGGAAGGGTTGTAAACAATGTAGGAGTGCATTTAGAGCTTGTTTAGCCATATAAAATTGCTATATTAAATTATTTGTATCTAAAAAATTCAAGTTTAACAGTTTAGTATTAATGTGCGTTAGAACGTCTGAAAAGCACGTTTTTCTATATACGTTAACTACAGAAAATTTTATTGTACTACTATAACACCCGGCGTCGATCAAAATATAATAATTTTATACGTGGTCATCGTGCCAACGCTAACACGTACATAACAATTGGTTTAGAATTGATTGAAATGGTTGTAAACAATGTAGGAGTGCATTTAGAGCTTATTTAGTCATATAAAATTGCCATATTAATTTATTTTGCATCAAAAAAATTCAAGTTTAGTAGTTTAGTATTAAGGTGCGTTAGAACGTCTGAAAAGCACGTTTTTCAATATACGTTAACTACAGAAAATTTTATTGTACTACTATAACACCCGGCGTCGATCAAAATATAATAATTTTATACGTGGTCATCGTGCCAACGCTAACACGTACTCAACAATTGGTTTAGAATTGATTGAAATGGTTGTAAACAATGTAGGAGTGCATTTAGAGTTTATTTAGCCATATAAAATTGCCATATTAATTTATTTTGCATCAAAAAAATTCAAGTTTAGTAGTTTAGTATTAAGGTGCGTTAGAACGTCTGAAAAGCACGTTTTTCAATATACGTTAACTACAGAAAATTTTATTTAATATAACACCTGGCGTCGATCAAAATATAATAATTTTATACGTGGTCATCGTGCCAACGCTAACACGTACTCAACAATTGGTTTAGAATTGATTGGAAGGGTTGTAAACAATGTAGGAGTGCATTTAGAGCTTGTTTAGCCATATAAAATTGCTATATTAAATTATTTGTATCTAAAAAATTCAAGTTTAACAGTTTAGTATTAATGTGCGTTAGAACGTCTGAAAAGCACGTTTTTCTATATACGTTAACTACAGAAAATTTTATTGTACTACTATAACACCCGGCGTCGATCAAAATATAATAATTTTATACGTGGTCATCGTGCCAACGCTAACACGTACTCAACAATTGGTTTAGAATTGATGGAAATGGTTGTAAACAATGTAGGAGTGCATTTAGAGCTTATTTAGTCATATAAAATTGCCATATTAATTTATTTTGCATCAAAAAAATTCAAGTTTAGTAGTTTAGTATTAAGGTGCGTTAGAACGTCTGAAAAGCACGTTTTTCAATATACGTTAACTACAGAAAATTTTATTGTACTACTATAACACCCGGCGTCGATCAAAATATAATAATTTTATACGTGGTCATCGTGCCAACGCTAACACGTACTCAACAATTGGTTTAGAATTGATTGAAATGGTTGTAAACAATGTAGGAGTGCATTTAGAGCTTATTTAGCCATATAAAATTGCCATATTAATTTATTTTGCATCAAAAAAATTCAAGTTTAGTAGTTTATTATTAAGGTGCGTTAGAACGTCTGAAAAGCACGTTTTTCAATATACGTTAACTACAGAAAATTTTATTTAATATAACACCTGGCGTCGATCAAAATATAATAATTTTATACGTGGTCATCGTGCCAACGCTAACACGTACTCAACAATTGGTTTAGAATTGATTGGAAGGGTTGTAAACAATGTAGGAGTGCATTTAGAGCTTGTTTAGCCATATAAAATTGCCATATTAATTTATTTTGCATCAAAAAAATTCAAGTTTAACAGTTTAGTATTAATGTGCGTTAGAATGTCTGAAAAGCACGTTTTTCTATATACGTTAACTACAGAAAATTTTATCGTACTACTATAACACATGGCGTCGATCAAAATATAATAATTTTATACGTGGTTATCGTGCCAACGCTAACACGTACTCAAAAATTGGTTTAGAATTGATTGGAAGGGTTGTAAACAATGTAGGAGTGCATTTAGAGCTTGTTTAGCCATATAAAATTGCTATATTAAATTATTTGTATCTAAAAAATTCAAGTTTAACAGTTTAGTATTAATGTGCGTTAGAACGTCTGAAAAGCACGTTTTTCTATATACGTTAACTACAGAAAATTTTATTTAATATAACACCTGGAGTCGATCAAAATATAATAATTTTATACGTGGTCATCGTGCCAACGCTAACACGTACTCAACAATTGGTTTAGAATTGATTGGAAGGGTTGTAAACAATGTAGGAGTGCATTTAGAGCTTGTTTAGCCATATAAAATTGCTATATTAAATTATTTGTATCTAAAAAATTCAAGTTTAACAGTTTAGTATTAAGGTGCGTTAGAACGTCTGAAAAGCACGTTTTTCAATATACGATAACTACAGAAAATTTTATTGTAACACTATAACACCCGGCGTCGATCAAAATATAATAATTTTTTACGTGGTCATCGTGCCAACACTAACACGTACTCAACAATTGGTTTAGAATTGATTGGAAAGGTTGTAAACAATGTAGGAGTGCATTTAGAGCTTATTTAGCCATATAAAATTGCTATATTAAATAATTTTGCATCCAAAAAATTCAAGTTTAGTAGTTTAGTATTAAGGTGCGTTAGAACGTCTGAAAAGCACGTATTTCAATATACGTTAACTACAGAAAATTTTATTGTACTACTATAACACCTGGCGTCGATCAAAATATAATAATTTTATACGTGGTCATCGTGCCAACGCTAACACGTACTCAACAATTGGTTTAGAATTGATTGGAAGGGTTGTAAACAATGTAGGAGTGCATTTAGAGCTTGTTTAGCCATATAAAATTGCTATATTAAATTATTTGTATCTAAAAAATTCAAGTTTAACAGTTTAGTATTAAGGTGCGTTAGAACGTCTGAAAAGCACGTTTTTCTATATACGTTAACTACAGAAAATTTTATTGTACTACTGTAACACCTGGCGTCGATCAAAATATAATAATTTTATACGAGGTCATCGTGCCAACACTAACACGTACTCAACAATTGGTTTAGAATTGATTGGAAAGGTTGTAAACAATGTAGGAGTGCATTAGAGCTTATTTAGCCATATAAAATTGCTATATTAAATTATTTTGCATCCAAAAAATTCAAGTTTAGTAGTTTAGTATTAAGGTGCGTTAGAACGTCTGAAAAGCACGTTTTTCAATATACGTTAACTACAGAAAATTTTATTTAATATAACACCTGGCGTTGATCAAAATATAATAATTTTATACGTGGTCATCGTGCCAACGCTAACACGTACTCAACAATTGGTTTAGAATTGATTGGCAGGGTTGTAAACAATGTAGGAGTGCATTTAGAGCTTGTTTAGCCATATAAAATTGCTATATTAAATTATTTGTATCTAAAAAATTCAAGTTTAACAGTTTAGTATTAAGGTGCGTTAGAACGTCTGAAAAGCACGTTTTTCTATATACGTTAACTACAGAAAATTTTATTGTACTACTGTAACACCTGGCGTCGATCAAAATATAATAATTTTATACGAGGTCATCGTGCCAACACTAACACGTACTCAACAATTGGTTTAGAATTGATTGGAAAGGTTGTAAACAATGTAGGAGTGCATTTAGAGCTTATTTAGCCATATAAAATTGCTATATTAAATTATTTTGCATCCAAAAAATTCAAGTTTAGTAGTTTAGTATTAAGGTGCGTTAGAACGTCTGAAAAGCACGTTTTTCAATATACGTTAACTACAGAAAATTTTATTTAATATAACACCTGGCGTTGATCAAAATATAATAATTTTATACGTGGTCATCGTGCCAACGCTAACACGTACTCAACAATTGGTTTAGAATTGATTGGAAAGGTTGTAAACAATGTAGGAGTGCATTTAGAGCTTATTTAGCCATATAAAATTGCTATATTAAATTATTTTGCATCCAAAAAATTCAAGTTTAGTAGTTTAGTATTAAGGTGCGTAGAACGTCTGAAAAGCACGTTTTTCAATATACGTTAACTACAGAAAATTTTATTTAATATAACACCTGGCGTCGATCAAAATATAATAATTGTATACGTGGTCATCGTGCCAACGCTAACACGTACTCAACAATTGGTTTAGAATTGATTGGAAGGGTTGTAAACAATGTAGGAGTGCATTTAGAGCTTGTTTAGCCATATAAAATTGCTATATTAAATTATTTGTATCTAAAAAATTCAAGTTTAACAGTTTAGTATTAAGGTGCGTTAGAACGTCTGAAAAGCACGTTTTTCTATATACGTTAACTACAGAAAATTTTATTGTACTACTATAACACCTGGCGTCGATCAAAATATAATAATTTATACGTGGTCATCGTGCCAACACTAACACGTACTCAACAATTGGTTTAGAATTGATTGGAAAGGTTGTAAACAATGTAGGAGTGCATTTAGAGCTTATTTAGCCATATAAAATTGCTATATTAAATAATTTTGCATCCAAAAAATTCAAGTTTAGTAGTTTAGTATTAAGGTGCGTTAGAACGTCTGAAGAGCACGTTTTTCAATATACGTTAACTACAGAAAATTTTATTTAATATAACACCTGGCGTCGATCAAAATATAATAATTTTATACGTGGTCATCGTGCCAACGCTAACACGTACTCAACAATTGGTTTAGAATTGATTGGAAGGGTTGTAAACAATGTAGGAGTGCATTTAGAGCTTGTTTAGCCATATAAAATTGCTATATTAAATTATTTGTGTCTAAAAAATTCAAGTTAACAGTTTAGTATTAAGGTGCGTTAGAATGTCTGAAAAGCACGTTTTTCTATATACGTTAACTACAGAAAATTTTATTGTACTACTATAACACCTGGCGTCGATCAAAATATAATAATTTTATACGTGGTCATCGTGCCAACACTAACACGTACTCAACAATTGGTTTAGAATTGATTGGAAAGGTTGTAAACAATGTAGGAGTGCATTTAGAGCTTATTTAGCCATATAAAATTGCTATATTAAATTATTTTGCATCCAAAAAATTCAAGTTTAATAGTTTAGCATTAAGGTGCGTTAGAACGTCTGAAAAGCACTTTTTTCAATATACGTTAACTACAGAAAATTTTATCGTACTACTATAACACATGGCGTCGATCAAAATATAATAATTTTATACGTGGTCATCGTGCCAACGCTAACACGTACTCAACAATTGGTTTAGAATTGATTGAAATGGTTGTAAACCAATGTAGGAGTGCATTTAGAGCTTATTTAGCCATATAAAATTGCCATATTAATTTATTTTGCATCAAAAAATTCAAGTTTAATAGTTTAGTATTAAGGTGCGTTAGAACGTCTGAAAAGCACTTTTTTCAATATACGTTAACTACAGAAAATTTTATCGTACTACTATAACACATGGCGTCGATCAAAATATAATAATTTTATACGTGGTCATCGTGCCAACGCTAACACGTACTCAACAATTGGTTTAGAATTGATTGGAAGGGTTGTAAACAATGTAGGAGTGCATTTAGACCTTGTTTAGCATATAAAATTGCTATATTAAATTATTTGTATCTAAAAAATTCAAGTTTAATAGTTTAGCATTAAGGTGCGTTAGAACGTCTGAAAAGCACTTTTTTCAATATACGTTAACTACAGAAAATTTTATCGTACTACTATAACACATGGCGTCGATCAAAATATAATAATTTTATACGTGGTCATCGTGCCAACGCTAACACGTACTCAACAATTGGTTTAGAATTGATTGGAAGGGTTGTAAACAATGTAGGAGTGCATTTAGAGCTTATTTAGCCATATAAAATTGCTATATTAAATAATTTTGCATCCAAAAAATTCAAGTTTAGTAGTTTAGTATTAAGGTGCGTTAGAACGTCTGAAAAGCACGTATTTCAATATACGTTAACTACAGAAAATTTTATTGTACCACTATAACACCTGGCGTCGATCAAAATATAATAATTTTATACGTGGTCATCGTGCCAACGCTAACACGTACTCAACAATTGGTTTAGAATTGATTGGAAGGGATGTAAACAATGTAGGAGTGCATTTAGAGCTTGTTTAGCCATATAAAATTGCTATATTAAATTATTTGTATCTAAAAAATTCAAGTTTAACAGTTTAGTATTAAGGTGCGTTAGAACGTCTGAAAAGCACGTTTTTCTATATACGTTAACTACAGAAAATTTTATTGTACTACTATAACACCTGGCGTCGATCAAAATATAATAATTTTATACGAGGTCATCGTGCCAACACTAACACGTACTCAACAATTGGTTTAGAATTGATTGGAAAGGTTGTAAACAATGTAGGAGTGCATTTAGAGCTTATTTAGCCATATAAAATTGCTATATTAAATTATTTTGCATCCAAAAAATTCAAGTTTAGTAGTTTAGTATTAAGGTGCGTTAGAACGTCTGAAAAGCACGTTTTTCTATATACGTTAACTACAGAAAATTTTATTGTACTACTATAACACCTGGCGTCGATCAAAATATAATAATTTTATACGTGGTCATCGTGCCAACGCTAACACGTACTCAACAATTGGTTTAGAATTGATTGGAAAGGTTGTAAACAATGTAGGAGTGCATTTAGAGCTTATTTAGCCATATAAAATTGCTATATTAAATTATTTTGCATCCAAAAATTCAAGTTTAGTAGTTTAGTATTAAGGTGCGTTAGAACGTCTGAAAAGCACGTTTTTCAATATACGTTAACTACAGAAAATTTTATTTAATATAACACCTGGCGTCGATCAAAATATAATAATTGTATACGTGGTCATCGTGCCAACGCTAACACGTACTTAACAATTGGTTTAGAATTGATTGGAAGGGTTGTAAACAATGTAGGAGTGCATTTAGAGCTTGTTTAGCCATATAAAATTGCTATATTAAATTATTTGTATCTAAAAAATTCAAGTTTAACAGTTAGTATTAAGGTGCGTTAGAACGTCTGAAAAGCACGTTTTTCTATATACGTTAACTACAGAAAATTTTATTGTACTACTATAACACCTGGCGTCGATCAAAATATAATAATTTTATACGTGGTCATCGTGCCAACACTAACACGTACTCAACAATTGGTTTAGAATTGATTGGAAAGGTTGTAAACAATGTAGGAGTGCATTTAGAGCTTATTTAGCCATATAAAATTGCTATATTAAATAATTTTGCATCCAAAAATTCAAGTTTAGTAGTTTAGTATTAAGTGCGTTAGAACGTCTGAAGAGCACGTTTTTCAATATACGTTAACTACAGAAAATTTTATTTAATATAACACCTGGCGTCGATCAAAATATAATAATTTTATACGTGGTCATCGTGCCAACGCTAACACGTACTCAACAATTGGTTTAGAATTGATTGGAAGGGTTGTAAACAATGTAGGAGTGCATTTAGAGCTTGTTTAGCCATATAAAATTGCTATATTAAATTATTTGTGTCTAAAAAATTCAAGTTAACAGTTTAGTATTAAGGTGCGTTAGAATGTCTGAAAAGCACGTTTTTCTATATACGTTAACTATAGAAAATTTTATTGTACTACTATAACACCTGGCGTCGATCAAAATATAATAATTTTATACGTGGTCATCGTGCCAACACTAACACGTACTCAACAATTGCTTTAGAATTGATTGGAAAGGTTGTAAACAATGTAGGAGTGCATTTAGAGCTTATTTAGCCATATAAAATTGCTATATTAAATTATTTTGCATCCAAAAAATTCAAGTTTAATAGTTTAGCATTAAGGTGCGTTAGAACGTCTGAAAGCACTTTTTTCAATATACGTTAACTACAGAAAATTTTATCGTACTACTATAACACATGGCGTCGATCAAAATATAATAATTTTATACGTGGTCATCGTGCCAACGCTAACAAGTACTCAACAATTGGTTTAGAATTGATTGAAATGGTTGTAAACAATGTAGGAGTGCATTTAGAGCTTATTTAGCCATATAAAATTGCCATATTAATTTATTTTGCATCAAAAAATTCAAGTTTAATAGTTTAGTATTAAGGTGCGTTAGAACGTCTGAAAAGCACTTTTTTCAATATACGTTAACTACAGAAAATTTTATCGTACTACTATAACACATGGCGTCGATCAAAATATAATAATTTTATACGTGGTCATCGTGCCAACGCTAACACGTACTCAACAATTGGTTTAGAATTGATTGGAAGGGTTGTAAACAATGTAGGAGTGCATTTAGAGCTTGTTTAGCCATATAAAATTGCTATATTAAATTATTTGTATCTAAAAATTCAAGTTTAATAGTTTAGCATTAAGGTGCGTTAGAACGTCTGAAAAGCACTTTTTTCAATATACGTTAACTACAGAAAATTTTATCGTACTACTATAACACATGGCGTCGATCAAAATATAATAATTTTATACGTGGTCATCGTGCCAACGCTAACACGTACTCAACAATTGGTTTAGAATTGATTGGAAGGGTTGTAAACAATGTAGGAGTGCATTTAGAGCTTGTTTAGCCATATAAAATTGCTATATTAAATTATTTGTATCTAAAAAATTCAAGTTTAACAGTTTAGTATTAAGGTGCGTTAGAACGTCTGAAAAGCACGTTTTTCTATATACGTTAACTACAGAAAATTTTATTGTACTACTATAACACCTGGCGTCGATCAAAATATAATAATTTTATACGTGGTCATCGTGCCAACACTAACACGTACTCAACAATTGGTTTAGAATTGATTGGAAAGGTTGTAAACAATGTAGGAGTGCATTTAGAGCTTAATTGGCCATATAAAATTGCTATATTAAATTATTTGTATCTAAAAAATTCATGTTTAATAGTTTAGTATTAAGGTGCGTTAGAACGTCTGAAAAGCACGTTTTTCAATACACGATAACTACAGAAAATTTTATTGTACTACTATAACACCTGGCGTCGATCAAAATATAATAATTTTATACGTGGTCATCGTGCCAACGCTAACACGTACTCAACAATTGGTTTAGTATTGTTTGAAAAGGTTGTAAACAATGTAGGAGTGCATTTAGAGCTTGTTTAGCCATATAAATTGCTATATTAAATTATTTGTATCTAAAAAATTTATGTTTAATAGTTTAGTATTAAGGTGCGTTAGAACGTCTGAAAAGCACGTTTTTCAATATACGTTAACTACAGAAAATTTTATTTAATATAACACCTGGCGTCGATCAAAATATAATAATTTTATACGTGGTCATCGTGCCAACGCTAACACGTACTCAACAATTGGTTTAGAATTGATTGAAAAGGTTGTAAACAATGTAGGAGTGCATTTAGAGCTTATTTAGCCATATAAAATTGCTATATTAAATTATTTGTATCTAAAAAATTCATGTTTAATAGTTTAGTATTAAGGTGCGTTAGAACGTCTGAAAAGCACGTTTTTCAATATACGATAACTACAGAAAATTTTATTGTACTACTATAACACCTGGCGTCGATCAAAATATAATAATTTTATACGTGGTCATCGTGCCAACGCTAACACGTACTCAACAATTGATTTAGAATTGATTGAAAAGGTTGTAAACAATGTAGGGGTGCATTTAGAGCTTGTTTAGCCATATAAAATTGCTATATTAAATTATTTGTATCTAAAAAATTCATGTTTAATAGTTTAGTATTAAGGTGCGTTAGAACGTCTGAAAAGCACGTTTTTCAATATACGATAACTACAGAAAATTTTATTGTACTACTATAACACCTGGCGTCGATCAAAATATAATAATTTTATACGTGGTCATCGTGCCAACACTAACACGTACTCAACAATTGGTTTAGAATTGATTGAAAAGGTTGTAAACAATGTAGGAGTGCATTTAGAGCTTATTTAGCCATATAAAATTGCTATATTAAATTATTTGTATCTAAAAAATTCATGTTTAATAGTTTAGTATTAAGGTGCGTTAGAACGTCTGAAAAGCACGTTTTTCAATATACGGAAACTACAGAAAATTTTATTGTACTACTATAACACCTGGAGTCGATCAAAATATAATAATTTTATACGTGGTCATCGTGCCAACACTAACACGTACTCAACAATTGGTTTAGAATTGATTGAAAAGGTTGTAAACAATGTAGGAGTGCATTTAGAGGTTATTTAGCCATATAAAATTGCTATATTAAATAATTTTGCATCCAAAAAATTCAAGTTTAGTAGTTTAGTATTAAGGTGCGTTAGAACGTCTGAAAAGCACGTTTTTCAATATACGTTAACTACAGAAAATTTTATTTAATATAACACCTGGCGTCGATCAAAATATAATAATTTTATACGTGGTCATCGTGCCAACTCTAACACGTACTCAACAATTGGTTTAGAATTGATTGGAAAGGTTGTAAACAATGTAGGAGTGCATTTAGAGCTTGTTTAGCCATATAAAATTGCTATATTAAATTATTTGTATCTAAAAAATTCATGTTTAATAGTTTAGTATTGAGGTGTGTTAGAACGTCTGAAAAGCACGTTTTTCAATATACGATAACTACAGAAAATTTTATTGTACTACTATAACACCCGGCGTCGATCAAAATATAATAATTTATACGTGGTCATCGTGCCAACACTAACACGTACTCAACAATTGGTTTAGAATTGATTGGAAAGGTTGTAAACAATGTAGGGGTGCATTTAGAGCTTATTTAGCCATATAAAATTGCCATATTAAATTATTTTGCATCCAAAAAATTCAAGTTTAGTAGTTTAGTATTAAGGTGCGTTAGAACGTCTGAAAAGCACGTTTTTCAATATACGTTAACTACAGAAAATTTTATTTAATATAACACCTGGCGTCGATCAAAATATAATAATTTTATACGTGGTCATCGTGCCAACGCTAACACGTACTCAACAATTGGTTTAGAATTGATTGGAAGGGTTGTAAACAATGTAGGAGTGCATTTAGAGCTTGTTTAGCCATATAAAATTGCTATATTAAATTATTTGTATCTAAAAATTCATGTTTAATAGTTTAGTATTATAATATTCCACCCTTGTGCTCATTAAGGGTACAAAGATAATTACTAATTAACTTTCTGGTAGCTAGTCGAGTCGGAGACAGGGTCAAGATTTCCCAGATATACATAAGAAGCGTAGCAAACCACAGGATAGCTTTAAACAATTTAATATTGGTACTCAGAACTATTTACAAACGTAACCATAATTGTATAATTGAAAATGAACATTTATCTCGAAAATAAAAGTCTTCTATTTTCCTTCGCTTCTTGCCCCTTGTCGCTGCAACCCGTCGTACAGCCGTGTAAACGGTGGTCTCTGGATAGCCCCCTCAGGAATTCTTGCGGGGACGCCTCTGGTAACTTCGGGACCGGCTTTAAGACAGGTCCGCGTTCTTCACTTGGCCCTCAGCGACAGAGTTTCGGGCACATGTTGCTGTAATGACAGGTTAATTAACTAGATATCACATTCTCGCTTACGTGTCGGCGGTTTCTTAAGGGATTGGCCCTTAATCGGAGAATTCGTGGCGTGATGTTTTAGTGTAAAGTGCGGAGCCACGAAGATTCGCTGGAGAGATTCACCTGGTGAATGTCCTTGAACGAGCTGTTGGGGTGTAGGAGTTGACCTCGGGCTTCTCTAGTAAGTAGAATTCTGTAGGCTAATATAAACATTAACCAACTCTTTCGAGGGGAGCAATTTAGTAATTATACGGGCTTTTGAACGAGATCTTACGAGACGCTATTGTCATATCTTAATCGCCAGCACTTGGGTTAAATAATTATTTCCAAAATGAAATTTAGGTTGTTTGCTAAGCAAGTTATCTCAATAGACGGGCCTGGCGGTCTCTAAAAAAAAGGAAAAGTCGTCGCCGGCAAACACGTCTTAATGATTTGTCAAATTAAATTATCAACAGATTTGGAATTATTTAACTTAATTTACATAGACGGGCCTGACGGTCTCTAAATAGAGTCTTCGTCGGCTAACACGTCTCAAGGATTTGTTACATTAAATTATTAACGAATTCGGATTCCTTTACTTAATTTGGATCTCGGGGAAACAAGTTAAAATAAGGGCAGAACGGCGGAGCGGCTCTCAAGCGAACTTCGTCCCGTACCAATTCTACAGGATATGGGACAGGTTTCAGGTTGCAATCGTGAAGGCGGCCTTCTCGTTGAAGAAGTCTTCGCCTATCGCCGACTACGGATCAGGTCAGGAAAATGAATCTAAGGTGTCTTTAAATAACTAGCCAGGACGGAACGGGATCGGGATCTAGGAGCGGAATGGATGCTGGTGAAGGTGTCGGTGTACAAGTGGATGAATGCTTTTAGGAGCGGTCGTGGGACTGCTTATAAGTGTTCGCCTTCGGGCTTCGTGCAGCGAACAACTTCCTCGGAGTGTTTAAGAGGGGGACCGGCGCAGAGATGCGCAAACGTGGAGCGGGGGATCTGTTGATGACGCGCCGTTATCGCTGGAGGGGCGTTCCAGATCTACAGCCCCTGATCATCAAAAATTGCTGAGAGGGAACGCGCTAATTAATTTTAATTTAAAAACGCGTTCGCGCGGGGCGAAACGTTACAGTATTAAGGTGCGTTAGAACGTCTGAAAAGCACGTTTTTCAATATACGATAACTACAGAAAATTTTGTTTAATATAACACCTGGCGTCGATCAAAATATAATAATTTTATACGTGGTCATCGTGCCAACGCTAACGCGTACTCAACAATTGGTTTAGAATTGATTGGAAGGGTTGTAAACAATGTAGGAGTGCATTTAGAGCTTGTTTAGCCATATAAAATTGCTATATTAAATTATTTGTATCTAAAAAATTCATGTTTAATAGTTTAGTATTAAGGTGCGTTAGAACGTCTGAAAAGCACGTTTTTTCAGTATACGTTAACTACAGAAAATTTTATTGTACTACTATAACACCTGGCGTCGATCAAAATATAATAATTTTATACGTGGTCATCGTGCCAACACTAACACGTACTCAACAATTGGTTTAGAATTGATTGGAAAGGTTGTAAACAATGTAGGGGTGCATTTAGAGCTTATTTAGCCATACAAAATTGCCATATTAAATTATTTTGCATCCAAAAAATTCAAGTTTAATAGTTTAGTATTAAGGTGCGTTAGAACGTCTAAAAAGCACGTTTTTCAGTATACGTTAACTACAGAAAATTTTATTGTACTACTATAACACCTGGCGTCGATCAAAATATAATAATTTTATACGTGGTCATCGTGCCAACACTAACACGTACTCAACAATTGGTTTAGAATTGATTGGAAAGGTTGTAAACAATGTAGGAGTGCATTTAGAGCTTATTTAGCCATATAAAATTACTATATTAAATTATTTTGCATCCAAAAAATTCAAGTTTAATAGTTTAGCATTAAGGTGCGTTAGAACGTCTGAAAAGCACTTTTTTCAATATACGTTAACTACAGAAAATTTTATTGTACTACTATAACACCTGGCGTCGATCAAAATATAATAATTTTATACGTGGTCATCGTGCCAACACTAACACGTACTCAACAATTGGTTTAGAATTGATTGGAAAGGTTGTAAACAATGTAGGAGTGCATTTAGAGCTTATTTGGCCATATAAAATTGATATATTAAATTATTTTGCATCCAAAAAATTCAAGTTTAATAGTTTAGTATTAAGGTGCGTTAGAACGTCTGAAAAGCACTTTTTTCAATATACGTTAACTACAGAAAATTTTATTGTACTACTATAACACCTGGCGTCGATCAAAATATAATAATTGTATACGTGGTAATCGTTCCAACACTAACAAGTGCTCAACAATTGGTTTAGAATTGATTGGAAAGGTTGTGTAAACAATGCAGGGGTGCATTTAGAGCTTATTTAGCCATATAAAATTGCCATATTAAATTATTTTGCATCCAAAAAATTCAAGTTTAATAGTTTAGTATTAAGGTGCGTTAGAACGTCTGAAAAGCACGTTTTTCAGTATACGTTAACTACAGAAAATTTTATTGTACTACTATAACACCTGGCGTCGATCAAAATATAATAATTTTATACGTGGTCATCGTGCCAACACTAACACGTATTCAACAATTGGTTTAGAATTGATTGGAAAGGGGTGTAAACAATGTAGGAGTGCATTTAGAGCTTATTTAGCCGTATAAAATTGCTATAATAAATTATTTTGCATCCAAAAAATTCAAGTTTAATAGTTTAGTATTAAGGTGCGTTAGAACGTCTGAAAAGCCCTTTTTTCAATATACGTTAACTACAGAAAATTTTATTGTACTACTATAACACCTGGCGTCGATCAAAATATAATAATTTTATACGTGGTCATCGTGCCAACACTAACACGTACTCAACAATTGGTTTAGAATTGATTGGAAAGGTTGGTAAACAAAGTAGGAGTGCATTTAGAGCTTATTTAGCCATATAAAATTGCTATATTAAATTATTTTGCATCCAAAAAATTCAAGTTTAATAGTTTAGTATTAAGGTGCGTTAGAACGTCTGAAAAGCACGTTTTTCAATATACGATAACTACAGAAAATTTTATTTAATATAACACCTGGCGTCGATCAAAATATAATAATTTTATACGTGGTCATCGTGCCAACGCTAACACGTACTCAACAATTGGTTTAGAATTGATTGGAAGGGTTGTAAACAATGTAGGAGTGCATTTAGAGCTTATTTAGCCATATAAAATTGCTATATTAAATTATTTGTATCTAAAAAATTCATGTTTAATAGTTTAGTATTAAGGTGCGTTAGAACGTCTGAAAAGCACGTTTTTCAATATACGATAACTACAGAAAATTTTATTGTACTACTATAACACCCGGCGTCGATCAAAATATAATAATTTTATACGTGGTCATCGTGCCAACACTAACACGTACTCAACAATTGGTTTAGAATTGATTGGAAAGGTTGTAAACAATGTAGGAGTGCATTTAGAGCTTATTTAGCCATATAAAATTGCTATATTAAATAATTTGCATCCAAAAAATTCAAGTTTAGTAGTTTAGTATTAAGGTGCGTTAGAACGTCTGAAAAGCACGTTTTTCAATATACGTTAACTACAGAAAATTTTATTTAATATAACACCTGGCGTCGATCAAAATATAATAATTTTATACGTGGTCATCGTGCCAACGCTAACACGTACTCAACAATTGGTTTAGAATTGATTGGAAGGGTTGTAAACAATGTAGGAGTGCATTTAGAGCTTGTTTAGCCATATAAAATTGCTATATTAAATTATTTGTATCTAAAAAATTCAAGTTTAGTATTAAGGTGCGTTAGAACGTCTGAAAAGCACGTTTTTCTATATACGTTAACTACAGAAAATTTTATTGTACTACTATAACACCTGGCGTCGATCAAAATATAATAATTTTATACGTGGTCATCGTGCCAACACTAACACGTACTCAACAATTGGTTTAGAATTGATTGGAAAGGTTGTAAACAATGTAGGAGTGCATTTAGAGCTTATTTAGCCATATAAAATTGCTATATTAAATTATTTTGCATCCAAAAAATTCAAGTTTAATAGTTTAGCATTAAGGTGCGTTAGAACGTCTGAAAAGCACTTTTTTCAATATACGTTAACTACAGAAAATTTTATCGTACTACTATAACACATGGCGTCGATCAAAATATAATAATTTTATACGTGGTCATCGTGCCACGCTAACACGTACTCAACAATTGGTATAGAATTGATTGAAATGGTTGTAAACAATGTAGGAGTGCATTTAGAGCTTATTTAGCCTTATGAAACTGCCATATTAATTTATTTTGCATCAAAAAATTCAAGTTTAATAGTTTAGTATTAAGGTGCGTTAGAACGTCTGAAAAGCAGTTTTTTCAATATACGTTAACTACAGAAAATTTTATTGTACTACTATAACACCTGGCGTCGATCAAAATATAATAATTTTATACGTGGTCATCGTGCCAACACTAACACGTACTCAACAATTGGTTTAGAATTGATTGGAAAGGTTGTAAACAATGTAGGAGTGCATTTAGAGCTTATTTGGCCATATAAAATTGATATATTAAATTATTTTGCATCCAAAAAATTCAAGTTTAATAGTTTAGTATTAAGGTGCGTTAGAACACGTCTGAAAAGCACGTTTTTCAATATACGTTAACTCCAGACAATTTTATTGTACTACTATAACACCTGGCGTCGATCAAAATATAATAATTTTATACGTGGTCATCGTGCCAACGCTAACACGTACTCAACAATTGGTTTAGAATTGATTGAAAAGGTTGTAAACAATGTAGGAGTGCATTTAGAGCTTATTTAGCCATATAAAATTGCTATATTAAATAATTTTGCATCCAAAAAATTCAAGTTTAGTAGTTTAGTATTAAGGTGCGTTAGAACGTCTGAAAAGCACGTTTTTCAATATACGTTAACTCCAGACAATTTTAATGTACTACTATAACACCTGGCGTCGATCAAAATATAATAATTTTATACGTGGTCATCGTGCCAACGCTAACACGTACTCAACAATTGGTTTAGAATTGATTGAAAAGGTTGTAAACAATGTAGGAGTGCATTTAGAGCTTGTTTAGCCATATAAAATTGCTATATTAAATTATTTGTATCTAAAAAATTCATGTTTAATAGTTTAGTACTAAGGTGCGTTAGAACGTCTGAAAAGCACGTTTTTCAATATACGATAACTACAGAAAATTTTATTGTACTACTATAACACCCGGCGTCGATCAAAGTATAATAATTTTATACGTGGTCATCGCGCCAACACTAACACGTACTCAACAATTGGTTTAGAATTGATTGGAAAGGTTGTAAACAATGTAGGAGTGCATTTAGAGCTTATTTGGCCATATAAAATTGATATATTAAATTATTTTGCATCCAAAAAATTCAAGTTTAGTAGTTTAGTATTAAGGTGCGTTAGAACGTCTGAAAAGCACGTTTTTCAATATACGTTAACTCCAGACAATTTTATTGTACTACTATAACACCTGGCGTCGATCAAAATATAATAATTTTATACGTGGTCATCGTGCCAACGCTAACACGTACTCAACAATTGGTTTAGAATTGATTGAAAAGGTTGTAAACAATGTAGGAGTGCATTTAGAGCTTGTTTAGCCATATAAAATTGCTATATTAAATTATTTGTATCTAAAAAATTCATGTTTAATAGTTTAGTACTAAGGTGCGTTAGAACGTCTGAAAAGCACGTTTTTCAATATACGATAACTACAGAAAATTTTATTGTACTACTATAACACCCGGCGTCGATCAAAGTATAATAATTTTATACGTGGTCATCGCGCCAACACTAACACGTACTCAACAATTGGTTTAGAATTGATTGGAAAGTTTGTAAACAATGTAGGGGTGCATTTAGAGTTTATTTAGCCATATAAAATTGCCATATTAAATTATTTTGCATCCAAAAAATTTAAGTTTAGTAGTTTAGTATTAAGGTGCGTTAGAACGTCTGAAAAGCACGTTTTTCAATATACGTTAACTACAGAAAATTTTATTTAATATAACACCTGGCGTCGATCAAAATATAATAATTTTATACGTGGTCATCGTGCCAACGCTAACACGTACTCAACAATTGGTTTAGAATTGATTGGAAGGGTTGTAAACAATGTAGGAGTGCATTTAGAGCTTGTTTAGCCATATAAAATTGCTATATTAAATTATTTTGCATCCAAAAAATTCAAGTTTAATAGTTTAGCATTAAGGTGCGTTAGAACGTCTGAAAAGCACGTTTTTCTATATACGTTAACTACAGAAAATTTTATTGTACTACTATAACACATGGCGTCGATCAAAATATAATCATTTTATACGTGGTCATCGTGCCAACACTAACACGTACTCAACAATTGGTTTAGAATTGATTGGAAAGGTTGTAAACAATGTAGGAGTGCATTTAGAGCTTATTTAGCCATATAAAATTGCTATATTAAATTATTTTGCATCCAAAAAATTCAAGTTTAATAGTTTAGCATTAAGGTGCGTTAGAACGTCTGAAAAGCACTTTTTTCAATATACGTTAACTACAGAAAATTTTATCGTACTACTATAACACATGGCGTCGATTAAAATATAATAATTTTATACGTGGTCATAGTGCCAAAGCTAACACGTACTCAAAAATTGGTATAGAATTGATTGAAATGGTTGTAAACAATGTAGGAGTGCATTTAGAGCTTATTTAGCCATATAAAATTGCCATATTAATTTATTTTGCATCAAAAAATTCAAGTTTAATAGTTTAGTATTAAGGTGCGTTAGAACGTCTGAAAAGCACTTTTTTCAATATACGTTAACTACAGAAAATTTTATTGTACTACTATAACACCTGGCGTCGATCAAAATATAATAATTTTATACGTGGTCATCGTGCCAACACTAACACGTACTCAACAATTGGTTTAGAATTGATTGGAAAGGTTGTAAACAATGTAGGAGTGCATTTAGAGCTTATTTGGCCATATAAAATTGATATATTAAATTATTTTGCATCCAAAAAATTCAAGTTTAATAGTTTAGTATTAAGGTGCGTTAGAACGTCTGAAAAGCACGTTTTTCAATATACGTTAACTACAGAAAATTTTATTTAATATAACACCTGGCGTCGATCAAAATATAATAATTTTATACGTGGTCATCGTGCCAACGCTAACACGTACTCAACAATTGGTTTAGAATTGATTGGAAGGGTTGTAAACAATGTAGGAGTGAATTTAGAGCTTGTTTAGCCATATAAAATTGCTATATTAAATTATTTGTATCTAAAAAATTCATGTTTAATAGTTTAGTATTAAGGTGCGTTAGAACGTCTGAAAAGCACGTTTTTCAATATACGATAACTACAGAAAATTTTATTTAATATAACACCTGGCGTCGATCAAAATATAATAATTTTATACGTGGTCATCGTGCCAACGCTAACACGTACTCAACAATTGGTTTAGAATTGATTGAAAGGGTTGTAAACAATGTAGGAGTGCATTTAGAGCTTGTTTAGCCATATAATATTGCTATATTAAATTATTTGTATCTAAAAAATTCATGTTTAATAGTTTAGTATTAAGGTGCGTTAGAACGTCTGAAAAGCACGTTTTTCAATATACGATAACTACAGAAAATTTTATTGTACTACTATAACACCCGGCGTCGATCAAAATATAATAATTTTATACGTGGTCATCGTGCCAACACTAACACGTACTCAACAATTGGTTTAGAATTGATTGGAAAGGTTGTAAACAATGTAGGAGTGCATTTAGAGCTTATTTAGCCATATAAAATTACTATATTAAATTATTTTGCATCCAAAAAATTCAAGTTTAATAGTTTAGTACTAAGGTGCGTTAGAACGTCTGAAAAGCACGTTTTTCAGTATACGTTAACTACAGAAAATTTTATTGTACTACTATAACACCTGGCGTCGATCAAAATATAATAATTTTATACGTGGTCATCGTGCCAACACTAACACGTACTCAACAATTGGTTTAGAATTGATTGGAAAGGTTGTAAACAATGTAGGAGTGCATTTAGAGCTTATTTAGCCATATAAAATTACTATATTAAATTATTTTGCATCCAAAAAATTCAAGTTTAATAGTTTAGTACTAAGGTGCGTTAGAACGTCTGAAAAGCACGTTTTTCAATATACGATAACTACAGAAAATTTTATTGTACTACTATAACACCTGGCGTCGATCAAAATATAATAATTTTATACGTGGTCATCGTGCCAACACTAACACGTACTCAACAATTGGTTTAGAATTGATTGGAAAGGTTGTAAACAATGTAGGAGTGCATTTAGAGCTTATTTAGCCATATAAAATTACTATATTAAATTATTTTGCATCCAAAAAATTCAAGTTTAATAGTTTAGTACTAAGGTGCGTTAGAACGTCTGAAAAGCACGTTTTTCAATATACGATAACTACAGAAAATTTTATTGTACTACTATAACACCTGGCGTCGATCAAAATATAATAATTTTATACGTGGTCATCGTGCCAACACTAACACGTACTCAACAATTGGTTTAGAATTGATTGGAAAGGTTGTAAACAATGTAGGAGTGCATTTAGAGCTTATTTAACCATATAAAATTACTATATTAAATTATTTTGCATCCAAAAAATTCAAGTTTAATAGTTTAGTACTAAGGTGCGTTAGAACGTCTGAAAAGCACGTTTTTCAGTATACGTTAACTACAGAAAATTTTATTGTACTACTATAACACCTGGCGTCGATCAAAATATAATAATTTTATACGTGGTCATCGTGCCAACACTAACACGTACTCAACAATTGGTTTAGAATTGATTGGAAAGGTTGTAAACAATGTAGGAGTGCATTTAGAGCTTATTTAGCCATATAAAATTACTATATTAAATTATTTTGCATCCAAAAAATTCAAGTTTAATAGTTTAGCATTAAGGTGCGTTAGAACGTCTGAAAAGCACTTTTTTCAATATACGTTAACTACAGAAAATTTTATTGTACTACTATAACACCTGGCGTCGATCAAAATATAATCATTTTATACGTGGTCATCGTGCCAACACTAGCACGTACTCAACAATTGGTTTAGAATTGATTGGAAAGGTTGTAAACAATGTAGAAGTGCATTTAGAGCTTATTTGGCCATATAAAATTGATATATTAAATTATTTTGCATCCAAAAAATTCAAGTTTAATAGTTTAGTATTAAGGTGCGTTAGAACGTCTGAAAAGCACTTTTTTCAATAAACGTTAACTACAGAAAATTTTATTGTACTACTATAACACCTGGCGTCGATCAAAATATAATAATTTTATACGTGGTAATCGTGCCAACACTAACAAGTGCTCAACAATTGGTTTAGAATTGATTGGAAAGGTTGTAAACAATGTAGGGGTGCATTTAGAGCTTATTTAGCCATATAAAATTGCCATATTAAATTAATTTGCATCCAAAAAATTCAAGTTTATTAGTTTAGTATTAAGGTGCGTTAGAACGTCTGAAAAGCACGTTTTTCAGTATACGTTATCTACAGAAAATTTTATTGTACTACTATAACACCTGGCGTCGATCAAAATATAATAATTTTATACGTGGTCATCGTGCCAACACTAACACGTATTCAACAATTGGTTTAGAATTGATTGGAAAGGTTGTAAACAATGTAGAAGTGCATTTAGAGCTTATTTAGCCGTATAAAATTGCTATAATAAATTATTTTGCATCCAAAAAATTCAAGTTTAATAGTTTAGTATTAAGGTGCGTTAGAACGTCTGAAAAGCACGTTTTTCAATATACGTTAACTACAGAAAATTTTATTGTACTACTATAACACCTGGCGTCGATCAAAATATAATAATTTTATACGTGGTCATCGTGCCAACGCTAACACGTACTCAACAATTGGTTTAGAATTGATTGGAAAGGTTGTAAACAATGTAGGGGTGCATTTAGAGCTTATTTAGACATATAAAATTGCTATATTAAATGATTTTGCATCCAAAAAATTCAAGTTTAATAGTTTAGTATTAAGGTGCGTTAGAACGTCTGAAAAGCACGTTTTTCATTATACGTTAACTACAGAAAATTTTATTTTACTACTATAACACCTGGCGTCGATCAAAATATAAAAATTTTATACGTGGTCATCGTGCCAACGCTAACACGTACTCAACAATTGGTTTAGAATTGATTGGAAAGGTTGTAAACAATGTAGGAGTGCATTTAGAGCTTATTTAGCCATATAAAATTGCTATATTAACCCTCGTAGCCCACCTGGGGTCTTTTTTGACTCCACGCGCTGTAGAATGTAGTTTTCTTATGTTTAAATTTGGTCTATTGTCTTGAAACCCTAAATATGCTTCTATCGAACTCCATAGGAGAGGATCATACTATTTTTTGTTGCTAAATTGTTATAGACAAATATTTATACCGCAAAATATGTGCTTGGGGTCAATTTTTACCCCAGGTGGGTTACATGAGATAAAATTTTAATTTGTTTAGCCTTAGTTTTTAGGCTCCGAAATACGTTTTTATGAAAGGTAGAGTAATGTGCAGCACCAACTCGCAGTTGTTCACGTTTCTACAAGTTGTGACACGTTAGTTGCGTGGTAAAACTGCGTACTGCTAGTGTTTATAAATATAGCTCTCTGTCTCTGGGATAAACCCTCAATTACAGTTTGACTGAGCTTGTCAGTACATACAAAAATACAACAGGAAGATGTCGTTTTTTATTAGAACTAGGTGAGGAGCTAGTAAAACCGGAAATAAAAAGAAGAATTAACTTACTTTTGCAATACAAGAACGTCGACAATCCAAAAAATAAACGGGGAAGGTGTAAGATTTGTCCACGACTAGATAAAAATACAAATATTTTGTGTGACATGTGCAATAATTTTGTATCTAAGGAGCACATTAAAACGTGCACATTGTGTTTTACATGTTCAAGTTTAACGTCAGAAGACAGTGACCCAAAATAAAGGCGTATAACTTAATATTTTATTAATTTGATTAAATTACCATATAATCTATCTTTTATAATGTTTATATTACTTGTTATAGTTTATTTAGAAATGTACTTACCAATGAATACCTTGAAACGTCAGAACTAACTTTTTATTAGAGTGAATTGCATAATTTTAAGTTGGGGTCAGAAATTACCCCAGGTGGGCAGTATGTAATATTAAAGCAGGTGGGCTACGAGGGTTAAATTATTTTGCATCCAAAAAATTTAAGTTTAACAGTTTAGTATTAAGGTGCGTTAGAACGTCTGAAAAGCACTTTTTTCAATATACGTTAACTACAGAAAATTTTATTGTACTACTATAACACCTGGCGTCGACCAAAATATAATAATTATATACGTGGTCATCGTGCCAACACTAACACGTACTCAACAATTGATTTAGAATTGATTGGAAAGGTTGTAAACAATGTAGGAGTGCATTTAGAGCTTATTTAGCCATATAAAATTGCTATATTAAATAATTTTGCATCCAAAAAATTCAAGTTTAGTAGTTTAGTATTAAGGTGAGTTAGAACGTCTGAAAAGCACTTTTTTCAATATACGTTAACTACAGAAAATTTTATTGTACTACTATAACACCTGGCGTCGACCAAAATATAATAATTATATACGTGGTCATCGTGCCAACACTAACACGTACTCAACAATTGATTTAGAATTGATTGGAAAGGTTGTAAACAATGTAGGAGTGCATTTAGAGCTGATTTAGCCATATAAAATTGCTATATTAAATAATTTTGCATCCAAAAAATTCAAGTTTAGTAGTTTAGTATTAAGGTGAGTTAGAACGTCTGAAAAGCACGTGTTTCAATATACGTTAACTTCAGACAATTTTATTGTACTACTATAACACCTGGCGTCGATCAAAATATAATAATTTTATACGTGGTCATCGTGCCAACACTAACACGTACTCAACAGTTGGTTTAGAATTGATTGGAAAGGTTGTAAACAATGTAGGAGTGCATTTAAAGCTTATTTAACCATATAAAATTGCTATATTAAATTATTTTGCATCCAAAAAATTCAAGTTTAATAGTTTAGTATTAAGGTGCGTTAGAACGTCTGAAAAGCACTTTTTGCAATATACGTTAACTACACAAAATTTTATTGTACTACTATAACACATGGCGTCGATCAAAATATAATAATTTTATACGTGGTCATCGTGCCAACGCTAACACGTACTCAACAATTGGTTTAGAATTGATTGAAATGGTTGTAAACAATGTAGGAGTGTGAACAGATTCGCCTGGAGGCTGTGGAAATCAGGCGTCCGTTACGTTATTTTGCTGGTTCCATCCCTTATGTTAAGCGCAGAACTGAGACAGCAGTTTCCGCTTTAAGACAGCTTAGTCATGCCACTTAACGGGATGATAATTCGTCACTGTGTGAGATGCAGCCTCACATCCCTTAATTATTTATAGGCTTGGACCCACAGCGACGCAGTAAGTGAATCTAACAAGTAAATGCAGACTGGTTTATTACAAAAATAATTGTTCTATATATACAAACAAATTTGCTTAGATCATAGTAATATACAAAGTTCATTTCTAATAACAGGTGCAATGTATTATATTTAGTAGGTTAATTTACTAGTATTGCAAAACAATACTCAGCGGTTTTGCTTCCGTGATATGATATGGACTCCATGAACTCGAGCGTCTTTTATGCTGAGCTGCGATTGTAGGCATTTAAACCTTGTCACGGCCTTGCGTAATTGTGTACGCGAAGCCGTGTAAAAATGCTAAGCGGCGACTGCGAGGTGTTTAAACTTGACTGTGAGTAGGTCGCCGCGCTTGCATAATGCAATATTGCGTTTTTGGTGGCTTTTAACTTTTAGAATGTTTCGTAAAATTTAAATGAATAATTATAAATTTATATCTGGTTAATCTGTTAAAGACAAGATTAAACATATTGCCAATTTTAAGCCACAAAAAAGCAAACCGATAAATTATATTGTTTCTTCGAGATTGAGCGTTTTGAGAGAATATTCTTCTGCCTGGGGTTGTGCGGGTGGTGGCTTCCTTCGTGTTATTCGTTGCCGAATGTAGTAGATAGCTCCTAGTAGGGCAGCGGTTCCCAAAAGGCTGCCTGTGACCCCAATAGACAGGTGAGAATGATGTCGGATGGCTTTCCAGGTGAAGTTTTTTATATGCTCCTGGAAATCTAACTGCGATGCTTGTAGGTCTTCGAAGTGGTCTGACTGAGTTAGTACAGGTTCCTCTGCGATTTCTGAAAATGAGTTTGTTGTGATTGGGTTGGTAATATTGATACTGATAGCCTTGGAGTATCCAGCCAGGATCTTGTATTTTCTGTTGTGCCTTGGGGTTAATGTATTCCTCGCAGTTTGGATGATGCAATCCGATGAAATTTGAATGACACCTGTAGTGTTGACGGTGACTTCTTCCCTGTTTCCACTACAAGTGATTGCTATACGGGTTGGCTTACTGACTACAAATAGCCAGGTGTTTTCCATGTATAATTGTTTCCAAATAATGGACTGGATGCGATGTCTTCGTAGGAGACATTGACTGGTTTCTACTCGGTGATATATATCGTCAATGATGCAGTTTGGGTTGTTTTCAATTCCTTTAACTACCGTTGGACTGCAAACATAGGTAGTGGGAGAAATTTGTAGCTCTTCTTTGAATTCTTCATCTGTTTCGTGGAAGTACATTTGTAGGTTGTAATCCACAGCGAAGATTCCTTTCGGCACATCGATCATCCAGTAGGATCCATTGCTGATTTGGAGAGGAATTGGTGTCACTTTAATTAAGGAGTATTCCGTTTTTTCCACTATGATGAAATACCCTTGGACGTTGATGTAGATGTCGTCATGCCCAATGTCAACCTTTAGAATTGGCGTTGGTAATATCTCCAAATTTGGTGAAAGTTTACTGGTTGCATTAGCGAGGATCTGTTTAATTTGAGCAGGTGTTATTAGCTCGTACAGATTACCTTGCTGGAAGTGAACGTTTAAGATGTGAATATGGTAGTTGCACAGTTCACTAATTACATTTGTGGCGACTTGGTACACACTGATGATGTGAATATTTAGTCGGTTGGAGTCGGTTGCTTTATACCATTTGTCCATGTTGTTAATGGCCCGGATTCCTTGGTTTAATTTTTCTTGGAAATGTTCCAGCTTCTTGTCGATTCGTTCTTCGGTTTCATTAAACCTGGAAAGTGCTGATAGCAAGAATTTGGATTGTTGACTGTCCATTTTTATTAGTTTCTGTTGATTCTTGTCTAGCCTGTCTATATCTTGATAGACTTCATCGTTGACTCCAAAAATTGATGTTAATACTGTGCCAAGGACTCCTCTTTTTTCTCGTCTTGTTATTATTTCTTCCATACCATCTCTAATCCATTCCATATGCTTTTTTTGTTCCAGAAGATGATGCACCAGTGTCTTGCATAATGTGTCTTCGGACAGTTCTTTTGCAGAGTCGCAGAGATTGTCGAATTTGTCTACCATGTCTGTGACTGTTTCGAAGTCTTCTTCGATCTTCCCCCTCTCGAACTGGATTTCGATCCGGAATGTTCCTCTCTCAATCTTCCCGTGTCCAATGTGTTCTACATAGTACCCGCTGTCTGGTTTTTGGATATTAAATTCTGCTTTACTTAATGTATTGGTGGTAAGAAGGGTAAAGATGAGTAACAGCAGTTTCCATTTGGACGCGACAGATTTCCTTGGTGCTGGGGATGATCGTGTCTGGATAATGTTAGTTGAAATTTTATCTTCTGCCTCTGGTTCCTGCGATTCCTCGGTAGTTGCTGGTAATGGAATGATGCTGCCTATGGATCGTTTTAGCTGATGTCCTCCTGATTTCTGGAGCGTCACTACTCGTACTGATCCATCGGCTGCTGGATGAGTTGCAGTGACTCTTGCTAAAGGCCACTTACTAGGATTGATACTATCTTCTTTGATTAACACTAAATCTCCAACTTTAGTGTTCTCCAATGGTTTCTTCCATTTGTTTCGTTGCTGTAGTCCATGAAGGTAGTCCGAGCTCCATGATTTCCAAAAATCTTGCTTGATCTTTTGGATTATCCTCCAACGATTCGATAGATTTGAAGATATTGGAGTGTTGATTGGGTCTGGTGGCGATATGATTTCCCTCCCTATTAGGAAATGGCCTGGCGTCAGAGCAGTTGTGTCCTCAATATCGTTGCCTTGTGGACATAGAGGACGTGAGTTTAGGCAGGCCTCAATTTGGCAGAGAAGAGTTGTTAACTCTTCAAAGGTGAGAGTAGCGTGGCCAATAGTTCTCTTCAGATGATGCTTCATTGATTTTACCCCTGCTTCCCATATCCCTCCGAAGTGAGGGGCTATTGGAGGGATGAAGTGCCATTGGGTACCACCGGTTGCTAAGGTTTCTTGGACAACTGGGCCTTCAATTGTTTGGCGGGTCTCCTTGTCCAACACTTTTCTTGCGCCAACGAAGTTTGTTCCGTTGTCGCTGTATAGGTGTGCACAGCGTCCTCTTCGGGCAGTAAACCTCCTGAAGACTGCTAGGAAGCTGTTGGTTGTCATGTCGCTGACGGCCTCTAGGTGGATTGCCTTGGTTGATAGACAGACAAAAACAGCAATGTACCCTTTGTGCGAAGAATGCCCTCTTCCCTTGGATGTTCGGATCTGTATTGGGCCGGCGTAGTCCACTCCGGAATGGAAGAATGGAGAAGTTGAATTCACTCTGGTTGATGGAAGATTTCCCATCAGTTGCTGTGCTGCCTCTGCTTTGTATCGTAGACATCGGAAACACTTCTGGATGCTGGAGCTGACTGCTTTCTTCGCGTTGATGATCCAATATTTTCTTCGGATATATGAGAGAGTGAGTTGGGTGCCACCGTGCAGCGTGCGTAGATGCGCCTCTTGGATTATTAGTTTGGAAATATGACTGGAGTACGGGAGTATGATTGGGTGTTTTTCATTGAAGGACAAGGTGGAATTTTCTAATCTTCCTCCAACACGGATTATTCCATGCTGATCGATGAAGGGATTGAGGTTGGCAAGCTTGTTACTGGAACTCACATATTTGTTCTGCCGGAGTTGAGATCCTGTTGCCCTCAGAATAGTATCACTTCCTTGGATGACCTTAACGAGTAGGAGGATGGTGTCGTCCATTTCCTTCACTGATAGGCATCCTGATTGAGTGGGAAGTCGCTTACACTTGTTGATGAATCTTCGGCAATGTGACATGACTCGTACCATTCTTGTTAGAGAAGAAAAACGATGAACGACTTCGTTCTCGTCTTGATGAATGGTAGTTTGATGCACAGTGTAACTTCTTGCTTCTTCCTCGGTGGTTGCGGTGTCTGGTTGACACGGCCATGAACTCTTGTTAACTAGCCAGCTCGGTCCGTCCCACCATAGGAGATGATTCTTTAGTTTTTCTCGACTAGTGCCTCGGGAGATGACGTCTGCAGGATTCTCTTCGGATTTGACGTGGTTCCAATGTTGAGCCGGAATTAGATTGTTGATTTCGGCTACTCGATTCGCGACGAACGTCTTCCATCGTACCGGGTCTCCTTTTATCCATCCTAATGTAACCATGGAGTCGGTCCAGGCGAAGATAGACACCTTAGGAAGGTCTAATGCTGCAATTACCCTTTGAAGTAGATTGGAAAGGAGTACTGCTGCGCAGAGTTCCAGTCTTGGTAATGTCGTCTTGGCTCGGGCTGGTGCCACCTTGGATTTGGCTATTAATAAGGATACCTTGACTTGGCCGGATGATGTGGTGACTCTGGTATAAATCGCGGCCCCGAAAGCTCTTTCGGAGGCGTCACAGAATCCATGCAGCTCTACTAGAGATTCCCTTTTGATAAACAACCACCTTGGTAAGGTAATTTCTTCCACTGCCTTGAGTTGAGACCTGAGCGTCTCCCATTTGCCTTGGATATTTTCAGACACTGGGTCATCCCATTTGATATTTTCGAGCCATAGTTCTTGGATGAGTAGCTTGGCAGTGATGATGACGGGTGCTAACCATCCCAATGGGTCGAAAATTTTGGCAACTTCGGATAGTATGGTGCGTTTGGTGGATTCCTGTTGCTTAACGTCTACCTTAAAACAGAAAACATCTTCATATGGAGACCAGTGAATGCCCAAGGACTTTTTTACGCCGTCTTCACTTATTTCGAGGTATGTTTGTTCCTTTAACTCTTCTGGGAGTTCTTGAATGATGGCTGACTCATTACTGCACCATTTATGTAGAGTAAAGCCTCCACGCTTTAGTAAGGAAATGAGCTGACCTTGTTGTTGGATCGCTTCTTCCACAGTGTCGGCCCCAGAAAGCACGTCGTCCACGTAGAAATCTTTCTTCACTGCTTCTGAAGCTAATGGAAATGAGACCTTTTCGTCCTCTGCGAGTTGATGCAAGGTTCGAATGGCAAGATAGGGAGCTGATGCGGTTCCATAAGTGACGGTGCACAGCTTATATTCCCTGATTGGCTGTGATTTGTCGAATCTCCATAGGACTCTTTGGTACTCCTGGTCTTGGTTGTTCATTCTGATTTGTCGGTACATTTTTTCAATGTCTGCAGAAAAAACAATCCTGTGTGTTCTCCATCGAAGTAGAATGTCGACCAGTTCTTGCTGAAGTTTCGGTCCAGCGTACATCATCTCATTTAAGGATTTTCCGTGAGAGGCCTTGCTAGAGGCATCGAAAACGACACGAAGCCTGGTTGATGAACTTGCTTCTCGGATGACGCCATGGTGGGGAATGTAATACTTGCCGTTATTCTCATCTTCCTTTGCCACCTTTTCCATATGTCCTAAATCCAAGTATTCTTGCATGAATTTCTTGTATTGGACTGCTAGATCTTGATCTTGTCCTAATTTCTTCTCCAGATGTATGAATCGTGCCAATGCTGAGGGTTTGGACCTTCCCATGTGTACTGGAGTTTGTTTGAATGGAATCCTTACTACGTATCTTCCATCTACGTCTCGCTGGACTGTGTCTGTGAATTTATTTTCACATACCTGATCATCTGGGGAAAGTTTCCTTTGAGGAGAAGCCTCTTCAATGTTCCAGAATTTCTGCAACTGCTCATCCTCTTCAATTTTGGCAACCATGGTGTTGACCGTAAGGCTGGTGGGAGGTCGTCTTCCAATGGTTCCTGATAAGATCCATCCCAATTCGGTATTCTGTCCTAGGATGCCATCTTTGGATTTCTTGATTCCCTCGAGAATTATTTGGGAATATTCTTCAGCGCCTAGAAGTATATCTATGGGGCCAGGTCGGTTGAAGGTTGGATCGGCGATGAAGACATGTTTCCAGGCATCCATTTTTATGTTCGGAATGGGTGATGAAGGCATGGTTTTTGTAAGTTTGGGAAGTACCAGTAAAGTAACAGGTAAGGAAAATTTACTTGGAAATCTTGGCGTAATCAAACCTGTGATTTTCCATTTTGCGACTTTTGTTTCGCTGTTCCCAATTCCGGAGATTTCTGCTCGAACCTTGGTCCTGGGTAACGCTAATAATTCGGCTGCGGCTTCGGTGATGAAGGAACCTTGAGACCCTGGATCTATCAAGACCCTCAAGAGATGAGTCATCCCGGATGCTGCCTTAACTTGAACCGTTGCTGTGGCCAGTAGCACTTGGCTCTTCTTTGCGCCTAGGTTGGCGGCAATGATTGTGGGTTTTGGCTTCTTCTCTGGAGCGTTGGAGGTCTGCATGGCTGCTGCGTGAGAAAACGTCTTCATCTTCGGAGCAGGTATCGGCTTTGATGGCGGCTGTGCCTTGTGAAGCAGAGTATGGTGTGGAAAGCGGCAGATTTTGCAGTTATAATACGAACGACATTGTATATTAGAATCGTGTCGCAAACATCGAAAGCACAATCGGTAGGTTCTTACCACTTCTTGCTTTTCGTGGGTGGAGAGCCTCTGGAATTGACCACAGTTATCGATGTAATGATCCCCATTGCACATCTTGCAGTTGAGATATCCGGCAGCGTAATTTTTCTGTGGCTTGTCCTGAGTTGGTTTTCGAGCTCCATCAATGGATTCCAAGGATTGGAACCGCATTTGTAAGAAGGCCATTAGAGTTTGGTGATCCTGAACTTCATTTGGGCACTGAAGCGACTGCTCATATAATTTGTTAGTTTCAGGATCCCATTTTCGAGTAATAACTCGGTTAATCCACGGACCCCAGCTGTCGGTGGAAATGCCCAAATTTTTGATTGCTTCCACACATTCCTTAGTGGAGTCATGCAATCTTTTCAACCCTTGGGCTGATTCCTTGGAGAGGACCGGCTGATCGAAGATGGTGTCTAGCAATTTGGTTAGAATAAGGCGATTATTTTGATACCTTTGGTGCAGCAAATTCCAAGCGGTGTTGTAGTTGGCTTGAGTCACTGCGAGATGCTGGATTAGTCGGCTGGGCTCTCCCTTGACATGCGTTTTTAAATACTGCATTTTGATGACATCATCCATGTTTTGGTTGTCATCTACTAATTTGGTGAATAGGTCCTTAAAAGTGGCCCATTCCTCATAATTTCCCTCGTATATGGGGATTTTAACTTGAGGAAGCGAGATGGCTGATGCTTGCTCGTTCCTTGTTGGTGCTTGTAACAAATTAATTAAATTTCGGTACCTGTCTTTCAACGTAGTAAATTCAGGACTGAAGTGCGTCTGGTTTGAATCCATCTCGTTAGACATGACTTCTTCGTCCATCTCGATCACCCGGTCCCATTCTTCCTTTAATTCCCTCTTTGTGATGGCGGGCCTTCCGAGTGCTTGTTCCAGTTCGGCGTCGTCCAAAGATTGCTTAAAATTCTGCATCCGAATCTGCAGTTTTCGGATACGAACCTTTTGCTCGGGATTTACAACTGTTTCCTCTCGCCTCCTAGTTTCAGAGGGGTCGGGATTTTCAGTTGCCTTTAAACAGCTCTGCAAATAACTTTTTGCTTCGCAGTAGATGGCTTTAATTTGTTCGTAATACCCTGTGGTAAAATAATTATGTGTAGGAATACTTAGCTGCACCATTTTGGCGTGATTTTTGGTCACGGCGTTCCAAGTTTCGTCCAGCGTCTTGTTTCGGCTGGCGATGTAAGCTTCTGTTTTTCGGCTGGCAGGGTCCTTTTTGCTGTTGGAAAATACCTGCGTGATCTTCTGGCCGAGTTCTTCTTGGGCGACAGCTAGCTGATTGAATTCCTCCATATTGTTTGCCATTTTCGGGGAACCGGGTGGGTTGGTAGATGTTGTTTTCTTCTCGGGATGTACCTCTTCTTAGTTGTAGACAGATCCGGCTCGAAGGACCATGAACAGATTCGCCTGGAGGCTGTGGAAATCAGGCGTCCGTTACGTTATTTTGCTGGTTCCATCCCTTATGTTAAGCGCAGAACTGAGACAGCAGTTTCCGCTTTAAGACAGCTTAGTCATGCCACTTAACGGGATGATAATTCGTCACTGTGTGAGATGCAGCCTCACATCCCTTAATTATTTATAGGCTTGGACCCACAGCGACGCAGTAAGTGAATCTAACAAGTAAATGCAGACTGGTTTATTACAAAAATAATTGTTCTATATATACAAACAAATTTGCTTAGATCATAGTAATATACAAAGTTCATTTCTAATAACAGGTGCAATGTATTATATTTAGTAGGTTAATTTACTAGTATTGCAAAACAATACTCAGCGGTTTTGCTTCCGTGATATGATATGGACTCCATGAACTCGAGCGTCTTTTATGCTGAGCTGCGATTGTAGGCATTTAAACCTTGTCACGGCCTTGCGTAATTGTGTACGCGAAGCCGTGTAAAAATGCTGAGCGGCGACTGCGAGGTGTTTAAACTTGACTGTGAGTAGGTCGCCGCGCTTGCATAATGCAATATTGCGTTTTTGGTGGCTTTTAACTTTTAGAATGTTTCGTAAAATTTAAATGAATAATTATAAATTTATATCTGGTTAATCTGTTAAAGACAAGATTAAACAGGGACGTTAGAGACGTATAGGACGTCTGGGACGTCTGGGACGCTAGCGACATATAGGACATCTAGGACGGCTAGGACGTTAGGGACATATTGGACATCTAGGACGTCTAGGACGTTTGGGACGTTAGGCACATACAGGACAGCTGGGACGTCTGGGACGTTAGGGACATATGGGACATTTAGGACGTCTGGGACGTTAGGGACATATGAAACATCTAAGACGCTTGGGACATCTGGGACGTCGAGGACGTTAAAGACATATGGGACATCTAGGACGTCTGAGACGTCTAGGACGTTAAGGACATATGGGGCAATTAGGACGCCTGGGACATTAGGGACATATAGGACATATGGGACATCTGGCACGTCTGGGACGTTAGGGTCATATGTGACATCAGGGACGTTTGGGACGTTAAGAACATATGGGACATCTAGGACGTCTGGGACGTCTGGGACGTTAAAAATATATGGGACATTTAGGACGCCTGGGACATTAGGGACATATGGGACATATGGAACATCTGGGACGTCTGGGACGTTAGGGACATATGGGACATATGGGACGTCTGGGACGTTAAGGACATATGGGACATATGGGACATCTGAGACGTCTGGGACGTTAGGGACATATGCGACATCTAGGACGTCTGGGACATCTGGGACCTTAAGGACATATGAGACATCTAGGGCGCCTAAGACGTTAGGGACATATGGGCGATCTGGGACGTCTGGGACGTTAAGGACATATGGGACAACTAGGACGTCTAGGACGTCTGAGACTTTAGAAACTTATAGGACATCTGGGACGTCTGGGACGTTAAGGACATATGGGACATCTAGGACGTCTGGGACGTCTGGGACGCTAGGGACATATAGGACATCTAGGACGTCTGGGACGTTAGGGACATATTGGACATCTACGACGTCTAGGACGTCTGGGACGTTAGAGACATATAAGACATCTGGGACGTCTGGGACGTTAAGGACATATGGGACAACTAGGACGTCTAGGACGTCTGGGACGTTAGAGACATATAGGACATCTGGGACGTCTGGGACGTCTAGGACCTTAAGGACATATGAGACATCTAGGACGCCTGAGACGTTAGGGACATATGGGACATCTGGGACGTTAAGGACATATGGGACAACTAGGACGTCTAGGACGTCTGGGACGTTAGAGACGTATAGGACGTCTGGGACGTCTGGGACGCTAGCGACATATAGGACATCTAGGACGTCTGGGACGTTAGGGACATATTGGATATCTAGGACGTCTAGGACGTCTGGGACGTTAGGAACATACTGGACAGCTGGGACGTCTGGGACGTTAGGGACATATGGGACATTTAGGACGTCTGGGACGTTAGGGACATATGGAACATCTAAGACGCCTGGGCCATTAGGGACATATAGGACATCTGGGACGTCTGGGACGTTAGGGACATATGGGACATCTGGGACGTCTAGGACGTTAAAGACATATGGGACATCTAGGACGTCTGGGACGTCTAGGACGTTAAAGACATATGGGACATTTGGGACTCCTGGGACATTAGGGATATATGTGACATATGGGACATCTGGGACGCCTGGGACATTAGGGACATATGGGACATCTGGGACGTCTGGGACGTTAAGGACATATGGGACATTTAGGACGCCTGGGACATTAGGGACATATAGGACATATGGGACATCTGGGACGTCTGGGACGTTAGGGTCATATGAGACATCTGGGACGTCTGGGACGTGAAGGACATATGGGACATCTAGGACGTCTGGGACATCTGGGACGCTAGGGACATATAGGACATCTAGGACGTCTGGGACGTTAGGGACATATGGGACATCTAGGACGTCTAGGACGTCTGGGACGTTAGGATCATACGGGACAGCTGGGACGTCTGGGACGTTAGGGACATATGGGACATCTAGGACGTCTGGGACACCTGGGACCTTAAGGACATATGAGACATCTATGACGCCTGAGACGTTAGGGACATATGGGCCATCTAGGACGTCTGGGACGTCTGGGACGTTAAAAACATATGGGACATTTAGGACGCCTGGGACATTAGGGACATATGGGACATATGGGACATCTGGGACGTCTGGGACGTTAGGGACATATGGGACATCTGGGACGTCTAGGACGTTAAGGACATATGGGACATCTCGGACGTCTGGGACACCTGGGACCTTAAGGACATATGAGACATCTATGACGTCTGAGACGTTAGGGACATATGGGCCATCTGGGACGTCTGGGACGTTAAGGACATATGGGACAACTAGGACGTCTAGGACGTCTGAGACTTTAGAGACATATAGGACATCTGGGACGTCTGGGACGTTAAGGACATATGGGACATCTAGGACGTCTGGGACGTCTGGGACGCTAGGGACATATAGGACATCTAGGACGTCTAGGACGTCTGGGACGTTAGGAACATACGGGACAGCTGGGACGTCTGGAACGTTAGGGACATATGGGACATTTAGGACGTCTGGGACGTTAGGGACATATGGAACATCTAAGACGCCTGGGACATTAGGGACATATGGGACATCTGGGACGTCTAGGACGTTAAGGACATATGGGACATCTAGGATGTCTGGGACGTCTAGGACGTTAAGGACATATGGGACATTTGGGACGCCTGGGACATTAGGGATATATGTGATATATGGGACATCTGGGACGCCTGGGCCATTAGGGACATATGGGACATATGGGACATCTGGGACGTCTGGGACGTTAAGGACATATGGGACATTTAGGACGCCTGAAACATTAGGGACATATGGGATATCTGGGACGTCTGGCACGTTAAGGACATATGGGACATCTAGGAAGTCTAGGACGTTAAAGACATATGGGACATGTAGGACATCTGGGACGTCTGGGACGTTAGGCACATACGGGACAGCTAAACGTCTGGGACGTTAGGGACATATGGGACATTTAGAACGTCTGAAACATTAGGGACATATGGGATATCTGAGACGTCTGGCACGTTAAGGACATATGGGACATCTAGGAAGTCTAGGACGTTAAAGACATATGGGACATGTAGGACATCTAGGACGCCTGGGACATTAGGGACATATGGGACATATGGGACATCTGGGACGTCTGAGACGTTAGGAACATATGGGACATCTGGGACGTCTGAAACGTTAAAGATATATGGGACATATGAGACATCTGGGACGTCTGGGACATTAGGGACATATGGGACATATGGGACATCTGAGACGTCTGGGACGTTAGGGACATATAAAACATCTGGGACGTCTGGGACGTTAGAGACATATGGGACATCTAGGACGTCTGGGACGTCTGGGACGTTAGGGACATACGGGACAGCTGGGACGTGTGGGACGTTAGGGACATATGGGGCATTTAGGACGTCTGGGACGTTAGGGACATATGGAACACTTAGGACGCCTGGGACATTAGGGACATATGGGACATATGGGACATCTGGGACGTCTGGGACGTTAAGGACATATGTAACGTCTAGAACGTCTGGGACGTTATAGACATATGGGACAGCTAGGACGTTTGGGACATCTGGTACGTTAAGGACATACGGGACAGCTGGGACGTCTGGGACGTTAGGGACATATGGGACATTTAGGACGTCTGAGAGGTTAGGGACAAATGGAATTTCTAGGACGCCTGGAACGTTAGGGACATATAGGACATATGTGACATCTGGGACGTCTGGGACGTTAGGGTCATATGAGACATCTGTTACGTCTGGGACGTTAAGGACATATGGGACATCTAGGACGTCTGGGACGTTTGGGACGTTAAAGACATATGAAACATTTAGGATGCCTGGGACATTAGGGACATATGGGACATATGGGATATCTGGGACGCCTGGGACATTAGGGACATATGGGCCATATGGGACATCTGGGACGTCTGGCACGTTAGGGACATATGGGACATCTGGGACGTTTGGGACGTTAAGGACATATGGGACATCTAGGACGTCTGGGACGTCTGGGACGTTAAAGACATATGAAACATTTAGGATGCCTGGAACATTAGGGACATATGGGACGTATGGGACATCTGGGACGCCTGGGACATTAGGGACATATGGGCCATATGGGACATCTGGGACGTCTGGCACGTTAGAGACATATGGGACATCTGGGACGTTTGGGACGTTAAGGACATATGGGACATCTAGGACGTCTGGGAAGTCTGGGACGTTAAGGATATATGGGACATTTAGGACGCCTGGGACATTAAGGACATATGGGACATATGGGACATCTGTGACGTCTCGGACGTTAAGGACATATGGGACATCTAGGACGTCTGGGACGTTAAGGACATATGGGACATTTAGGACGCCTGGGACATTAGGGACATATGGGACAAATGGGACATCTGGGACGCCTGGGACATTAGGGACATATGGGACATTTGGGACATATGGAACATCTGGGACGTCTGGGACGTTAGGGACATATGGGACATCTGGGACGTCTGAAGCGTTAAGGACATATGGGACATGTAAGTCGTCTGGGACGTCTGGGACATTAGGGACATACGGGACAGTTGGGACGTCTGGGACGTTAGGAACATATGGGACATTTAGAACTTCTGGGACGTTAGGGACATATAGAACATTTAGGACGCCTGGAACATTAAGGACATATGGGACATATGGGACATCTGGGACGTCTGGGACGTTAGGGAAATATGGGACATTTGGGACGTCTGGGACGTTAAGGACATATGGGACATCTAGAACGTCTGGTACGTCTGGAAAGTTAAGGACATATGGGACATTTAGGACGCCTGGGTCATTAGGGACATAAGGAACATATGGGACATCTGGGACGCTTGGGACATTAGGGACATATGGGACATATGGGACATCTGGGACGCCTGGGACATTAGGGACATATGGAACATATGGGACATCTGGGACGCCTGGGACGTTAGGGACATATGGGACATTCGGGATGTCTAGGACGTTAAGAACATATGGGACATCTAGGACGTCTGGGACGTCTGGGACGTTAAGGACGTATGGGACAGTTAGGACGCCTGGGACATTAGGGACATATGAGACATATGGGACATCTGGGACGCCTGGGACATTAGGGACATATGGGACATCTGGGACCTCTGGGACGTTAGGGACATATGGGGCATCTGGGACGTCTGGGACGTCAAGGACGTATGGGACATCTAGGACGTCTAGTACGTTAGGGACATATGGGACATCTGGGACGTCTGGGACGTTAGGGACATATGGGACATCTGGGACGTCTGGGACATTAGGGACATATGGGATATATGGGACATCTGGGACGTCTGGGACGTTAGGGACATATGAAACATCTGGGACGTCTGGGACGTTAGGGACATATGGGATATCTAGGACGTCTGGGACGTCTGGGACGTTAGGGACACACGGGACAGCTGGGACGTCTGGGACGTTAGGGACATATGGAACACTTAGGACGTCTGGGACATTAGGGACATATGGGACATATGGGACATCTGGGACATCTCGGACGTTAAGGACATACGGGACAGCTGGGACGTCTGGGACGTTAGGGACATATGGGACATTTAGGACGTCTGAGAGGTTAGGGACAAATGGAACATCTAGGACGCCTGGAACATTAGGGACATATAGGACATATGGGACATCTGGGACGTCTGGGACGTTAGGGTCATATGAGACATCTGGGACGTCTGGGACGTTAAGGACATATGGGACATCTAGGACGTCTGGGACGTCTGGGACGTTAAGGACATATGAAACATTTAGGACGCCTTGGACATTAGGGACATATGGGACATATGGGATATCTGGGACGTCTGGGACGTTAGGGACATATGGGACATCTGGGACGTCTGGGACGTTAAGGACATATGGGACATCTAGGACATCTGGGACGTCTGGGACCTTAAGGACATATGAAACATCTAGGACGCCTGAGACGTTAGGGACATATGGGACATCTGGGACGTTAAGGACATATGGGACAACTAGGACATCTAGGACGTCTGGGACGTTAGAGACATATAGGACATCTGGGACGTTAAGGACATATGGGACAACTAGGACGTCTAGGACGTCTGGGACGTTATAGACGTATAGAACGTCTAGGACGTCTGGGACGTTAGAGACATATAGGACATCTAGGACGTCTGGGACGTTAGGGACATATTGGATATCTAGGACGTCTAGGACGTCTGGGACGTTAGGAACATACTGGGCAGCTGGGACGTCTGGGACGTTAGGGACATATGGGACATTTAGGACGTCTGGGACGTTAGGGACATATGGAACATCTAAGACGCCTGGGACATTAGGGACATATAGGACATCTGGGACGTCTGGGACGTTAGGGACATATGGGACATCTGGGACGTCTAGGACGTTAAAGACATATGGGACATCTAGGACGTCTGGGACGTCTAGGACGTTAAGGACATATGGGACATTTGGGACGCCTGGGACATTAGGGATATATGTGACATATGGGACATCTGGGACGCCTGGGACATTAGGGACATATGGGACATATGGGACATCTGGGACGTTTGGGACGTTAAGGACATATGGGACATTTAGGACGCCTGGGACATTAGGGACATATAGGACATATGGGACATCTGGGACGTCTGGGACGTTAGGGTCGTATGAGACATCTGGGACGTCTGGGAGGTTAAGAACATATGGGACATCTAGGACGTCTGGGACGTCTGGGACGTTAAAAACATATGTCACATTTAGGACGCCTGGGACATTAGGGACTTATGGGTCCTATGGGACATCTGGGACGTCTGGGACGTTAGGGACATATGGGACATCTGGGACGTCTGGGACGTTAAGGACATATGGGACATCTATGACGTCTGGGACTCCTGGGACCTTAAGGACATATGAGACATCTATGACGCCTGAGACGTTAGGGACATATGGGCCATCTGAGACGTCTGGGACGTTAAGGACATATGGGACAACTAAGACGTCTAGGACGTCTGAGACTTTAGAAACATATAGGACATCTGGGACGTCTGGGACGTTAAGGACATATGGGACATCTAGGACGTCTGGGACGTCTGGGACGCTAGGGACATATAGGACATCTAGGACGTCTGGGACGTTAGGGACATATGGGACATCTAGGACGTCTAGGACGTCTGGGACGTTAGAAACATACGGGACAGCTGGGACGTCTGGGACGTTAGGGACATATGGGACATTTAGGACGTCTGGGACGTTAGGGACATATGGAACATCTAAGACGCCTGGGACATTAGGGACATATGGGACATCTAGGACGTCTGTCACGTCTAGGACGTTAAGGACAATGGGACATTTGGGACGCCTGGGACATTAGGGATATATGTGATATATGGGACATCTGGGACGCCTGGGACATTAGGTGCATATGGGACATATAGGACATCTGGGACGTCTGGGACGTTAAGGACATATGGGACATCTAGGACGTCTGGGACGTCTGGGACGTTAAAAACATATGTCACATTTAGGACGCCTGGGACATTAGGGACTTATGGGTCATATGGGACATCTGGGACGTCTGGGACGTTAGGGACATATGGGACATCTGGGACGTCTGGCACGTTAATGACATATGGGACATCTAGGACGTCTGGGACTCCTGGGACCTTAAGGACATATGAGACATCTATGACGCCTGAGACGTTAGGGACATATGGGCCATCTGGGACGTCTGGGACGTTAAGGACATATGGGACAACTAAGACGTCTAGGACGTCTGAGACTTTAGAAACATATAGGACATCTGGGACGTCTGGGACGTTAAGGACATATGGGACATCTAGGACGTCTGGGACGTCTGGGACGCTAGGGACATATAGGACATCTAGGACGTCTGGGACGTTAGGGACATATGGGACATCTAGGACGTCTAGGACGTCTGGGACGTTAGAAACATACGGGACAGCTGGGACGTCTGGGACGTTAGGGACATATGGGACATTTAGGACGTCTGGGACGTTAGGGACATATGGAACATCTAAGACGCCTGGGACATTAGGGACATATGGGACATCTAGGACGTCTGTCACGTCTAGGACGTTAAGGACAATGGGACATTTGGGACGCCTGGGACATTAGGGATATATGTGATATATGGGACATCTGGGACGCCTGGGACATTAGGTACATATGGGACATATGGGACATCTGGGACGTCTGGGACGTTAAGGACATATGGGACATTTAGGACGCCTGGAACATTAGGGACATATGGGATATCTGGGACGTCTGGGACGTTAAGGACATATGGGACATCTAGGAAGTCTAGGACGTTAAGGACATATGGGACATCTAGGACGTCTGGGACGTCTGGGACGTTAGGGACATACGGGACAGCTGAATGTCTGGGACGTTAGGGACATATGGGACATTTAGGACGTCTGGGACGCTAGGGACATATGGAACATCTAGGACGCCCGGGACATTAGGGACATATGGGACATATGGGACATCTGGGACGTCTGGGACGTTATGAACATATGGGACATCTGGGACGTCTGAAACGTTAAGGATATATGGGACATATGGGACATCTGGGACGTCTGGGACATTAGGGACATATGGGACATATGGGACATCTGGGACGTCTGGGACGTTAGGGACATATGAAACATCTGGGACGTCTGGGACGTTAGGGACATATGGGACATCTAGGACGTCTGGGACGTCTGGGACGTTAGGGACATACGGGACAGCTGGGACGTGTGGGATGTTAGGGACATATGGGGCATTTAGGACGTCTGGGACGTTAGGGACATATGGAACACTTAGGACACCTGGGACATTAGGGACATATGGGACATATGGGACATCTGGGACGTTTGGGACGTTAAGGACATATGGGACATCTAGGACGTCTGGGACGTTATAGACCTATGGGACATCTAGGACGTCTGGGACATCTAGTATGTTAAGGACATACGGGGCAGCTGGGACGTCTGGGACGTTAGGGACATATGGGACATTTAGGACGTCTGAGAGGTTAGGGACAAATGGAACATCTAGGACGCCTGGAACATTAGGGACATATAGGACATATGGGACATCTGGGACGTCTGGGACGTTAGGTTCATATGAGACATCTGGGACGTCTGGGACGTTAAGGACATATGGAACATCTAGGACGTCTGGGACGTCTGGGACGTTAAAGACATATGAAACATTTAGGACGCCTGAGACGTTAGGGACATATGGGACATCTGGGACGTTAAGGACATATGGGACAACTAGGACGTCTAGGACGTCTGGGACGTTAGAGACATATAGGACATCTGGGACGTCTGGGACGTTAAGGACATATAGGACATCTGGGACGTCTGGGACATCTGGGACCTTAAGGACATATGAGACATCTAGGACGCCTGAGACGTTAGGGACATATGGGACATCTGGGACGTTAAGGACATATGGGACAACTAGGACGTCTAGGACGTCTGGGACGTTAGAGACATATAGGACATCTGGGACGTCTGGGACGTTAAGGACATATAGGACATCTGGGACGTCTGGGACGTCTGGGACCTTAAGGACATATGAGACATCTAGGACGCCTGAGACGTTAGGGACATATGGGACATCTGGGACGTTAAGGACATATGGGACAACTAGGACATCTGGGACGTCTGGGACGTCTGGGACCTTAAGGACATATGAGACATCTAGGACGCCTGAGACGTTAGGGACATATGGGACATCTGGGACGTTAAGGACATATGGGACAACTAGGACATCTGGGACGTCTGGGACGTCTGGGACCTTAAGGACATATGAGACATCTAGGACGCCTGAGACGTTAGGGACATATGGGACATCTGGGACGTTAAGGACATATGAGACATCTAGGGCGCCTAAGACGTTAGGGACATATGGGCGATCTGGGACGTCTGGGACGTTAAGGACATATGGGACAACTAGGACGTCTAGGACGTCTGAGACTTTAGAAACTTATAGGACATCTGGGACGTCTGGGACGTTAAGGACATATGGGACATCTAGGACGTCTGGGACGTCTGGGACGCTAGGGACATATAGGACATCTAGGACGTCTGGGACGTTAGGGACATATGGGACATCTAGGACGTCTAGGACGTCTGGGACGTTAGAGACATATAAGACATCTGGGACGTCTGGGACGTTAAGGACATATGGGACAACTAGGACGTCTATAACGTCTGGGACGTTAGAGACATATAGGACATCTGGGACGTCTGGGACGTCTAGGACCTTAAGGACATATGAGACATCTAGGACGCCTGAGACGTTAGGGACATATGGGACATCTGGGACGTTAAGGACATATGGGACAACTAGGACGTCTAGGACGTCTGGGACGTTAGAGACGTATAGGACGTCTGGGACGTCTGGGACGCTAGCGACATATAGGACATCTAGGACGTCTGGGACGTTAGGGACATATTGGATATCTAGGACGTCTAGGACGTCTGGGACGTTAGGAACATACTGGACAGCTGGGACGTCTGGGACGTTAGGGACATATGGGACATTTAGGACGTCTGGGACGTTAGGGACATATGGAACATCTAAGACGCCTGGGCCATTAGGGACATATAGGACATCTGGGACGTCTGGGACGTTAGGGACATATGGGACATCTGGGACGTCTAGGACGTTAAAGACATATGGGACATCTAGGACGTCTGGGACGTCTAGGACGTTAAAGACATATGGGACATTTGGGACTCCTGGGACATTAGGGATATATGTGACATATGGGACATCTGGGACGCCTGGGACATTAGGGACATATGGGACATATGGGACATCTGGGACGTCTGGGACGTTAAGGACATATGGGACATTTAGGACGCCTGGGACATTAGGGACATATAGGACATATGGGACATCTGGGACGTCTGGACGTTAGGGTCATATGAGACATCTGGGACGTCTGGGACGTGAAGGACATATGGGACATCTAGGACGTCTGGGACATCTGGGACGCTAGGGACATATAGGACATCTAGGACGTCTGGGACGTTAGGGACATATGGGACATCTAGGACGTCTAGGACGTCTGGGACGTTAGGATCATACGGGACAGCTGGGACGTCTGGGACGTTAGGGACATATGGGACATCTAGGACGTCTGGGACACCTGGGACCTTAAGGACATATGAGACATCTATGACGCCTGAGACGTTAGGGACATATGGGCCATCTAGGACGTCTGGGACGTCTGGGACGTTAAAAACATATGGGACATTTAGGACGCCTGGGACATTAGGGACATATGGGACATATGGGACATCTGGGACGTCTGGGACGTTAGGGACATATGGGACATCTGGGACGTCTGGGACGTTAAGGACATATGGGACATCTCGGACGTCTGGGACACCTGGGACCTTAAGGACATATGAGACATCTATGACGCCTGAGACGTTAGGGACATATGGGCCATCTAGGACGTCTGGGACGTCTGGGACGTTAAAAACATATGGGACATTTAGGACGCCTGGGACATTAGGGACATATGGGACATATGGGACATCTGGGACGCCTGAGACGTTAGGGACATATGGGCCATCTAGGACGTCTGAGACGTCTGGGACGTTAAAAACATATGGGACATTTAGGACGCCTGGGACATTAGGGACATATGGGACATATGGGACATCTGGGACGTCTGGGACGTTAGGGACATATGGGACATCTGGGACGTCTGGGACGTTAGGGACATATGGGACATCTGGGACCTCTGGGACGTTAAGGACATACGGGACATCTGGGACGTCTGGGACGTTAGGGACATATGAGACATCTATGACGTCTGAGACGTTAGGGACATATGGGCCATCTGGGACGTCTGGGACGTTAAGGACATATGGGACAACTATGACGTCTAGGACGTCTGAGACTTTAGAGACATATAGGACATCTGGGACGTCTGGGACGTTAAGGACATATGGGACATCTAGGACGTCTGGGACGTCTGGGACGCTAGGGACATATAGGACATCTAGGACGTCTAGGACGTCTGGAACGTTAGGAACATACGGGACAGCTGGGACGTCTGGAACGTTAGGGACATATGGGACATTTAGGACGTCTGGGACGTTAGGGACATATGGAACATCTAAGACGCCTGGGACATTAGGGACATATGGGACATCTGGGACGTCTAGGACGTTAAGGACATATGGGACATCTAGGATGTCTGGGACGTCTAGGACGTTAAGGACATATGGGACATTTGGGACGCCTGGGACATTAGGGATATATGTGATATATGGGACATCTGGGACGCCTGGGCCATTAGGGACATATGGGACATATGGGACATCTGGGACGTCTGGGACGTTAAGGACATATGGGACATTTAGGACGCCTGCAACATTAGGGACATATGGGATATCTGGGACGTCTGGCACGTTAAGGACATATGGTACATCTAGGAAGTCTAGGACGTTAAGGACATATGGGACATGTAGGACATCTGGGACGTTTGGGACGTTAGGCACATACGGGACAGCTAAACGTCTGGGACGTTAGGGACATATGGGACATTTAGAACGTCTGGGACGCTAGGGACATATGGAACATCTAGGACGCCTGGGACATTAGAGACATATGGGACATATGGGACATCTGGGACGTCTGGGACGTTAGGAACATATGGGACATCTGGGACGTCTGAAACGTTAAAGATATATGGGACATATGAGACATCTGGGACGTCTGGGACATTAGGGACATATGGGACATATGGGACATCTGGGACGTCTGGGACGTTAGGGACATATAAAACATCTGGTACGTCTGGGACGTTAGGGACATATGGGACATCTAGGACGTCTGGGACGTCTGGGACGTTAGGGACATACGGGACAGCTGGTACGTGTGGGACGTTAGGGACATATGGGGCATTTAGGACGTCTGGGACGTTAGGGACATATGGAACACTTAGGACGCCTGGGACATTAGGGACATATGGGACATATGGGACATCTGGGACGTCTGGGACGTTAAGGACATATGTAACGTCTAGAACGTCTGGGACGTTATAGACATATGGGACAGCTAGGACGTCTGGGACATCTGGTACGTTAAGGACATACGGGACAGCTGGGACGTTTGGGACGTTAGGGACATATGGGACATTTAGGACGTCTGAGAGGTTAGGGACAAATGGAATTTCTAGGACGCCTGGAACGTTAGGGACATATAGGACATATGTGACATCTGGGACGTCTGTGACGTTAGGGTCATATGAGACATCTGTTACGTCTGGGACGTTAAGGACATATGGGACATCTAGGACGTCTGGGACGTCTGGGACGTTAAAGACATATGAAACATTTAGGATGCCTGGGACATTAGGGACATATGGGACATATGGGATATCTGGGACGCCTGGGACATTAGAGACATATGGGCCATATGGGACATCTGGGACGTCTGGCACGTTAGGGACATATGGGACATTTGGGACGTTTGGGACGTTAAGGACATATGGGACATCTAGGACGTCTGGGACGTCTGGGACGTTAAAGACATATGAAACATTTAGGATGCCTGGAACATTAGGGACATATGGGACGTATGGGACATCTGGGACGCCTGGGACATTAGGGACATATGGGCCATATGGGACATCTGGGACGTCTGGCACGTTAGGGACATATGGGACATCTGGGACGTTTGGGACGTTAAGGACATATGGGACATCTAGGACGTCTGGGAAGTCTGGGACGTTAAGGATATATGGGACATTTAGGACGCCTGGGACATTAAGGACATATGGGACATATGGGACATCTGTGACGTCTCGGACGTTAAGGACATATGGGACATCTAGGACGTCTGGGACGTTAAGGACATATGGGACATTTAGGACGCCTGGGACATTAGGGACATATGGGACAAATGGGACATCTGGGACGCCTGGGACATTAGGGACATATGGGACATTTGGGACATATGGGACATCTGGGACGTCTGGGACGTTAGGGACATATGGGACATCTGGGACGTCTGAAGCGTTAAGGACATATGGGACATGTAAGTCGTCTGGGACGTCTGGGACATTAGGGACATACGGGACAGTTGGGACGTCTGGGACGTTAGGAACATATGGGACATTTAGAACATCTGGGACGTTAGGGACATATAGAACATTTAGGACGCCTGGAACATTAAGGACATATGGGACATATGGGACATCTGGGACGTCTGGGACGTTAGGGAAATATGGGACATTTGGGACGTCTGGGACGTTAAGGACATATGGGACATCTAGAACGTCTGGTACGTCTGGAAAGTTAAGGACATATGGGACATTTAGGACGCCTGGGTCATTAGGGACATATGGAACATATGGGACATCTGGGACGCTTGGGACATTAGGGACATATGGGACATATGGGACATCTGAGACGCCTGGGACATTAGGGACATATGGAACATATGGGACATCTGGGACGCCTGGGACATTAGAGTTATATGGGACATATGGGACATCTGGGACGTCTGGGACGTTAGGGACATATGGGACATTCGGGATGTCTAGGACGTTAAGGACATATGGGACATCTAGGACGTCTGGGACGTCTGGGACGTTAAGGACGTATGGGACAGTTAGGACGCCTGGGACATTAGGGACATATGAGACATATGGGACATCTGGGACGCCTGGGACATTAGGGACATATGGGACATATGGGACATCTGGGACCTCTGGGACGTTAGGGACATATGGGGCATCTGGGACGTCTGGGACGTCAAGGACGTATGGGACATCTAGGACGTCTAGTACGTTAGGGACATATGGGACATCTGGGACGTCTGGGACGTTAGGGACATATGGGACATCTGGGACGTCTGGGACATTAGGGACATATGGGATATATGGGACATCTGGGACGTCTGGGACGTTAGGGACATATGAAACATCTGGGACGTCTGGGACGTTAGGGACATATGGGATATCTAGGACGTCTGGGACGTCTGGGACGTTAGGGACACACGGGACAGCTGGGACGTGTGGGACGTTAGGGACATAGGGGGCATTTAGGACGTCTGGGACGTTAGGGACATATGGAACACTTAGGACGTCTGGGACATTAGGGACATATGGGACATATGGGACATCTGGGACATCTGGGACGTTAAGGACATACGGGACAGCTGGGACGTCTGGGACGTTAGGGACATATGGGACATTTAGGACGTCTGAGAGGTTAGGGACAAATGGAACATCTAGGACGCCTGGAACATTAGGGACATATAGGACATATGGGACATCTGGGACGTCTGGGACGTTAGGGTCATATGAGACATCTGGGACGTCTGGGACGTTAAGGACATATGGGACATCTAGGACGTCTGGGACGTCTGGGACGTTAAGGACATATGAAACATTTAGGACGCCTGGGACATTAGGGACATATGGGACATATGGGATATCTGGGACGTCTGGGACGTTAGGGACATATGGGACATCTGGGACGTCTGGGACGTTAAGGACATATGGGACATCTAGGACATTTGGGACGTCTGGGACCTTAAGGACATATGAAACATCTAGGACGCCTGAGACGTTAGGGACATATGGGACATCTGGGACGTTAAGGACATATGGGACAACTAGGACATCTAGGACGTCTGGGACGTTAGAGACATATAGGACATCTGGGACGTCTGGGACGTTAAGGACATATAGGACATCTAGGACGTCTGGGACGTTAGGGACATATTGGATATCTAGGACGTCTAGGACGTCTGGGACGTTAGGAACATACTGGGCAGCTGGGACGTCTGGGACGTTAGGGACATATGGGACATTTAGGACGTCTGGGACGTTAGGGACATATGGAACATCTAAGACGCCTGGGACATTAGGGACATATAGGACATCTGGGACGTCTGGGACGTTAGGGACATATGGGACATCTGGGACGTCTAGGACGTTAAAGACATATGGGACATCTAGGACGTCTGGGACGTCTAGGACGTTAAGGACATATGGGACATTTGGGACGCCTGGGACATTAGGGATATATGTGACATATGGGACATCTGGGACGCCTGGGACATTAGGGACATATGGGACATATGGGACATCTGGGACGTTTGGGACGTTAAGGACATATGGGACATTTAGGACGTCTGGGACGTTAGGGACATATGGAACATCTAAGACGCCTGGGACATTAGGGACATATAAGACATCTGGGACGTCTGGGACGTTAGGGACATATGGGACATCTGGGACGTCTAGGACGTTAAAGACATATGGGACATCTAGGACGTCTGGGACGTCTAGGACGTTAAGGACATATGGGACATTTGGGACGCCTGGGACATTAGGGATATATGTGACATATGGGACATCTGGGACGTCTAGGACGTTAAAGACATATGGGACATCTAGGACGTCTGGGACGTCTAGGACGTTAAGGACATATGGGACATTTGGGACGCCTGGGACATTAGGGATATATGTGACATATGGGACATCTGGGACGCCTGGGACATTAGGGACATATAGGACATATGGGACATCTGGGACGTCTGGGACGTTAGGGTCGTATGAGACATCTGGGACGTCTGGGAGGTTAAGAACATATGGGACATCTAGGACGTCTGGGACGTCTGGGACGTTAAAAACATATGTCACATTTAGGACGCCTGGGACATTAGGGACTTATGGGACATATGGGACATCTGGGACGTCTGGGACGTTAGGGACATATGGGACATCTGGGACGTCTGGGACGTTAAGGACATATGGGACATCTAGGACGTCTGGGACTCCTGGGACCTTAAGGACATGTGAGACATCTATGACGCCTGAGACGTTAGGGACATATGGGCCATCTGGAACGTCTGGGACGTTAAGGACATATGGGACAACTGGGACGTCTAGGACGTCTGAGACTTTAGAAACATATAGGACATCTGGGACGTCTGGGACGTTAAGGACATATGGGACATCTAGGACGTCTGGGACGTCTGGGACGCTAGGGACATATAGGACATCTAGGACGTCTGGGACGTTAGGGACATATGGGACATCTAGGACGTCTAGGACGTCTGGGACGTTAGAAACATACGGGACAGCTGGGACGTCTGGGACGTTAGGGACATATGGGACATTTAGGACGTCTGGGACGTTAGGGACATATGGAACATCTAAGACGCCTGGGACATTAGGGACATATGGGACATCTGGGACGTCTAGGACGTTAAGGACATATGGGACATCTAGGACGTCTGTCATGTCTAGGACGTTAAGGACAATGGGACATTTGGGACGCCTGGGACATTAGGGATATATGTGATATATGGGACATCTGGGACGCCTGGGACATTAGGTACATATGGGACATATGGGACATCTGGGACGTCTGGGACGTTAAGGACATATGGGACATTTAGGACGCCTGGAACATTAGGGACATATGGGATATCTGGGACGTCTGGGACGTTAAGGACATATGGGACATCTAGGAAGTCTAGGACGTTAAGGACATATGGGACATCTAGGACGTCTGGGACGTCTGGGACGTTAGGGACATACGGGACAGCTGAATGTCTGGGACGTTAATGACATATGGGACATTTAGGACGTCTGGGACGCTAGGGACATATGGAACATCTAGGACGCCTGGGACATTAGGGACATATGGGACATATGGGACATCTGGGACGTCTGGGACGTTATGAACATATGGGACATCTGGGACGTCTGAAACGTTAAGGATATATGGGACATATGGGGCATCTGGGACGTCTGGGACATTAGGGACATATGGGACATATGGTACATCTGGGACGTCTGGGACGTTAGGGACATATGAAACATCTGGGACGTCTGGGACGTTAGGGACATATGGGACATCTAGGACGTCTGGGACGTCTGGGACGTTAGGGACATACGGGACAGCTGGGACGTGTGGGATGTTAGGGACATATGGGGCATTTAGGACGTCTGGGACGTTAGGGACATATGGAACACTTAGGACGCCTGGGACATTAGGGACATATGGGACATATGGGACATCTGGGACGTTTGGGACGTTAAGGACATATGAGACATCTAGGACGTCTGGGACGTTATAGACATATGGGACATCTAGGACGTCTGGGACATCTAGTATGTTAAGGACATACGGGACAGCTGGGACGTCTGGGACGTTAGGGACATATGGGACATTTAGGACGTCTGAGAGGTTAGGGACAAATGGAACATCTAGGACGCCTGGAACATTAGGGACATATAGGACATATGGGACATCTGGGACGTCTGGGACGTTAGGTTCATATGAGACATCTGGGACGTCTGGGACGTTAAGGACATATGGGACATCTAGGACGTCTGGGACGTCTGGGACGTTAAAGACATATGAAACATTTAGGACGCCTGAAACGTTAGTTACATATGGGACATCTGGGACTTTAAGGACATATGGGACAACTAGGACGTCTAGGACGTCTGGGACGTTAGAGACATATAGGACATCTGGGACGTCTGGGACGTTAAGGACATATAGGACATCTGGGACGTCTGGGACGTCTGGGACCTTAAGGACATATGAGACATCTAGGACGCCTGAGACGTTAGGGACATATGGGACATCTGGGACGTTAAGGACATATGGGACAACTAGGACGTCTAGGACGTCTGGGACGTTAGAGACATATAGGACATATGGGATATCTGGGACGTCTGGGACGTTAGGGACATATGGGACATCTGGGACGTTAAGGACATATGGGACAACTAGGACATCTAGGACGCCTGGGACATTAGGGACATATTGGACATATGGGATATCTGGGACGTGTGGGACGTTAGGGACATATGGGACATCTGGGACGTCTGGGACGTTAAGAACATATGGGACATCTAGGACGTCTGGGACGTCTGGGACCTTAAGGACATATGAGACATATAGGACGCCTGAGACGTTAGGGACATATGGGACATCTGGGACGTTAAGGACATATGGGACAACTAGGACGTCTAGGACGTCTGGGACGTTAGAGACATATAGGACATCTGGGACGTCTGGGACGTTAAGGACATATAGGACATCTGGGACGTCTGGGACGTCTGGGACCTTAAGGACATATGAGACAACTAGGACGCCTGAGACGTTAGGGACATATGGGACATCTGGGACGTTAAGGACATATGAGACAACTAGGACGTCTAGGACGTCTGGGAGGTTAGAGACGTATAGGACGTCTGGGACGTCTGGGACGCTAGCGACATATAGGACATCTAGGACGTCTAGGACGTTAGGGACATATTGGACATCTAGGACGTCTAGGACGTTTGGGACGTTAGGCACATACGGGACAGCTGGGACGTCTGGGACGTTAGGGACATATGGGACATTTAGGACGTCTGGGACGTTAGGGACATATGGAACATCTAAGACGCTTGGGACATTAGGGACATATAGGACATCTGGGACGTCGAGGACGTTAAAGACATATGGGACATCTAGGACGTCTGAGACGTCTAGGACGTTAAGGACATATGGGGCAATTAGGACGCCTGGGACATTAGGGACATATAGGACATATGGGACATCTGGGACGTCTGGGACGTTAAGAACATATGGGACATCTAGGACGTCTGGGACGTCTGGGACGTTAAAAATATATGGGACATTTAGGACGCCTGGGACATTAGGGACATATGGGACATATGGGACATATGGGACGTCTGGGACGTTAAGGACATATGGGACATATGGGACATCTGAGACGTCTGGGACGTTAGGGACATATGCGACATCTAGGACGTCTGGGACATCTGGGACCTTAAGGACATATGAGACATCTAGGGCGCCTAAGACGTTAGGGACATATGGGCGATCTGGGACGTCTGGGACGATAAGGACATATGGGACAACTAGGACGTCTAGGACGTCTGAGACTTTAGAAACTTATAGGACATCTGGGACGTCTGGGACGTTAAGGACATATGGGACATCTAGGTCGTCTGGGACGTCTGGGACGCTAGGGACATATAGGACATCTAGGACGTCTGGGACGTTAGGGACATATGGGACATCTAGGACGTCTAGGACGTCTGGGACGTTAGAGACATATAGGACATCTGGGACGTCTGGGACGTTAAGGACATATGGGACAACTAGGACGTCTAGGACGTCTGGGACGTTAGAGACATATAGGACATCTGGGACGTCTGAGACGTCTAGGACCTTAACGACATAAGAGACATCTAGGACGCCTGAGACGTTAGGGACATATGGGACATCTGGGACGTTAAGGACATATGGGACAACTAGGACGTCTAGGACGTCTGGGACGTTAGAGACGTATAGGACGTCTGGGACGTCTGGGACGCTAGCGACATATAGGACATCTAGGACGTCTGGGACGTTAGGGACATATTGGATATCTAGGACGTCTAGGACGTCTGGGACGTTAGGAACATACTGGACAGCTGGGACGTCTGGGACGTTAGGGACATATGGGACATTTATAACGTCTGGGACGTTAGGGACATATGGAACATCTAAGACGCCTGGGACATTAGGGACATATAGGACATCTGGGACGTCTGGGACGTTAGGGACATATGGGACATCTGGGACGTCTAGGACGTTAAAGACATATGGGACATCTAGGACGTCTGGGACGTCTAGGACGTTAAAGACATATGGGACATTTGGGACTCCTGGGACATTAGGGATATATGTGACATATGGGACATCTGGGACGCCTGGGACATTAGGGACATATGGGACATATGGGAAATATGGGACATCTGGGACGTCTGGGACGTTAAGGACATATGGGACATTTAGGACGCCTGGGACATTAGGGACATATAGGACATATGGGACATCTGGGACGTCTGGGACGTTAGGGTCATATGAGACCTCTGGGACGTCTAGGACGTTAAGGACATATGGGACAACTAGGACGTCTAGGACGTCTGAGACTTTAGAGACATATAGGACATCTGGGACGTCTGGGACGTTAAGGACATATGGGACATCTAGGACGTCTGGGACATCTGGGACGTCTGGGACGTCTGGGACCTTAAGGACATATGAGACAACTAGGACGCCTGAGACGTTAGGGACATATGGGACATCTGGGACGTTAAGGACATATGAGACAACTAGGACGTCTAGGACGTCTGGGAGGTTAGAGACGTATAGGACGTCTGGGACGTCTGGGACGCTAGCGACATATAGGACATCTAGGACGTCTAGGACGTTAGGGACATATTGGACATCTAGGACGTCTAGGACGTTTGGGACGTTAGGCACATACGGGACAGCTGGGACGTCTGGGACGTTAGGGACATATGGGACATTTAGGACGTCTGGGACGTTAGGGACATATGGAACATCTAAGACGCTTGGGACATTAGGGACATATAGGACATCTGGGACGTCGAGGACGTTAAAGACATATGGGACATCTAGGACGTCTGAGACGTCTAGGACGTTAAGGACATATGGGGCAATTAGGACGCCTGGGACATAGGGACATATAGGACATATGGGACATCTGGGACGTCTGGGACGTTAAGAACATATGGGACATCTAGGACGTCTGGGACGTCTGGGACGTTAAAAATATATGGGACATTTAGGACGCCTGGGACATTAGGGACATATGGGACATATGGGACATATGGGACGTCTGGGACGTCTGGGACGTTAGGGACATATGCGACATCTAGGACGTCTGGGACATCTGGGACCTTAAGGACATATGAGACATCTAGGGCGCCTAAGACGTTAGGGACATATGGGCGATCTGGGACGTTTGGGACGATAAGGACATATGGGACAACTAGGACGTCTAGGACGTCTGAGACTTTAGAAACTTATAGGACATCTGGGACGTCTGGGACGTTAAGGACATATGGGACATCTAGGTCGTCTGGGACGTCTGGGACGCTAGGGACATATAGGACATCTAGGACGTCTGGGACGTTAGGGACATATGGGACATCTAGGACGTCTAGGACGTCTGGGACGTTAGAGACATATAGGACATCTGGGACGTCTGGGACGTTAAGGACATATGGGACAACTAGGACGTCTAGGACGTCTGGGACGTTAGAGACATATAGGACATCTGGGACGTCTGGGACGTCTAGGACCTTAACGACATATGAGACATCTAGGACGCCTGAGACGTTAGGGACATATGGGACATCTGGGACGTTAAGGACATATGGGACAACTAGGACGTCTAGGACGTCTGGGACGTTAGAGACGTATAGGACGTCTGGGACGTCTGGGACGCTAGCGACATATAGGACATCTAGGACGTCTGGGACGTTAGGGACATATTGGATATCTAGGACGTCTAGGACGTCTGGGACGTTAGGAACATACTGGACAGCTGGGACGTCTGGGACGTTAGGGACATATGGGACATTTATAACGTCTGGGACGTTAGGGACATATGGAACATCTAAGACGCCTGGGACATTAGGGACATATAGGACATCTGGGACGTCTGGAACGTTAGGGACATATGGGACATCTGGGACGTCTAGGACGTTAAAGACATATGGGACATCTAGGACGTCTGGGACGTCTAGGACGTTAAAGACATATGGGACATTTGGGACTCCTGGGACATTAGGGATATATGTGACATATGGGACATCTGGGACGCCTGGGACATTAGGGACATATGGGACATATGGGAAATATGGGACATCTGGGACGTCTGGGACGTTAAGGACATATGGGACATTTAGGACGCCTGGGACATTAGGGACATATAGGACATATGGGACATCTGGGACGTCTGGGACGTTAGGGTCATATGAGACCTCTGGGACGTCTAGGACGTTAAGGACATATGGGACAACTAGGACGTCTAGGACGTCTGAGACTTTAGAGACATATAGGACATCTGGGACGTCTGGGACGTTAAGGACATATGGGACATCTAGGACGTCTGGGACGTCTGGGACGCTAGGGACATATAGGACATCTAGGACGTCTGGGACGTTAGGGACATATGGAACATCTAAGACGTGTAGGACGTCTGGGACGTTAGGATCATACGGGACAGCTGGGACGTCTGGGACGTTAGGGACATATGGGACATCTAGGACGTCTGGGACACCTGGGACCTTAAGGACATATGAGACATTTATGACGCCTGAGACGTTAGGGACATATGGGCCATCTAGGACGTCTGGGACGTCTGGGACGTTAAAAACATATGGTACATTTAGGACGCCTGGGACATTAGGGACATATGGGACATATGGGACATCTGGGACGTCTGGGACGTTAGGGACATATGGGACATCTGGGACGTCTGGGAAGTTAAGGACATATGGGACATCTAGGACGTCTGGGACACCTGGGACCTTAAGGACATATGAGACATCTATGACGCCTGAGACGTTAGGGACATATGGGCCATCTGGGACGTCTGGGACGTTAAGGACATATGGGACAACTAGGACGTCTAGGACGTCTGAAACTTTAGAGACATATAGGACATCTGGGACGTCTGGGACGTTAAGGACATATGGGACATCTAGGACGTCTGGGACGTCTGGGACGCTAGGGACATATAGGACATCTAGGACGTCTGGGACGTTAGGGACATATGGGACATCTAGGACGTCTGGGACGTCTGGGACGTTCGGAACATACGGGACAGCTGGGACGTCTGGAACGTTAGGGACATATGGGACATTTAGGACGTCTGGGACGTTAGGGACATATGGAACATCTAAGACGCCTGGGACATTAGGGACATATAGGACATCTGGGACGTCTGGGACGTTAGGGACATATGAAACATTTAGGACGCCTGGGACATTAGGGACATATGGGACATATGGGATATCTGGGACGTCTGGGACGTTAGGGACATATGGGACATCTGGGACGTCTGGGACGTTAAGGACATATGGGACATCTAGGACATCTGGGACGTCTGGGACCTTAAGGACATATGAAACATCTAGGACGCCTGAGACGTTAGGGACATATGGGACATCTGGGACGTTAAGGACATATGGGACAACTAGGACATCTAGGACGTCTGGGACGTTAGAGACATATAGGACATCTGGGACGTCTGGGACGTTAAGGACATATGGGACAACTAGGACGTCTAGGACGTCTGGGACGTTAGAGACATATAGGACATCTGGGACGTCTGGGACGTCTGGGACCTTAAGGACATATGAGACATCTAGGACGCCTGAAACGTTAGGGACATATGGGACATCTGGGACGTTAAGGACATATGGGATAACTAGGACGTCTAGGACGTCTGGGACGTTAGAGACGTATAGAACGTCTAGGACGTCTGGGACGTTAGAGACATATAGGACATCTAGGACGTCTGGGACGTTAGGGACATATTGGATATCTAGGACGTCTAGGACGTCTGGGACGTTAGGAACATACTGGGCAGCTGGGACGTCTGGGACGTTAGGGACATATGGGACATTTAGGACGTCTGGGACGTTAGGGACATATGGAACATCTAATACGCCTGGGACATTAGGGACATATAGGACATCTGGGACGTCTGGGACGTTAGGGACATATGGGACATCTGGGACGTCTAGGACGTTAAAGACATATGGGACATCTAGGACGTCTGGGACGTCTAGGACGTTAAGGACATATGGGACATTTGGGACGCCTGGGACATTAGGGATATATGTGACATATGGGACATCTGGGACGCCTGGGACATTAGGGACATATGGGACATATGGGACATCTGGGACGTTTGGGACGTTAAGGACATATGGGACATTTAGGACGCCTGGGACATTAGGGACATATAGGACATATGGGACATCTGGGACGTCTGGGACGTTAGGGTCGTATGAGACATCTGGGACGTCTGGGAGGTTAAGAACATATGGGACATCTAGGACGTCTGGGACGTCTGGGACGTTAAAAACATATGTCACATTTAGGACGCCTGGGACATTAGGGACTTATGGGACATATGGGACATCTGGGACGTCTGGGACGTTAGGGACATATGGGACATCTGGGACGTCTGGGACGTTAAGGACATATGGGACATCTAGGACGTCTGGGACTCCTGGGACCTTAAGGACATATGAGACATCTATGACGCCTGAGACGTTAGGGACATATGGGCCATCTGGGACGTCTGGGACGTTAAGGACATATGGGACAACTAGGACGTCTAGGACGTCTGAGACTTTAGAAACATATAGGACATCTGGGACGTCTGGGACGTTAAGGACATATGGGACATCTAGGACGTCTGGGACGTCTGGGACGCTAGGGACATATAGGACATCTAGGACGTCTGGGACGTTATGGACATATGGGACATCTAGGACGTCTAGGACGTCTGGGACGTTAGAAACATACGGGACAGCTGGGACGTCTGGGACGTTAGGGACATATGGGACATTTAGGACGTCTGGGACGTTAGGGACATATGGAACATCTAAGACGCCTGGGACATTAGGGACATATGGGACATCTGGGACGTCTAGGACGTTAAGGACATATGGGACATCTAGGACGTCTGTCACGTCTAGGACGTTAAGGACAATGGGACATTTGGGACGCCTGGGACATTAGGGATATATGTGATATATGGGACATCTGGGACGCCTGGGACATTAGGTACATATGGGACATATGGGACATCTGGGACGTCTGGAACGTTAAGGACATATATGACATTTAGGACGCCTGGAACATTAGGGACATATGGGATATCTGGGACGTCTGGGACGTTAAGGACATATGGGACATCTAGGAAGTCTAGGACGTTAAGGACATATGGGACATCTAGGACGTCTGGGACGTCTGGGACGTTAGGGACATACGGGACAGCTGAAGGTCTGGGACGTTAGGGACATATGGGACATTTAGGACGTCTGGGACGCTAGGGACATATGGAACACCTAGGACGCCTGGGACATTAGGGACATATGGGACATATGGGACATCTGGGACGTCTGGGACGTTATGAACATATGAGACATCTGGGACGTCTGAAACGTTAAGGATATATGGGACATATGGGACATCTGGGACGTCTGGGACATTAGGGACATATGGGACATATGGGACATCTGGGACGTCTGGGACGTATGGGACATATGAAACATCTGGGACGTCTGGGACGTTAGGGACATATGGGACATCTAGGACGTCTGGGACGTCTGGGACGTTAGGGACATACGGGACAGCTGGGACGTGTGGGATGTTAGGGATATATGGGGCATTTAGGACGTCTGGGACGTTAGGGACATATGGAACACTTAGGACGCCTGGGACATTAGGGACATATGGGACATATGGGACATCTGGGACGTTTGGGACGTTAAGGACATATGGGACATCTAGGACGTCTGGGACGTTATAGACATATGGGACATCTAGGACGTCTGGGACATCTAGTATGTTAAGGACATACGGGACAGCTGGGACGTCTGGGACGTTAGGGACATATGGGACATTTAGGACGTCTGAGAGGTTAGGGACAAATGGAACATCTAGGACGCCTGGAACATTAGGGACATATAGGACATATGGGACATCTGGGACGTCTGGGACGTTAGGATCATATGAGACATCTGGGACGTCTGGGACGTTAAGGACATATGGGACATCTAGGACTTCTGGGACGTCTGGGACGTTAAAGACATATGAAACATTTAGGACGCCTGGGACATTAGGGACATATGGGACATCTGGGACGTTAAGGACATATGGGACAACTAGGACGTCTAGGACGTCTGGGACGTTAGAGACATATAGGACATCTGGGACGTCTGGGACGTTAAGGACATATAGGACATCTGGGACGTCTGGGACGTCTGGGACCTTAAGGACATATGAGACATCTAGGACGCCTGAGACGTTAGGGACATATGGGACATCTGGGACGTTAAGGACATATGGGACAACTAGGACGTCTAGGACGTCTGGGACGTTAGAGACATATAGGACATCTGGGACGTCTGGGACGTTAAGGACATATAGGACATCTGGGACGTCTGGGACGTCTGGGACCTTAAGGACATATGAGACATCTAGGACGCCTGAGACGTTAGGGACATATGGGACATCTGGGACGTCTGGGACGTTAAGAACATATGGGACATCTAGGACGTCTGGGACGTCTGGGACCTTAAGGACATATGAGACATCTAGGACGCCTGAGACGTTAGGGACATATGGGACATCTGGGACGTTAAGGACATATGGGACAACTAGGACGTCTAGGACGTCTGGGACGTTAGAGACATATAGGACATCTGGGACGTCTGGGACGTTAAGGACATATAGGACATCTGGGACGTCTGGGACGTCTGGGACCTTAAGGACATATGAGACATCTAGGACGCCTGAGACGTTAGGGACATATGGGACATCTGGGACGTTAAGGACATATGAGACAACTAGGACGTCTAGGACGTCTGGGAGGTTAGAGACGTATAGGACGTCTGGGACGTCTGGGACGCTAGCGACATATAGGACATCTAGGACGTCTAGGACGTTAGGGACATATTGGACATCTAGGACGTCTAGAACGTTTGGGACGTTAGGCACATACGGGACAGCTGGGACGTCTGGGACGTTAGGGACATATGGGACATTTAGGACGTCTGGGACGTTAGGGACATATGGAACATCTAAGATGCTTGGGACATTAGGGACATATAGGACATCTGGGACGTCGAGGACGTTAAAGACATATGGGACATCTAGGACGTCTGAGACGTCTAGGACGTTAAGGACATATGGGACAATTAGGACGCCCGGGACATTAGGGACATATAGGACATATGGGACATCTGGGACGTCTGGGACGTTAGGGTCATATGAGACATCAGGGACGTTTGGGACGTTAAGAACATATGGGACATCTAGGACGTCTGGGACGTCTGGGACGTTAAAAATATATGGGACATTTAGGACGCCTGGGACATTAGGGACATATGGGACATATGGAACATCTGGGACGTCTGGGACGTTAGGGACATATGGGACATATGGGACGTCTGGGACGTTAAGGACATATGGGACATATGGGACATCTGAGACGTCTGGGACGTTAGGGACATATGCGACATCTAGGACGTCTGGGACATCTGGGACCTTAAGGACATATGAGACATCTAGGGCGCCTAAGACGTTAGGGACATATGGGCGATCTGGGACGTCTGGGACGTTAAGGACATATGGGACAACTAGGACGTCTAGGACGTCTGAGACATTAGAAACTTATAGGACATCTGGGACGTCTGGGACGTTAAGGACATATGGGACATCTAGGTCGTCTGGGACGTCTGGGACGCTAGGGACATATAGGACATCTAGGACGTCTGGGACGTTAGGGACATATGGGACATCTAGGACGTCTAGGACGTCTGGGACGTTAGAGACATATAGGACATCTGGGACGTCTGGGACGTTAAGGACATATGGGACAACTAAGACGTCTAGGACGTCTGGGACGTTAGAGACATATAGGACATCTGGGACGTCTGGGACGTCTAGGACCTTAAGGACGTATGAGACATCTAGGACGCCTGAGACGTTAGGGACATATGGGACATCTGGGACGTTAAGGACATATGGGACAACTAGGACGTCTAGGACGTCTGGGACGTTAGAGACGTATAGGACGTCTGGGACGTCTGGGACGCTAGCGACATATAGGACATCTAGGACGTCTGGGACGTTAGGGACATATTGGATATCTAGGACGTCTAGGACGTCTGGGACGTTAGGAACATACTGGACAGCTGGGACGTCTGGGACGTTAGGGACATATGGGACATTTAGGACGTCTGGGACGTTAGGGACATATGGAACATCTAAGACGCCTGGGACATTAGGGACATATAGGACATCTGGGACGTCTGGGACGTTAGGGACATATGGGACATCTGGGACGTCTAGGACGTTAAAGACATATGGGACATCTAGGACGTCTGGGACGTCTAGGACGTTAAAGACATATGGGACATTTGGGACTCCTGGGACATTAGGGATATATGTGACATATGGGACATCTGGGACGCCTGGGACATTAGGGACATATGGGACATATGCGACATATGGGACATCTGGGACGTCTGGGACGTTAAGGACATATGGGACATTTAGGACGCCTGGGACATTAGGGACATATAGGACATATGGGACATCTGGGACGTCTGGGACGTTAGGGTCATATGAGACCCCTGGGACGTCTGGGACGTTAAGGACATATGGGACAACTAGGACGTCTAGGACGTCTGAGACTTTAGAGACATATAGGACATCTGGGACGTCTGGGACGTCTGGGACGTCTGGGACGCTAGGGACATATAGGACATCTAGGACGTCTGGGACGTTAGGGACATATGGAACATCTAGGACGTCTAGGACGTCTGGGACGTTAGGATCATACGGGACAGCTGGGACGTCTGGGACGTTAGGGACATATGGGACATCTAGGACGTCTGGGACACCTGGGACCTTAAGGACATATGAGACATTTATGACGCCTGAGACGTTAGGGACATATGGGCCATCTAGGACGTCTGGGACGTCTGGGACGTTAAAAACATATGGTACATTTAGGACGCCTGGGACATTAGGGACATATGGGACATATGGGACATCTGGGACGTCTGGGACGTTAGGGACATATGGGACATCTGGGACGTCTGGGACGTTAAGGACATATGGGACATCTAGGACGTCTGGGACACCTGGGACCTTAAGGACATATGAGACATCTATGACGCCTGAGACGTTAGGGACATATGGGCCATCTGGGACGTCTGGGACGTTAAGGACATATGGGACATCTGGGACGTCTGGGACGTGTAGGACATATGGGACATCTAGGACGTCTGGGACGTCTGGGACGCTAGGGACATATAGGACATCAAGGACGTCTACGACGTTAGGGACATATGGGACATCTAGGACGTCTAGGACGTTTGGGACGTTAGGAACATACGGGACAGCTGGGACGTCTGGAACGTTAGGGACATATGGGACATTTAGGACGTCTGGGACGTTAGGGACATATGGAACATCTAAGACGCCTGGGACATTAGGGACATATGGGACATCTGGGACGTCTAGGACGTTAAGGACATATGGGACATCTAGGATGTCTGGGACGTCTAGGACGTTAAGGACATATGGGACATTTGGGACGCCTGGGACATTAGGGATATATGTGACATATGGGACATCTGGGACGCCTGGGACATTAGGGATATATGTGATATATGGGACATCTGGGACGCCTGGGCCATTAGGGACATATGGGGCATATGAAATATCTGGGACGTCTGGGACGTTAAGGACATATGGGACATTTAGGACGCCTGGAACATTAGGGACATATGGGATATCTGGGACGTCTGGGACGTTAAGGACATATGGGACATCTAGGAAGTCTAGGACGTTAAGGACATATGGGACATGTAGGACGTCTGGGACGTCTGGGACGTTAGGCACATACGGGACAGCGAAACGTCTGGGACGTTAGGGACATATGGGACATTTAGAACGTCTGGGACGCTAGGGACATATGGAACATCTAGGACGCCTGGGACATTAGGGACATATGGGACATATGGGACATCTGGTACGTCTGGGACGTTAGGAACATATGGGACATCTGGGACGTCTGAAACGTTAAAGATATATGGGACATATGAGACATCTGGGACGTCTGGGACATTAGGGACATATGGGACATATGGGACATCTGGGACGTCTGGGACGTTAGGGACATATGAAACATCTGGGACGTCTGGGACGTTAGGGACATATGGGACATCTAGGACGTCTGGGACGTCTGGGACGTTAGGGACATACGGGACAGCTGGGACGTGTGGGACGTTAGGGACATATGGGGCATTTAGGACGTCTGGGACGTTAGGGATATATGGAACACTTAGGACGCCTGGGACATTAGGGACATATGGGACATATGGGACATCTGGGACGTCTGGGACGTTAAGGACATATGGGACGTCTAGGACGTCTGGGACGTTATAGACATATGGGACAGCTAGGACGTCTGGGACATCTGGTACGTTAAGGACATACGGGACAGCTGGGACGTCTGAGACGTTAGGGACATATGGGACATTTAAGACGTCTGAGAGGTTAGGGACAAATGGAACATCTAGGACGCTTGGAACGTTAGGGACATATAGGACATATGTGACATTTGGGACGTCTGGGACGTTAGGGTCATATGAGACATCTGGGACGTCTGGGACGTTAAGGACAAATGGGACATCTAGGACGTCTGGGACGTCTGGGACGTTAAAGACATATGTAACATTTAGGATGCCTGGGACATTAGGGACATATGGGACATATGGGATATCTGGGACGTCTGGGACGTTAGGGACATATGGGACATCTGGGACGTCTGGGACGTTAAGAACATATGGGACATCTAGGACGTCTGGGACGTCTGGGACCTTAAGGACATATGAAACATCTAGGACGCCTGAGACGTTAGGGACATATGGGACATCTGGGACGTTAAGGACATATGGGACAACTAGGACGTCTAGGACGTCTGGGACGTTAGAGACATATAGGACATCTGGGACGTCTGGGACGTCTGAGACCTTAAGGACATATGATACATCTAGGACGCCTGAGACGTTAGGGACATATGGGACATCTGGGACGTTAAGGACATATGGGACAACTAGGACGTCTAGGACGTCTGGGACGTTAGCGACGTATAGGACGTCTGGGACAACTGGGCCGCTAGCGACATATAGGACATCTAGGACGTCTGGGACGTTAGGGACATATTGGACATCTAGGACGTCTAGGACGTCTATGACGTTAGGAACATACGGGAGAGCTGGGACGTCTGGGACGTTAGGGACATATGGGACATTTAGGACGGCTGGGACGTTAGGGACATATGGAACATCTAAGACGCTTGGGACATTAGGGACATATAGGACATCTGGGACGTCTGGGACGTTAGGGACATATGGGACATCTGGGACGTCGAGGACGTTAAAGACATATGGGACATCTAGGACGTCCGGGACGTCTAAGACGTTAAGGACATATGGGACATTTGGGACGCCTGGGACATTAGGGATATATGTGACATATGGGACATCTGGGACGCCTGGGACATTAGGGACATATGGGACATATGGGACATCTGGGACGTCTGGGACGTTAAGGACATATGGGACATTTAGGACGCCTGGGACATTAGGGACATATAGGACATATGGGACATCTGGGACGTCTGGGACGTTAGGGTCATATGAGACATCAGGGACGTCTGGGACGTTAAGAACATATGGGACATCTAGGACGTCTGGGACGTCTGGGACGTTAAAAATATATGGGACATTTAGGACGCCTGGGAGATTAGGGACATATGGGACATATGGGACATCTGGGACGTCTGGGACGTTAGGGACATATGGGACATCTAGGACGTCTGGGACATCTGGGACCTTAAGGACATATGAGACATCTAGGACGCCTGAGACGTTAGGGACATATGATACAACTAGGACGTCTAGGACGTCTGAGACTTTAGAAAAATATAGGACATCTGGGACGTCTGGGACGTTAAGGACATATGGGACATCTAGGACGTCTGGGACGTCTGGGACACTAGGGACATATAGGACATCTAGGACGTCTGGGACGTTAGGGACATATGGGACATCTAGGACGTCTTGGACGTCTGGGACGTTAGGAACATACGGGACAGCTGGAACGTCTGGGACGTTAGGGACATATGGGACATTTAGGACGTCTGGGACGTTAGGGACATATGGAACATCTAAGACGCCTGGGACATTAGGGACATATGGGACATCTGGAACGTCTAGGACGTTAAGGACATATGGGACATCTAGGACGTCTGGGACGTCTAGGACGTTAAGGACATATGGGACATTTGGGACGCCTGGGACATTAGGGATATATGTGATATATGGGACATCTGGGACGCCTGGGAGATTAGGGACATATGGGACATATGGGACATCTGGGACGTCTGGGACGTTAAGGGCATATGGGACATTTAGGACGCCTGGGACATTAGGGACATATGGTGTATCTGGGACGTCTGGGACATTAGGGACATATGGGACATCTGGGACGTCTGGGACGTTAAGGATATATGGGACATCTAGGACGTCTGGGACGTTAAGGAGATATGGGACATCTAGGACGTCTGCGACGTCTGGGACGTTAGGGACATACGGGACAGCTGAACGTCTGGGACGTTATTGACATATGGGACATTTAGGACGTCTGGGACGCTAGGGACATATGGAACATCTAGGACGCCTGGGTCATTAGGGACATATGGGACATCTGGGACGTCTGGGACGTTAAGGATATATGGGACATCTAGGACGTCTGGGACGTCTGGGACGTTAAGGACATATGGGACATTTAGGACGCCTGGGACATTAGGGCATATAGTACATATGGGACATCTGGGACGTCTGGGACGTTAGGGACATATGGGACATCTGGGACGTCTGGGACGTTAAGGACATATGGGACATCTAGGACGTCTGGGACGTCTAGGACGTTAAGGACATATGAGACATTTAGGACCTCTGGGACATTAGGGACATATGGGACATATGGGACATCTGAAGCGTCTGGGAGGTTAACATATGGGACATCTAGGACGTCTGGGACGTCTAGGACGTTAAGGACATATGGGATATTTAGGACTGCTGGGACATTAGGGACATATGGGACATATGGGACATCTGAAGCGTCTGGGAGGTTAAGGACATATGGGACATCTAGGACGTCTGGGACGTTAGGGACATATGGGACATTTAGGACGTCTTGGACGTTAGGGACATATGAAACATCTAGGACGCCTGGGACATTAGGGACATATAGGACATATAGGACATCTGGGACGTCTGGGACGTTAGGGTCATATGAGACATCTGGGACGTCTGGGACGTTAGGGTCATATGAGACATCTGGGACGTCTGGAACGTAAAGGACATATGGGACATCTAGGACGTCTGGGACGTCTGGGACGTTAAAAACATATGGGACATTTAGGACGCCTGGGACATTAGAGACATATTGGACATATGGGACATCTGGGACGTCTGGGACGTTAGGGACATATGGGACATCTGGGACGTCTGGGACGTTAAGGACATATGGGACATCTAGGACGTCTGAGACGTCTGGGACCTTAAGGACATATGAGACATCTGGGACGTCTGGGACGTTAAGGACATATGGTACATCTAAGACGTCTGGGACTTTAGAGACATATAGGACATCTGGGACGTCTGGGACGTTAAGGACATATTTGACTTCTAGGACGTCTGGGACGTCTGGGCCGTTAGGGACATATAGGACATCTAGGACGTCTGGGACGTTAGGGACATATGAGACATTTAGGACGTCTGGGACGTTAGGGACATATGGGACATTTAGGACGTCTGGGACGATAGGGACATATGGAACATCTAAGACGCCTGGGACATTAGGGACATATGGGACATCTGGGACGTCTAGGACGTTAAGGACATATGGGACATCTAGGACGTCTGGGACGTCTAGGACGTTAAGGACATATGGGACATTTGGGACGCCTGGGACATTAGGGACATATGGGACATATGGGACATCTGGGACGCCTGGGACCATAGGGACATATGGGACATATGGGACATCAGTTACGTCTGGGACGTTAGAGACATATGTGATATCTGGTACGTCTAGGACGTTAAGGACATATGGGACATCTATAATGTTTGGGATGTTATTGACATATGGAACATCTGGGACGTCTGAGACGTTAGGGACATATGGGACATTTAGGACGTCTGGGACGTTAGGGACATATGCAACATCTAGGATGCCTGGGACATTAGGGACATATGAGATATATGGAACATCTGGGACGTCTGGGACGTTAGGGACATATAGGACATCTAGGACGTCTGGGACGTTAGGGACATATGGGACATCTAGGACGTCTGGGACGTCTGGGACGTTAGGGACATGCGGGACAGCTGGGACGTCTGGAAAGTTAGAAACATATGGGACATTTAGGACGTCTTGCACGTTAGGGACATATGGAATATCTAGGACGCCTGGGAGATTAGGGACATATGGGACATATGGGACATCTGGCACGTCTGGGACGTTGGAGACATATGGGACATCTGGGACGTCTGGGACGTTAACGACATATGGGACATTTGGGACGTCTGGGACGTTAGGGACATATTGGGCATTTAGGACGCCTGGAACGTTAGGGACATATTGGACATATGGGACATCTGGGACGCCTGGGACACTAGGGAGATATAAGACATCTGGGACATCTGAGACGTCTGGAACTTTAGGGACATATGGGACATCTGGGACGTCTGGGACGTTAAGGACATATGGGACATCTAGGACGTTTGGGACGTTAAGGACATATGGGACATCTGGGACCCCTGGGACGTTAGGGACTTATGGGACATCTGGGACGTCTGAGACGTTAGGGACATACGGGACAGCTGAGACGTCTGCGACGTTAGGGATATATGCGACATTTAGGACGTCTGGGACGTCTGGGACGTTAAGGACATATGGGACATTTAGGACGCCTGGGACATTAGGGACTTATGGGACATATGCGACATCTGCGACGTCTGGGACATTAAGGACATATAGAGCATATGGGACATCTGGGATGTCTGGGACATTAGGGACATATGGGACATATGGGACATCTGGGACGCCTGGGACATTAGGGACATATATGACATATGGGACATCTGGGACGTCTGGGACGTCTGGGACGTTAGGGACATATAGGACAAGTAGGTTAGAATGGACAGTTGTAGAACCTCCCCCCACCACTTTTCCTTGAAACCGAGGCCACACTTCAAGGTCACATCTTCAAGCCAATTTTCAAAGCCACAGCTCAAGGCTAAACTTTGAGACCACATGGACAGTTCTAGAACCTCCCCCCGCCACTTGGCTTCCAATTCAAGGTTAAGGCGTGAAAAGCTGGAACACTCATTGTTCAGCCTTGATTTCAAGGTCGGACTTTAGTTCAGAGCTAGGACAGCTTTCCCACAGTTGGCTTTTAGTTCAAGGTTGCTTGCTGGTGCCTCTCCACCAGTTGGCCTTGAGTTCAAGGCCAAAGTCAACTCCGCGACCACATGAAAGCAGGAACCCAAGGTCACATCTTCAAGCCAATTTTCAAAGCCACAGCTCAAGGCTAAACTTCGAGACCACATGGACAGTTCTAGAACCTCACCCCACCACGTTTTCTTGAAACCGAGGCTACACTTCAACTTAAGGCCAAATTTCAAGGCCACAGCTCACGGCTAAACTTCAAGGCCACATCTCAATTCTGGAACTACCCCCAACACTTGGCTTTGAAACCGAGGCCATGGTTAGTGTTCTCATCAAATTACATTTGAACCCTAGCTTAGACCATGTTGTCAACCTGACACTTCTACAAGTTTAATGAAAGAGGCAAATATTTTCATAAATTGTTTTAATAGCATCTAAAGATATATACAGATAAACAATTAACACTAATGCTATAATCACTTATCAGTTGCATAACATGTACAGTAACGCTATTGTCTACTCCTTCGGCGTTGTCCTGCTCCTCCGCGAAGTTGAAGGCCGTTCCGATTCTGGATAACTGCCTCCTGGAGTATTTTCGTGGTGGCAATCACCGCGTCCTTACCCACCAGAAGTCGACTTGTGCGAAAACGGAGGTGCGTTGCAATAATTAGAAATGGTGACCTTGAAGTCAGTAGTAGGAGCTGGCAACCTTGACTGTAAAATTGAGTTTGTATTAGTTTGCGTGCAGCATTTTACTTGATTTTGTTCATAGGTTTATATGTAACAGAGAGAGTAACAAGGAGCGTAAATGGGTTGACATGTATGTGATGCGATATCATAATACACAACATCAAGCGAGAGTAAAAAAACCACCGTCATGAACACAACCGCGAGGGTTGCAATCTCGTCTAACCATTGTGCCTCGGGTGATTTTAAACCCTTCGTAAAGGGCTCTCAACGTGAAGTCGGTAAAAACCTGCTGTTATTTTAATTTTCAAAATACAATTCAAAATTGTCTAACCTCGTCTCCTTAAAACGCATTCGCCTAAGTGTGTTGGTTAATGGCATGCAAGCAGTTAACAGAATTTGAAGGTTAATAATATAGAATCTTAATAAGAAATTGTACTGATTAAATATAAAATAACTAGCTCACAGTTTGGCAGGATCCAGCAGCTCCAAAAGAGGTTCTTGCAGATCTTAACGAAAGAAACAAAAAAATAAAATTAGACCGTGTTCTTTTATAAAATGGTTGTAAAGTGTGCTCGTTAATTGTAACCAGTGTATGACATTGAAAAATTGTATCCGAACTTTAATAAAAATGATTAAAACTGGTCACTTATTTACAGCAGCATCGATGGAAGCATGCATGATATTCTGAAGCATTCTTTTCCACGACAGTTTTCGTAAATACAGAAATTTTGTTACGATATGTTTACTATAGAAACTACTTTTTAAATCCCGGTTGTGAAAAAGATTAATATACATGTCGCCTGCACGCTATTAAATTTCGTAAAACGACATTTATTGACAAACGATTTAGAATAGTATACTCCTATATAGTATTAAAATGATTATGTTTAATAAAAGGCTTGTAGATAAATCATGTATGCGGTACGTTAAAGAATAGAGTACGAGCGATTCAATTTGTTTCTAATGAATAGTTAAAATTTAATATATAGGTATCCGAGAAACCACCAGGGTTATGTACACAGAACGGACGCGCGGACGGATCGCAACTGAATGTAGAGCTACGACTGGAATTTCGTTACAGCCAAAAAACTTGTTTTGTGCTCAAGTCTAGACAAAGAAATGCAGTTGGAATGTTTTCTTGCCGGGCAATGTGCAAAATTAATAAATTGGAACCTGCGCTTCGAAATCAAATGTTATTTTACTGAATTTATTTCGTTGGCTATTTAAATATTCTGATCCTGTATTTTCAAAATTGAAAAGTACCTGTGTAAATAATTCTGAATTTAGGTTACCAAAGACAGTTCCGTATTTAGCGCGTTTAGATTATTAACATTCCGTTTTCATATAAAGCTTATGTGTCGTTTATAACGTTGCATGCATTTTCTACTTAAACAGCTCATTTTTTCTTTTGTATGTCAGTTGTTTACAGTAATCTGTAAATAATAATGAATGTTCGTTAGACTGCAAAGTGGTAATATAATTGTGTGTCGGTTTTATAATTACGATTCTGCAGCAGGCGCGTTATACAACATATACAGCTTTCAATAATTAGAAATGTAAATTTCTACAAGATATCTCAGGAACTTTGTTTATTGCATTCTAAGTAACTAATACTTATAAATAGAAAGATATTAACGAAATATAGACACTGTAAAAATAATTTCAACGCACCAATACAAAAGTTGTGAGAAATTAGAATAGTTCTGCTGTGAAAGTTGGGTTGAGAAATGTAATAATTGGCACCGTATCTAACATCGCACCTAGAGACAAGTGCTATGCTGTCTAACAGTTTCCATAGTTTTTCCAAAACATGCATTATTCATTAATTTATATAAATTTTTCTAAAATGTGTTAGTTGACTGGGCTCGTAATTTTGTATTTAGGTCTATATAGTCTTTCAACCAAAAGGATTGGTTAAAACTCAATACCCTATAAATTTTTAGCACTATAAGACCAGCTTGATTTAGATTTATATAATGAATGACATACCGCGTCTTAGGTTCCAAAGTTGTAAGTAGTTTCTTTTGTTTGCCTCCAGGAGGGACTTTATGTTCTGCGCAAAATGGAAAATATTTATGCAGATCATGCAAATGTTGCGGACAATCTAAATCTACTTCTAAAATTATACCTTCTTCAGCATCATCCGAAATATCAAGAATAGATTGCAAAGTTACGGAGTTTACTTGTTTTTCACTAAACCATTTAAAATTTTTCAAAGGTAAATACTGACTCGTAGACCAACCATGCAAATTTACTTTATCTAGAAGGGTTATTATAATTTTTTAGAAATTTATTATTTGCTTTACTATATTTGGTACAGCATTGACTTATACCACCTCTAATACCTCTTTCAATAAAAAAGCAACATGTCTATATCAGTTAACAATTCTAATTTAACTTTTGTATATTTGAGCATGCACTGGAACGTAAAACCGAGGGTTGTGTAGAAGTGACTGGGATCTAACCCATATGTTTCTATAGATTTAGTCCTAAAGTTCGCAAAATTATCTGCCAAAAGTAAAACATCACATTTCAGATAAAGATCACTGTATTCTCCTAAATTTTTCATTTTAAATACATTCCAAATCATCTGTGCATGTTTGTAGTCTTGTTAGGAAATATCAGCTTGTTTCAATTTATTATAAAATTTTGACTTTTCCGGAAGGATCGTTTCATTAAACTTTTCCCAACTATCCATGTACTCGTAAGGAATAATTCCTTTTCTAATTAAAAGATTTAGCACTTTCATATTTAAATGGCTTAATGTATGATGTAAAATTTAAAAATTTTGAAATTCTAAATAAGATGCTGATGACTCGCTCAAAAACGATATGAGTCTACAAAGCTGCATTTATTACTTGTATTTGAAATATATTTAGTAAACGAAATATATCTTTCTTTATTTTTCGGTAGAAATACCATCCTAGGATACATCATTTCGGTTCAAATCAGCGAAGTGGGTAAGACGTTTATTTTTGTATTCTAAACAGTATACATTTATTAAAACAAGTTTACTCTAAGATTACACTAACTTGCTCGTTTCCAAAATCTATTAGTTCACCCTTCTAATTCACGAGCCGGATCTCGATGTTATAAATGGTTTCGACATTAACCTCTAAATAAATAGGTGCATTTAGAACATTTTCCATACGGAACCCAGGCGCCACGGAAATACTAAACCCATACAGAATATGCGCAGGTAAATTATTACGATAAGAACCTAGTGTGATGTTGCATTCAATGTAAACATTCGTGTGTTTACTTATCTGTATATCCAATTCAGATATGTGAGTGTGGTTAGGTTTGTATTCGATTGGTTTGAATCCGAGCATTCGACCAATAGAATCGGGTTTTGACAAATTCACAGTGTACATCGATTTAATTTCGCATTTTTGCGCATTATTGTTTGCGCTTAGTATGGTGCTCTCTACGTGTTTTTCTAAATATGAACTTAGCTGATCGATTTCATATGAACCATGTGAAATAGTGAGTACATGGAGATCCTTACCTCTATAATAAAACTTATCGTTACCGGTATGTATATTTTTAATCGAATTGCAGCCGTAAAATGCCCTTAAAGCGAGCTCATACCTATGTCTAGGATTTAATCTTATAGGCTAGGCATACGCGGCATGCAATACATTACCCACACATTCAACTACCAATAGTATAGACATGACTATGATGTGCGTTATCGTTTACATTCATTTATATAGAAAATTAAGACAAAGGTGGCCACATATCACGGTGTTATAGTTCTGCTCTCTAGAATAATTATAATAAATTTTACAATTCCGAAAGTATTCAACGACCTCCAACGGTGGCGGTAAATTCCCAAAACCACCACCGCCGCCAACAGAGCAGCCACCGGCTTCAAGGTGACCACCGGTCCCCAAGACAACAAAACCTAAAGCAGCTACCAACACCCAAACATCACCAGTAGGCTGCATAACAGCTATGTGATTCACGATCCACTTGGAGAAACTATCTCAGTGGATCAACAAAATAAGCGTCAATAAGTGATATTATAACACAAGACGGTTAATACACCAGTAAACTCACAACTAAACATCGTCCCGCTAACGACATTCAGTGATGATGATCAACGAGACACATCTCACACCAAAAGTTTCACTAAAGTTAGCTAACTACCAAACCTATGGAACGGACAGACCGCAGATAGCAGGAATTTCAACTAGAAGGGGGACCTATATTCTAGTGACAGGCAAACTCGCACAGCAGCAAGTTACACTACAAACAAACGAGCTGGAGACCACGAGGGTCCAAGCAAGAGTAGCCGGAAGAGATCTAAAACTAATATCAGCCTACCGACAACCAAAGACCTCCAGCAACGCAAAATCTACAGCGGCCCGCATCCTGTTAATTATCGAAAAGGCCCGGAGTATCAAGCTGAGCTAAAGAAAAAGAAACTAGCGAGAGCCCCACTACTAGCAGAACCAACAGGATCACAGCCAATCACAGAGAAAAACGAAGATGGTTTCCAAACACAAGGCGGGAGACGAATAAGAAACAAACAGCCTGCTCCGCTAAACAGCGCAAGAGGTCTCATCAACAACAACAGCATTCACCAGCAGCAATGCAATTGCGATCCCTGCCGCCTCAGTTGTAACAGCCAGCGCTCGTACGGCTCCCGCATCTTTTTTAACCCAAGACGCGAGGCACCACCACCTCTAAAAGGATTCCAGCACCACCCAAGAATGCCACTACACCCAAACAAGCCACCGCCACCTACAAGGCTGTTGCACCTCCCAAAACCGCCACCGCCGTCAACACAGCAGTCACCGGCTTCAAGGTGCCCATCGACCCCAGGATAGCAAAACAGAAAGCAGCTACCAGCACCCAAACAACACCAGTAGGCTGTATAGCAGCTATGGGATTCACGATCCACTTGGATAACCTCACTCAATGGATCAGCAAAATAACTGTCAATAAGTGACATTATAACACAAGATGTATAATGCACCAGTAGACGTACAACTAAACATTGCCCACTGGAACGCCGACGGTATTCAGTGCAAAATGCAAGAAATGCTAAACCTCATTAAACCACTCAACATCGACGTGATGATGATCAAAATCGCACCAAAAGTCTCACTAAAGGTATCTTAACTGTCAAACTTATCGAACGGACAGACCGCAGATAGCAGGAATTCCAGCTAGTCGCTGGCTCGATATTATAGTAAAAGATAAAATCGCACAGTACCAAGTTACGCTGCAAGCAAACGAGTTGGAGGTCACGGGGGTCCAAATAAGAGTAGCCGCCAGATATCTAAGACTAATATCAACCTAGCAACAACCAAGGACGCCTCTAGCAACGCAATAATCTGGATGATTTTATGGCACGCAACCTCCCGACGCCGATTTCAGGAGAGTCTAAACACAAAACATCAAGCCGGAGAATCTCGAGTCAATAACACTGAAGGACACAGACTCTTCAACCACACAGCAGGAAAGAACTACGAGGTCATAGATCCAAGGGAGCACCAACGCATGTCCCAAGCAGTCATCAAGACCAACCCGATGTGCTAGACATTATACTAGTCGAGGGTCTGCCATTCCACTACTCCCAGGAAACAGTGAAAGACCTGAGCTCTGATCATCTCCCACTACTGCTCACGGTAAACGTAGGTCCGAGGCAGGATGGACCGCGAACTACAACCAGATGCACCACGAACTGGCGTCAGTACAATGAAAACCTACAAAGAAAAATACAAGATTTGCAACCCCAACATCATCATCACTGACAATGTTGACAACTGCGTCCAAAACCTAACGCAGGGCCCTTGAGAATGCGATGCAAATTCTTGACTGCAACCGCCGTGCTCAAAAACTGTCCCAAAAGAAAAAACGAAGGCTGGTGTGAAGATGGAAAATCATCAGAAACCCGGCCATCAAACGCCCTCTTAATAATAAACAAGAATGTCTGAAACAAGCAATAAAGGAATTCTACAATAAAGGCTGGAACCAACACGTCAGCAACTAGTCGGAAAATGCCAACTTAACAGGGCTCTAACACGTAAGAGCGGCCTCCTCATGTCCGATCCAAGGACCAAATCGACCCTCTTACGATCCGCAAGAACAGGCCGACATCTTCACCTCCACCCTCCACAACAACTTCATGTCCAACAACGCCGCTGACGAAGAACACGTACGGGGAGCAAGTACCCGACTACAAGGTATATTGACCGTTGAACTAGGCGAATATGCGCCGTTCGCCTCACCAAACTAGGGGGAAAACATTATCCTACATCAAAGTCGCCATAAACCCCTCACGAATAGATGGAATTTCGTATGCAATGCTTCAGAATATTCCGAAGAAGACGCCGTCGTACATAACACGAATATTCAACGGGGTCACCACACACCGCCACGTTCCTGTTCCATGGAATCGTACCGTCATAATCATGCTTTCTAAGTCATGATAACAAAAAAAACAGAACCCAACAACTATAGGCTAGTTCCGGCCAGAAAAATTTGACTTCAGGCCAGTACACGCAACGTCGCTACAGCTCGTTAAAGTAATAGACGATGTAGCTGAGAAATTTCAAGAGAAAAGAAACCACCGTCGTCGTCTTCCTTGATACAGAAAAGGCGTTTGATAAAGTATAGATTCAGAGACTCCTCATCGAACTATCGAACAAGTACGCATTACCAGCGGCCTACACCCAGCTTCTAAACAGCTACCTGACTGGCTGCTGACCCCTCAATACTATCCAACATCTACATCAATGACATCCTCTGCGCACAAAAGCCAAATACGCAGTATGTAAGGATGGCGTCATGCTCTACAGCAAGTCGAGAGTGCTAAGAGCTACAGTCAGGAAGATGCAGGGGTAGCTGGATCAGCACCAGGCTGATTCGGAAAACGGGGTCTGAAATTAGACACAAACGGAAGCCATAACCTTCACAAGGGGACAAACAACCAATCTACCGACGATACAAGTCCATCAACGGAACGTATCTTGAAACAACACAGTCAATTACCTGGAAGCAACAATCGGCCAGCAGCTGACTTCCACAACACAATCGTCAAAACACGCCAGACAAATAAAATGCCATATCCCATCCTTGCGTGCCACAAGGGCCTCCCACTAAAGACCAAGCTCAACGCCTACAACCAATACATAATGCCAACTATGATATACGCAGCGTCAGCAAGGATGACATACATATCAGCTTCAAACAGGAAACGTCTGGAAAGCACCCAATCGACCACCCTCAAGAAACTTACCGGGACGCGATGGTTCGTACGCAATGAAACAATCTACAACGACCTAGGCATGGACTCCATACAAGCACACGTCCGAATACTAGCAGAAAATATCTGTTGTGGTATTGATCAATCGAATCTGACCGCGTTCCGAGAAATCGCGCCAGTTGTTGAAACGCAACAGCAACGAAAAACTCCCTAAGTATATTCTAACCGACTAATTACAACCAGACCACAAAGCCAGAAACGTGTAAGCAGTAAAAGCCAAACGGCTACCGCTGTTTTATCTAAGGACCCTGAAAAGCTCCAGTTCGACAGCATTGAAAAATGTTTCATATTAACAAGAAGACCCACGCCAGCAGCAGAGGAGAGCAGGCGTATCCAGCCAGTCAGCTCTAGTACCTGCAACAATTCGAAGTCCAAGAGCACGTGTTGGGTTTAAGCTCTCGGGTCGCCGATTCTACATGTTCCGCAGAGGCGGAGAATAGTGCAACAAGACGTGTATGCAAAAAGAATCGTTTAACAAGCGTTTCAATAACAAATTCCTTGGATAGACCTTAGCGACCATTACGATGGACTCCCGCAAGAAGATGTCGACGAAATAAAAGTACAACTCATTTCTTATTAAGCCACCATCAATGATCATATGGACAAAGTTTTAAGGAAAAGATATCTCGGTGTAGTCAATCCGATCCGAATCCGTCTGACAGTAGAAGATTTGACAGGAATGGAAAGCGCGATAAACCAAGGTAAAGCACAAAAGTGACCTCATCGCCACCGCACGAATGAAGGCAGCTGCCAAACCAGTAGGCATCGGACCCGCCAGGGGCAGGCCGCCTCAACGTCTCCCACCAGCTGAGGTCACCGACTTCTAACGTTGCCCTCACAGACGGAGCAAATGGAGACAGACTTTGTGGAAGTCGCCCGCATGCGGAAGAAGCCTACAAAACCACTACAGCCAGCCCAGAAGCCCCACATCGAGCAGACAAACCACTACGAAGCTCTGAAGAGCCAAGTTGAAGAAGGGTCCCAAGCCGAGCAGCCCCCCCCCCCCCAGCCAGCGTGTGTCTCCAGTCGTCATCCGCTCCGAGAACAACTGCGCGGCTTTTTCCTCCATCTTCTCAACCGAGAAAATCACCTTTGCAAAAGCCAAATCGACCGAAGCAGGCTTCAGCTTGAATGCTGCCACATCCGATGACTACAGAGCCATGACCGCCTTCCTCAGCAAGAAAAGAGTCCCCTATCACACCTACCAAGTGACGGAGAATAAATCCCTGAACATGGACATCAGGAACATTTCGTAACCCCTCGACGTCTCTCACGTCACAGAAAATCTCTGTGCGAAAGGATTCGGGATCACTTTCGTCACCCAGATGTTGCATCTGCGGGTCTCCACCAAATATACGCGACCCAGTCCCGTCGTCGAAAAGTCGCACCGCTGCCAAAGGTTCGAGCACGCTCAACGCTACTGTCACACTACCCCCTCAGATGTGTTAAATGCGGAGGAGAACATCATAGCAGCTCCTGCACCACGTCAAAGCACACGCCGGCTACGTGGGAGAATTGCCAAAGCACACAGTTAAACAAACAGCGCCCCGTTACGGGGCAAGGCAGAAGAACCACATTCCAGCAGCTCCCTGCCGACTCGCGGCGTTCGTTTCGCGAAAACCTGTGGTTTTCTTCAGACAGTCACGTTGTGCTACTTTATAGATTCTGATTAAAAATTGGATTCGAAAGTAAAAATTAGTGATTTCTAAACAATCGAAGTAGTGCAGAGTGCGCTGTTTGTTTAACTGTGTGCTTTGGCAATTCTCCCACGTAGCCGGCGTGTGCTTTGACGTGGTGCAGGAGCTGCTATGATGTTCTCCTCCGCATTTAACACATCTGAGGGGGTAGTGTGACAGTAGCGTTGAGCATGCTCGAACCTTTGGCAGCGGTGCGACTTTTCGACGACGGGACTGGGTCGCGTATATTTGGTGGAGACCCGCAGATGCAACATCTCCTTGATGTCGAACATTTTCTTTGTTGCGGCCGACTTCGCAAGCTGCACCAGAACGAGCGGGATGTGCTTACTGACCCTGTCGATGTGCATCTGGGTGAAGAAAGTGATCCCGAATCCTTTCGCACAGAGATCTTCTGTGACGTGAGTGACGTCGAGGGGTTACGAAATGTTCCTGATGTCCATGTTCAGGGATTTATTCTCCGTCACTTGGTAGGTTTGATAGGGGACTCTTTTCTTGCTGAGGAAAGCTGTCATGGCTCTGTAGTCATCGGATGTGGCAGCATTCAAGCTGAAGCCTGCTTCGGTCGATTTGGCTTTTGCAAAGGTGATTTTCTCGGTTGAGAAGGTGGAGGAAAAAGCCGCGCAGTTGTTCTCGGAGCGGATAACGACTGGAGACACACGCTGGCCGGGGGGGGGGGGCTGCTCGGCTTGGGACCCTTCTTCAACTTGGCTCTTCAGAGCTTTGTAGTGGTTTGCCTGCTCGATGTGGGGCTTCTGGGCTGGCTGTAGTGGTTTTGTAGGCTTCTTCCGGGCGACTTCCACGAAGTCTGTCTCCATTTGCTCCGTCTGTGAGGGCAACGTTAGAAGTCGGTGACCTCAGCTGGTGGGAGACGTTGAGGCGGCCTGCCCCTGGCGGGTCCGATGCCTACTGGTTTGGCAGCTGCCTTCATTCGTGCGGTGGCGATGAGGTCACTTTTGTGCTTTACCTTGGTCTATCGCGCTTTCCATTCCTGTCAAATCTTCTACTGTCAGACGGATTCGGATCGGATTGACTACACCGAGATATCTTTTCCTTAAAACTTTGTCCATATGATCATTGATGGTGGCTTAATAAGAAATGAGTTGTACTTTTATTTCGTCGACATCTTCTTGCGGGAGTCCATCGTAATGGTCGCTGAGGTCTATCCAAGGAATTGGTTATTGAAACGCTTGTTAAACGATTCTTTTTGCATACACGTCTTGTTGCACTATTCTCCGCCTCTGCGGAACATGTAGAATCGGCGACCCGAGAGCTTAAACCCAACACGTGCTCTTGGACTTCGAATTGTTGCAGGTACTAGAGCTGACTGGCTGGATACGCCTGCTCTCCTCTGCTGCTGGCGTGGGTCTTCTTGTTAATATGAAACCTTTTTCAATGCTGTCGAACTGGAGCTTTTCAGGGTCCTTAGATAAAACAGCGGTAGCCGTTTGGCTTTTACTGCTTACACGTTTCTGGCTTTGTGGTCTGGTTGTAATTAGTCGGTTAGAATATACTTAGGGAGTTTTTCGTTGCTGTTGCGTTTCAACAACTGGCGCGATTTCTCGGAACGCGGTCAGATTCGATTGATCAATACCACAACAGATATTTTCTGCTAGTATTCGGACGTGTGCTTGTATGGAGTCCATGCCTAGGTCGTTGTAGATGGTTTCATTGCGTACGAACCATCGCGTCCCGGTAAGTTTCTTGAGGGTGGTCGATTGGGTGCTTTCCAGACGTTTCCTGTTTGAAGCTGATATGTATGTCATCCTTGCTGACGCTGCGTATATCATAGTTGGCATTATGTATTGGTTGTAGGCGTTGAGCTTGGTCTTTAGTGGGAGGCCCTTGTGGCACGCAAGGATGGGATATGGCATTTTATTTGTCTGGCGTGTTTTGACGATTGTGTTGTGGAAGTCAGCTGCTGGCCGATTGTTGCTTCCAGGTAATTGACTGTGTTGTTTCAAGATACGTTCCGTTGATGGACTTGTATCGTCGGTAGATTGGTTGTTTGTCCCCTTGTGAAGGTTATGGCTTCCGTTTGTGTTTAATTTCAGACCCCGTTTTCCGAATCAGCCTGGTGCTGATCCAGCTACCCCTGCATCTTCCTGACTGTAGCTCTTAGCACTCTCGACTTGCTGTAGAGCATGACGTCATCCTTACATACTGCGTATTTGGCTTTTGTGCGCAGAGGATGTCATTGATGTAGATGTTGGATAGTATTGAGGGGTCAGCAGCCAGTCAGGTAGCTGTTTAGAAGCTGGGTGTAGGCCGCTGGTAATGCGTACTTGTTCGATAGTTCGATGAGGAGTCTCTGAATCTATACTTTATCAAACGCCTTTTCTGTATCAAGGAAGACGACGACGGTGGTTTCTCCTCTCTTGAAATTTCTCAGCTACATCGTCTATTACTTTAACGAGCTGTAGCGACGTTGCGTGTACTGGCCTGAAGTCAAATTTTTCTGGCCTGAAGTCAAATTTTTCTGGCCGGAAGTAGCCTATAGTTGTTGGGTTCTGTTTTTTTGTTATCATGACTTAGAAAGCATGATTATGACGGTACGATTCCAGGGAACAGGAACCTGGCGGTGTGTGGTGACCCCGTTGAATATTCGTGTTATGTACGCCGGCGTCTTCTTCGGAATATTCTGAAGCATTGCATACGAAATTCCATCTATTCGTGAGGGGTTTATGGCGACTTTGATGTAGGATAATGTTTTTCCCCTAGTTTGGTGAGGCGAACGGTGCATATTCGCCTAGTTCAACGGTCAATATACCTTGTAGTCGGGTATTTGCTCCCCGTACGTGTTCTTCGTCAGCGGCGTTGTTGGACATGAAGTTGTTGTGGAGGGTGGAGGTGAAGATGTCGGCCTGTTCTTGCGGATCGTAAGAGGGTCGATTTGGTCCTTGGATCGGACATGAGGAGGCCGCTCTTACGTGTTAGAGCCCTGTTAAGTTGGCATTTTCCGACTAGTTGCTGACGTGTTGGTTCCAGCCTTTATTGTAGAATTCCTTTATTGCTTGTTTCAGACATTCTTGTTTATTATTAAGAGGGCGTTTGATGGCCGGGTTTCTGATGATTTTCCATCTTCACACCAGCCTTCGTTTTTTCTTTTGGGACAGTTTTTGAGCACGGCGGTTGCAGTCAAGAATTTGCATCGCATTCTCAAGGGCCCTGCGTTAGGTTTTGGACGCAGTTGTCAACATTGTCAGTGATGATGATGTTGGGGTTGCAAATCTTGTATTTTTCTTTGTAGGTTTTCATTGTACTGACGCCAGTTCGTGGTGCATCTGGTTGTAGTTCGCGGTCCATCCTGCCTCGGACCTACGTTTACCGTGAGCAGTAGTGGGAGATGATCAGAGCTCAGGTCTTTCACTGTTTCCTGGGAGTAGTGGAATGGCAGACCCTCGACTAGTATAATGTCTAGCACATCGGGTTGGTCTTGATGACTGCTTGGGACATGCGTTGGTGCTCCCTTGGATCTATGACCTCGTAGTTCTTTCCTGCTGTGTGGTTGAAGAGTCTGTGTCCTTCAGTGTTATTGACTCGAGATTCTCCGGCTTGATGTTTTGTGTTTAGACTCTCCTGAAATCGGCGTCGGGAGGTTGCGTGCCATAAAATCATCCAGATTATTGCGTTGCTAGAGGCGTCCTTGGTTGTTGCTAGGTTGATATTAGTCTTAGATATCTGGCGGCTACTCTTATTTGGACCCCCGTGACCTCCAACTCGTTTGCTTGCAGCGTAACTTGGTACTGTGCGATTTTATCTTTTACTATAATATCGAGCCAGCGACTAGCTGGAATTCCTGCTATCTGCGGTCTGTCCGTTCGATAAGTTTGACAGTTAAGATACCTTTAGTGAGACTTTTGGTGCGATTTTGATCATCATCACGTCGATGTTGAGTGGTTTAATGAGGTTTAGCATTTCTTGCATTTTGCACTGAATACCGTCGGCGTTCCAGTGGGCAATGTTTAGTTGTACGTCTACTGGTGCATTATACATCTTGTGTTATAATGTCACTTATTGACAGTTATTTTGCTGATCCATTGAGTGAGGTTATCCAAGTGGATCGTGAATCCCATAGCTGCTATACAGCCTACTGGTGTTGTTTGGGTGCTGGTAGCTGCTTTCTGTTTTGCTATCCTGGGGTCGATGGGCACCTTGAAGCCGGTGACTGCTGTGTTGACGGCGGTGGCGGTTTTGGGAGGTGCAACAGCCTTGTAGGTGGCGGTGGCTTGTTTGGGTGTAGTGGCATTCTTGGGTGGTGCTGGAATCCTTTTAGAGGTGGTGGTGCCTCGCGTCTTGGGTTAAAAAAGATGCGGGAGCCGTACGAGCGCTGGCTGTTACAACTGAGGCGGCAGGGATCGCAATTGCATTGCTGCTGGTGAATGCTGTTGTTGTTGATGAGACCTCTTGCGCTGTTTAGCGGAGCAGGCTGTTTGTTTCTTATTCGTCTCCCGCCTTGTGTTTGGAAACCATCTTCGTTTTTCTCTGTGATTGGCTGTGATCCTGTTGGTTCTGCTAGTAGTGGGGCTCTCGCTAGTTTCTTTTTCTTTAGCTCAGCTTGATACTCCGGGCCTTTTCGATAATTAACAGGATGCGGGCCGCTGTAGATTTTGCGTTGCTGGAGGTCTTTGGTTGTCGGTAGGCTGATATTAGTTTTAGATCTCTTCCGGCTACTCTTGCTTGGACCCTCGTGGTCTCCAGCTCGTTTGTTTGTAGTGTAACTTGCTGCTGTGCGAGTTTGCCTGTCACTAGAATATAGGTCCCCCTTCTAGTTGAAATTCCTGCTATCTGCGGTCTGTCCGTTCCATAGGTTTGGTAGTTAGCTAACTTTAGTGAAACTTTTGGTGTGAGATGTGTCTCGTTGATCATCATCACTGAATGTCGTTAGCGGGACGATGTTTAGTTGTGAGTTTACTGGTGTATTAACCGTCTTGTGTTATAATATCACTTATTGACGCTTATTTTGTTGATCCACTGAGATAGTTTCTCCAAGTGGATCGTGAATCACATAGCTGTTATGCAGCCTACTGGTGATGTTTGGGTGTTGGTAGCTGCTTTAGGTTTTGTTGTCTTGGGGACCGGTGGTCACCTTGAAGCCGGTGGCTGCTCTGTTGGCGGCGGTGGTGGTTTTGGGAATTTACCGCCACCGTTGGAGGTCGTTGAATACTTTCGGAATTGTAAAATTTATTATAATTATTCTAGAGAGCAGAACTATAACACCGTGATATGTGGCCACCTTTGTCTTAATTTTCTATATAAATGAATGTAAACGATAACGCACATCATAGTCATGTCTATACTATTGGTAGTTGAATGTGTGGGTAATGTATTGCATGCCGCGTATGCCTAGCCTATAAGATTAAATCCTAGACATAGGTATGAGCTCGCTTTAAGGGCATTTTACGGCTGCAATTCGATTAAAAATATACATACCGGTAACGATAAGTTTTATTATAGAGGTAAGGATCTCCATGTACTCACTATTTCACATGGTTCATATGAAATCGATCAGCTAAGTTCATATTTAGAAAAACACGTAGAGAGCACCATACTAAGCGCAAACAATAATGCGCAAAAATGCGAAATTAAATCGATGTACACTGTGAATTTGTCAAAACCCGATTCTATTGGTCGAATGCTCGGATTCAAACCAATCGAATACAAACCTAACCACACTCACATATCTGAATTGGATATACAGATAAGTAAACACACGAATGTTTACATTGAATGCAACATCACACTAGGTTCTTATCGTAATAATTTACCTGCCCATATTCTGTATGGGTTTAGTATTTCCGTGGCGCCTGGGTTCCGTATGGAAAATGTTCTAAATGCACCTATTTATTTAGAGGTTAATGTCGAAACCATTTATAACATCGAGATCCGGCTCGTGAATTAGAAGGGTGAACTAATAGATTTTGGAAACGAGCAAGTTAGTGTAATCTTAGAGTAAACTTGTTTTAATAAATGTATACTGTTTAGAATACAAAAATAAACGTCTTACCCACTTCGCTGATTTGAACCGAAATGATGTATCCTAGGATGGTATTTCTACCGAAAAATAAAGAAAGATATATTTCGTTTACTAAATATATTTCAAATACAAGTAATAAATGCAGCTTTGTAGACTCATATCGTTTTTGAGCGAGTCATCAGCATCTTATTTAGAATTTCAAAATTTTTAAATTTTACATCATACATTAAGCCATTTAAATATGAAAGTGCTAAATCTTTTAATTAGAAAAGGAATTATTCCTTACGAGTACATGGATAGTTGGGAAAAGTTTAATGAAACGATCCTTCCGGAAAAGTCAAAATTTTATAATAAATTGAAACAAGCTGATATTTCCTAACAAGACTACAAACATGCACAGATGATTTGGAATGTATTTAAAATGAAAAATTTAGGAGAATACAGTGATCTTTATCTGAAATGTGATGTTTTACTTTTGGCAGATAATTTTGCGAACTTTAGGACTAAATCTATAGAAACATATGGGTTAGATCCCAGTCACTTCTACACAACCCTCGGTTTTACGTTCCAGTGCATGCTCAAATATACAAAAGTTAAATTAGAATTGTTAACTGATATAGACATGTTGCTTTTTTATTGAAAGAGGTATTAGAGGTGGTATAAGTCAATGCTGTACCAAATATAGTAAAGCAAATAATAAATTTCTAAAAAATTATAATAACCCTTCTAAACACCTTCTAGATAAAGTAAATTTGCATGGTTGGTCTACGAGTCAGTATTTACCTTTGAAAAATTTTAAATGGTTTAGTGAAAAACAAGTAAACTCCGTAACTTTGCAATCTATTCTTGATATTTCGGATGATGCTGAAGAAGGTATAATTTTAGAAGTAGATTTAGATTGTCCGCAACATTTGCATGATCTGCATAAATATTTTCCATTTTGCGCAGAACATAAAGTCCCTCCTGGAGGCAAACAAAAGAAACTACTTACAACTTTGGAACCTAAGACGCGGTATGTCATTCATTATATAAATCTAAATCAAGCTGGTCTTATAGTGCTAAAAATTTATAGGGTATTGAGTTTTAACCAATCCTTTTGGTTGAAAGACTATATAGACCTAAATACAAAATTACGAGCCCAGTCAACTAACACATTTTAGAAAAATTTATATAAATTAATGAATAATGCATGTTTTGGAAAAACTATGGAAACTGTTAGACAGCATAGCACTTGTCTCTAGGTGCGATGTTAGATACGGTGCCAATTATTACATTTCTCAACCCAACTTTCACAGCAGAACTATTCTAATTTCTCACAACTTTTGTATTGGTGCGTTGAAATTATTTTTACAGTGTCTATATTTCGTTAATATCTTTCTATTTATAAGTATTAGTTACTTAGAATGCAATAAACAAAGTTCCTGAGATATCTTGTAGAAATTTACATTTCTAATTATTGAAAGCTGTATATGTTGTATAACGCGCCTGCTGCAGAATCGTAATTATAAAACCGACACACAATTATATTACCACTTTACAGTCTAACGAACATTCATTATTATTTACAGATTACTGTAAACAACTGACATACAAAAGAAAAAATGAGCTGTTTAAGTAGAAAATGCATGCAACGTTATAAACGACACATAAGCTTTATATGAAAACGGAATGTTAATAATCTAAACGCGCTAAATACGGAACTGTCTTTGGTAACCTAAATTCAGAATTATTTACACAGGTACTTTTCAATTTTGAAAATACAGGATCAGAATATTTAAATAGCCAACGAAATAAATTCAGTAAAATAACATTTGATTTCGAAGCGCAGGTTCCAATTTATTAATTTTGCACATTGCCCGGCAAGAAAACATTCCAACTGCATTTCTTTGTCTAGACTTGAGCACAAAACAAGTTTTTTGGCTGTAACGAAATTCCAGTCGTAGCTCTACATTCAGTTGCGATCCGTCCGCGCGTCCGTTCTGTGTACATAACCCTGGTGATTTCTCGGATACCTATATATTAAATTTTAACTATTCATTAGAAACAAATTGAATCGCTCGTACTCTATTCTTTAACGTACCGCATACATGATTTATCTACAAGCCTTTTATTAAACATAATCATTTTAATACTATATAGGAGTATACTATTCTAAATCGTTTGTCAATAAATGTCGTTTTACGAAATTTAATAGCGTGCAGGCGACATGTATATTAATCTTTTTCACAACCGGGATTTAAAAAGTAGTTTCTATAGTAAACATATCGTAACAAAATTTCTGTATTTACGAAAACTGTCGTGGAAAAGAATGCTTCAGAATATCATGCATGCTTCCATCGATGCTGCTGTAAATAAGTGACCAGTTTTAATCATTTTTATTAAAGTTCGGATACAATTTTTCAATGTCATACACTGGTTACAATTAACGAGCACACTTTACAACCATTTTATAAAAGAACACGGTCTAATTTTATTTTTTTGTTTCTTTCGTTAAGATCTGCAAGAACCTCTTTTGGAGCTGCTGGATCCTGCCAAACTGTGAGCTAGTTATTTTATATTTAATCAGTACAATTTCTTATTAAGATTCTATATTATTAACCTTCAAATTCTGTTAACTGCTTGCATGCCATTAACCAACACACTTAGGCGAATGCGTTTTAAGGAGACGAGGTTAGACAATTTTGAATTGTATTTTGAAAATTAAAATAACAGCAGGTTTTTACCGACTTCACGTTGAGAGCCCTTTACGAAGGGTTTAAAATCACCCGAGGCACAATGGTTAGACGAGATTGCAACCCTCGCGGTTGTGTTCATGACGGTGGTTTTTTTACTCTCGCTTGATGTTGTGTATTATGATATCGCATCACATACATGTCAACCCATTTACGCTCCTTGTTACTCTCTCTGTTACATATAAACCTATGAACAAAATCAAGTAAAATGCTGCACGCAAACTAATACAAACTCAATTTTACAGTCAAGGTTGCCAGCTCCTACTACTGACTTCAAGGTCACCATTTCTAATTATTGCAACGCACCTCCGTTTTCGCACAAGTCGACTTCTGGTGGGTAAGGACGCGGTGATTGCCACCACGAAAATACTCCAGGAGGCAGTTATCCAGAATCGGAACGGCCTTCAACTTCGCGGAGGAGCAGGACAACGCCGAAGGAGTAGACAATAGCGTTACTGTACATGTTATGCAACTGATAAGTGATTATAGCATTAGTGTTAATTGTTTATCTGTATATATCTTTAGATGTTATTAAAACAATTTATGAAAATATTTGCCTCTTTCATTAAACTTGTAGAAGTGTCAGGTTGACAACATGGTCTAAGCTAGGGTTCAAATGTAATTTGATGAGAACACTAACCATGGCCTCGGTTTCAAAGCCAAGTGTTGGGGGTAGTTCCAGAATTGAGATGTGGCCTTGAAGTTTAGCCGTGAGCTGTGGCCTTGAAATTTGGCCTTAAGTTGAAGTGTAGCCTCGGTTTCAAGAAAACGTGGTGGGGTGAGGTTCTAGAACTGTCCATGTGGTCTCGAAGTTTAGCCTTGAGCTGTGGCTTTGAAAATTGGCTTGAAGATGTGACCTTGGGTTCCTGCTTTCATGTGGTCGCGGAGTTGACTTTGGCCTTGAACTCAAGGCCAACTGGTGGAGAGGCACCAGCAAGCAACCTTGAACTAAAAGCCAACTGTGGGGAAGCTGTCCTAGCTCTGAACTAAAGTCCGACCTTGAAATCAAGGCTGAACAATGAGTGTTCCAGCTTTTCACGCCTTAACCTTGAATTGGAGGCCAAGTGGCGGGGGGAGGTTCTAGAACTGTCCATGTGGTCTCGAAGTTTAGCCTTGAGCTGTGGCTTTGAAAATTGGCTTGAAGATGTGACCTTGAAGTGTGGCCTCGGTTTCAAGGAAAAGTGGTGGGGGGAGGTTCTACAACTGTCCATTCTAACCTACTGTGGTTCTATGAGCCCTCTTTACCCTTAAGCCGGGCAGGTGGCTAGCCTTGCCCGTCGAAACTGAGGCAGAGTTCCCTTGTTAGGGGTTAACGACTACCGCAGGTGTTAGCGTGGTAGGCGGGGAGCGTACTATTTAACATCAATTATTTTTAAAAAGTATTTTCTGATGATCCGACCTTTTTTGTGTTCCGACCATAGCCCCAGTCCCAAAGGTGTCGGATTAGAGGGGTTCTACTGTATTTGGATTACGACGCCTCCCGCTGTTTTATTTATACTATTCAAGTCTGGACAGGAAAAATCGACAAGATCTAACTTGAAACTGCTATCCAAATTTTTGTCGATTTATACGTGTAATTTTCAGGGTATTGCATATTGCGCACAGAATTAACTAACCTATCGATTTTATTAAAAATGAATACAAACAAAACACTGTTTTTTTATCAATACGACAAGTTGTTTAGCTTCATTCTCTGAAACTATAAAAAAGATGTATCTTTTATTTTTTTGATAGAATACACCTTTTTCGAGAAAAACGGGAAAATTGGTAACATCAATTTCGTTCATTGGACTTTAATGGGATCTAAATGGCTTCGTTTTCAAAATACAGCTTAAAGAAGTTTTTAAAAAACATTATTTAATAACAAACAATGATACAATAGCTACAAAACTTTCGGGTAAAAAACAGTCGCGTACCAGATTTTTTTAAAATAAGGTAACTGAGGTCGCCCCGATGCACGCCACTGGTGGAAATAAATTAAATTTATTTTGACTGAACAATGCCACTTTATGAAATATTAACCTACACCAAGTTTCATTAGAATACCTCTAGCCGTTTCCGAATTTTTGAAAAAATCATTTTTTGTTTAAACTTCAATACCCTGTATGCTGAAAACGAAGCCATTTAGACCCCATGTTTGTATGAACTTTTTATTTTAAAATTGATCAAGAAATTGCCCCTTAAAGTTTGTCTGCGTACTTAATTAACACCCTGTATATCTGGAACGTAAAATAAACAGTAAAATGGACCACCTGCAAGAAGTTAAGAGAAGAATCGAAATTGCTAGAGCGGGGTTCTTTAAAATGAAGAACGTTCTCTGCAACTTGAAGCTATTAATGAAATTGAGAACGAGAGTATTAAAATGTTATAGCGGGTGTCCGTTCTCAAAGTCGAACATAGGTGATTAGCATTGTATTGAACGTTTTTTCCGATTCCTGTTCGCCAATTCAACTTACAGGGAAGGTAATGGTATCAATGGAAAGATAAAATTATTACGCATCACATGATACCAATAATAATATCCAAGATGCGATTTTTATTTTAAAATACTAATTTAAAACATGGGAATTTTTAAATATGTCAAGTCTTGCTTTTTAAGTTCGATAGCATTTGTCAAAAAAAGGTAATTAGCTGGTAGTAGTTTCTGTCAACGTCTGTTAAAATTATCTACAGACAAATGTATTATTTCAATGAAGAACGAGTGAATGCACTAATGTTAATTGCCTATGTTCGACTTTGAGAATGGACACCCACGGTCTACACTACTATATGGCTGCGAAACCTGGACAATTAAAAATGACATTGAACAACGTGTGCCAAAGCATTCGAATTATGGTTATATTGTAGAATGCTACGAGTCCCATGGACTTTTAAATTTACAAACGAAAAAATACTTAACAGAATAGGCACAAAACTACAAATAGTACAAATAATTTAAAAACGAAAAAAACAGTACTTCGGACATATTATGAGGCACAGCAGATATGACATATTGCGAGTGGCCTTGGAATGCAAGGTTGATGGAAAGCGAGGACAGGGAAGAAAAAAGAAATCGTGGTTCAGGAACATCAAGGAATGGACCAATCACAATACACACACATCTTCCATACGACTCAAGACAGACATAGATTTGCCATTATGGTTGCCGACATCACATGATACGGCACTGGAAGAAGAAGATCGATTTTATGATATTTAATATTTAACGCTCAATGAATAACTATTTGATTTCAAACATATAATGTTTTCTGTCACAATAGGAATAGGTCATTATATCAACGGACATAAACTTCGATAAGATTATTGATTATACAAGGTGGCGCAAAAAGAACGCATGCTTTTGGAATGTGTAGTACTTCGGAAGGAAGAGGTTGGTAGCTTCTACACTCAGTCTGTCACGTGGTTCAGAGAGTCTAGTTTCAGTAGCTGTGGAACGGTGAAACGTGGAACACCATACTTTTACCGTTGAGCAGTTTCTTTAAAATAACGATTCTGTAATTTCCGTTCAACATCTTTTCCGTCGACATTTCTATATGCCGGTTAGTAGGTCAATCTCTGATGGAAACACATTACTCCGATGGAGAAAATATGGTTCTAACAAGATATGGCCACAGCCCATACAGCAAGAGCCACGATGAAAGTTGTCCGACGAATGTTTTCCAACCACGTAATCTCGCGTTTTGGCGACCTTACCTGGTACCACGGTCACCGGATTTGTCGGCGTGCGACTTCTTTTTGTGGGGTTACCTCAAATCGAAAGTCTATGTTCGAAAACCTCCTACGCTAGACGAATTCAAAATTACCATTCGTGAAGAAACCGCGGCGGTGCCTCAAGAAATGTTGATGAGAGTAATGCTTAACTTTGAGGAGAGGCTCCATATGTGTGTCCAGCAAAATGAACGTCATCTTCCTGACATAATCTTTCATAATTAAATAATCTTGTATATCAATAAAAACATATCACAGATTATTTTCGTAGTAATAAATTTGTTTTAGATGGAAAATTAAGAAGGTTGCATTCTTTTGAAATCCATGCGTTCTTTTTGCGCCACCTTGTATTATGGATTGAGATAAAAAAATATTTGATTTCTTTAGTTCCTTAATGCCTTGTTCTGTTGTTCAATCAAATCGTTGGAAATTGTTGAAAAATTAAAAATTCAAGTTGTATACAAACCTCCGGTTTGGCGCCCCTTTTAGAGTGGCGGTTGCGGGGGCCCTGAACAGCCTGAACCAAACACCGAATAAGACTAAGAAAGAGATAAACATACAATACAAATATTTTAGTCGGCTTGAAGCTGATTGTAATTATGACATAAGTACTAAGTACATTATTATAACGTCAAGAAGCTGAAGAATTAGATTATTTATTTAGTAATTGAAGAGAAGTTGTCACATTTTTAGTTAGTTACATATTTCTATTTTAGAACGTCAGTTGACAGTTTTTAAAATTTTCTGATGCTCTGATATGAAGTGGGGTGAAATCGTACACGTGCTTTAAATAAAACTAGACTTACTACTCGTCAAATGGCTAAATTTCTACAGCTCTTTAACATTTATGGTTCCCGCGTACTGGGTAGGGTAATCTGAGACACTTCGTTTAGATGAATCTAGCATTACGTAGTCTTTAATATACATACAGTCCGCTTTTAGATTACCGGTGTACCTTCTAGGTTTATCTGATGCTCTGATACCAAGTGGGGCAAAATGGTACACTTGGTTTAAATAAAACTGGACTTACTGTCCGTAACCTCGCTTAATTTCTACAGGCTCTTGAATACTTATGGTTCCCGCGTACTAGGAAGGGTAATTCGAGACACTTCGTTTCGACGAATCTAGCGTTACGTACGTACCTAATCTTTCATATACATACAGCCTGCTTTTAGAATATAAGTTAAACCTTTTAAGTTTATCTGATGCTCTGATACCAAGTGGGGCAAAATGGTACACTTGGTTTAAATAAAACTAGACTTAAGGCCGGTTTATCAATCAGTAGTTAAAGTCTTTGTTAAGGTTAACTACAAGTTAAATGTTAAATTCAGTTTATCAATCGTCTGTAAGCCCTAACTGTCCGTTATAGGTATATAAGTTAACCGAAACTTATTTTAACAAGAGATTCAAGCTGTCGTTGGGATATTTCTATTAAATTTGAATAATGGTGGATTATGAAGTGAACATCTTATCTGATAGTAGCGACAGTGATAAATTTTATTAATATTTTGCACAGACGTCCGTACATGTTCGTAACAAATCCAAATCAGGATTTTAAAAATCGATTTAGATTAAGCAAGGAAACATTTTCGGCAAATATAATTTCAATATCTGCGTTATGTGAAACTTCCGTCACTGGTGTAGTTTCGCATAGTGTTGCTGAAATGATACATATCAGAAAAACGGTAATTACAATCTGCCATAAATATTAAGTACTTACGAATATGATGAGTCATTTCTTGAAGAACACTGACAGAATTGCTAGTAATTTCTTCTCGATAGGAGTAAACTCTGTTTTCACCTCTTTGCCTCCACCAGTTTTGTATAACACTTGTTTGTGAATGGTATACTTTTTTTTAATTTCCTTCTTTAGCGCATCTGCGCATGGTACTTTGTAAAGATTTCATCGGGCGTGGACAGTGTGGCGAAAGGCTATTAAATTTCTTTGCGAGTGTTTCCCACTCGGTTTTCTTAGATTCGATAACGCTAGCACGTCGTATGACTAAATTTGCTAACAGATCAACTTCGTTGGCTGTAAAATTCGCGACCCTGTCTTTCTTTTTTTTCTTCACTCATTTGCTGGTTCATTTTGAATACTTAATAAATAAAAAATAATACGTATCACATGCACGCACATAAACCTCAAAACTTATGAAGGTTAAGACACAGAACAAAGTTAGGATTATCAACGACACCAATATGAAGTTAGCAGTTCTTAGTTCAAAATAATACCAACCTCCTCTTAACTACTAATTTGCTACCAAACAGATAAAAATATAATGATCAACGCATTTCATTCAAAGATTTCTACTAACAAGAACACTACTAGCAACATAAATATTAACCTCTGAGTAACTAACCAACAGTTTTAACCTTCGATTGATAAACCGACCCTTATACTGTGCGTAACTTCGCTTAATTGTCACATCTCTTGAACACTTATGGTTCCTGTGTACTGTGTAGGGTAATTTGAGACACTTCGTTTAGATGAATCTAGCATTACGTAGTCTGTAATCTACACACAGTCGCCTTTTAGAACATCAGCGTACACCTTCTAAGTTTATCTGATGCTCTGATACCAGGTGGGGCAAAATGGTACACTTAGTTTAAGTAAAACTGGACTTACTCTCAACCCGGCAAAATTTCTACAGCTCTTGAAGGCCAACTACAAGCAGTCGATAGGTGTTCAATGGTCGGTGTTTGCGTTGAAGTTTAGATACGGGTAAGCATAGAAAACCTCGTATTGTCGTATTTTCAATCATTAGGATGTTCGGAAATATTGCTAAGAAATCGCAGAAAAAAGAAAGTGTTTAGATGTAATAATTGTGGTCGCCCTATTAACAATGACTGGTTATTGAGAGGGCAGTCCCATATTTATTTTGAGAATCTCCTTTCCAATCCAGATAAATTTTTGAGTCTATAGACTCACTCAATGTTTTGCTTGCAGTGTAGTTTTATTATTACGTATAGCAAAAATTAAGGGACTCCAGCTGTTTTAGGAAAGCATGATACGCTAAAGGTCCATACTTATTTAGGCGTAATAATCGAAACTATCTCGGAAAACCAAATTCCCCCACTCAAATTATCAAAACGGTAATTTTGTCTAGTAATGTGTTTTTTTATTAAACAATTACCCTACTTTTCTCCCCACGGTGAAAATACAGGGTGTTTCAGGAGGAAAGGGAAATATTTAAGGGGACAATAGTTTGGGTTATCACAAGTAAAAAAGTTCATATGAACATGTATCCAATTCTCAACGGTTAATGAGATATTCAAGTTGCTAAGGTGATGATTAAATGATTTACCAACACTTTTAGAGAATGTTCGATTGAACATTCGGTATGATATGCTTTACCAACACGACGGAGCTCCACCGCACTGTGCTTGTGACGTGTCAGAATTCCCAAATTGATGGATCGGCCGTGGTGGTCCGATTCATTGGCCAGCAAGATCCCCGGGCTTTAGTCCGCTAGATTATTGCTTATTGGGATGGATGGAAGGCGAGATGTGCAAGATAAAAGTGGATACACGGGAAGCATTGATGGATGGAATCTTCGTAATTATCAAAATTAACAGTTTGTGTACCATTCTTCAAACAAATTTTAATCCGTAACTATGCAAAATTGGATACATGTTTCTATGAACTTTTTTACATGTGATGACCTAAACAATTGCCCTTAAATATTTCCCTTTCCTCCTGAAACAACCTGTATAACTTCCCTACTGCCACTTAATGAATCTCTTAGAAAAAACGTGTTATTTTGGTAATTTTTCTACCAGTGAAAAATCTTATTATTAGAAATAGCTATCAACAGTGCGGTTTCTATTGTAGAAAAACTCCAGTAATTCCAGTAATTATTCATTGAAAATTATCTACTGATTTCAACAAAATCGATGTTTTGACAATTCAAGTTGAGTGCAAAAAGTTTGTTTTCCAATGCAGTTGTGATGTATTAAGTATCACATAGCTGTGAAGAGAATTACATTAGCTTTCAGAACATGCAGAAATGCATTAAAAAAATAAAAGTTGAATATCGCTACGCAAAAATATCGTATAAAAAACTCATTTAGGACAGGCCTTGGAAAGGACTTACGTATATAGGTGAATGTCAGATTACATTTTGTTGATGAAAATTTTTGTCACTGGCAGGCAAAAGTTTACACTGCCTTAAGTTTACTTGTATCAAGCAAAAACTAAAATACGATGGCATTTACACAACAACAACGAGTGTATTAAGCATAACCGTCAATAAAAATTGTTTTCATTAAGTGTTTTGTATATTTTTAGGAAAATAGTTCAAGATCAAGGTATAATCTAGTTCTCTCTGACTTGGAAGTTCATTTGCTTCAATGGGTATGCATCAAGTTATGCAAACTTCAATTTGAACATTTTATGCTGCGAATGAGTTTTTTTTTTAACACACTATACTCTAGTAAGCTGCGGCAATTTCAACATTTCTTATTTTGGAAACTTATATGATCTCTAAAGCCTTCAAGATTTGAAACCTAACACTGCAATTAAAATTTACAGTATAAAAATTTGGGCAATAGCAACTTATAGCTCTAAAGTCCTGTGCCCATTATTTACCATGCAACATCTGCTTGCAATAGACAAAATAAAAGCACGCTTCCTCAATAAAGCTTTAGGTCTACCTAGACACGCTTCAAATACTTTTACCTTTGTGACGTCGCTTACAACCACTGGGTGTTCGAAGTCAATTGTGGGTGTCGCATTATAAAAACTCTCTAGCGTAAAAAATTTGATTTGTGCCCATAGCTCCGAGTGACAAACAACTTCTTCCATGTCACCAAATTAAAGTGTCAAAACCTTTCATAGACGCTCATCGGCAAACTGCATTAGCTTAAAAAAAAACGACGAGTGGTCCAGCATGATAAAGTCTGGACAAATAGGAGAATAAAAGATACTACACAAGAAGAATCGTCCCTTCTGCAAAGTCAAAATTGCTGAGCTATTCGAAATAAACTGCCCAGGAGAAAATGCTGGATTTCCGAGTAGAAAAAGCGGGCGTGCGTTCCAGCCTTTTTCCATAACAAAGACAAGTCCGAGTTCCGACGTTCCGCTGACCCAATGGCGAGCGACAGCCATTGAGGCAACCATAAAAAAGCAGTGCACGGAATGGCCCGGAACGTACCGGTACTGTTCACGTTCCTGCAAAACCTGCCTGATACCGTTCCGGTTCGTAAAAACATGATACATAACATACCGGTTCGTAACTTTAAACATTCTTGAAAAATGAAACATGTCCTAGGACTTGACCACATTAGCTTTTACATTGTCGCGGCAATGCTTGCAGCAAAGCATTTAGTCAAAAACAAATCCATAAACATGTGGAATTATCGTAGCCTAACTTTCTTTTGTTGAATATACAAATTTTTCTGTTGTACAGATGTTTCTAAATATATCCTGATTTATAAACGTACCTTGGGCCTCTCTGGCGGCTGTTTGCGAGTGTCACGTTTTATCGTCATCGTCCGTGTTCGGTCCTATCATCACCACGCCGTTCATAATGCAACTAGAAACCGGTGTCTTACGAAGCATTCCATTGGTCTACTCTCTAGTGGATAGGGTGTGTCTGACTAGGAATCAGATTCCCGTGAGAGCAAATATTCGTATATTACTGGTTGCGATATTTTTTTCTTTAGTGTTTTGTATTACCAAGTGTTTCGTTTGACTACGATATTTCAATCGTATTAGAAACGGTTATTTAATCTAGCAATATTGCCTAAAGATGTTAAACACATTTCCTTCTGTAACTCCTTCATTCAATTTACTAAAACTATATCTGCAGTGAGTCAGTTAAGAAGCTAGTCTTTTATGTCTGCCTGCGTGTATCACGCTTTTATCATCATTAATCGGACGTAATTCATTTTGTCGTCACGATGTCTTTCATAATACAGGAATAATCCTGTGCCTTGCGAAGCGTTGGACAAGCTGTTAGCAGTTTCAAATCCAAGCTACTGCAATGTTTTTTCTTTGCGAATCAATGCAATTCGCATTACTAAGAATTTATTTTTATTGTGTCGGAAATATAAGCATAGTTTTACTATAATATTAAACACTCTTCAATCATTATTCGCTTTAGCAGAAGTAATTTTTCTTGCTTTTTTTTATAAAAAAAATGTAAAGCATTTTCTTCTATAGCTTTTTATTTGCAATCCAATTAAAAGAATGCAAAAACTATTGTAGTTACAAGCACGACTATGTAGTGGTTAAAAAGTTTTTCTTTGCGTGATGTATTACAATAGCTATTTATGCAACAAGTGCTAAAAGTCGACTTTTATGCGCGAGACATGAAAATTATGAAACGAAGCCGAAGGCTGAGTTTCATAACATGTCTCGCGCATAAACGACTTTTAGCACGCGTTGCATACAATATTTTATCTACGACCTTAATTTTACCGTTATTAATCCATAAATATCGATTTAAGAAAGGTTCGCATCTGCGACGCTGCATCATAATGAATAGTAGCCTACGCCGCTGGCGATTGTTTTGGCCACGCCCGTGCTGTCAAGGACAGGTACGAAATTTAATTATTTATACTCCACATATGACTGTATTCATTACATAACGCTTTAATTATTTCAAAAACGCTTTACCTGTAACTCAAGAAGCAACTAGAATAGCTTTACGACTTCACTTGCAGTTCGAAATTGTAGTTTTGAACTCGCTTCACTTTTAGCACATGTGCTAAAAGTAAACAGCTGATTTCTTTAAACACGGTAAACTATAAAACGTCACTTTTAGTGAAACAAGCTAGCGCTAAAAGGCCTACTTTTAGTAGTGGTCGTAGATAAAAGTAATTTTGGTGCGTGAGCGCGCGCACGTGCGTGTGTATGTGTGAGTGTGCGCGAGGGTGCGTGTGAGTATATGTGGTATACCCGTTCCGATTTGTACAAAAATCCATTTCGTGCACTGGAAGAAAGGAAGCAATAAACTCGATATCCGGGACCCAGACCTTCTACTCGATGGGCAATGTGTCTTTATAAGCCCAAAATGGTACGAGGCATCGAGGGATAATAAACAACTTCTTCTTACATAACAGGGACCTATATAACGGCAGACGGCCTGACGCCAAGGCATTACGTCTCTAGATCGTGTCCTGTTTGTTTACTCTAAGCAAGACAAGGGTTGTGGTCAGTTTCCAAGTTTATTAACATCAAATAATACTATATCATTATATTAGTTTTAATAAGAGGGATTATTGTAGTATGAGTGGATTTGGGGCACGACAATACAAAAACAGAGTTATAATAGACCAGCACTGTTTTCGGTGTTACAATAACCACATTGCGACATCATAGTTATTTATGGTACAAGTGTGTAATAAACACACGGCATAGAAAATTTTGTGAGGGAATAAAAAGAAAACAACTTGAAAAAAAAAAGAGTTACATATACGGATATAGTATGCTAAATCTCAGTTCAGTAGGCTGGTTGTGCAGCATCAACAACGAATTGATAATGTCTTAACTACTGTTCCAATTATTACTAACTAAATAATTAATTATTCCGTTTTTTTTGACTTAGTCTATCATTTCTACAGTGTGAAAGATTCAGGTTTATGTTGAATTTGACGATAAAGTGCTACTTAGATGTAACTAAAATCGGCGTCAAGCACACTCAAATGTTTGGTTTGTATGTTTATTTCTTTATTGCTCAAGCATCCTGCTTTTATTTTGTTCAGTCTATCTCACTGTTGTTATATTTAATTATGGGCCCATGGATATACATTAAAGACTACGTAATCATACAACAGTTAAAAATGTGCGTGTAAAATTCGCTACGACGTACATAAACAACGTTCACAACATTCACAACTAAAACTAGGCCTCAAACTCAAATGAAGAGCCATTATTTAAATGTTACAGGCCAATCGCTATATTAAAGACTACGTAATGCTAGATTTATTCAAACGAAGTGTCTCATATTACCCCGTGCAGTAAGCGGGAACCATAAGCTGTTAGGAGCTGGAAATTTCGCGAGGTTACGTGTGAGCCCAGTTTGTACCAATTCGCCACACTGGATATCAAAGTAGCGGAAAATTTTAGCAGCTGTAAATTCGTATTTCAGAAACGAGTTATTCCGATGGGCCCTTGACGTAACAGACGTGATATGCAATGAATACAAAAATAACTACTTGAAAAAAAAAACAAATGCAAAATTTCAGTTGAGTAGGCTGTTTGTGCATTTTCATTATAACGTTTTATCTTAAATGTCAAAAACGAATTAAAACAATTTCAATTTTTATTGCAATTACTTAATAAATAATAGTTAATTACTTCGTTTTATTCACGTAGTCAAATCGCCTCCTCATTTGTAAATGAGAGAGGTTCAAATTTCTGTCGAATTTTACGTTAAAATGCTGCTTATGTCATAATTAAAATCAGCACCAATCCTACTGAAATATTTGTTTCGTGTGTTTATATTTTTCTTATTCAAATATTCTGTTTTTTTTTCATACTATCACATTGCTGTTACATATAAGTACTGGTTCATCGGCATACATTAAAGACTACCTGATGCTATAACAGTTGCACACAAGGGTGTATTCTTTTATAGAATAGGCTACTACGTACATAAGCAACGATCACAGCTAACTAGAGAACTAGACCACAAATTCAAAGTAAGAGCCGTTATTTAATTATAATTATGGGCCCAATGTTGCTTTAAAGACTACGTAATGCTGCTACATTTGTTCAACCGAAGTGTCCCATCTTACCCCGAGCAATAAGCGGAAACCATAAGCCGTGAGGAGCTGTAGAAATTTCACGAGGTTAAGTGTAACGGCAAATCTAATGACAAAATCCCGAGCGATACCGAGGTATTTTGATTATGTCATTTGCCTCGAAAGTTTGCCATACCAACAATCTTTGCCCCAAAAAATTTTCCAGAAAAATAATGATTCCTTGATGGATATACTACGTATAACTGAAAATTTAATTGTAGTTCATATTCTCATACACTTATTACAAATAAATGTATTATTTTACAAATAATAATGTAACAGATTTATTTTTTTATGTAAAATGGACTTTCTTGTTTAATTTATTACAAATTCAACATTTGGCTAGAACCAAGAACGACATTTTTACATTAAAAAATTGGAGTTTATCCATACTACAATGAAAAGAGAGGAACAATTGTGGATTTTTCCTTATTTACAACGCCAGCTTTCAAGCAAGTGTAGGTACCAATTCGTCCCACTCGATATCAAAGCTGTAGCAAAAATTTAGAAGCTGCAATGTGGTGTTTTAAGAACGAGCTATGGCAATGAGCCCATGATTAAATATAACAGACATGGTATGGAATGGATAAACAGATAAACTACTTGAACAGTTCAGTAGGCTGGTTGTGCATTTTTATTATAACATTTTATCATAAATGTCAAAAACGAAATAAACCAAATTCAACTTCTGTAACAATTACTAAATAAATAATTAATTTATTATTCCGTTTCTCTCACGTAAAGTCAATCGCCACGTCACTTTGATTATGTGAAAAGTTAAAATTTCTTTAGAATATGACGTTATAATGCTACTCATGGCATAATTACAATTGGCGTCAAGCCTACTATAATATTGTTGTATGTTTTGTCTCTTTCGTACTCAATAAGTTTTTTTTCAATTTTTCGCCTTGACGTTATAATTAATTATGGGCTCATCGGTATAGATTAAAGACTACGTAATGCTAGAACGATTAAAAATGTATAGAATACGCTACGAAGTACATAAACAACGATCACGTTTTTTTTTTTAATTATAGGCCCACATTTTATTAAAGACGGAATGCTAGATTTATTCAAACGAAGTGTTTGCACTTACCCCGACCAGTAAGCGGAAACCATAAGCCGTCAGGAGCTGTAGAAATTTAACGCGGTTGTGAGTGAGTTCAGTTTTTAAACGAAATGTACCAATTCGCCCAATTATAGTATGATCAAAAATTATTTTCATCTAGTATGACTATGGAATAGTTCCTAATTTATGAATTCAACTATAAATCACTTAAAAATCAAATGTCAAGTTTGACATTTAAGTATAACCGTAGTGGAATTCATAAATTAGGAACTATTCCGTAGCCATACTAGATGAAAATAATTTCTGATCATATAGATATCAAAACATTAGACAAAATTAGAAGCTGTCAATTGATGTTTCAAAAACGAAATGTACCGATGGGACCATGATTAAATATAATAGACCTGATATGGAATGAATAAAAAAAAGTGGACGTGACTACCTCCCTGGACTTTCCCATACTGGAAACTGTTCATATCGTCTTTATTCAACAGTCTTTACAACATATCAAAATTTCAACTCCATGACTCACGTCTTCACCGTGATAAGCGTTTACACTTTCACGTAAATTGCGGGTAAATATAAAAGAACTAGTGAGTCACCCGAACTACGTTTCGGTTCGCAAAATTAAGAGAGATTCATTAATATAAATTAAAAAAAAAGATGCATCGACGGGATCGAACTCGGGGCTCCCGCGTGATAGGCCAGCACGCTTACCGCACAACCACACTCTCCTGTTTGAATAATGCGCGCACCCGAGCTAATACTAGACAGCTATAGGCGCTCCGCTCTGCTGCCTAGAGAAGTTAATTAAATTATACTGCTGCCTAGAGAAGTTAATTAAATAAGTCTGAAAATTAGCAAACTTTTAAGCCATCGTACAACTTAATCGGTCCAGTATCTTCGGAGGAGATAGCGAACAAACATAGTTACACGCAAACAAAGAAAGCTACGATTTTATGTTATAAGATGTGTAGTTCAAAACGTGACCACCGAGCTTCTGTAGATGGCGCCAAGTGGACAAGCCGCCACTGTGCTATTTATGTGTTATTTTATTCAAAACGGCTGTAGCACCGAGGTGAAATTTTCTAAGTACCTGGAAATTATATTTTCTAGGGCATACAAAATCGATTTTTTTATTTTCGCGGAAAAAGATTCTTTGACGCAAAAATATAACAACCGTTAGAATAAAAAAATTATTTTTCAAAAATAGAGGGGGGAGGGGGCCGGTGCGCTTACATATATCCACGAGTGTAATATTTTTTTGCATATTCATATGCTCCATTATGCACTGAACAATCCAGTGAAAACCCCAGCTACCTATCTTGTTTTGTTTATTAATTAAAGGGGTTTAAATTTTCAAACTTCAAAGCTTCGTAGAGGGCGCCACAGATAATTCATGAGATTCTTTAAAAAACAGATCGATAGCCCTTTTCGGGGTCTATCAGTGTATGAAGTTTAAACAAATTCCTGTGGGCAGTTTTTGAGAAATGATTTTTAGAAAATTTCCAAAATTTTGAAAATTTGTAATTTAGGCCCCTTAATATTTTTCAAAACACTTTTTATATCACCTCATGTTAGCCTTCATATACTATTCAGAAAACAAAAATCAATTGAATCGATTCATCCGTTTTTGAGTAATAGGGCGTTAAACTCAAAATTTTCAAAAAATCCTAGCGCCCTTCATTTTAAACCTAACGAGTTCGGCAAAAAACTAGCAGGTTTGTCTTATGACCCTCTATCGTTATCCGCGATAAAATTTTCAAAATTTTAATCACGAAAACAGTGATACCAAAAAAACATGCGTAACTTCCGCTTCCGGTTTCGGATTTTTTTGAAAAGCTTATTTTGTCGATGAATTTTCGATACACCCCCGCATTCCAAAGCGCATCAAAATCGGAGCAATACTTTCGGCTGTAGGAGCGTCACCCACCCACACACACACACACCCACACACACACCCACACACACACCCACACACAGACAGACATTTTTTAAAAACCACTTTTTTGGGTTCCTAGAGTCCCAAAACGGATATTTCTGTGAAAATCTCGATTTCCAAAATTTTCATGATTCCAATACTTCCCTATACCTATGGGTATGGGAAAGTAAAAATCCATCGTCCATCGGTATACATTAAAGACTACATAATACTATAACAGTTACGCACGTGCGTGTAGAATACGCTACTACGTACATAAACAACGATCACAGCTAACTAGACCACACATTCAAATTAAGAGCCGCATGTTAATTATTATTATGCCCCAACGTTCTTTTACTAAAGACTACGTAATGGTAGATTTCTTCAAACGAAGTGTGTCATCTTACCCCGAGCAATAACCGGAAACCATAAGCCGTCAGGAACTGTAGAAATTTCACGAGGTTAAGTGTAACGGCAAATCTAATGACAAAATTAAGTTATGACATGTGTCAGCTCAGCTTTACCTGTACAACTTGACTAAAGGGTCTATTGGTCTATTCGCTGCTTTATGGCCAACTCGGACAACCTGTTTTTCGTCATGTAGGGACCCCGAAACGTGAAGATCTGAGGAAATAGAAGGTGATTTTTTTGCGAATATAAACGTCTTTCAGACGAGGGAAGTAAAAATCGGTTGGATTTAACGGCACTACAAAAAACCGCAATCAATGGGAGAAAAGTTTTTTTTCAACGCCAGTAAAATGTAAATAACAAGCTAAAACTGATAATCGTGACATTAAATTAATCACGCGACAGAAAAATATTTTACACCGGCAAAAGGTAGAGTGCACGTCAGAAATATATTGAGATGGTATTGGGCCCTACGCCCCTGCTCTGATTGCAGAGCGATATAAAAAGTAAATTAAGCACAGAGTAGAGATGTATCTGGCCGCAATGTTAAAAATCATTATAATTATAATCCAGTAAATGCATTTGACAAGTTTGAAGTGCCTGTGTTCAAATAAATGAATGAATTTAGAAACGCTAAGGAGACAGCTGGTTTTTCACAGGGTTGGAATCTAAGTTTAAAGTAAAGTAATTATTATATTTAGCAGAATAAAGTGCCTAATAAAATCAAATTAACACAAAGAGGTTTGCTACGTGCAGGTATGCAACATAGAATTCATGTTAGCCAATTTAAAATACATTTTGTGAACGATTATAAAAAGGTATAAGGCGAAGGAATGATAATATTGCAATAGAGCAAATGAATAAGGCAAATTAATAACTATAAGAAGAAATTACCAAGTCCTTATTTCTACTTGGCAAAATATGCAGGAAAGTGTTGTTTAAAAAATTGGTGAAAAGCGAGTTTACGAGTTTATACAAGTTTACTGTTTACTGTTGTTTATTGTTGCTGCAAAACGTCGAAAATAGGCCGTATCGAGTGAGTGTAAATACGGGAAAGTGCGCAAAGTGCAGCGGCATTGCAGTATAAAGCGAAAGGAAACCAAAAACTAAAAGCAAATCAACTATTAGTAAGTACATAGAAGATTTAGATTAAAAGTTTGGAGGTTAAGGAATTAAATCTAAGGACAAAAATTGCATGAAACATAGCTGGGAGTGATAACGATAAGTGATAATAAAGCCAAATGCCCACCCCGAGGTCCATTTCGAAGTTTCTAAAATAGGCAACACACTCATCACCCAAGTAGGAACAAAATTGCATGCAGGCAAAGAGCATAGTCCTATCCCACTATTTAACAAGCGGGCTATCAATGATCTACCATCGCAGCCAAGAAATATATTTTAATATAAACTCTTCCTAATAATGCCGTCCGAGGACGACGATAGTTGTAAATTGTGCAATACGAAAGTGAAAGCAAATGAATCCATAAAATGTAACGGAATTTGTATGAATGTATACCATCTAAAATGTGTTCACATGTCAACGAAAGACTTACAGGTGATTCAAAGCTGCAAAGGAGCCAAATGGTTATGCGATACATGCACAGTAACACTAGAACAAACGTTTCAAATGCAAAATGAAATCGAGAAACTGAAGTCATACCTAGAAATCGATTTTAATAAATTCAGAGAATCACTAAATAACGTCTGTAATAGAGATACAAAAGTGGATTTACAAATATCTAAGACTCAAAATAGAAGCTATGCGGCAGCAGCAAGTCAAGCAAAAGAAGTTATAATAATTAAACCTAAAGTGAAACAAGAAAGTAAGAAAACTAAAGAAGTAATACAGAAAAACTTGGAGCCAGCAAAGCTAGAAGTAGCTGTAACTCAAATAAAGAATATTAAGGATGGCGGCATTCTCATCAAATGCAACGACCGAAGTCAGGCAGAAATAATCAAGCAAGCAGCTGCGAAGAAACTAAGTAAAAATTATAAGATAGAAGTTCCAGAATTAAAGAAACAGTGCGTAAAAGTGTTAGACATCGAAGATCAAATGGATGAAGAGGAATTAATAGAAACAATTAAGAAGCAAAATAAATGGATACCAAATTGTGAAACTGCTTTGAAAGTTATAACGATCAAGAAAATGCGTAGCAACTATATGGCAATTATACAGTGTGATACTGAAATATTCAACAAGATTATGCAACAGCAAGCCCTCTATATAGGATGGTCAAGATGCAGGATATTTGAGTATGTAAGTGTTTTCAGATGTTTCCAATGTGGGGGATATAATCACAAGGGAGATTCATGCCCTTATAAAAAACGATGCAAGAAGTGTTCGAAGGATCATGAGTCTCCGGACGATTGCGAAAGTGATTATTTATTTATTTATTTATTTAATTCGCACTCAGCCAACAGCCGTTAGGCCAATTATAGGCGTCGCTGTGCAGTTATGGGGACTTCCAACCCCACTAACGACTGTCATGATGTTGTATGACCGCCGGGACCAACTTTTTTCCGTGATGGCCGTACCACGAGGCGCCGAGAGATGCAGCCGTGGAACTCCCATCCAAGTTCTGACCAGAGAGAGCGTTGCTTAACTCTGCTGATCGAACGTGGACGCTTGTTCAAGCTACACCACTCGGGACCCCAATGAGGTGGTATGTGCCAACTGTGTAGAAGCCAACTCCAAACTGAAAATGAATTTGGAAGTAAATCATTCTATTTTTGATCCTGATTGTGCGGTATTCAAAAAAATGCTGGAAAAACAAAAACGTTACATACAGTATACCTCTGATACTAAGTAGCAATCACAGACTGGTAACAGCGATACAGCCCGAAACAGTCAGATATTTAAGGTGTATCATCAAAATGTACAAAGTATCAAGAATAAAGTGGAACATTTGGAGTATACGTTACATGTAGAAAATATTGATATTGCCTGTTTCACCGAACATCATTTAAAATATGAAGAAGTAGAATTAATCAATGTAAACGGCTACTCTAAATGTTCTTCTTTTTGTAGGAAAATTAACGAAAAAGGTGGTACAGCTATATTTTACAAAAAATCTCTTAATGTGAAAATCACAGATATCTCTTATTTACATGAAACTTCGGCTAAAGAAAAAATCTTCGAAATATGTGGAGTGCAACTTGTATTCAGAGGTGGTGCAAAAATCAAAATAATAGCAGTGTACAGATCTCCAAGTGCAGACTTAAACATTTTTTTACACGAACTTGACATCGCCATGCGTAAACTATGTGAAAAAAATAATACAAAAGTGATCTTATGTGGAGATTTAAACGTTAATTACTTTTCCGAAACGGCAGCCAAGTATGAGCTTATAGATCTGTTTGACTCATACAATATGTAGATTTTAATAAATGAGGCAACTCGCTATTCTAATTGCTTAGATTATGTATGTACTAACTTGTTATCTGACAATATTATATCTTGTAGCGTATCGCATAACGGTATCTCAGATCACTCGGCTCAAATTCTGGTGGCCGCTATGGAAAACAGTGATCAGTCTGGTAAAAATAGCTATAGTAAAAGTAGATTATTTAATCAACAAAATTACAATACTCTGTATTATTACTTAGGAAAAGAAATTTGGAATGAAGTGTACACTGCCATCAATCTGGATGACTCATGTGATAATTTTATCAATGCCTTATCTTTTTATATTGACTTATCGTTTCCTCTTGTTAACGTAAGGCAAAAAGTTTACACTAAACCATTTGTCACGATAGGGATTAAAACGTCATCCAATATGTTAAAACACCTGTATGAATTAAAAACAACAACTAATCACCCAAGTAATATTTTGTGCTATAATAAATATAAAAGAATTTATAAAAAAGTTCTTAGGGCAGCCAAAAGGATGAGCAATAAAAATATATACAACAAAGCACAAAATAAATCAAGGGCAGTATGGAGTATAATAAATAAGACAGTCACGAATAAAAAAATCGAAACTAAACCTTTAGAAATAAAGATAAACAATAAAATTGTTGGTGATCCTCAAACACTATCGAACTATTTCAACCGCTATTTGATAAATATTCCCAAAAACTTAAATGAGAAATTAGACGTGGTAAATATACCCACACACATCACATTAACTGATAAAGAGTATCCAACCATGTTCGTGGACCCTGTGAGCGAGTCTGAAGTATTCAACATAGTCAATAAATTGAAACCATCCAATTGTTGTGGTCTTGATAATATAAGTGTGAATACTCTCAAACAAATCATTCCTTACATTATCACTCCTTTGACATTTTTGATAAATTGGTCTATAGCAGATGGTGCATTTCCAAAAATACTTAAAATAGCAAAAGTAATCATGCTTCATAAAAAGGGTGCCCAAAGTTGTATGGAAAACTATAGACCAATATCGTTACTATCGGCAATATCAAAAATTATTGAAAGGGCAATTTTCAACAGAGTTAACAAATACTTGAACAAGTATGCTATTATCACACCTAGCCAGCATGGCTTCCGTAAGGGTAGATCTACCCAGTCAGGCATTGTGGACTTTGTAAATAATCTCTATAACAGTTTAGATCAAAACAAAAAATGCATCGGATTATTCATAGATCTAAGTAAAGCATTTGATCTGATACCTCATGAACATCTAATAGAAAAATTAAATAAATATGGCCTAAGAGGAAAAATAAATGACTGGGTGAGGTCCTACCTTTCTGGAAGGCAACAGGTTGTGTGTATAGATGGAGTAAATTCAAATGAATTGAATATAAGTTGTGGAGTACCGCAAGGGTCTGTTTTAGGGCCCTTGCTATTTTTGTTATTTATAAATGATCTTCCTTCAGCAGTTAATGCCAAAAATCTGACAATGTTCGCGGATGACACTTCCTACATGTGTTCTGACACATCTCTTGCAGGTGTTTTAGGTTATTCTCAGCAAACTATTGATCGGCTCTCTAAATGGTTCAGTGCAAACAGGTTGTTTTTGAATGAGGACAAGTCAGTGTTTGTCAAATTTTCCCTAAGAAACAACGAAGATGAAACTAACAGAAGTAATTTGCTTAGAATTAACAATAAATCAATTGAACAGGTTCCATTTGTCAAGTTCTTAGGTGTCTACATTGACAAAAACCTGACTTGGGAAAAGCATGTTGACGTTCTATGTGGAAGGTTAACGCAGCTATGCTTTGCTTTGTATAGACTGCGATACTGTGCAGATAGAACAGTAATTATGTCTTACTACTATGCTCATTTCGTTTCCCGTATTGCATATGGTATAATTTTCTGGGGTAACTCGCCCCATGCAATTAGAGTTTTCAGACTTCAGAAAAGAGCTGTAAGAAGTATTGTTGGCGCTGTAAGACTGGCGTCGTGTAGACAAATCTTTCATGATTTACGGGTACTCCCTTTAGCTTGTATATTTATATTGGAGACACTATGTTATGTAAAGCAGAGTTATGAATCATTTGCCACCAATAGTTTTAACCATGACTACAGTACAAGGAATGCCAATGAGCTAATTCTGCCGTAACATTCTCTTGCAAAATATGAAAAGAGTCCTAGGTATATTGGTATAAAGTTATATAACAAGATGCCTAGCTCTCTAAAAACGCTTAAGAACCTAGCAACATTCAGGAAAAAACTTTATAATTACCTATTAATGTACAATTTCTATACAATAGATGAATATTTGGACCATTAGCTACTCTTCAATTGTTACACTATACACGCAATTTATGTATTGATCATGTGTGACTTTGTATTGTCATTTGGTTAGTCTTACACCAGTTTGTATTGGTTTTGGACAATAAATTATTATTATTATTATTAAATTATTATTATTATTAAACATGACATTCAAACATTCTAAAAGGAAGTGAGTCAATAAACATACGTGAATAAACAATAAGAACATTTAATAACAAGTGCAGTGCGCCAATAAACAATTTAAAGGCTGAACCAATGTGCACAGTAATTTAGTTTATAAGAGGTGTGTAGTTTTAGTTACTGTTAATAATAATTAAGATAAAATGTACTGTATTTGAACTAAGTTAATATCCGGTTTTTGTAAATTTATTAGTAGATAGGCAATTGTTGATAACCGTTGAGAGAAAAAAAAAAGAAACAGTTGAATAAATTATTTGATGTCACACCTAAATTTGCTCTGTGTTTAATTGAAGATTTCTCCTATTTACCATTAACTTACATGAAAACAAATTATACCACAGTGATCAGCGCAATTTTGAGTTAATGTACAATTGTGGGCAACGTTTTCTAGTACAAAAAGTTCATCACCAAGTGGAAGCATCCGATCTTGGGATCGTCTCCGACAAGGCAGCTACGAGGGTCGACACCAGCTAAACCAAGGGTAACCAGGACCGTGTGGACGTTGCAGAGCATCGTGGGGACCAGCAACCCCAACACATGGTACAGCGAGTTCCAGAGGAGTTTCAACTCAGGCGCCCGTCGGAGGAAGCCAATGCTCACAAAAACAATAAAAGTATTGTAAAATCCTAAATAATAACTTGAGGAGCCGGAAATTTACGTACCAGCGAGATAACGTCAAAAGCAACAGATGCCAGGCGTATCCAAGCCGATAGCAGAATTATTTTGCCAGAAATTGTAATTAAAAGCCAAATTGTGAGGTTAAGTGTCCAAACAAATGCAATCTACCCAAGCGGCGTCGGATTAACAATCAAGGTCCGGTTTTGGCTAAAACAAAAGAAGTTAGAACCGCCAAAATAAGATTATTTGAATATTTACCTGATTTAACGTTCACAAAAGTTAGAATTTGCAAATCAAACGACATGTTATGCGAGATTAGCAACCCCTTTGTACATTTGATACCAGTTCATAGTTGCCCGGCTGCGTAGTAAAATCGAATGGGAACGCAGTGGCGTGCCGTTTTAAGTAAATTAATATTGAAATTGTCATGAAGCCGCCGTTTGATGAGAGTTGAATCTTTACCGGAGCTAGCATATTTTAAATGATAATTGCAGTCAGATAAAATAAAAGAGAAGGCATAATACAATTTAATTTGAAGCAATAAATTAGAACCATCTGATTTTTACTCAGTTCAACATTTGAAAATTCTTAAATAATAAATTATTAATATTAACGTGGTGTGGTGGAGTATATTATACCATTACAATATATTTCCCGGTAAGCTAATGTTAGCCACGCCAAAATCTGAACAGGCACATCAAAATAAAACAATTGAATGGCAGAACATCAACTGAATTATAGGGTAAACCATAGTTCCCAAAGTTATTTAATCTACCGCCCTTTTTTTAGATAAAAAATTCCCCAGCACTCCCATGCCTTAATCTACCTTCTATAAGTGAAGAAATGGAAAGATGCAGTGACAATTTTGCGTTATTCTGTGTATACCTATATTTTTACCTACTTTTTACAACATAGTAAGAATAGTTATTTACGTATAGAAGGCCTGAGGGTAATATTACGCCCGCAGCCAAAATTTGACCCCGCGGAGGAGGGCCTTAATTTGGTTAATGGCGTAATCTACTTCCGGCCTGAGATACGTACAACGTTTTACGCACAACTGCACGAAACAAACACTTAGAATAAATTTAGGTTTTTTTAATGCCACAAATTGCTACTACAGTGTAGGTGTCGGGCGGTAAAGTAATTTGCGGGCAGCAAAGTTACTTTATCGCCTGCGTTTTTATTTTACCCCCCGCAAATTGCTTTTACTCCCGCCGGGCATAAAGTTGTACTTGCGATCGTGGTAACTTTCATTTTCGGTCCGGTTGTGCGTAAAATATATTGTTGTAAATTATAAGATTATTTATTGAAATCCGCTATAGTAACATTCGCATTACACACACAAAATTAAGCTAGCGAAAGATAATATTCAACTAAAAATCACGTAACAATTAGTAATATTAAATTTTGTTTAATAAGAATGATGAACTTGATGCGCTGCTACGAGTTTGTTAACATTCGGCTTTGTCTTTGTCAACAGCATTTTTAAATTACCGCGGTTAGTTATTTGCAGTCGGTTTCTTTTTTTTAGTTAACAGATTTGTGACGATGCCACCTAACCACTACGACTTTCTATGTTACACACGTAACAAGGAATCACCAAACAAAGAGCAAAGTCCATTACATAGTCCAAAGGTCATGTTTGGGCAGCAATGTTCTCGAAAGGCATAATCGGCCCATACTTTTTTTACAACGGGCACTCAGTTACTGTAAAGTTAGACAGGTAAGCAGCAATGTTTCGTGAGTCTTTTGGCCCTGCTCGCCAGGAATTTGATGGTTGTTACGATCAATGGTGGTTCCAGCAAGATGGGTCCACTAGCCATATATCAAATACAGCATTAAGAGTTGTAAGGAAACTTTCTTCTGAAAAATTGATCAAGAAGAGGTGACTTCAATTGGTATTTTAATTGGTTTCAATCTTTAATATTGATGGTTTTTCCTCTTACATTTTACATACATTGTTACGGTCAGAGTGCGTCTTCACAAGTTTGCAGGTCTTTGAGCTCGGTCTAGTTAATTCCGAAGTCTTGTGGTTTACAGTTTCTATTTGCATTTTGCACAAGTAAATTTTGCTGTTGAATGGCAGAAATACAAATGTATATGGCTACAAAATCGTCGATTCTAAAACACAAGCGATTCGTTTTGCCATTTATAAACTAGCAGACGACATCCAGCCAACATATGTTTTTCAAATGAAGTCTTGTTTACGACAGTACGACTTCTGTAAATTTATGAGTGTTTTTTATGTATAACAATGTGCCCCTATTCTTTCAGCATAAGCCAAACGAAATCTAGCAGTACGTACAGGGTGTTGCATTGGCTTACGCAACATACGAAATCAAATATTGGCAAACATTCCATTTAGGTTTTTAATGGACGCTACATGATAATATGGTCCACATGGCTCAAGTCGAGCATTTTTTGTTGGCTCAGTTCGAAAATACTGTAATAAGTTAACTAATTTTTAAATCAAAATATTAATTCGGCGTTGGTTAAGGACTGTTAAAATTTGACAGGTCATTGATAAACCTATTTGAAAACTAATACAAAAGTAAAAGAAATTTATTCAAGCACCTAACACTGAAGCCGTTTTTCTTCAGTATTGTGCAATGCATTTTCAGAAACCTCCAATGCTGAAATGTTCTTTATTTCGCGACATTTTCGCAAACACCGTCATTAATTATTTATTGATGTATTATTGTTGTTTACTAGATTACGATCACTACCCGTTGTTTTGTGATCATGTCTACTTGATAATTGTACGTTTTAACGATAACCTAAAATTTTGACAGACATTTTAAGATAAACGGTTGCTTTCACGCTTATGAAGTAAGAGCATCTTATTTTTACGTTTTATAATATTCCCCTTCAGATAATAATCAAATTTTAAAAATGTTAAACCTAGCAAAGTTAGAGCTAAGACAAGATGTTACAAATACGTATAGTGCCTCTTACAGTCAAGTCGAGTTTACGAAAATTTCTCCATTAGTGTACTACATAATGGTATGTAAACTAAGTTGAAATCGATATCTTTACATTTGTGATAATTAATATAAAAAGAAGAAAAAAATAACTTCGAGGTCCTATAACTTCTTACTGGAGGGACTTTGTACTAAGGTATATTAGGTTTAATCGATTTACTATAGCCTAAGCAACCTTTGAGCAATCGGTGTCCCATTCTTTTTGAGACACTCCGTATAACCAGTGTGTCTTTCCTAGGGGTAGGCGATATTATAATTTACATATCTATATTCGATATCAAAATGATATCGATATTTGTTGATATATCGGCATATCGATATTTGTCAAAATATCGATAAATATCGATATTCGATATATTCATATTCAATATTTTGATATGGAAATAATATCGATATACATATCGCCATATCATCCAGCTTTAGCCCCCCCAACCCTAATTTATACTTTAGAGACTTGGTCTCTCACGGCAATCAGTATAAATAAAATCAAAGTAACGCAGAAGACAATGGAACGATCGATTCTGGATGTACGGCTACTACTAAGACAGTATGCTAAACGATTGGATAAGAAAGATGAGAAGGTACAAGCGCTTTATCGATGATTTGGTAGTAGTGTTGTGTCGCAGTGGTTTTTATCATGCGCTCTTTGGGAAGCCCGCTCCTTAAGGCACATAATTTTAGTCTTCGTAAACTGTTAAAACAATGCTTCCAGTGTAGGGATAGAGAACGCCAAATAATGTTGCACTTTACATTCAAAGGTGACAGTAAATAGAACTTTGTATCCTAATCTTTCAATAATAATAAAAATGCATTTGGTTCCACGTTTCGAACTCGTGTCCCTAATCTCAACAGCTATGTACCTATCATTACACCATCGTGTCAGCGTAGTTACGCTGTCGCTTAATGGCTATTACTGATATCTAAATACAAATCGACATATACAAAACCTACTCATCTCGCCCAAAAACTTTTTGGTTCACAGCATTAATATTCCACACAGAATGGCGCAAGAATAATCACGATGAGTTATTTTGTTCTCGAGGTACAGTTTACATCCAACCGGCGGGACTTACTTCACATGTATTTATTTTTCGACTTTTCTTTAACGCCAAAGCGGTTGCTGTGTTCAGAAAAGTTATACAGCTTTATGATAACTTTCTTATAATTTTGGTATTGTCGCCATTGATTGCGGAAAAAATTGATAAAATTAGTAAAAATGATCTAGCCCGAAAGTAATACTTCGGCAGATCGTGGCGAAGTAAAAAACAGATTGCTCGACTAGAAAAAACACAAACCCTTTAAGTGAAAGAAACGGCAGAGTTAATTATTTACTTAGTAATTGAAATAAAAGTTGACACATTTTTTATTCGTTTTTGATGTTGATGATAAAATGTTTTAATAAAAATACACCACCAGCTACTATAAATAAACTGAAATATTGCATACATGTATGTGTCTCTTTCTTTTTCAAGTAGTTTATTTTTGTATTCACTTGGTCTCATGCCCGGTAGAACATAAATGTACAGCTTCTTAATATTTCTAATGCGATGATATGGAGTGGGACGAATTGGTACACTTGGTTTAGGTAAAACTGCGTTCACACATGTCATAACCTCCTGAAATTTCTACAGCTCCTGGCGGCTTATGGTTTCCGCTTATTGCTCGGGGTAAGATGACACACTTCGTTTGAACAAATCTAGCATACATAGTCTTTAAACGAATGTTGGACCCATAATAATAATTAAAATACGGCTCTTAATTTGATGTGTGGTCTAGTTAGCTGTGATCGTTGTTTATGTACGTAGTAACATATTCTATACGCATGTGTGTAACTGTTATAGAATTATATAGGCTTTAATGTATATCGATGGACCCATAATTAAATGTAACAGCAAAGAGATAGTACAAATACAAAACAGAATGCTTGAGTAAGAAAGAGATAAACATCCAAAACAAATATTTTAGTAGACCTGGCGTTGATCTAAATCAGTGATTCCCAAAGTGGTCGATATCGACCCCAAGGGGCCGATATCGATCTCTCAGGGGTAGATAAATTCAGTGCATAAAAATGGGGGGCGACGGCATTTGAAAATCGACCCCCAAACAGGCCGTTATTTAAATCTTTCAATGTCAACTTATCGTATGATAACTTAATGGTAAAGTATATAAGTATTAATTAACACTTCACAAAATTAATTTTAAGTAGTTTAAATTGTAACTAGCTAGGTTCGTCTCAACACACTGCTGTTACACGAGTTTGGACATGTACAGGACGAATGCATGTTGAAACAACTTTTTTGCACGCCCGAACTTGCTTTGTTCAATGCGATTGGAAAAGTGTCATTTAATTTACCCTCGTTTACAAATAGCATCGACTCCAAAAAATCAGATCTTAACAAATTATGGAAAACCAGTGATTGTCAAACGTGCTATAATTAAGTAAAAGAATGAGTTGCAGTGGGGGGTCTATGGTATCAACTATTTTTGGGAAAGGGGTCTTTGGCCCAAAAAAGTATGGGAACCACTGATCTAAATTATAACGTTTGAAAAATGAGGAAGCGATTGATTTTACGTGAACGAAGAGAAGAAGTAAGTATTTATTTAGTAATTTGAATAAAAGTTGAAATTGTTTCAATTCGTTTTTGACATTTATGAAAAAAAGTTGCAATAAAAATGCACAACCAGCCTACTGAACTGTAATTTTGCATATACGTCGTATTTTTTAAGTAGTTAATGTCTTCTATTCATTCCATATCACGTCTGTTATATTTAATCGTGGGTCCATCGGTATAGCTAGTTTTTGAAACACGAATTTACAGCTTCTAAATTTTTCAAATGCTTTGATATCTAGTGGGGCAAACTGGTACATTTCATTTAAGTTTTAAGTAAAACTGGTATCACTCGTAACCTCAATAAATTTCTACAACTCCTGGCGGCTTATGGTTCCCGCTTACTGGTCGGGGTAAGATGAGACACTTCATTTGAATAAATATAGCATTCCGTAATCTTTATTGCAATGTGGGCCTCTAATTAAATAACGGCTCTTCATTTGAGTTTGTTGTCTAGTTACCTGTGATCGTTGTAGGGTATTCTACACGCACATTTTTAATCGTTCTAGCATTACGTAGTCTTGATTGTATGGACCCGTAATTAAGTATAACGGAAATGCGATAGATTGAACAAAAAAGAAGAATGCTTGAGTAAGAAAGAGATAAATATCCAAAACAAATATTTTAGTAGACTTGGCGCTGATCTGAATTATAACGTTTGAAAAATGAGGAAGCGATTGATTTTACGTGAACGAAGAGAAATAATTACTTAGCATTTATTTAGTAATTGCAATAAAAGTTGAAATTGTTTCAATTCGTTTTTGACATTTATGATAAAACGTTGTAATAAAAATGCACAACTAGCCTACTGAACTGTAATTTTGCATATATGTCGTATTTTTTAAGTAGTTAATGTCTTCCATTCATTTCATATCACATCTGTTATATTTAATCGTGGGTCCATCGATATAGCTCGTTTTTGAATCACCAATTTACAGCTTCTAAATTTGTCAAATGCTTTGATGTCTAGTGTGGCGAACTGGTACATTTCATGTAAGTAAAACTGGACTCACTCCTAACCTCAATAAATTTCTACAGCCCCTGACGACTTATGGTTCCCGGTTACTGGTCGGGGTAAGATGGGACACTTCATTTGAATAAATAAAGCATTCCGTAGTCTTTATTGTAAATTGAGCCTCTAATTAAATAACGGCTCTTCATTTGTGTTTGTTGTCTAGTTACCTGTGATCGTTGTAGCGTATTCTACACGCACATTTTTAATCGTTCTAGCATTACTTAGTCTTTATTGTATGGACCCGTAATTAAATATAACGGAAATGCAGTAGATTGGACAAAAAAGAAGAATGCTTGAGTAAGAAAGAGATAAATATCCAAAACAAATATTTTAGTAGACTTGGCGCTGATCTGAATTATAACGTTTGAAAAATGCGATTGATTTTACGTGAACGAAGAGAAATAATTACTTAGTATTTATTTAGTAATTGCAATAAAAGTTGAAATCGTTTCAATTCGTTTTTGACATTTATGATAAAACGTTGTAATAAAAATGCACAACTAGCCTACTGAACTGTAATTTTGCATATATGTCGTATTTTTTAAGTAGTTAATGTCTTCCATTCATTTCATATCACATCTGTTATATTTAATCGTGGGTCCATCGGTATAGCTCGTTTTTGAATCACCAATTTACAGCTTCTAAATTTGTCAAATGCTTTGATGTCTAGTGTGGCGAACTGGTACATTTCATGTAAGTAAAACTGGACTCACTCCTAACCTCAATAAATTTCTACAGCCCCTGACGACTTATGGTTCCCGGTTACTGGTCGGGGTAAGATGGGACACTTCATTTGAATAAATAAAGCATTCCGTAGTCTTTATTGTAAATTGGGCCTCTAATTAAATAACGGCTCTTCATTTGTGTTTGTTGTCTAGTTACCTGTGATCGTTGTAGCGTATTCTACACGCACATTTTTAATCGTTCTAGCATTACTTAGTCTTTATTGTATGGACCCGTAATTAAATATAACGGAAATGCGATAGATTGGACAAAAAAGAAGAATGCTTGAGTAAGAAAGAGATAAATATCCAAAACAAATATTTTAGTAGACTTGGCGCTGATCTGAATTATAACGTTTGAAAAATGCGATTGATTTTACGTGAACGAAGAGAAATAATTACTTAGTATTTATTTAGTAATTGCAATAAAAGTTGAAATCGTTTCAATTCGTTTTTGACATTTATGATAAAACGTTGTAATAAAAATGCACAACTAGCCTACTGAACTGTAATTTTGCATATATGTCGTATTTTTTAAGTAGTTAATGTCTTCCATTCATTTCATATCACATCTGTTATATTTAATTGTGGGTCCATCGGTATAGCTCGTTTTTGAATCACCAATTTACAGCTTCTAAATTTTTCAAATGCTTTGATATCTAGTGGGGTAAACTGGTACATTTCATTTAAGTTTTAAGTAAAACACTCGTAACCTCAATAAATTTCGACAACTCCTGACGACTTATGGTTCCCGGTTACTGGTCGGGGTAAGATCAGACACTTCGTTTGAATAAATAAAGCATTCCGTAGTCTTTATTGGAATTTGGGCCTCTAATTAAAAATAACGGCTCTTCATTTGTGTTTGTTGGCTAGTTACCTGTGATCGTTGTAGTTTATTCTACACGCACATTTTTAATCGTTCTAGCATTACGTAGTCTTGATTGTATGGACCCGTAATTAAATATAACGGAAATGCGATAGATTGAACAAAAAAGAAGAATGCTTGAGTAAGAAAGAGATAAACATACTAAAATATTATAGTAGGCTTGACGCCGATATTAATTATGACATGATTAGCATTGTAACGTGGAATTCTAAAGCAATTTGAACCTTTCACATATTAAAAGTGACGTGGCAATTGACTTTACGAGAAAGGGAATGATTATTTATTTATTTAGTAATTTAACAGAAGTTGAATTTGTTTAAATTTGTTTTTGGCATTTATGATAAACTATTATAATAAAAATCCAGAACCAGCCTACTGGAGTGAAATTTTGCATATATGTCGGTTTTTGCAAGTAGTTTATTTTCTTTTATTCATTCCATTCCACGTCTGTTATATCGGCATAGCTCGTTTTTGAAACACCAGTTTACAGCTTCTAAATTTTTCTACAGCTTTTGATATCAAGTGTGGCGAATTGATATACTTGGTTTAGGTAAAACTGGGGTCACACATGTCATAACCTCGTGAAATTTCTACAGTTCCTGGCAGCTTATGATTTCCGCTTATTGCTCAGGGTAAGATGACACACTTGGCTTGAACAAATCTAGCATTACGTAGTCTTTAAAAGAACGTTAGGCTAATAATAATAATTAAAATACGGCTGTTAATTTGAATGTGTGGTCTAGTTAGCTGTGATCGTTGTTTATGTACGTAGTAGCCTATTCTACACGCATGTGTGTAACTGTTATAGCATTATGTAGCCTTTACTGTATACCGATGGCCCCATAATTAAATGTAACAGCAATGAGATTGTATGAACAAAAAAAAAACAGAATGCTTGAGTAAGAAAGAGATAAACATCCAAAACAAATATTTTAGTAGACTTGCGCTGATCTGAATTACCGCGTTTGAAAAATGAGGAAACGATTACCTTTACGTGAACAAGAGGACCCTTAATTATTATTTATTTAGTAATTGGAATAAAAATTGAAATTGTTTCAATTCGTTTTTAACATTTATGATAATTTTGCATATACATAATTTATTTTCAAGTGATTAATTTTTATTTTATTCATTCCATATTACGTCTGTTATATTGCTATGGTATGGTTGTGCTATTTGTTTATTTTATTTAATTAATTAAATGTTGACTAGAGCCACCATGCAATATTTTGTTTGCACTATAACATTTTAGGAAGATTAAAAGTGAGTTTTATTTACTTGACTTGTCAAAATAAATGGTTATATGCCCTTTATCATATTCTATTTACCTGCAAATATTGATAAATAAACACTAGCTCATTCGTAAAGCAATCACTCCTCTCAGTTGGGTTCCTGGTTGAATGTGTAATTTTTCAACTTATTTGAATAAGGATCTGTTTTCCGTCTTAGCTCTAATGCCCATATAGTCCAGAGAAATTAGACATTGCTCTTCGGAAAAATTTCCGGAAAGCTGGATTTTGGTATGAGCCTTGATATTGTGGTTCTAAACAAAATGTCAAAAGTCCTCATCGATCCGAGTGCCGCTAAAAATTTTAAGGGGGGGCAAAGGTCAGCAAAAACGGTATTTCGTGAATATCTCGCTAACGGTCACTTTTACAGAAAAAATATTGATTATCAAATTTGTAGCTTATGAAATTTCTAACAATAAAGATATCATGACTTTTATTCGTAAAAGTAACCGTTTTGGAGATAATTCGATTTACAGAGTTGAAATGTATAGATGCACTCCTCAATGACATCTATATCTCATTGGAGTTGCGATTTGAAATATTCCAGAATTTCCTTCTTTCAGAGCCCATAAAAATAGAAAGAAACACATATATAGTACACTGTAGTCTAGATTGAGAAGGAATGTGCTCCGAAAAGTTCCCCTCCGTTGTCATAAAACCTCAAGGGACATCAGCTTGCTATTCGTGTAGGAGCATAATAGTATATTATGTTATTAGGGGCAAAAATGATACTTTATTTGGCGTGGCTGGACTGTTTATCTGCCGAGCTTGCGAGGCAGATCATTACAGCCGAGCCACATAAAGATACTTTTGTTCCGAATAACATATAGTATTTTTTCTTCAAACGTTTATAACAAATTATTTAAGAAATTTTAAGAAACCTCGAATTATTTTAAGGTAAAGGATTGGGTAGACTGATAAATGTAGGGTGCTTTGGAGAGCGTCACTATGACTACACTATAAACAACGTTGTGAACAAAATACGACAAAAAATACTTTATCGCGTCAGTCTTGCTTAAATGTAACACCCGATATAAATGACGTTGATACTTGCGACTCCACAGAAGATGTAGATCCATCACGTTTCCTGACTGAATCTATGGAAATAGAGAAGACAGCAGAAAAACAAGAAGAAGAAGAAAAAGATGATGAAGAGGAAAGCATACCGATTGAAATAGAGTCTGAAGATGAATATTAATAACTCCTGTTTTGAATCCAAAATTGATTAATGAACAAGTTTACTATAATTTTTTTTTAAATAAACATTTTTCAAACAAAACTAAACGTGGAATATGCCTACTGCGGACACCACACCTTGTACTCTACCTCGAAGGTGGTTTGGAAAAGAGTGCACGTTCAACTCTGTAAATCGAATTATCTCCAAAACGGTTACTTTTACGAATAAAAGTCATCATATCTTTATTATTAGAAATTTCATAAGCTAAAAATTTAATAATCAATATTTTTTCTGTAAAAGTGACCGTTAACGATATATTCACGAAATACCGTTTTTGGTGACCTTTGCCCTCCCTCAAAATTTTTAGCGGCACTCGGATCGATGAGGACTTTTGACATTTTGTTTAGAACCACAATATCAAGGCTCACACCAAAATCCAGCTTTCCGGGAATTTTTCCGAAGTTTTGCTTTTATTTTGTCTAATTTCTCTGGACTAATAAGCAAATATTCGAAATTAGGTCAAATGCTACACCAAAATGAATCCCGCTGGCAAGTTAGCGGTCAGTGACTTAAAAACAAAGTAAAATTTATGAAAGTTTCTACCGGTAATTATTTGAATACGGGTGTTTTGGCGGCACTAAATGTCATTTGTTTTTTCAGCACTTGATTGTCGATCCCGTCGAAGAGACGCGGGAAAATTTTCAATTGTTTTTCGAAGCGGCACCTGGGTTCAAACTTCGGCCAACCTCAAATTATGGCCTCGGCCTATATTGCCAGCTGCACTTGCTTTACCGCCAGGGAAAATGCTTGGATTGTCTTAAATATTGACTCTTCTTACATACACATAAGTTTCACGGGCCTAACGTAGCTAGTTTTAGCCAAAGACGGTACCTGTTCTCTACCGAACTTAAATGGGGAACTTCTAGGAGACGCTGATGCCATTCTTGAGCTGCTATGGGGCTGATCCTGATGAAACGCCTGGGACACGTACTTACAAGGCTGCTCTATGCTTTGGTAACTTCCCCTCTGGGCTGTGTTGACTCGCTTGGCTCCACGCAGAGATCTAAACTTGGACTGCATCGGCCGCTAGGTTATCGTAACGGGGCTTCGAAGAACTTTTCATTTTTTTGTGGCGGAAATCTCTGGAAATACTACCACACCACCTTGGACACGCACTCAGTAAAACTGTATACTTTTTATGCTGATATCTGTTTATTCATTATATGAAAAATTCGTTTTAAGTGGAGCACATTTCAACACAACAGTTCTTACAATTTATTCTTTTGTTCTTCTTGCAAATCCGTCATAAACAATTGCAAGTGGAATATTAATAAAAAACGAATATTGACCAAGTTCAAATTGATTACTTTTAACACTAAATTTGCATACAACTAAAACTATTTACAAAATTCTTATCCTTAATATAATTGTTTACATTTATAACTAATTACCCGTGTCTTTACGCCACTGCACGTTTTTTATAAATTGATTTTAATGGTTCACACGCGTCACTGCACTGATTATTTAAGTTAGAGTACTTCCTGCACCAAGGCTTCCTTCGAATTCACCTGTCTACTTTTACACATGGTTTTTGGTCCATCTGTTGTCTGCTTTTCTTCGCTTTTTACCCTGTCTTGCTGATTCTTATAATTTCCGTTATATGCCTTAATACCTGCCTTCTTAGCTGCTCGTTTCAATGTTCATTGGTTTATCTAGCTTCTTATATCTTTCTTTTAAAACCCTGACAAAATTTCACTGTCTAACTTTACTTGAATTCTACGCTTCATTTCATTGCCTTTGCAATCCTTTTTGTAATTAATCATCTCTTTTAGTTCGGCTATTATCTTTGCACAAACGTCTTATTTTAAATTGATCTTACAGTCAACTTAGATCCCTGTGAGAATTGAGCTTTGCTTATTGCGTTCTTTATTTAATTATTCTACTATTACTGGCATCTCTTTACTAATGCATTCGTCCTGTTAAATTCAAGTTTTAGCTTTGCAGTTATATAAAATACCTCACCCTGAGCTTTAGTGAAAAGTCCATTAATTTGCCAATGCTCTCAGAGTTGAGTTGTAGGGCCTAAGATTATTGCAATATTTAATCGTGGGCCCATCGGTGTAGCTCGTGTTTGAAGCACCAATTTACAGTTTCTAAATTTTTCTATAATGTGGTATATAGTAGGGCGAATTGGTACATTTCGTTTTAGTAAAACTGGACTCATTCGTAACCTCGCTAAATTTTTACGGCTCCTGGCGGCTTATGATTTCCGCTTATTGCTCGGGGTAAGATGACACACTTCGTTTGAACAAATCTAGCATTACGTAGTCTTTAAAAGAACGTTATGCTAATATTACTAAAACTTTGTAATAAAAATGCACAACTAGCATACTGAACTGTAATTTTGCATATATGTCGTATTTTTTAAGTAGTTAATGTCTTCCATTCATTTCATATCACATCTGTTATATTTAATCGTGGGTCCATGGGTATAGCTCGTTTTTGAATCACCAATTTACAGCTTCAAAATTTTTCAAATGCTTTGATATCTAGTGGGGGGAACTGGTACATTTCATTTAAGTAAAACTGGACTCACTCGTAACCTCAATAAATTTCTACAGCCCCTGACGACTTATGGTTCCCGGTTACTGGTCGGGGTAAGATGAGACACTTCGTTTGAATAAATAAAGCATTCCGTAGTCTTTATTGTAATTTGGGCCTCTAATTAAATAACAGCTCTTCATTTGTGTTTGTTGTCTAGTTACTTGTGATTGTTTTAGCGTATTCTACACGCACATTTTTAATCGTTCTCGCATTACGTATTCTTTATTGTATTGTACCCGTAATTAAATATAACGGAAATGCGATAGATTGAACAAAAAAGAAGAATGCTTGAGTAAGAAAGAGATAAACATACAAAAATATTATAGTAGGCTTGACGCCGATATTAATTATGACATGATTAGCATTGTAACCTTGAATTCTAAAGCAAATTGAACTTTTCACATTTTAAAAGTGACTTGGCAATTGACTTTACGAGAAAGGGAATGATTATTTATTTATTTAGTAATTTAACAGAAGTTGAATTCGTTTCAATTCGTTTTTGGCATTTATGATAAAATATTATAATAAAAATCCACAACCAGCCTACTGAAGTGAAATTTTGCATATACGTCGGTTTTTGCAAGTAGTTTATTTTCTTTTATTCATTCCAGTCCACGTCTGTTATATTTAATATGAGCCCATCGGCATAGCTCGTTTTTGAAACACCAGTTTACAGCTTCTAAATAATTCTACAGCTTTTGATATCGAGTGTGGCGAATTGATATACTTGGTTTAGGTAAAACTGGGCTCACACATGTCATAACCTCGTGAAATTTCTACAGTTCCTGGCAGCTTATGATTTCCGCTTATTGCTCGGGGTAAGATGACACACTTCGTTTGAACAAATCTAGCATAACGTAGTCTTTAAAAGAACGTTAGGCTAATAATAATAATTAAAATACGGCTCTTAATTTGAATGTGTGGTATAGTTAGCTGTGATCCTTGTTTATGTACGTAGTAGCCTATTCTACACGCATGTGCGTAACTGTTATAGCATTATGTAGCCTTTGCTGTATACGGATGGCCCCATAATTAAATGTAACACAGCAATAAGATTGTATGAACAACAGAAACAGCAAGCTTGAGTAAGAAAGAGATAAACATCCAAAACAAGTATTTTAGTAGACTTGACGCTGATCTGAATTATCGCCTTTGAAAAATGAGAAAACTATTAACTTTACGTGAACAAGAGGACCCTTAATTATTATTTATTTTGTAATTGGAATAAAAGTTGAAATTGTTTCAATTCGTTTTTAACATTTACGATAATTTTGCATATACCTACATCATTTTTTTTCAAGGGGTTAATTTTATTTTATTCAGTCCATATTACGTCTCTTATATTTAATCGTGGGCCCATCGGTGTAGCTCGTGTTTGAAGCACCAATTTACAGCTTCTAATTTTTTCTAATGCTTTGATATTTAGTGAGGCTAATTGGTACATTTCGTTTTAGTAAAACTGGTCTCATTCGTAACTTTGTGAAATTTCTCCAGCTCCTGACGGCTTATGGTCCCCGCTTACTGGTCGGGGTAATATGAGACACTTCATTTGAATAAATCTAGCATTACCTAGGGCCGGTCTTTCAATGTCCAGATAAAGTCTCAGTTAGCTATCCGTTGGAATAAGTTATCTGCCAAATAAATTTGTCAAATAACTTTTGACCGTCTTTCCAAGCGCTTCATTCCGTTAGTTAGCTAACCGACAATTAGAAACATTTTAGTTACATCTGCATTGCCGTGTTAGGCACCTATCTTCAGGCGAGTTTAGTAAGAGCCAGAAGTAGCTAAGGCAGATAGACTAGTTAGAAAGGGATGTACACTATATTCGAATTTCGTCACATCTGTGAAGTGTTATTGAGGTTAAGCAGTCGGCACATGTGTTATTCCAGTTGTTATTACAGTTAAATTACGTTTGTTATTTGGTTTGTGGTTATTTGTTATTATTTGTTATTGTTTGTTACGTGTGGCATTGGGATGGCGGAAAAAACAGTTAAACGTGAGAGGCCCAATTATACCGAGGAGGCTACTGGTAGATCTAGAAGTATTAAAAGATAAGGATGTAATTGAAAGCAAGGTTTCGGACGCTTTCCCTTGGAAGGAAAAGAATGAAGCATGGACAGTGGCCTGGTGCTTTAATGCAAAAGTTCCACGCTGGTGCAATGGGACTCCTCAAATTTGAAGGCAAAGTACGAGGCCATCAAAAAATTATTTAAAAAAAAGGAGCCAAGGAAAAATGTGACATTTATATTTATATTTTGACGATCGTGACAATTCCTAAATTATCGGCAGCACCTAACCAACGAATACGACGCTATCAGTTGTTGCTTCAGGTAGCTGCCAAGTTTAGAGGGTTAACTGTTGGATAATAGATAACTGGCGAAAGACTAAAAATATCATTATCTGAAAGTTGACTAACTGAGACTTGATCTGGACATTCAAGACCGGCCCTTAGTCTTTATTTTTTTTTTTAAATTTTAGTCGTACTCAGCCAACAGCCGTTAGGCTAATTATAGGCGTCACTGTACATTTTGAGGGGACTTCCAACCCCACTAACGACTGTCATGATGTTATTATGACATCCGGGACCAACTATTTCCGTGGCAGCCGTACCACGAGGCGCCGAGAGAAGCAGCCCTGGAACTCGCATCCAGGTTCTGACCTGAAAGAGCGTTGCTTAACTCTACTGATCGTACGTGGACGCTTGTTCAAGCTACAACACCCGGGACCCAATGTATACAACAATGATTATACCACTCCCTCTAACATCAACCAATGAAAAACGGCAAAATGCATAGTGACGCATGTACTAACTTTTGATAATGTACATTGTAACTGTGATAATCATATATCTTCCTGACTAATAAGTGATAGTCAACTGGCTTCACAAACATCGCGTTATCTGCTGACAGTACAATTGTCATAACAGCCACATTAACTGTACTTTTAATATTTATAAATAAACTGTTCAAACCTTGTTTATTGACTCATGATATAATCTAGCCAAATGCAACTCGTCTTCTTGATTATCAAATTATTTCTGTTTCCACTCGATATATTGTTTTAGGCAATCACGCTCGTTTTTCGGACTCGCTTGATTGCCAAACAATATATCGCGTGTAAACAGAAATTATTATTTGATAATCAAAAACCAACTAGTTGCATTATACGGGTGCCCGGATTTCGTAGGGACAACATGGGTAACTTTTCTATTTGAAGAGATAGAGCGATGGTTAAAATAGCAAAAACGTGCAGGTTCGAGAGCTCATTAGGAATAAATGTTCAAATTTTACTTGTCATGGCCCACTTGTTTAAAATTGCAAAAAAAAAACAGAATATTATAATTTCTTTTATTTGCCCTACCTTTTTTGTTACTTAAGATATTGATATGCGATTTGAACTAATTTGCATGGTAATTTAAATACTGTTATTGTCACTTAATAAATCCAATTTCATTTGTGCACATTTTTAGTAATGTAACCTAACCGCAAATTTTAAATTGGTACCATGCAATTTTTTGGCCTTTTTAAGAGATGATTTTTTTTTAATCCAATAATGAATCACATCATATGGAAACTTTTTAAAAATTTTGAAAAACTAAGATTATTCTTTTACGGGTAGAAATCACTAACGCCATGATCACAATAACTTTGTTTTTTGTTTATCACGTTAATGGTATTTTAACGGGACAAAGGTATCTCTCTTTTCTACAATAGGAGATCGAAGATTTAATAGAAACTACTAGACAGATGTGGTTTCAACAGCATGGGTGTCTTTCGCATAATACTCGTGCCGTTATGGACTATTTAAATGTGTGATTTAATGAGAGAGTAATTTCAACTAATGGAACGGCACGATGGCCTGCGATATCACCTGATTTTGCTCCTTATGATACCTTTTTATGTTAAAAATAAAGTCTATGGTCCTACATACAACAACATTGAGGAATTGCAGGAAGCAGTATTGACGAATTTCACAGTATTAATGGATATACTATCCGTAAAGTAATTAATAGTGTTCAGAAATGATGCCAACTTTGCATTGCAAACAATGGTGTATTATTTGGGTAATTTAATATTGTTGATTATTGTTTTTTGTAGTTGAGTTCGTTTTCGTATAGCCAAAAATTAAATTGGCTTTATTAAGTGCAAGTAAAAGTATTTAAATTACCATGCAAATTAGTTCAAATCGCATCTCAATATCTTAAGTAACAAACAAATTACAGCATATAAAAAAATTAGGAGATTTTGTTTTTCTTAATTTTAAGCAAGTCGGCTAAAAGTAAAATTTGAAAATGGATTCTTAGTGAGATCTCGAACCTGCACCTTTTTGCTAATTTAACCATCTTTCTACCTACTCAAATACAAAAGTTACCCATGTTGTCCCTACGAAATCCGGACACCCTGTATATGATTATACCGGGTGTCTTAAAATTAATTACATCTAGTATGCTTTGAATTTCCCATAATACAATCCAAACCTTTACTTAAAATTGGCAAGACTGTAAGTCTATGTCAAATTCGACGTTAGCAGGTTAGATTTTGCGTCAGTTTTGACACAAAGTGACGCAAAACATAACCTGATAATCCCATTATGGGAGATTCAAAGCATACTAGATGTAATTCATTTTAAGACACCCGTTATAATCACAGTGTGGCCATACGATTGTTGGTCGTCATGCTTTCGCCAACGTCAAAATAAGCTTGTGCGAGAAACCATGGTGATGCAATAAAAAGAATAGCATTTTTTAACGGTGTAAGCAACAAAAAATTACCAAAATTATTACTTGGTTAAAATTGAGTTTGCATTACAACTTGCTTTATTTTTGTGTATAAAATAACACAATTACACATCAATAATACAACGAGAGCTATTTTGACACTTAAAACGTGTTCAATAACTAAACTACATATGATAAATTATAAAATGCCAATGTCTTATCTTCACATTTGTAAATTTTTGTAATTAAACATTCTGAACACTGTTAAAAATGACAAGAACTTGAAGAACTAATGGCGGATTTTGCGTTCATCCAGCAGAAAACATGTGACATGTGATTATAAATAAAGTCACTGTAATGTATACCGATAGCCCCGTAATTAAATATTACGGCAATGCCATAGATTGAACAAAAATCTGGTGTGATACACGCACACAACTTCCTTTTACAGTAATCTTATTATTAGCCAAAATTTTGATTTTTAATTTTTAAGCATTTGTCAGAAATTTTCAAAAATTGCAAATTCTACAGAAACCGTACAAAATAGAGAGTTAGTTGAAAAAACAAATTTTCTCTATAATTTTAATCCGAATTCAAAAATGTAACTATATGCCAGGTGTTCTATTTAAAATAGGAGATAATAAAAAAATAAATAAAAACAACAAAGGAAACCCATTTTAGAGTTATTCAGCTGGAAAATCATTTATCTCACATCAATACACATTACAAATGTAATAATAATGTAAAGTTTGAAAAAAAATGTTAGAGCCGTTTTTGAAAAAATAAAAAAAACTGAAGAATCACATGAGTAAACACCATACTTCCGATTATGTGATTTGTTCTTCCAACGCATTGTTTTTGCATCTAGATAGTACACCAAACTTATATAGGAAGTTTCAACGTCACACCTCTTTTCATTTTTGAGATTTTCTGTTCACATACACACAGACACAAACTGACAGACCAATGAACAAAAACGTGTTTTTTGGGTTCAGGGGACTCTAACACGTGAAGATTTGTTGAAAACACAATTTCGAAATTTTGGGATGACTCCAATACTTCCTTTATTGTAAAAGGAAGTAAAAAAGATGAATGCTTGAGTAAGATAGAGATAAACATACAAAAATATTATGGTAGGCTTGACGCCGATTGTAATTATGACATGAGTGGCACTATAGCGTCAAATTCTAAAGAAATTTTAACTTTTCACATATTAAAAGTGACGTGGCGATTGACTTTACGTGAGAGAAACGGAATAATTAATTATTTTTATCTACATTGCGTTCGTACTGAGGCTATTACGATACTCCTTTAAGGCACTCCTCGCTTCGCTCGTCGTACCCTAAATCTGTGCGTGCTACAAAATGCTTCTTATAAAACTCGTATCATAATATACTAATTTAGTACTTGCAACAGAAGTTGAATTTGTTTTAATACGTTTTTGACATTTATGATAAAATGTTATAATAAAAATGCACAACCAGACTACTGAACTGAAATTTCGCATACATAGTTATTTTTTTATATTCATTCCATAGCACGTCTGTTATATTTAATCATGGGCTCGTTTTTGAAACACCAATTTACAGTTTCTAAATGTGTCTACAGCTTTGATATCAAGTGGGGCGAATTGGTACACTTGCTAACTGGGGTTACACGTAACCTGGCGAAATTTCTACAGCTCTTGACGGCTTATGGTTTCTGCTTATTGCTCGGGGTCAAATGAGACACGTCGTTGGAACAAATGTAATATTAAGTAGTCTTTAAAAGAACGTTGGGCCCATACTTAAGCTCGAATTATAAATTGACGCCCGCCCGTTTGACATTACCGCTGACGCGGCCGCAAACTTAACGCCGACGGTAAACTGTTTAGTTCAAATGTAACCGTTTATAAAATGACGTCGTACGCAAAGGCTGACGCTGCACCGCTACCGTCTACGGCAAAGTTGGCCAAGATATTTGACCTATTGCGCAAGGATCAGAGCAGAGAGGCCCTCATTATGAAAAGTGTGTTGTTGGATTTGGATGTGTTTGTTACCGCCGTTTTTTTTAGTATTACCTATTTATAAAGAGCAGATTCGATCAGATATTCGTCTCGTTATAAGCTTCGGATCTAGTTGTTTATATAAATTATTTAACACTTTTACACTCATCCTTGTGTACTTATTTAAAAAATTGATCATGGTCCTTTTCTTTCATTGGAACTAATGTAGCTCGATAAAAACCGTCCTTATAGCGTGTTGTGTATAAGGGTCGAGTTTTCCATCGTCTCGCCCTTCTTGTAGTTGTTCCAACGAAATGGACTGCACCTAGTATAAGCACACTTGCTGCAGCTAACAGGTAGTTTGCCTCTTGATTGTCCATTCTCATACAGAGTGGCCAAGGCAAAGGAGGTCCCGTGTGAATACAGAAGAAAGGTAAATTAATATTATATGTTTATTTAAAATCGGCAGAACTGTATTCACAACCGTTATTAACAAGTGACAACGCAACACTGAGCAATACACAGTTAACACAAAATGGCCGCTGGACATCAAGTAACGCCGCACGAGAGCTCAATATCACTTTCAGTATAGTACAGGACACGGGACCTGTTTTACCTTGGCCACCCTGTATAATAAATCAAAATGTTGGGTTAGGGCTGCCGATGCTGGTGGCACGTGTGTCACTTGTCACTTTTGTAAATTGAGCTTTAACTTTTGAATGCGCCTGCGTAAGTTAAACTATACGGCAATTTATAAAATAGCTCGCCATAGACAACGTCGGCGTTACGTTTGCGGCCGCGTCAGCGCTAGCGTCGAACGGGGGGCGTCAATTTATAAATCGAGCTTTATTTATACAGATTGCGGCAGGCCACTAGGACCATAGGCCGTAATTGTATTTAAAAAATTTAAAAATCGAATATATACCTTGTATTTATAATGATCTTAACGATCTACCGCTATAGTACCTACATTGATTGTTCTTTTGTTAAACACCACGACGGCCACATGCATATTCCCCTTGCTTTGGCAATGGTCCTATAGCTCGTTTCACTCTGACTATGCAGTGTACAGGGGTACGGCTACAGTATTGCCATATTTCCCCAGCAAGTCGCTTAAAACTGAACACGAAGACGTCAATCATAATAAATCCGCCTTTTGTATTGCAATCGGCTTATTTGTTAATACATTGTTGAAGTAAACCCTTTTTGTCACTTCTGCGTCAATTTGAAAAGAGCAGCATATAATATACCTGAGTGCGGTCTACAAGCGGCAACGCAGCAGCCGAAGTTTGCCTTGCCGTATGTTCTCTGTACTGCATAGTCAGAGTGAAACCAGCTATAGTTGCCTGCCGCATTCTGTATGTATATAAACGAAGGTCAAAACTCTGACTAATCAAAGCAGAGCCGTAACCACTGGTACTAGGAACTTGAAATTTGGGTGGAAGGTTCAATTTGCTACGTAAGATAGTGCTAAGAAGAGATTTTTAGCAATTCGACCCCTAAAAGGCCAACGCACACTTAGGCGAAGCGCCGAGAAGCGCGGCGAAGAGCGGCAAAGAGCAGTAAAAGCAGGGAAAACCGGAAAGGGGTGGGGGGGTTAAAATTACTAATTGTTTTTTGCTGTGGGCCTTTAACAGAATAAAATAGTTTAAAAGGGGTTTTTAGAAATTCTACCCCTAAAGAGGTGCAAAGCGGTAAACTATATTTTCACAAATTCTTCAATATCCGTTAGACCCTATAAGATATCGACTTGGTGTTCGATAAAAATGAATTTCAGGATTTTGCTCTAACCAACCCTTAAAGGTGGGAATGTGCATTCGGGTGTTGTAGCTTGCGTCCACGTACGATCAGTAGAGTTAAGCAACGCTCTTTCAGGTCAGAACTTGGATGCGAGTTTCACGGCTGCTTCTCTCGGCGCCTCGTGGTACGGCTGCCACGGAAATAGTTGGTCCCGGATGTCATAATAACATCATGACAGTCGTTAGTGGGGTTGGAAGTCCCCTCAAAATGTACAGTGACGCCTATAATTGGCCTAACGGCTGTTGGCTGGGTACGACTAAAATTTAAAAAAAAAAATAAAAAATAAAGACTAAGAGAGACTTTGAATGTCCAGATAAAGTCTCAGTTAGTCAACTTTCAGATATATCTTACAGATATCTTATTTTTAGTCTTTCGCCAGTTAACTATTATCCAACAGTTAACCCTCTAAACTTGGCAGCTACCTGAAGCAACTGATAGCGTCGTATTCGTTGGTTAGGTGCTGCCGATAATTTAGGAATTGTCACGATCGTCAAAATATAAATATAAATGTCACATTTTTCAATGGCTCCTTTTTTTAAAATAATTTTATGATGACCTCGTACTTTGCCTTCAAATTTGAGGAGTCCCACTGCACCAGCGTGGAACTTCTTGCATTAAAGCACGAGGCCACTGTCTCCCATGCTTCATTCCTTTCCTTCCAAGGGAAAGCGTCCGAAACCTTGCTTTCAATTACATCCTTATGTTTTAATACTTCTAGATCTACTCCTCGGTATAATTGGCGTGCCTCTCACGTTTAACTGTTTTTTCCGCCATCACAATGTCACACCTAACAAACAATAACAAATAATAACAAATAACCACAAACCAAATAACAAACGTAATTTAACTATAACAACAACTGGAAAAACTGGAATAATACATGTGCCGACTGCTTAACCTCAATAACACTTCACAGATGTGACGAAATTCGAATATAAAGTACATCTCTTTCTAACTAGTCATCTGCCTTAGCTACCTCTGGCTCTTACTAAACTCGCCTGAAGGTAGGTGCATAACACGGCAATGCAGATGTACCTAAAATGTTTCTAACTGTCGGTTAACTAACTGAATGAAGCGCTTGGAAAGACGGTCAAAAGTTATTTGTCAAATTTATTTGGCAGATAACTTATTCCAACGGATAGCTAACTGAGACTTTATCTGGACATTGAAAGACCGGCCCTAAGTAATGCTAAATTTATTCAAACGAAGTGTCTCATATTACCCCGAGCAGTAAGCGGGAACCATAAGCCGTCAGGAGCTGGAGAAATTTCACGAAGTTACGAATGAGACCAGTTTTACTAAAACGAAATGTACCAATTAGCCTCACTAAATACCAAAGCATTAGAAAAATTTAGAAGCTGTAAATTGGTGCTTCAAACACGAGCTACACCGATGGGCCCACGATTAAATATAAGAGACGTAATATGGACTGAATAAAATAAAATTAACCCCTTGAAAAAAAAGGTATGTATATGCAAAGTTATCGTAAATGTTACAAACGAATTGAAACAATTTCAACTTTTATTCCAATTACAAAATAAATAATAATTAAGGGTCCTCTTGTTCACGTAAAGTTAATAGTTTTCTCATTTTTCAAACGCGATAATTCAGATCAGCGTCAAGTCTACTAAAATACTTGTTTTGGATGTTTATCTCTTTCTTACTCAAGCCTGCTGCTTCTTTTGTTCATACAATCTTATTGCTGTTACATTTAATTATGGGGCCATCCGTATACAGCAAAGGCTACATAATGCTATAACAATTACGCACATGCGTGTAGAATAGGCTACTACGTACATAAACAACGATCACAGCTAACTATACCACACATTCAAATTAAGAGCCGTATTTTAATTATTATTATTAGCATAACGTTCTTTTAAAGACTACGTAATGCTAGATTTGTTCAAACGAAGTGTGTCATCTCACCCCGAGCAATAAGCGAAAATCATAAGCTGCCAGGAACTGTAGACATTTCACGAGGTTATGACATGTATGAGCCCAGTTTTACCTAAACCAAGTATATCAATTCGCCACACTCGATATCAAAAGCTGTAGAAAAATTTAGAAGCTGTAAACTGGTGTTTCAAACACGAGCTATGCCGATGGGCTCATATTAAATATAACAGACGTGGAATGGAATGAATAAAAGAAAATAAGCTACTTGCAAAAACCGACCTATATGCAAAATTTCACTTCAGTAGGCTGGTTGTGGATTTTTATTATAATATTTTATCATAAATGCCAAAAACGAATTGAAACAAATTCAACCTCTGTTAAATTACAAAATAAATAAATAATCATTCCCTTTCTCGTAAAGTCAATTGCCACGTCACTTTTAATATGTGAAAGGTTCAAATTGCGTTAGAATTCCACGTTACAATGCTAATCATGTCATAATTAATATGGGCGTCAAGCCTACTATAATATTTTAGTATGTTTATCTCTTTCTTACTCAAGCATTCTTCTTTTTTGTTTAATCTATCGCATTTCCGTTATATTTAATTACGGGTCCATACAATAAAGGCTACGTAATGCTAGAACTATTAAAAATGTGCGTGTAGAATACGCTACAACGATCACAGGTAACTAGACAACAAACTCAAATGAAGAGCCGTTATTTAATTAAAGGCCCACATTACAATAAAGATTACGGAATGCTATATTTATTCAAATGAAGTGTCTCATATTACCCCGACCAGTAAGCGGGAACCATAAGCCGCCAGGAGTTGTAGAAATTTATTGAGGTTACGAGTGATACCAGTTTTACTTAAAACTTAAATGAAATGTACCAGTTTACCCCACTAGATATCAAAAAATACAACGTATATGCAAAATTACAGTTCAATAGGCTGGTTGTGCATTTTTATTGCAACTTTTTTTCATAAATTCAAAAACGAATTGCAACAATTTCAACGTTTATTCAAATTAAATACTTACTTCTTCTCTTCGTTCACGTAAAATCAATCGCTTCCTCATTTTCCAAACGTTATAATTTAGATCAAAGCCAGGTCTACTAAAATATTTGTTTTGGATGTTTATCTCTTTCTTACTCAAGCATTCTGTTTTGTTTTTGTACTATCTCATTGCTGTTACATTTAATTATGGGTTCATCGATGATCGATATACATTAAAGCCTATATAATTCTATAACAGTTACACACATGCGTATAGAATATGTTACTACGTACTTAAACAACGATCACAGCTAACTAGACCACACATCAAATTAAGAGCCGTATTTCAATTATTATTATGGATCCAACATTCGTTTAAAGACTATGTATGCTAGATTTGTTCAAACGAAGTGTGTCATCTTACCCCGAGCAATAATCGGAAACCATAAACCGCCAGGAGCTGTAGAAATTTCAGGAGGTTATGATATGTGTGAACGCAGTTTTACCTAAACCAAGTGTACCAATTCGTCCCACTCCATAACAACGCATTAGAAATATTAAGAAGCTGTACATTTATGTTCTAGCGGGCATGAGACCAAGTGAATTGAAAATAAACTACTTGAAAAAGAAAGAGACACATACATGTATGCAATATTTCAGTTTATTTATATATAGTAGCTGGTGGTGTATTTTTATTAAAACATTTTATCATCAACATCAAAAACGAATGAAAAATGTGTCAACTTTTATTTCAATTACTAAGTAAATAATTAACTCTGCCGTTTTTTTCGGTTTGTGTTTTTTCTAGTCGAGCAATCTGTTTTTTACTTCTGCACGATCTGCCGAAGTATTACTTTCGGGCTAGATCATTTTTACTAATTTTATCAATTTTTTCCGCAATCAATGGCGACCTACCCAGTCACTTTAAATAATTGGGAACCTGCGTTCGAAAGAACAAGGGGTAATAATGCGGTTGTCTAATGCGTGGTGCTTACCACATCACCACGTGTCATGAATTTGACACGCGACAGCCGGGTGTGAGAGCGAGGATACGGAAGCTCTAACCTTCCGCCTTGCAGGCCAAGCTCCTTCATGGGGGGTTAGTGCCTCACCATTATTATTATCATAAAACTATATAACTTTTCTGAACACAGCAACCGCTTTGGCGTTAAAGAAAAGTCGAAAAATAAATAAATGTGAAGTAGGTCCCGCCGGTTGGATGTAAACTGTATCTCGAGAACAAAATAACTCATCGTGATTATTCTTGCTCCATTTTGTGTGGAATATTAATGCTGTGAACCAAAAAGTTTTTGGGCGAGATGAGTAGGTTTTGTATTTGTCGATTTGTATTTAGCATATCAGTTGATTAAGCGACAGCGTAACTACGCTGACACGATGGTGTAATGATAGGTACATAGCTGTTGAGATTAGGGTCACGAGTTCGAACGTGGAACCAAATGCATTTTTATTATTATTGAAAGATTAGGATACAAAGTTCTATTTATTGTCACCTTTGAATGTAAAAAGCAACATTATTTGGCGTTCTCTATCCCTACACTGGAAGCAATGTGTTAACAGTTTACGAAGACTAAATTTATGTGCCTTAAGGAGCGGGCTTCCCAAAGAGCGCATGATAAAAACCACTGCGTCACAACACTCTACTACCAAATCATCGATAAATCGCTTGCACCTTCTCATCTTTCTTATCCAATCGTTTAGTTTACTGTCTTAGTAGTAGTCGTACATCCAGAATCGATCGTTCCATTGTCTTCTGCGTTACTTTGATTTCTTTTTATACTGATTACCGTGAGAGACCAAGTCTCTAAAGCATGAATTAGGGTTGGGGGGACTAAAGCGGGTGATATGGCGATATATATATCGATATTATTTCCATATCAAAATATTGAATATGAATATATCGAATATCGATATTTATTGATATTTTGACAAATATCGATATGCCGATATATCAACAAATATCGATATCATTTTGATATCGAATATAGATATGTAAATTTTAATATCGCCTACCCCTAGGAAAGACACACTGGTTATACGGAGTGTCTCAAAAAGAATGGGACACCGATTGGTCAAAGGTTGCTTAGGCTATAGTAAATCGATTAAACCTAATATACCTTAGTACAAAGTCCCTCCAGCAAGGGCGTAGCCAGGATTCCAGTTAGAGGGGGGCATAAATTTAATTACACAGTCAACTACTATTATTATTATAGTTTTTTTCATTTTTTACAAATTAAAAAAAATATAAGTTGAAATATCATCAGTTTCCGCAAATCTGCTGCATATCGTAGCTTCTTTTTTTTTTAAATGTAGAATGTGATTTGTAATAATGATTATAAATCAATTGCCTTTTGCTCTTTATAAATGTTTAGGGGTGGGCAACTGCCCATCCCTGCCCCTCCCTGGCTACGCCCATGCCCTCCAGTAAGAAGTTATAGGACCTCGAAAGTTATTTTTTTCTTCTTTTTATATTAATTCTCACAAATGTAAAGATATCGATTTCAACTTAGTTTGCATACCATTATGTAATGCATTAATGGAGAAATTTTCGTAAATTCGACTTGACTGTAAGATGCACTTGTCTTAGCTCTAACTTTGCTAGGTTTTAACATTTTTTAAACGTTATTATTATCTGAAGGGAAATTATAAAACGTAAAAATAAGGTACTCTTACTTCATAAGCGTGAAAGCAACCGTTTACCTTAACATTTCTCTAAAAATTTTAGGTTATCGTTAAAACGTGCAATTATCAAGTAGAAATGATAACAAAACAACGGGTAGTGATCGTAATCTAGTAAACAACAATAATACATCAATTCATGACGGTGGTGACAGATTTTTTTTTTCGTTTGCGAGAATGCCGCGAATTTCTGAAAATCTATTACACAATACCGAAGAAAAACGGTTTCAGTATTAGAAGTTTTTGTATTAGTTTTCAACTAGGTTTATCAGTCACCTGTCAAATTTTAACAGTCCTCGACCAACGCCTAATTGATAATTTGATTTAAAATTTAGCGTCTCTATTAAAAACCTAAATGGAATTTTCCCTAATGCTAGATTGATTTAACTGAGGGTTGGCGTTATACTGAAAGAATAGGGACACATTGTTACATAAAAAACACTCATTATCAAGTTACAGAAGTCGTACTGTCGTAAAACAAGACTTAGTTTGAAAAACAAATATTGGCTGGATAAGGTCTGCTAGTTTAGAAATGGCAAAACGAATCGCTTGCGTTGTAGATTATTTTTATTTCTGCCATTCAACAGCAAAATTTACTTGCGCAAAATCTAAATCGAAACTGTAAACCACAATACCTCGGAATTAACTAGACAGTGCTCAAAGACCTGCAAACTTGAGAAGACGCACTCTGACCGTAACAATGTATGTAAGAGAAAAACCATCGATAACAATGAAAATACCAATTGATGTCATCTCTTCTTGATATCAATTTTTCAGGAAAAGTTCCCTTACAATTCTTAATGCGTTATTTGATGTATGGCTAGTGGACCCATCTTGCTGGAACCACCATCGATCAAATTCTTGGCGAGCAGGGCCAAAAGACTCACGAAACATTGCTGCGTACCTGTCTGACTTTACAGTAACTGTGTACCCGTTGTAAAAAAAGTATGGGCCGATTATGCCTTTCGAGGACATGGTTGCCCAAACGTGACTTTTGCACTATGTAATGGACTTTGATGTTGGTTTGGTGCTTTCGTTCGATGTTTCATCTATTATGTAAACGTGTGTAACAGAGAAAGTCGTAGTGGTTAGGTGGCGCCGTCACAAATCTGTTAACTACAAAAAAAGAAACCGACTGCAAATAACTAACCGCGGTAATTTAAAAATGCTGTTGACAAAGACAAAGCCGAATGTTAACAAACTCGTAGCAGCGCATCAAGTTCATCATTCTTATTAAAAAAATTAATATTACTAATTGTTACGTTATTTTTAGTTGAATATTATCTTTCGATAGCTTAATCTTGTGTGTGTAATGCGAATGTTACTATAGCGGATTTCAATCTTATAATTTACAACAATATATTTTTAACGGCAGTAAAATATGGCATTATACTGCTGGATTGATGATGCTAAACTGTCACTTTATTGCCAAGCGGCAAATAATATTATCTGCCGCTGACGAGATCAAGTAATTTTCTTCGAATTTTGTTCTCAAAGTTGTAAATAATTTGTTATAAAAACGTTTGAAGAAAAAAAATACTATATGTTATTCGGAGCAAAAGTATCTTTATGTGGCTCGGCTGTACTTATCTACCCCGCAAGCTCGGCAGATAACCCGTCCAGCCTCGCCACATAAAATATAACTTTTGCTCCTAATAACATAATATACTATTACGCACAACCGGGCCGAAAATGAAAGTTACCACGACCGCAAGTACAACTTTATTCCCGGCGGAAAGTAAAGCAATTTGCGGGCGGTAAAATAAAATCGCGGGCGATAAAGTAACTTTGCTGCCCGCACATTACTTTACCGCCCGGCACCTACACTGTAGTATCAATTTGTGGAATTAAGAAAACCTAAATTTATTCTAAGCGTTTGTTTCGTGTAGCTGTGCGTAAAACGTTGTACGTATCTCAGGCCGGAAGTAGATTACGCCCTTAACCAAATTAAGGCCCTCCTCCGTCGGGCCTCAAATTTTGGCTGCGGGCGTAATATTACCCTTCCGGCCTTCTATACGTAAATAACTATTCTTACTATGTTGTAAAAAGTAGGTAAAAACATAGGTACACAGAATAACGCAAAATTGTCACTGCATGTTTCTATTTCTTTACTTATAGAAGGTAGATTAAGGGAGGGGAGTGCTGGGTAATTTTTTTATCTAAACAAAAGGCGGTATATTAAATAACTTTGGGAACTTATGGTTTACCCTATAATTCAGTTGATGTTCTGCCATTCAATTGTTTTATTTTGGCGTGGCTAACATTAGCTTACCGGGAAATATATTGTAATGGTATAATATACTCCACCACACCACGTTAATATTAATAATTTATTATTTACGAATTTTCAAATGTTGAACTGAGTAAAAATCAGATGGTTCTAATTTATTGCTTCAAATTAAATTGTATTATGCCCTCTCTTTTATTTTATCTGACTGCAATTATCATTTAAAATATGCTAGCTCCGGTAAAGATTCAACTCTCATCAAAGGGTGGCTTCATGACAATTTCAATATTAATTTACTTAAAATGGCACGCCACTGCGTTCCCATTCGACTTTACTACGCAGCCGCGCAACTATGAACTGGTATCAAATGTACAAAGGGGTTGCTAATCTCGCATAAAATGTCGTTTGATTTGCAAATTCTAACCTTTGTGAACGTTAAATCGGGTAAATATTCAAATAATCTCATTTTGGCGGTTCTAACTTCTTTTGTTTTAGCCAAATGCCAAAACCGGACCTTGATTGTTAATCTGACCTCGCTTGGGTAGATTGCATTTGTTTGGACACTTAATCTCACAATTTGGCTTTTAATTATAATATCTGGCAAAATAATTCTGCTATCGGCTTGGATACGCCTGGCATCCGTTGCTTTTGACGTTATCTTGCTGCTACGTAAATTTGCGGCTCCTCAAGTTATTATTTAGGATTTTACAATACCTTTATTGTTTTTTGTGAGCATTGGCTTTCTCGGACGGGCGCCTGAGTTGAAATTCCTCTAGAACTCGCTGTACCGGGTGTTGGGGTTGCTGGTGTCGCTGCTGCTGGTCCCCACGATGCTCTGCAACGTCTACACGGTCCTGGTTACCCTTGGTTTAGCTGGTGTCGACCCTTTTAGCTGCCTCGTCGGAGACGATCCCAAGATCGGACGCTTCCACTTGGTGAATGAACTCCAAATTGCGCTGATTACTGTGGTATAATTTGTTTTCATGTAAGTTAATGGTAAATAGGAGAAATCTTCAATTAAACACAGAGCAAATTTAGGTGTGACATCAAATAATTTATTCAACTGTTTTTTTTTTTCTCTCAGCGGTTATCAACAATTGCCTATCTACTAATAAATTTACAAAAACCGGATATTAGTTCAAATACAGTACATTTTATCTTAATTATTATTAACAGTAACTAAACACACAACTCTTATAAACTAAATTACTGTGCACATTGGTTCAGTCTTTAAATTGTTTATTGGCGCACTGCACTTGTTATTAAATGTTCTTATTGTTTATTCACGTATGTTTATTGACTCACTTCCTTTTAGAATGTTTGAATCTTATGTTTGCTTTTCACCAATTTTTTAAACAGCACTTAACTGTCTATTTTCCCTGCATATTTTGCCAAGTAGAAATAAGGACTTGGTAATTTCTTCTTATCTATAATATAATTTTCCTTAATGTGTGTCAGTGTGTCCGTGGCACAAAATAAAATCTCACATTACGGCTTCACAGATGTTTATATTTGTTTAGGTTTTGTTTTTCTTATCTGAGCGCTCGGTCGGAGCGTGACCTTTCGCGTATCCTATTTCACGTGAGCGTAGCGCGCCGTTTGCTTATAGTTATTTATTTGCCTTATTCATTTGCTCTATTGCAATATTATCATTCCTTCGCCTCATACCTTTTTATAATCATTCACAAAATGTGTTTTAAATTGGCTAACATGGATTCTGTTTCATACCTGCACGTAGCAAACCTCTTTGTGTTAATTTGATTTTATTAGGCACTTTATTCTGCCAAATATAATAATTACTTTACTTTAAACTCAGATTCCAACCCTGTGAAAAGTCAGCTGTCTCCTTGGCGTTTCTACATTCATTCATTTATTTGAACACAGGCACTTCAAACTTGTCAAATGCATTTACTGGATTATAATTATAATGATTTTTAACATTGCGGCCAGATACAACATCTCTACTCTGTGCTTAGTTTACTTTTTATATCGCTCTGCAATCAGAGCAGGGGCGTAGGGCCCAATACCATCTCAATATATTTCTGACGTGCAATCTACCTTTTGTCGGTGTAAAATATTTTTTGCACTCATGATTTCAAAATTCATATTTCCCGGTCATTCCCGATGCGCCGAAAATGACTTTTCCCGCACCGGGGTGTTTTTTACTTTCCCACAAAAACTATGGCAATTGTGTGTTCCAGGGGCGCTGTAAACGTCAACAAAAGCTAACAGGTGCTAGGATACGTATAAAAAATTTAGTAATTTGTGCTGCCAACTCAGTAAAGTTGTAAAACACTAAATAATATTTTTTTAAACTTTTTTAAATATTTTGAGTTATTCGTTACAAAAAAACATTGTACCTACCTCTTTCGGGAAGAATTTTCCCGAATTCGCACTACATGCAGCACTCCCTTCGGTCGTGCTGCAAACAAAGTGCTCATTCGGGAAAATTTACTTCCCGAACTTGTTAGGTAAATAACTATTTCTGTCGCGTGATTAATTTAATGTCACGATTATCAGTTTTAGCTTGTTTTTTACATTTTACTGGCGTTGAAAAAAAAAACTTTGCTCCCATTGATTGCGGTTTTTTGTAGTGCCGTTAAATCCAACCGATTTTTACTTCCCTCGTCTGAAAGACGTTTATATTCGCAAAAAAAATCACCTTCTATTTCCTCAGATCTTCACGTTTCGGGGTCCCTACATGACGAAAAACAGGTTGTCCGAGTTGGCCATAGAGCAGCAAATAGACCAATAGACCCTTTAGTCAAGTTGCACAGGTAAAGCTGAGCTGACACATGTCATAACTTAATTTTGTCATTAGATTTGCCGTTACACTTAACCTCGTGAAATTTCTACAGTTCCTGACGGCTTATGGTTTCCGGTTATTGCTCGGGGTAAGATGACACACTTCGTTTGAAGAAATCTACCATTACGTAGTCTTTAGTAAAAGAACGTTGGGGCATAATAATAATTAACATGCGGCTCTTAATTTGAATGTGTGGTCTAGTTAGTTTTTGATCGTTGTTTATGTACGTAGTAGCGTATTCTATACGCACGTGCGTAACTGTTATAGCATTATGTAGTCTTTAATGGTTTAATGTATACCGATGGACGATGGATTTTTTTTATTCATTCCATATCAGGTCTATTATATTTAATCATGGGCCCATCGGTACAGTTCGTTTTTGAAACATCAATTGACAGCTTCTAATTTTGTCTAATGTTTTGATATCTATATGATCAAAAATTATTTTCATCTAGTATGGCTATGGAATAGTTCCTAATTTATGAATTCCACTACGGTTATACTTAAATGTCAAACTTGACATTTGATTTTTAAGTGATTTATAGTTGAATTCATAAATTAGGAACTATTCCATAGTCATACTAGATGAAAATAACTTTATCTACGACCACTACTAAAAGTAGGCCTTTTAGCGCTAGCTTGTTTCACTAAAAGTGACGTTTTATAGTTTACCGTGTTTAAAGAAATCAGCTGTTTACTTTTAGCACATGTGCTAAAAGTGAAGCGAGGTTCAAAACTACAATTTCGAACTGCAAGTGAAGTTGTAAAGCTATTCTAGTTGCTTCTTGCGTTACAGGTAAAGCGTTTTGAAATAATTAAAGCGTTATGTACTGAATACAGTCATATGTGGAGTATCAATAATTACATTTCGTAACTCACCTTGACAGCACGGGCGTGGCCAAACAATCGCCACCGCGGCGTAGCCTACTATTCATTATGACATAAATTAAAACCGTCGCAGATGCGAACCTTCCTTAATTCGATATTTATGGATTAATAACGGCAAAATTAAGGTCGTAGATAAAATATTGTATGCAACGCGTGCTAAAAGTCGTTTATGCGCGAGACATGTTATGAAACTCAGCCTTCGGCTTCGTTTCATAATTTTCATGTCTCGGGCATAAACGTCGACTTTTAGCACTTGTTGCATAAATAGCTATTTTATCATACTATAATTGGGCGAATTGGTACATTTCGTTTAAGTAAAAGGGTCTAGGACACAACCCCCACTGTCCATAACGCCCACCATGTCCATAACCTCCACCGTGTCCATAACCCCCACCGACGATTTGGGCCATAACCTCCACCGTGTCCATAACCCCCACCGTCGGGTTTGTTCGTAATTTAAACTGTGCCCATAACCCCCACCGTCGGTTTGGTCCATAACCTCCACCGTGTCCATAACGCCCACCGACGATTTGGTCCATAACCTCCACCGTGTCCATAACACCCACCGACGATTTGGGCCATAACCTCCACCGTGTCCATAACCCCCACCGTCGGATGTGTTCGTAATGTCAACTGTGTCCATAACCCCCACCGACGATTTGGGCCATAACGCCCACCGTGCCCATAACCTCCACCGTCGGGTTCGTTCGTAATTTCAACTGTGTCCATAACCCCCACCGACGATTTGGGCCATAACGCCCACCGTGCCCATAACCTCCACCGTCCATAACCCCCACCTCGTCCATAACCTCCACCGTCGGCTTTGTTCGTAAGTTTTCAGAGTTTAAAAATGAACTTGAAACATTGCTAGACGGATCGGCAAAATGCCAAGGGCATATAAAATTAACGAAACCGTTCGTTTGGACTTTCCTATTTTGTAAAGACAAACGCTATCTAATACAGTGACCGCCAAAAAGTAAGTTATATACGGGAAAATTATTTATTATTGGTTTCTGAAAAAATTTCATTCTTGATAAAAGTTTGTGCATCTTCTGGAAGTCGTTTTACGATTGTTCTATTTGTCAAATGACTTAGGGTGTGGCGCGAAATTTAAATAATCAGAAAAAAAAATCCTACTGATGGATAAGATGAGAACTGTGCCGCCACTGGCGTATGTCGTACTGATATTATGTTAGGGATCGAACTGGGACATTTATCAAAGCTTTTTTGTGAAGAGAGCCAGTTTATTTACATACTTATATATTTATTTATTTTTAATTTCTTGGCATAAAAGAGAACACAGACCAAGTCTTAAATTTGTCTGCCAAAACAATAAAGTCTGCCAAAAATATATAATTATCTAAAAATTAAGAGAGTAAAAATAAACAATAATAATTACTTAGTTCAAGTGTTTGAGATGAATTGCATCCCGTAACTAGCTACACAGTCAGAAAAGGAAAAATATAGCTACAGGTTACATTATTATTAATTAAAGGTAATTAACTACTACCAAAATCTAAAAAAATATATTATATATACAGGGTGGTCCACTTTTTTGTAGCAGGACTTTAATAGTAGACAGAAAAACTTATTTCAAGGCGAAAATTTCATATGAACATAGGCCTTAAAACTCTTCCTTTTAAAGATACAGGACGTTCAAATTTTCGAAAAAATATCATTTTCTTTTTACAGTATCCCAACCAGGTGAGATAATTAAACTAAATTTGGTGTGCATCTCTATCCTAAATGGTACTACATTCTGTGACAATATCAAGGCCCTCGATCGACCAGTGGCGGAGATGTGGGGTTTCGCGATCAATAAATTTAAAAATTCAAAATCGAAATTGTTTATTTCTTCAAAAAAAGCGTTTAAATCTCTTCAAAAAATGTCTCTTTACATTTCCCTGTATCTCCCACGGTTGCGTAGCAATTTTTATAGGTTGGTCAAATTCATGTTTTTTATTCAAAATAAACTCGAACTAGTTTTGGGTAGAATATTCTAATTAAATAAATTACATTCTTTATTACTTATTACTGGACATTGAAAATAAAGTTCTTTAATTTTTTCTTGCATTATTAGCATAAGTACAAAAAACGGCTAGCAATTCCTTATTTTGTAAAGAAAAGTGAATATTCTACCTCAAAGCTAGTTCGAATTTATTTTGAATAAAAAACATGAATTTGACCAAACTATTGAAAATTGCTACGCAACCGTGGGAGATATGGAGAAATGTGAAGAGACATTTTTTGTAGAGAATTAAACGCTTTTTTTGAAGAAATAAACAATTTCGATTTTGAACAGGGTCGTACTAGTGAATTTTTAAATTTATTAATCGCAAAACCCCACATCTCCGCCACTGGTCGATCGAGGGCCTTGATATTATCACAGAATGTAGTACCATTTAGGATAGAGCTGCACACCAAATTTAGTTTAATTTGGGTAAGCGCCAGACTTGCATTAAGCAAGTCCTCGGTTCGAATCCCGCGGGGGTCGGAATTTTTCCGCCTTGGTGATTGGAACCGGGCTCGGTGAGACCATTCACAGTTGGGCACCAAATTAACTGTGCTCTACTCAGAACCACAGACCTAAGAGATAGAGTAACAAGGTCAACACATCACCAATACACACACTTCATACAATGGTTGCTGCGCAAGCACCAAAGGCGCGATCCAACTCTGTATCCCGAATCCGGGGCAAGTTGATCATTGTACCGCCAGATGCCAGCGCATAAAGCGCCAGCCTCGACACCGCAAGGTAAATGAGGTTACAGATAATACATACATACATATCTCACCTGGTTGGGATACTGTAAAAAGAAAATTATATTTTTTCGAAAATTTGAACGCCCTGTATCTTTAAAACGAAGAGTTTCAGAGCCTATGTTCATATGAAATTTTCGCCTTGAAATAAGTTTTTCTATATACTATTCAAGTTTTGCTACAAAAAAGTGGACCACCCTGTATAACACACAAAATTTACAGAACATTAAAGTATAAATTAAAGGTAAACCTTAAATGGTTCTGTAATTACGTAAGTCCGACAGATCCAACACCTCGAATCTACTGTAGCAGGATTATTAACATTATTATTAACTAAATGTAATTAATTACTACCTAAATGTAAAAACATATATAATATACAAAATTTACAGAATAATTCAAATTTACGTAAGTCTGACAGACGTAAAATCTAAATCTAAAAATATACATATTACATAATATATACAAAATTTACACAATCATTAAAATTTGAATTAACCCTGCAGTGGTCGCGCCAAGTCTCACAGACCCGATAAATACGTTATTGAGTGGGAATTTGTTAAAGGGGGTGTAAGAGTGTTTGTTGTTCGTTTTGGTACCTTTTAATTTTTAGACTTGGTTGCCTCCCGATAACCGGCATAAGCACAGTTGTTAGTGTTTGTGAGTTATTTGGAAAAAAGTCTGTGAGACTTGGCGCGACCATTTACGTTTGTGAAATTGTTTTGCGTTCTTGATTTTTTTACATTAAATGTAGCTGCAATGAACTCACAAATAATTTATGTTGCAAACAACATCGACGTTAGTAGGTACTATACTAAGGCGTCAATGTATACAAGAATTAGCTTTGATTCTAACAAATGACCAATTACATCGGCGATAACTACTCAATAGTTTTTCCTCGGAAATCCATCTAAGAAGAGAAGAAGTAGCTGGAACCTCTTCAGACCATCTAGTAAATGACCCTAATAACCTCACAATTAAAAAACGAGCTTTTATTTGAAATCGGCAGTGAAGTACGCCGAAATCGTCATTAAAATACGAGAAATCGGCAGTGAAGTAATCCATTGTTTTACGAATTTTTTGTAGGTGGCGAGGCGACAGATAATCGTCAATCGACCGAACATAACCTACAAAAGTTGGTTAAAATGTTGTAATTTCACGATTTGTCGATTTCAAATAAAACATAGTGTACACCTCGGCACTGAAGTTCCTTTTTATCCCTCATGTGGTTTATTTGCTTTGGCCCTACGGGCCTCGGCAACTAAATCCACATTCGTGACAAAAAGCTATACTTCAGTGCCTTGGTATACAAACTACTATTTTCCAAAAAAATAGGAAAAAAAATTTGTTTTGTAAAAATAAATTGTGTTTATCGCATGCAGGGCTTTTGTGCACTACTTGTGCATTCTTGAACCAAAATGACGAAAATTAATTGTTTTGTTCTACCTCTTAGCATTAAAAACATTGTTCTGTCCATAAATGTATATAGAAAATTAAAATCTTGAAATTCATCAGAGGCTGTGTTTACTATTATGAAGTTGGCATGATCTACAAAAACCTTTAAAACTGAAACTAAAATATAACTGAAAATCTTGGTAATAGTAAATAAACATCTCATATTAAAACTTATTGTCATATAAATGGTTCTTAATTTTTTGGTTTGAGAGACTTGGCGCGACCAGCCGTGTCATGAAATTGGGCGCGACGACTGCAGGGTTAAAGATAAACCCTAAGTGGTTCTCTGATTATGTAGGTCCGACAGATCGGGCACCTTGAATCCACTGTAGCAGGAGTATATGCCTGCGTTGTGCAATACCCGCACAGTAGATGGCCGCAATTCGACAAAACATAATTGCGCCTCCGGCTGCTACATATGACACAAGCGTCGCTTGGGGGCAGGTTCTCGTCTGCTTCTGAAAAGGTAAGTGTTGTCATTAGATTTTCAAAACATTCTGAATATATTTCTGTAATAGAGTACTCACCGTCATCGTATCCGATGCCCCTGAATGGATTTTCCGGCTGAACTTCGTCCGTTTGAAAAGCTTCCACTGAAATAATCATCACTTTAATTTTAATTAAAAATAAAATTAAGTGTGCCTGTTCTAAAATGGAACGTATTGCAGTTAGTAAAAATTGGTGTTACAATATTTAGTGCTCCTGTAGGTGTTCTCAAAACCGCTTTAAAAAATTATGATTCTAAAATAAACAAACAACGTCCGTGGAATGAGAGTCCGATTAGTATACAGGGTGTATAATATAAACTAGATCAATATGGATGAAGTTTAAATTTTAATTCGTTTCTCAGGCAGTGAAATTTGGCATACGGGTTTATTTATTATTTATGTCGGGCTCAGCCAACAGCCGTTAGGCCAGTTATAGGCGTCGCTGTACATTTATGGGGACTTCCAACCACACTAACGACTGTCATGATGTTATTATGACATCCGGGACCAACTATTTCCGTGGCAACCGTACCACGAGGCGCCGAGCGAAGCAGCCGTGGAACTCCCTTCCAAGTTCTGACCAGAAAGAGCGTTGCTTAACTCTACTGATCGAACGTGGGCGCTTGTTCAAGCTACACCACCCGTGACCTTAGTTGTAGTAGTAAGTGCTACGGTCGAACAGCCTCCGTACAAAATTATTTAAACCAGGGTGTCACAAACAGGGGGGGGGGGGCTGGTTTATTTCCCTTGTAGATTTTTATAATCTTCAATTGTTTTACCAATTTGACTCTATAATATCATTCTGCGATAAAGAATGCATACGGATGGTGGGTGTTCTTGACTTTTTCTGTATGGCTGGCTATTTTACAGAAAAAATCGATTAAAATAATTTTCTACGTTAAAATTATCTCAAACACATTTATTAACTTTCGGTTCACAAAACTGAAGGATAATTGATAACAACTAAGGGCTAACTAATTGCAAAACGTAATATTGCAGTTCTTAAACAATAACTGTTGATCATTTTTTTGTTGGCAATTTGTTTTCGCAATATTCATTTCGACAACCATTATTGTTTAAGAGCTGTAATAATTCAGTTTGTACGTATATACATACATAAAAATAGAGTTACGTAGAAGTCGAAACTACTTGCAAATACTACTATTAAATTGAGTTTTCATGAGTTAGAAGTTTTCAAACAAAATGTGCAGCTGCTTGCTTTTAATATAAGGCAATGAAATTTGGCATACGGGTTAGTACTAGTAAGTCCTACTATCTCTAACAGCCTTCACATAAAATTATTTAACCCAGGGATGTCCTTGGTCATTTTTATTGATTATTATTGTTATAATCTTGGTTTGTTTTCTGCTTCAAAAAGATATAAAAAACCTTTTTTTTGTTTTATACTGATTTATTAACTTTCGGTTCAGAAAACTGAAAGATAATATTGACAACAACTTACTAATAACAAAACTGAATTATTACAGCTCTTAAACAATAATGGTTGTCGAAATGAATATTGCGAAAACAAATTGCCAACAAAAAAATGATCAACAGTTATTGTTTAAGAACTGCAATATTACGTTTTGCAATTAGTTAGCCCTTAGTTGTTATCAATTATCCTTCAGTTTTGTGAACCGAAAGTTAATAAATGTGTTTGAGATAATTTTGACGTAGAAAATTATTTTAATCGATTTTTTCTGTAAAATAGCCAGCCATACAGAAAAAGTCAAGAACACCCACCATCCGTATGCATTCTTTATCGCAGAATGATATTATAGAGTCAAATTGGTAAAACAATTGAAGATTATAAAAATCTACAAGGGAAATAAACCAGCCCCCTCCCCCTGTTTGTGACACCCTGGTTTAAATAATTTTGTACGGAGGCTGTTCGACCGTAGCACTTACTACTACAACTAAGGTCAGGGGTGGTGTAGCTTGAACAAGCGCCCACGTTCGATCAGTAGAGTTAAGCAACGCTCTTTCTGGTCAGAACTTGGAAGGGAGTTCCACGGCTGCTTCGCTCGGCGCCTCGTGGTACGGTTGCCACGGAAATAGTTGGTCCCGGATGTCATAATAACATCATGACAGTCGTTAGTGTGGTTGGAAGTCCCCATAAATGTACAGCGACGCCTATAACTGGCCTAACGGCTGTTGGCTGAGCACGACATAAATAATAAATAAACCCGTATGCCAAATTTCACTGCCTGAGAAACGAATTAAAATTTAAACTTCATCCATATTGATCTAGTTTATATTATACACCCTGTATACTAATCGGACTCTCATTCCACGGACGTTTTTTGTTTATTTTGGAATCATAATTTTTTAAAGCGGTTTTGAGAACACCTACAGGAGCACTAAATATTGTAACACCAATTTTTACTAACTGTAATACGTTCCATTTTAGAACAGGCACACTTAATTTTATTTTTAATTAAAATTAAAGTGATGATTTTTTCAGTGGAAGCTTTTCAAACGGACGAAGTTCAGCCGGAAAATCCATTCAGGGGCATCGGATACGATGACGGTGAGTACTCTATTACAGAAATATATTCAGAATGTTTTGAAAATCTAATGACAACACTTACCTTTTCAGAAGCAGACGAGAACCTGCCCCCAAGCGACGCTTGTGTCATATGTAGCAGCCGGAGGCGCAATTATGTTTTGTCGAATTGCGGCCATCTACTGTGCGGGTATTGCACAACGCAGGCATATACTCCTGCTACAGTGGATTCAAGGTGCCCGATCTGTCGGACCTACATAATCAGAGAACAACTTAGGGTTTATCTTTAACCCTGCAGTCGTCGCGCCCAATTTCATGACACGGCTGGTCGCGCCAAGTCTCTCAAACCAAAAAATTAAGAACCATTTATATGACAATAAGTTTTAATATGAGATGTTTATTTACTATTACCAAGATTTTCAGTTATATTTTAGTTTCAGTTTTAAAGGTTTTTGTAGATCATGCCAACTTCATAATAGTAAACACAGCCTCTGATGAATTTCAAGATTTTAATTTTCTATATACATTTATGGACAGAACAATGTTTTTAATGCTAAGAGGTAGAATAAAACAATTAATTTTCGTCATTTTGGTTCAAGAATGCACAAGTAGTGCACAAAAGCCCTGCATGCGATAAACACAATTTATTTTTACAAAACAAATTTTTTTTCCTATTTTTTTGGAAAATAGTAGTTTGTATACCAAGGCACTGAAGTATAGCTTTTTGTCACGAATGTGGATTTAGTTGCCGAGGCCCGTAGGGCCAAAGCAAATAAACCACATGAGGGATAAAAAGGAACTTCAGTGCCGAGGTGTACACTATGTTTTATTTGAAATCGACAAATCGTGAAATTACAACATTTTAACCAACTTTTGTAGGTTATGTTCGGTCGATTGACGATTATCTGTCGCCTCGCCACCTACAAAAAATTCGTAAAACAATGGATTACTTCACTGCCGATTTCTCGTATTTTAATGACGATTTCGGCGTACTTCACTGCCGATTTCAAATAAAAGCTCGTTTTTTAATTGTGGGGTTATTAGGGTCATTTACTAGATGGTCTGAAGAGGTTCCAGCTACTTCTTCTCTTCTTAGATGGATTTCCGAGGAAAAACTATTGAGTAGTTATCGCCGATGTAATTGGTCATTTGTTAGAATCAAAGCTAATTCTTGTATACATTGACGCCTTAGTATAGTACCTACTAACGTCGATGTTGTTTGCAACATAAATTATTTGTGAGTTCATTGCAGCTACATTTAATGTAAAAAAATCAAGAACGCAAAACAATTTCACAAACGTAAATGGTCGCGCCAAGTCTCACAGACTTTTTTCCAAATAACTCAAAAACACTAACAACTGTGCTTATGCCGGTTATCGGGAGGCAACCAAGTCTAAAAATTAAAAGGTACCAAAACGAACAACAAACACTCTTACACCCCCTTTAACAAATTCCCACTCAATAACGTATTTATCGGGTCTGTGAGACTTGGCGCGACCACTGCAGGGTTAATTCAAATTTTAATGATTGTGTAAATTTTGTATATATTATGTAATATGTATATTTTTAGATTTAGATGTTACGTCTGTCAGACTTACGTAAATTTGAATTATTCTGTAAATTTTGTATATTATATATATGTTTTTACATTTAGGTAGTAATTAATTACATTTAGTTAATAATAATGTTAATACTCCTGCTACAGTAGATTCGAGGTGTTGGATCTGTCGGACTTACGTAATTACAGAACCATTTAAGGTTTACCTTTAATTTATACTTTAATGTTCTGTAAATTTTGTGTGTTATATATATAATATATTTTTTTAGATTTTGGTAGTAGTTAATTACCTTTAATTAATAATAATGTAACCTGTAGCTATATTCTTCCTTTTCTGACTGTGTAGCTAGTTACGGAATGCAATTCATCTCAAACACTTGAACTAAGTAATTATTATTGTTTATTTTTACTCTCTTAATTTTTAGATAATTATATATTTTTGGCAGACTTTATTGTTTTGGCAGACATTTTAAGACTTGGTCTGTGTTCTCTATTATGTCAAGAAATTAAAAATAAATAAATATATAAGTATGTAAATAAACTGGCTCTATTCACAAAAAAGCTTTGATAAATGTTCCAGTTCGATCCCTAACATAATAGCAGTACGACATACGCCAGTGGCGGCACAGTTCTCATCTTATCCATCAGTAAGATTTTTTTTTCTGATTATTTAAATTTCGCGCCACACCCTAAGTCATTTGACAAATAGAACAATCGTAAAACGACTTCCAGAAGATGCACAAACTTTTATCAAGAATGAAATTTTTTCAGAAACCAATAATAAATAATTTTCCCGTAAATAACTTACTTTTTGGCGGTCACTGTATTAGATAGCGTTTGTCTTTACAAAATAGGAAAGTCCAAACGAACGGTTTCGTTAATTTTATATGCCCTTGGCATTTTGCCGATCCGTCTAGCAATGTTTCAAGTTCATTTTTAAACTCTGAAAACTTACGAACAAAGCCGACGGTGGAGGTTATGGACGAGGTGGGGGTTATGGACGGTGGAGGTTATGGGCACGGTGGGCGTTATGGCCCAAATCGTCGGTGGGGGTTATGGACACAGTTGAAATTACGAACGAACCCGACGGTGGAGGTTATGGGCACGGTGGGCGTTATGGCCCAAATCGTCGGTGGGCGTTATGGACACGGTGGCCGTTATGGACCAAACCGACGGTGGGGGTTATGGGCACAGTTTAAATTACGAACAAACCCGACGGTGGGGGTTATGGACACGGTGGAGGTTATGGCCCAAATCGTCGGTGGGGGTTATGGACACGGTGGAGGTTATGGACATGGTGGGCGTTATGGACAGTGGGGGTTGTGTCCAGGCCCCAAGTAAAACTGAACTCACAACCGCGTTAAATTTCTACAGCTCCCGACGGCTTATGGTTTCCGCTTACTGGTCGGGGTAAGAGCAAACACTTCGTTTGAATAAATCTAGCATTCCGTGTTTAATAAAATGTGGGCCAATAATTAAAAAAAACGTGATCGTTGTTTATGTACTTCCTAGCGTATTCTATACATTTTTAATGGTTCTAGCATTACGTAGTCTTTAATGTATACCGATGAGCCCATAATTAATTATAACGTCAAGGCGATAGATTGAACAAAAAAAATAATTGAGTACGAAAGAGACAAAACATACAACAATATTATAATAGGCTTGACGCCAATTGTAATTATGCCATGAGTAGCATTATAACGTCATATTCTAAAAAAAATTTAACTTTTCACATAACAAAAGTGACGTGCGATTGACTTTACGTGAGAGAAACGGAATAATTAATTATTTATTTAGTAATTGTTACAGAAGTTGAATTTGGTTTATTTCGTTTTTGACATTTATGATAAAATGTTATAATAAAAATGCACAACCAGCCTACTGAACTGAAATTTTGCATATACGTCGGTTTTTTTCAAGTAGTTTATCTGTTTATCCATTCCATACCACGTCTGGGCCCATTGCCATAGCTCGTTCTTAAAACACCAAATTGCAGCTTCTAAATTTTGCTACAGCTTTGATATCTAGTGGGACGAATTGGTACCTACAATTGCTTGAAAGCTGGCGTTGTAAATAATGAACAATCCACAATTGTTCCTCTCTTTTTATTGTGGTATTGATAAACTCCAGTTTTTTAATGTAAAAACGTCTACCTCAGCTATACAAGTCAAGGGGTTTGTTTATCTGCTAAGCAGGTGCCGTGTGCGTAGAATGCATGCATAGACGGCAGATGTTTCGACAGGTAGGCAGGTGGAAATATAAAAAATTACAGGACTTGAAAAGTTGTATAAATCTGGTAACATTTTTAACTCAGATATGTGCCAGGTATCTCCGTCCTAGCAACTAGACTATTTCGGATGTTGCTAATGCTGTTACAAATATTTCATTAATGCAAATGAAAAGCTTATTATACAGATAAAAATTAAAGATGACTAATTTAAAAAGAGTATTCTATTACCGGGAGTAGAACCCCAGCCTGCTAGGTGAGAGCCAGATATTCTAACTACAACACAATTCCAGATGCTTATAATTGGTCGTTGTTGGTTCTAGCCAAATGTTGAATTTGTAATAAATTGAACAAGAAAGTACATATTACATAAAAAAATAAATCTGCTACTTTATTACTTGTAAAATAATACATTTATTTGTAATAAGTGTATGAGAAGATATATAAATATATATATATATCTATCAAGGAATTATTTTTTTTCTGGAAAAAATTTTGGGCCAAAGATTGTTGGTATGGCAAACTTTCGAGGCAAATGACATAATCAAAATATCGCTCGGGACTTTTGTCATTAGATTTGCCGTTACACTTAACCTCGTGAAATTTCTACAGCTCCTGACGGCTTATGGTTTCCGCTTATTGCTCGGGGTAAGATGGGACACTTCGTTTGAACAAATGTAGCATTACGTAGTCTTTGAAGCAACGTTGGTCCCATAATTATAAATTATTCTTACTTTCAATTTGTGGTGCGAGTGGGCGAGTCTTATAGAGAATTTTTGCAATTTTTGGGTAATGTAAATTGTGCTTCACGTTTCTAGGTTAGCAATTGACAGTTAAACAATGCAAACTGAAATCAACAAACTATTTAATTTTGACTTTGACTAATTTCACCAGGTAACGTGATAAGTAAAGTAAAGTAAGATATACACTGAATTATTTTAAGTGCCCGGATTTTTAATTCCGCGACTGTTACGTAGTAGCTTATTCTATAAAAAAAATACACCCTTGTGTGCAACTGTTATAGCATTGGGTAGTCTTTAATGTATGCCGATGGACCAGTACTTAAATGTAACAGCAATGTGATAGTATGAACAAAAAAAAACAGAATATTTGAATAAGAAAAAGATACACACAAAACAAATATTTTAGTAGGATTGGCGCTGATTTTAATTATGACATAAGCAGTATTTTACCGTAAAATTCGACAGAAATTTGAACCTCTCTCATTTAAAAATGAGCAGGCGATTGACTACGTAAATCAAACGAAGTAATTAATTATTATTTATTTAGTAATTGCAATAAAAGTTGAAATTGTTTTAATTCGTTTTTTATAATGAAAATGCACGAACACCCTATACTCAACTGAAATTTTGCATTCTGCTTTTTTCAAGTAGTTATTTTTGCATATCACGTCTGTTACGTCAAGGGCCCATCTGTATAACTCGTTTCTGAAATACGAATTTACAGCTGCTAAAATTTTCCGCTACTTTGATATCGAGTGTGGCGAAACTGGGCTCACACGTAAAACCTCGCGAAATTTCCACAGCTCCTAACAGCTTATGGTTCCCGCTTACTAGTCGGGGTAATATGAGACACTTCGTTTGAATAAATCTAGCATTACGTAGTCTTTAATATAGCGATTGGCCTGTAACAATTAAATAACGGCTCTTCATTTGAGTTTGAGACCTAGTTTTAGTTGTGAATTGTGAACGTTGTTTATGTACGTCGTAGCGAATTTTACACGCACATTTTTAACTGGTGTATGATTACATAGTCTTTAATGTATATCCATGGGCCCATAAATATAACAACAGTGAGATAGACTGAACAAAATAAAAGCAGGATGCTTGAGCAATAAAGAAATAAACATACAAACCAAACATTTGAGTATGCTTGTACCGATTTTAGTTACATCTCAGTAACATTTTATCGTCAAATTCAACATAAACCTGAATCTTTCACACTTTAGAAATAACGAAGTGATTGACTACGTCAAAAAAACGGAATAATTAATTATTTAGTTAGTAATTGGAACAGTAGTTAAGACATTATTAATTCGTTGTTGATGCTGCACAACCAGCCTACTGAACTGAAATTTAGCATATATCCGTATATGTAACTCTTTTTCTTTCAAGTTGTTTTCTTTTTATTCCCTCACAAAATTTTTTATGCCGTGTGTTTATTACACACTTGTACCATAAATAACTATGATGTCGCAATGTGGTTATTGTAACACTGAAAACAATGCTAGTCTATTGTAACGCTGTTTTTGTATTGTCGTGCGCCAAATCCACTCATACTACAATAATCCCTCTTATTAAACTAATATAATGATATAGTATTATTTGATGTTAATAAACTTGGAAACTGACCACAACCCTTGTCTTGCTTAGAGTAAACAAACAGGACACGATCTAGAGACGTAATGCCTTGGCGTCAGGCCGTCTGCCGTTATATAGATGCCTGTTATGTAAGAAGAAGTTGTTTATTATCCCTCGATGCCTCGTACCATTTTGGGCTTATAAAGACACACTGCCCACCGAGTAGAAGGTCTGGGTCCCGGATATCTGGTTTATTGCTTTTTTTCTTCTAGTGCACGAAATGGATTTTTTTACAAATCGGAACGGGTATACCACATATACTCACACGCACTCTCGCACACACTCACACATGCACACGCACGTGCACGCGCTCACGCACCAAAATTACTTGGTAATACATCAAGCAAAGAAAAACTTTTTAACCACCACATAGTCGTGCTTGTAACTAAAATAGTTTTTGCATTCTTTTAATTGAATTGCAAATAAAAAAGCTACAGGAGAAAATGCTTTACATTTTTTTATAAAAAAATCAAGAAAAATAACTTTTACTAAAGCGAATAATGATTGAAGAGTGTTTAATATTATAGTAAAACTATGCTTATATTTCCGACACAATAAAAATAAACTCTTAGTAATGCGAATTGCATTGATTCTCAAAGAAAAAACATTGCAGTAGCTTGGATTTGAAACTGCTAACCGCTTGTCCAATGCTTCGCAAGGCACAGGATTATTTCTGTATTATGAAAGACATCGTGACGACAAAATGAATTACGCCCGATCAATGATGATAAAAGCGTGATACACGCAGGCAGACATAAAGGACTAGCTTCTTAACTGACTCACTGCAGATGTAGTTTTATTAAATTGAATGAAGGAGTTACAGAAGGAAATGTGTTTAACATCTTTAGGCAATATTGCTAGATTAAATAACCGTTTCTAATACGATTGAAATAGTCAAACGAAACACTTGGTAATACAAAACACTAAAGAAAAAAAATATCGCAACTAGTAAGATACTAATATTTGCTCTCACGGGAATTTGATTCCTAGTCAGACACCCTATCCACTAGAGAGTAGATCAATGGAATGCTTCGTAAGACACCGGTTTCTGGTTGCCTTATGAACGGCATGGTGATGATAGGACCGAACACGGACGATGACGATAAAACGTGACACTCGCAAACAGCCGCGCAGAGAGGCCCAAGGTACGTTTATAAATCAGGATATATTTAGAAACATCTATACAACAGAAAAATTTGTATATTCAATAAAAGAAAGTTAGGCTACGATAATTCCACATGTTTATGGATTTGTTTTTGACTAAATGCTTATGTGGTCAAGTCCTAGGACATGTTTCAATTTTCAAGAATGTTTAAAGTTACGAACCGGTATATTATGTATCATGTTTTTACGAACCGGAACGGTATCAGGCAGGTTTTGCAGGAACCTGAACAGTACCGGTACGTTCCGGGCCATTCCGTGCACTGCTTTTTTATGGTTGCCTCAATGGCTGTCGCTCGCCATTAGGTCAGCGGAACGTCGGAACTCGGACTTGTCTTTGTTATGGAAAAAGGCTGGAACGCACGACCGCTTTTTCTACTCGGAAATCCAGCATTTTCTCCTGGGCTGTTTATTTCGAATAGCTGAGCCATTTTGACTTTCAATGAGGGACGATTCTTCTTGTGTAGTGTCCTTTCTTCTCCTATTTTTCCAGACTTTATCATGCTGGAGCATTCGTCGTTTTTTTTTAAGCTAATGCAGTTTGCCGATGAGCGTCTATGAAAGGTTTTGACACTTTAATTTGGTGACATGGAGGAAATTGTTTGTCACTCCGAGCTATGGGCACAAATCAATTTTTTTTTTACGCTAGATAGTTTTTATAATGCGACACCCACAATTGACTTCGAACACCCAGTGGTTGTAAGCGACGTCACAAAGGTAAAAGTATTTGAAGCGTGTCTAGGTAGACCTAAAGCTTTATTGAGGAAGCGTGCTTTTATTTTGTCTATTGCAAGCAGATGTTGCATGGTAAATAATGGGCACAGGACTTTAGAGCTATAAGTTGCTGCTGGCCAAATTTGTATACTGTAAATTTTAATTGCAGTGTCACGTTTCAAATCGTGAAGGCCTTAGAGATCATATAAGTTTCCAAAATAAGAAGTGTTGAAATTGCCGCAGCTTACTATAGTATAGTGTGTTTAAAAAAAAACTCATCCGCAGCATACCATGTTCAAATTGAAGTTTGCCATAACTTGATGCATACCCATTGAAGCAAATGAACTTCCAAGTCAGAGTGAACTAGATTATACCTTGATCTTGAACTATTTTCCTAAAAATATACAAAACACTTAATGAAAACAATTTCTATTGACGGTTATGCTTAATACACTCGTTGTTGTTGGGTAAACGCCATCTTATTTTAATTTTTGCTTGATACAAGTAAACTTAAGGCAGTGTAAACTTTTGCCTGTCACAGTGACAAATATTTTCATCAACAAAATGCAATCTGACATTCACCTATATACTTAAGTCCTTTCCAAGGCCTGTCCTAAATGAGTTTTTTTATACGATATTTTTGCGTAGCGATATTCAACTTTTATTTTTTTTATGCATTTCTGCATGTTCTGAAAGCTAATGTAATTCTCTTCACAGCTATGTGATACTTAATACATCACAACTGCCTTGGAAAACAAACTTTTTGCACTCAAGTTGAATTGTCAAAACATCGATTTTGTGGAAATCAGTAGATAATTTTCAATGAATAATTACTGGAATTACTGGAGTTTTTCTACACTAGAAACCGCACTCTTGATAGCTATTTCTAATAATAAGATTTTTCACTGGTAGAAAAATTACCAAAATAACACGTTTTTTCTAATAGATTCATTAAGTGGCAGTAGGGAAGTTATACAGGTTGTTTCAGAAGGAAAGGGAAATATTTAAGGGCAATAGTATCCAATTTTGCATAGTTACGGATTAAAATCTGTTTGAAGAATGCTACACAAACTACTAATTTTGATAATTACCAAGATTCGATCCATCAATGCTTCCCGTGTATCCACTTTTATCTTGTACATCTCGCCTTCCATCCATCCCAATAAGGAATAATCCAGCGGACTAAAGTCTGGGGATCTTGCTGGCCAATGAATCGGACCACCACGGCCGATCCATCAATTTGGGAATTCTGACACGTCACAAGCACAGTGCGGTGGAGCTCCGTCGTGTTGGTAAAGCATATCATACCGAATGTTCAATCGAACATTCTCTAAAAGTGTTGGTAAATCATTTAATCATCACCTTAGCAACTTGAATATCTCATTAACCGTTGAGAATTGGATACATGTTCATATTAACTTTTTTACTTGTGATGACCCAAACTATTGTCCCCTTAAATATTTTCCTTTCCTCCTGAAACATCCTGTATTTTCACCATGGGGAGAAAAGTAGGGTAATTGTTTAATAAAAAACACATTACTAGACAAAATTACCGTTTTGATAATTTGAGTGAGGGAATTTGGTTTTCCGAGATAGATGCGATTATTACGCCTAAATAAGTATGGACTCTTAGCGTATCATGCTTTCCTAAAACAGCTGCAGTCCCTTAATTTTTGCTATACGTAATAATAAAACTACACTGCAAGCAAAACATTGAGTGAGTCTATAGTCTATAGACTCAAAAATTTATCTGCATTGGAAAGGAGATTCTCAAAATAAATATGGGACTGCCCTCTCAATAACCAGTCATTGTTAATAGGGCGAACACAATAATTACATCTACACACTTTCTTTTTTCTGCGATTTCTTAGCAATATTTCCGAACATCCCAATGATTGAATATACGACAATACGAGGTTTCCCATGCTTGCCCGTATCTAAACTTCAACGCAAACACCGACCATGGAACCATCGACTGCTTGTAGTTCGCCTTCCAGAGCTGTAGAAATTTTGCCGGGTTGAGCGTAAGTCCAGTTTTACTTAAACTAAGTGTACCATTTTGCCCCACTTGGTATCAGAGCATCAGATAAACTTAGAAGGTGTACGCTGATGTTCTAAAAGGCGACTGTGTGTAGATTAAAGACTACGTAATGCTAGATTAATCTAAACGAAGTGTCTCAAATTACCCTACACAGTACACAGGAACCATAAGTGTTCAAGAGATGTGAAAATTAAGCGAAGTTACGCCCAATATAAGGGCCGGTTTATCAATCGAAGGTTAAAACTGTTGGTTAGTTACCCAGAGGTTAATATTTATGTTGCTGGTAGTGTTCTTGTTAGTAGAAATCTTTGAATGAAATGCGTTGATCATTATATTTTTATCTGTTTGGTAGCAAACTAGTAGTTAAGAGGAGGTTGGTATTACTTTGAACTAAAAACTGCTAACTTCATATTGGTGTCGTTGATAATCCTAACTTTGTTCTGTCTTAACCTTCAAAATTCTTGAGGTTTACGTGCGTGCATGTGATACGTATTCTGTTTTATTTATTAAGTATTCAAAATGAACCAACAAATGAGTGAAGAAAAAAAAGAAAGACATGGTCGCGAATTTCACAGCCAACGAAGTTGATCTGTTAGCAAATTTAGTCATACAACATGTTAGTGTTATCGAATATAAGAAAACCGATGCCATTACATGGAAATAAAAAGAAAATGAGTGGGAAACACTCGCAAAGAAATTTAATAGCCTTTCGTCACACTGTCTACGCCCGATGAAATCTTTACAAAGTACCATGCGCTAAAGAAGGAAATTAAAAAAAAGTATACCATTCACAAACAAGTGTTATACAAAACTGGTGGAGGCAAAGAGGTGAAAACAGAGTTTACCCCTACCGAGAAGAAATTACTGGCAATTCTGTCAGTATTCTTCAAGAAATGACTCATCATGTTCGTAAGTACTTAATATTTATGGCAGATTGTAATTACCGTTTTTCTGATATATATCATTTCAGCAACACTATGCGAAACTACACCAGTGACGGAAATTTCACATAACGCAGATATTGAAATTATATTTGCCGAAAATGTTTCCTTGCTTAATCTAAATCGATTTTTAAATTCTTCGTCGTCCCAGAATTGTGATTTGGATTTGTTACGAACATGTACGGACATCTGTGCAAAATATTAATAAAATTTCGTAAGTCTTTATCACTGTCGCTACTATCAGAAAAGATGTTCACTTCATAATCCACCATTATTCAAATTTAATAGAAATATCCCAACGACAGCTTGAATCTCTTGTTAAAATAAGTTTCGGTTAACTTATATACCTATAACCGACAGTTAGGGCTTACAACCGATTGATAAACTGAATTTAACATTTAACTTGTAGTTAACCTTAACAAATACTTTAACTACTGATTGATAAACCGGCCTTAAGTCTAGTTTTATTTACAAAATCACTTGTATATAATAGAAGAATGGCTTCAAAAATGGAGAATAAGAATAAATGAACAGCACTCCGTTCAAATAACATTTACTCTAAAGCGTTCTTCATGCCCCCAGTTTCACTGAATAATACAGTAATTCCTCAATCAAAAAAAGTCAGATACTTATAGGCATACACTTAGACTCTAAGCAAACACATAAAAAACGCAAAGAAATGGACCAGAAATTTTAAAAAATGTTCGGGCTTGTAGGAAGACAATCGCCACTATCTTTAGAGAACATGAATTTAGAAAGCAATTATTAAACCGATTTGGACATAGAGCATAAAACTGTGGGATTGTCCGTACAAGTCAAAATATGTTGACATTATACAAAGGTTTAACTCCAAAGTTCTGAAGACAATCACCGATGATGCTCCTGGGTATCTTTCAAATAAAACGCTTTACAATGACCTCAAAATCCTATTAGTAAATGAAGTCATAGCTGCAAGACCAATAAGACACCAATACAGAATAGCAGCCCATCCTAATGAGTTATTAGAGCTACAACACCGACGTCTCACGCGTAACTGGCCACAAGATCTGCCAAGATAAAAACCATGCCTTGTGTTCTTAGTACGTACGATGCAGTGAATGTAAACAATACATGTGTAAAGTGTAGTTAAAAAGTATTGTAAAAGCAGTAGCAGCACCAGCACCTTCTTATAAAAGTATCCACAGTTTCATCATTGAAGGCTCCCTATCACAACATTTTTATAGACATAAAATTAGCTTATAGATGCTTGTGTAATTTGATTATTATTAATTCGATAATAAAAAAACATATGCAAATTTTCAGTTCAGTAGAATGGTTGTGCAGTGTCAAAACCGAATTAAAATGTGTCAACTTCTGTTTCAATTACCAATTGCCTCGTAATTTTTAAAATGTGAAAGATTCAAATTTTTGCCGAGTTTTATTGTAAATTGCTACTTACGTCGGCGTCAAGCATACTAAAACGTTTGGTTTGTACTCGTATCTTCATATCTTTATTACTAAAGCATCCTGTTTTTTTTGTTCAGTCTAACTCATTGCTATTATATTTATTTATGGGCCTACGAGTACACATTAAAGACTACATAATCCTGCAACAATTAAGAAAGTGCGTGTAGAATTCGTTATGACGTACATAAACAACGACCACAGCGCTGACTAGACCACAAATTCAAATGGAGAGCCGCTATTTAATTGTTATAGGCCAATCGCTATATTAAAGATTATGGGTGGTAATTCTAGATTTATTCAAACGAAGTGTCTCATATTACCCCGATCAGTAAACGGGAATCATAACCCTTTAGGAGGTGTAGAAATTTCGTGAGCCCATTTTGTACCAATTCGCCACGATCGATATCAAAGCAGAGGAAAAACTTAACAGCTGTAAATTGATGTTTCAGAAGCGGGTTATACGGATGGGCCTTTGACTAATATGTCAGCCATGATAGGAATGAATAAAAATAAAATAACTACTTGGAAAAAACTACGTACATGAAAAATTTCAATGCAGGAGGCTGGTGGTGCATTTTCATTATAACGTCTTCTTGTAAATCTCAAAAAAGAATTAAAACAATTTCAACTTTTATTGCAATTATTAAATAAATAATAATTAATTACTCCGTTCCATTCACGTAGTCAACCGCCTCCTAATTTTTAAATGGAAAAGGTTCAAATTTCTGTGGAATTTTACCTTCAAATGTTGCTTATGTCATAATTAAAATTGGCGTCAATCATACTAAAATATTTATTTTGTATGTTTATCTTTTTCTTATTCAAATATTCTGTTTTTTTGTTCGTACTATCTCATTGCTGTTACATTTAATTGCGGGTCCATCGGTATACATTAAAAACTCCGTAAATGCTAAGTAAATTGGTGTTTTAAAAACGTCAAAAACGAATTAAAAGGAATTCAACTTCTTTAGATTGGTGTCTCTTTCTTACTCAAGCAATCCATTTTTTACTTCCTTTTAAATAAAGGTAGTTTTTTTGTTCAATCTAACCCATTGCCGTTAGACATTAAAGACTATGTAATTAGTGATGGGAAGTTTCGATACTTTTGCGGACTTGTTCATTCCAATCCCATTCCGCAAGTGGATCGAGTCCATCGGACTCGATCGTCGGATCGACATCGAAATTGAATGTGCATTTCAGACACCCGGGGTCCTCGGTCATTCCGGACCCGGAACGAACAACGCGAGTATCTTTGTTTTGGTGAGTGGTCACGCAGTTGATAATTCAGTATGTTTATACGTCTCAGACATCAATTGGGCACATACAAAGCCGCCAAAAGCCATAAATCACTGATAACTGATAAAAAAGCATGCAAGTTCGGCCGTATCATGTGTCGCCTGTCGACGTCGAGCCTTTAAAACGAACACCATCATCATTTGCTGTTCCCCATCAACACACTGTATTGTATAGTGTATTGAAATGGATTGAATAACGGAATGCCAAAGGAATGAATGTCCGCGAGGATTGAAGCTCGCGACCTTTTCGTTCCTCGGAACGATTCCGGACCGAAACTTGGACTCGATCTAAATCGATCCTGCCCCGGATTCGATCCTTTGTATCGAATCCGCCCGGATCGACACATCGCTATATGTAATCCTACAACAGTTAAAAGTACGTGTAGAATTCGCTATGACGTACATAAACAACAACCACAGCTGACTAAACCACAAATTCAAATGGAGAGCCGGTATTTAATATTGTTATAAGCCAATCCCTATATTAAAGACTACGTAATGCTAGATTTACTCAAACGAAGTGTCTCATATTACCCCGACCAGTAAGCGGGAATCATAAACCGTTAGGAGCTGTAGAAAGCTAACGAGGTTACGTAATTAAACTTTAGTGTACCAATTCGCAACACTCGATATCAAAGCATTATATTAGAAAAAGCTGGAAATTGGCATTTTTAAAACTAGGTATATCGTCGCACCTATGATTAAATATAAGAGACGTGAAATGAAGTGAATAGTAAAATTAACTACTTGAAAAAGAGTGAGTTGCATATATGGATATGCGTCAAAATTCAGTTCAGTAAGTTGTGCAGCGTCAACAACGAATTAATAATATGTCAACTTTTGTTGCAATTACTAAATAAATAATTAGTTATTCCGTTTCTTTCACGTAAAGTAAATTGCCCCGGCATTTTTAAATTGTGAAAGATTCTGATTTCTGTCAAATTTAACGGTAAAATACTACTTATGTCGTAACTAAAATTGGCGTCAAGCATACTAAAATGTTTGGCTTGTGCACGTATGTTCATCTCCTTATTACTACAGCATCCTGTTTCTTTTTGTTCAATCTAACTCATAGCTGTTATATTTAATTATGGGCCTACGAGCCTACGAGTACACATTAAAGACTACATAATCATGCAACAATTAAGAAAGTGCGTGTAGAATTCGTTACGACCACAGCTGACTAGACCACAAATTCAAATGGAGAGCCGTTATTTAATTGCTATAGGACAATCCCTATATTAAAGACTACGTAATGCTAGATTTATTCAAACGAAGTGTCTCATAATACCCCGAGCAGTAAGCAGGAACTATATAAGGCGTCAGGAGCTGTAGAAATTTAAGTAGGGTATGAGCAAATCCAGTTTTACCTAAATGAGATGTACCAATTCGCCCAACTCGGTACCAAAGCATTAGACAGATTTACATGCTGTTAAATTGGTGTTTTTAAAACGAAGTATACCGATGGACCTATAATTAAATATACCAAACGTGAAATAGAATGAATAAAAATAAACTACTTGAAAAAGAAAAAGTTACATATGTATATGCAAATTTTCAGTTCAGTAGGCTGGTTCCGTATTGTCAAAAACGAATTAAAAATGTGTCAACTTCTGTTCCAATTACTAAATAAATAATTAACTATTCCGTTTTTTTTTCACGAAAAATCAATCGCCCCATCATTTTTAAAATGCGAAAGATTCAAGTTTCTGTCGAATTTTACGGTAAAATGCTACTTATGCCGTAACTAAGATCGGCGTCAAGCATGCTAAAATGTTTTGTTAGTACTCATATGTTCATCTCTTTATTATTAAAGCAGTCTGTTTTTCTTTGTTCAGTGTAACACATTGCTGTTATATTTAATTATGGGCCCACGGGTATACATTAAAGACTATAAACAACGACCACAGCTGACTAGATCACAAATTCAAATGGAAAGCCATTATTTAATTGTTACATGCCAATCCCTATATTAAAGACTACGTAACGCTAGATTTATTCAAACGAAGTGTCTCATATTACCCCGAGCAGTAAGAGGGAACCATAAGCCTTTAGGAGCTATAAATACTTAGCGAGGTTACGCACTTAAACCTATTGCACCAATTCGCCAATAAGAGACGAAATAGAGTGTTACATACAGGGTGTTACTTAAGTATGTAGACACACTTTACGGGGTGACTCCTTGATGAACTCTTAAGATAAAAAGTTCATACGGACATGCGACCTAAACGGCTTCGTTTTCAAGATACAGGGTGTTGAAGTTTAAACAAAAATTAATTCTTTTCCAAAAATCTGGAAATAACTTAGATCTATTCTAATGAAACTTGGTGTATGATAGTATTTCATCAAGTGACATTGTTTGGTCAAAATAAATTTAACTTATTTTCACCAGTGGCGTGCATCTGGGCCACCTCAGTTACCTTATTTTAGAAAAATCTGACACGCCACTGTTTTTAGTCAATACGGCAAGTTTTTTAGCTTCATCCATTGAAACTATACAAAAGATGTATCTTATATTTTTTTGATAGAATAAACCTTTTTCGAGAAAAACGGAAAAATCTGTAACAGCAATTTCGTTCATTGGACTTTAATGGTATCTAAACGGATTCGTTTTCAAAATATAGCTTAAAGAAGTTACAAAAAAATATTTAATAACCAACAATCTTACAATAGCTACAAAACTTTTCCATGCCACTGGTGGAAATAAATTAAATTTAGTTTGACCGAACAATGCCACTTTATGAAATACTAACCTACACCAAGTTTCATTAGAATACCTCCAGTCTTCGAAACTTTTGATTTTTTTTTTTGTTTAAACTTCAACACCTTGTATTTTGAAAACGAAGCCGTTTAGGCCTGATGTTTGTATGAACTTTTTACCTTAGAATTGATCAAGGAATCGCCCCTGAAAGTTTGTCTACGTACTTAATTAATACCCTGTATATGAATATTTGCAAAAATTCAGTTCAGTAGATTGTGCAACGTCAACAACGAATTAATAACATGTCAACTTTTGTTGCAATTACTAAATAAATAATTAATTATTCCGTTTATTTAACCTAAAATCAATCGCCTCGACATTTTTAAATTGTGAAAGATGCAGATCTCTGTCGAATTTGACGGTGAAATGCTACTTACGTTGTAACTAACATCGGCGTCAAGCACACTAAAATGTTTGGTTTGTACTCGTATTTTCATATCTTTATTACTAAAGCATTCTGTTTTTTTCTTGTTCAGTCTAACTCATTGCTGTTATATTTAACTAGCTGTTACCTGCGACTTCGTACGCGCGAGGTTCGTTATTTGTATATTCAATAATTATTTAAAAACTTTCGTGTAGAATTCGCTACGACGTACATAAACAACGACCACAGCTAACTAGACCACAAATTCAAATGGAGAGCCGCTAATTAATTGTTATAGATCAATCGCCATATTAAAGACTTAAGTAATGCTAGATTTACTCAAACGAAGTGTCTCATATTACCCCGAGCAGTAAGCGGGAACCATAACGAGTCAGGAGCTCTAGAAGATTAGCGAAGTTACGAGTAAATCCAGTTTTACCTAAATGATGTGCACTAATTCGCCCCACTCGATATCAAAGCATTAGATAGATTTAGAAACTGTTAACTTGGCGGCTTAAAAACGAGATATACCGATGGACCTATGATTAAATATAAGAAACGTACATAGATAGTACTATCTATTCTCATTGTTATACTAAAACTCATTTATGATTAGAAGAAACAACATTATTGTAGTCCGTACGGAGAACGGGCATCTTGCTAGTAATTAAATAACGGCACTTACTTTTGAATTTGTGGTTTATAGTCAATTGTGATCGTTGTTTATGTACGTAGTGGCCTATTCTAGTTACACGCATGTGTGTAACTGTTATAGCATTAGGTAGTCTTTAATGTATACCGATCGACCCGTAATTAAATGTAACAGCAATGAGATAGTATGAACAGAAAAAACAGAATACTCCACAAACAGCCTACTGAACCGAAATTTTGCATACAGGTCGTTTCTTTACAAATAGTAATTTTTTTATTTATTCAATATCACGTGTGGTTATATTTGTCAAAGGCCCATCGGCATCGGTTCGGTATAACTTATTTCTGAAAACACCAATTTACAGTTGCTAAATTTGTCCACTTATTTGATATCGAGTGTGGCGAATTGATTCACATGTAGCCTCGCGAAATGTCTACAGCTCCTGGCAGCTTGTGGTTCCCGCTTACTGATCGGGGTAATATGAGACACCTCATTTGAATAAATCTAGCATTCCGTAGTTTTTAATATAGTATTATGATGTGGCTATATAAAGCTATACTTTTATTAATGTGATGCCCTTTCAAATTCAATAATAATTCTTTAATAAAAATAAATCAAGTTCTCTTATCTCAGGTGGTTCGCCAAATCAAGATCTCTATCTATTAATTGAATGTCAATATTACAGTTAATGATGTTTAGTTGTCAAACCGACTTCCAAATCTCAATAAACCAGATATCGACAATTGTGTTTTTACATTAATCAATTCATTCAATTAAATATTGCCTTGTATTATTGTATTTCACTGATTGATCTTTATATAAAATGTTTTAATATTAATTTCTAACAAACCTTGTCACTTATTCAGCTTCACTCGCACAATTCCTTACACCAGTGCCTCCTACTTCCTAAAGGATCCCATCGTCGTCCTCGCCTGACACCTATCAACCAAATCCAATATCTCTGCTGATGCCGGCTGCAATCTCTCTGTCAAACGGCAGCTTCAACTTCAACAAAACCTGGTAAGTTTCAAGTTTCTAACTGTAACAGCTCTTATCTTGCTTCTTCTTTAGATATCCTTCAGCACTCTGCTCCGATGTTGTCCAACTCTGGTAGTACTACCTCAAATCCCGCTCTAGCTGAATCTCCTTACCTCGATGCAACCACAAATGTGAAACATAAACATGTAATTGTGCGACACGCCAGTCAATAAATCCAATTCCATCCAATTTTGTTGTTCTCTAGTTCCTTTAATGTAATTCGCAGCACTTAACAATCCGTTCACCGATTGTGAGTATTTTTTAATATTAATATTTAGACTCCTTCTTTAATACCTCGTAGATGTCTTAATAGCAACCCCATTTGTATATCAACCAAACAACTATACAAATTCTGCACTAATTTCATTTTTATTTGACAAATATCACATTTCAAAATATCTTTTACATTTTTCTTTGAGTTTATTTATGTAACTACCCTTAAACAAAAACTTGTTCTTGTTGGATACTATTCTTACTGCACCCTTACATATTTTAAATTATCCATTATTTACAATTTAACAATTCACATTATCGTTATAACACATTTGTCAATCGTTACCTTGGCTTGTATTTTATTAAAATTTTCTGTAACTATTAAATTAACATATTCAATCAATATCAAAATCTCTTCTCTCATTGTCTCAATTAAATTTTTTAATAATGTTTGAAATTTAACACCCATCAAGATTTAATTATATCATTCTTCCAAGCTTATTTGTTTCAAATATTTCTTTATTGAAATTAATTACACTGCCTCATGTATCATAACAATAGGGATTGGCCTATAACGGCTTTCCATTTGAATTTGTGGTCTAGTCAGCTGTGATCGTTGTTTATGTACGTCGCGTCGTAGCGAATTCTACACGCACCTTTTAACTGTTGTAGGATTACGTAGTCTTTAATGTATATCCTTGGCACATAATTAAATATACCAGCAGAGTTAGACCGAACAAAAAAAAACAGGATGCTTGAGTAATAAAGAGACATCAATCTAATGAAGTTGAATTTGTTTTAATTCGTTTTTGACATTTATGATAAAATGTTATAATAAAAATACACAACCAGCCTACTGAACTGAAAATCTGCATATAACTCTTTCTTTTTCAAGTAGTATTGTTTTCATTCTATTTCACGTTTCTTATATCTAATCAAAGGTCCATCGGTATATCTCGTTTTTAAGCCGCCAAGTTAACAGCTTCTAAATCTATCTAATGCTTTGATATCGAGTGGGGCGAATTAGTACACTTCATTTAGGTAAAACTGGGTTTACTCCTAACTTCGCTAATCTTCTAGAGCTCCTGACTCGTTATGGTTCCCGCTTACTGCTCGGGGTAATATGAGACACTTCGTTTGAGTAAATCTAGCATTACTTAGTCTTTAATATGGCGATTGATCTATAACAATTAATTAGCGGCTCTCCATTTGAATTTGTGGTCTAGTTAGATGTGGTCGTTGTTTATGTACGTCGTAGCGAATTCTACACGAACGTTTTTAAATAATTATTTAATATACAAATAACGAACCTCGCGCGTACGAAGTCGCAGGTAACAGCTAGTTAAATATAACAGCAATGAGTTATACTCAACAAGAAAAAAACAGAATGCTTTAGTAATAAAACATTTTAGTGTGCTTGACGCCGATGTTAGTTACGACATAAGTAGCATTTCACCGTCAAATTCGACAGAAATCTGCATCTTTCACAATTTAAAAATGTCGAGGCGATTGATTTTAGGTTAAAGAAACGGAATAATTAATTATTTATTTAGTAATTGCAACAAAAGTTGACATGTTATTAATTCGTTGTTGACGTTGCACAACCTACTGAACTGAATTTTTGCAAATATACAGGGTATTAATTAAGTACGTAGACAAACTTTCAGGGGTGATTCCTTGATCAATTCTAAGATAAAAAGTTCATACAAACATCAGGCCTAAACGGCTTCGTTTTCAAAATATAAGGTGTTGAAGTTTAAAAAAAAAATCGAAGACTGGAGGTATTCTAATGAAACTTGGTGTAGGTTAGTATTTCATAAAGTGGCATTGTTCGGTCAAAATAAATTTAATTTATTTCAACCAGTGGCGTGCAGTAGTTTTGTAGCTATTGTAAGATTGTTTGTTATTAAATATTTTTTTGTAACTTCTTTAAGCTGTATTTTGAAAACGAATCTGTTTAGATACCATTAAAGTCCAATGAACGAAATTGCTGTTACAGATTTTTCCGTTTTTCTCGAAAAAGGTTTATTCTATCAAAAAAATATAAGATACATCTTTTGTATAGTTTCAAAGGATGAAGCTAAAAAACTTGCCGTATTGACTAAAAACAGTGGCGTGTCAGATTTTTCTAAAATAAGGTAACTGAGGTGGCCCAGATGCACGCCACTGGTGAAAATAAGTTAAATTTATTTTGACCAAACAATGTCACTTTATGAAATACTATCATACATTAAGTTTCATTAGAATAGCTCTAAGTTATTTCCAGATTTTTGAAAAAGAATTAATTTTTGTTTAAACTTCCAACACCCTGTATCTTGAAAATGAAGCCGTTTAGGTCCCATGTCCATATGAACTTTTTATCTTAAGAGTTCATCAAGTAGTCACCCCGTAAAGTGCGTCTACATACTTAAGTAATACTCCATTTCGTCTCTTATTGGCGAATTGGTGCAATTGGTTTACGTGCGTAACCTCGCTAAGTATTCATAGCTCCTAAAGGCTTATGGTTCCCTCTTACTGCTGGGGGTAATATGAGACACTTCGTTTAAATAAATCTAGCATTACGTAGTCTTTAATATAGGGATTGGCAATATTGGCATGTAACAATTAAATAATGGCTCTCCATTTGAATTTGTGATCTAGTCAGCTGTGGTCGTTGGTTATAGTCTTTAATGTATACCCGTGGGCCCATAATTAAATATAACAGCAATGTGTTACACTGAACAAAAAAAAAACAGAATGCTTTAGTAATAAAGAGATGAACATAGGAGTACTAACAAAACATTTTAGCATGCTTGACGCCGATTTTAGTTACGGCATAAGTAGCATTTTACCGTAAAATTAGACAGAAACTTGAATCTTTCACATTTTAAAAATGATGGGGTCATTCATTTTTCGTGGAAAAAAAACGGAATAGTTAATTATTTATTTAGTAATTGGAACAGAAGTTGACACATTTTTAATTAGTTTTTGACAATACGGAACCAGCCTACTGAACTGAAAATTTGCATATACATATGTAACTTTTTCTTTTTCAAGTAGTTTATTTTTATTCATTCTATTTCACGTTTGGTATATTTAATCATAGCCGTTTGGGCGCCGGCCATTTGGGCGTCGGGACTTTTGGGCCCCGCCGATTGAGCGCTGGACATTTGGGCGCCGAAATTTAGAAATATTAAAAATAGTCCACAATTTTTTTGCTATTTATCGTAAATATGATTTTTTGCAAGCAATTTCAAATGACATTGTTCAAGGTGTAATAGCTTTGATATAGATGTATCTATTTAAGTAAATTTACAATTACTCCACAAAATGTAACACAATGAAGTTACGGCTTAGGTAAAAACGAAAACTGCTGCATTTATAATCTTAAACCATTCCAGAAAATTAAAACATATATCATCGTCATAGTAATTATTTATTATATAACAAGTAAAATTGGGTTACAGTTACTTAAGTAGTATACATATAGTCACATAACAAAAAATAGAACTACAATATAATCCACCACCAGTTTTTGTTGAAAACTTTTGCATTTATAATCTTAAATCATTCCAGAAAATTAAAACAAATATCATCGTCATAGAAATTATTTATTATATAACAAGTAAAATCAGGTTACAGTTACTTAAGTAAAGTAGAACTACAATATAATCTACCACAATTACAAGAATAATTATTAAAAATAATAAAGCAACATTATTAGAAGTTTCAAACTATTTAAAAATGTATACTATTGGCGCCCAAACGTCCGGCGGTCAAACGGCGGCGCTCAAATGTCGCGTACCGAAATTTCTACAGCTCCTGACGCCTTATATAGTTCCTGCTTACTGCTCGGTGTATTATGAGACACTTCCTTTGAGTAAATCTAGCATTAAGTAGTCTTTAATATAGGGATTGTCCTATAACAATTAAATAACGGCTCTCCATTTGAATTTGTGGTCTAGTCAGCTGTGGTCGTTGTTTATGTACGTCATAACGAACTCTACACGCACTTTCTTAATTGTTGCAGGATTATGTAGTCTTTAATGTGTACTCGTAGGCCCATAATTAAATATAACAGCTATGAGTTAGACTGAACAAAAAGAAACAGGATGCTGTAGTAATAAGGAGATGAACATACGTGTACAAGCCAAACATTTTAGTATGCTTGACGCCAATTTTAGTTAAGACATAAGTAGTATTTTACCGTTAAATTTGACAGAAATCAGAATCTTTCACAATTTAAAAATGCCGGGGCAATTTACTTTACGTGAAAGAAACGGAATAACTAATTATTTATTTAGTAATTGCAACAAAAGTTGACACATTATTAATTCGTTGTTGACGCTGCACAACCTACTGAACTGAATTTTGACGCATATCCATATATGCAACTCACTCTTTTTCAAGTAGTTAATTTTACTATTCACTTCATTTCACGACTCTTATATTTAATCATAGGTGCAACGGTATACCGTTTTAAAAATGCCAATTTCCAGCTTTTTCTAATATAATGCTTTGATATCGAGTGTTGCCAATTGGTATACTAAAGTTTAAGTACGTAACCTCGCTAACTTTCTACAGCTCCTAACGGTTTATGATTCCCGCTTACTGGTCGGGGTAATATGAGACACTTCGTTTGAGTAAATCTAGTATTGCCTAGTCTTTAATATAGGGATTGGCTTATCCAGGCTTAGGATAATTATGCATTTGCATATCTGCATATGCAAATGCATATTTTTACTGTTTTCTACAATAAATGCATATTTTGAAGGTTTCTAATTAATGCTGCATATTTCTAAAAACTTTAATTTCTAGTTGCATAAAATGTAATTAAGTTGAAAGTTTAAGTACTTTCAAAGCAGAACAGCATGAAAAACACATCTGTTTACATTTTTTGTTGAATATTGGTAATTTTAAAGATTAAGCATTTTCGGTAATCCATGCTAACCTTTTAATAGGAAATTCAAATGCAAATTCTTTTTCGTCGATTCTTAGAACGGTCTAGGGATTATGGCCCAGGTATACTTATGTTTTGGCTTTATATCGAGCCGTTCTATGCTTCACTATACAGTCTTGAGTAATGGATGATATTGATTTGACATTTAACTAGAGAATTGTGTAAAAAGGGCTTAGTGTTGATTGATAAAATATGTTTTTGGAAAACAATACTAATCCTTTTCTTGCCACCTCTTTTAAGTTTCATTTTGTAGTAGAGCCACAAGTATAGTTCTCCAACATCCATTCTACAGTCAACTTTAAAACATCATCCATAAAACATAAGTCAAAGCCCAAATTAACATTTAAAATGAGAAAAGAGGAATATCTTCAAGTGTAGTTCCAAACCAGTTTGTACTTGATTTGAATACTTTACCACTAATGGTATTGTGCTATTTTGTACATATTACGAAAAAAATTTTAAGTTACTCGGCATATGCAAACAGAAAAACATCTGAGTAGGAAAAGCAAAAAAAAACCTGCTAATAAATAACAACAATGCCAAACCCAGACACACCATTCTGAGTTAAAATATGATTTATGTAAATTCTTCATTCCTGCCGATATATCTCTATCCAAGCTACAAAACCAACACTCACAGTATTTCTAGAGAAGTACATGAAGCGAGATATTCCTCACGCATCAACATTAATAAAAATTTACGTTTCTGACTTGTACAGTGCTACATTGAACCAAATTAGGGAAAGGGCATATTTAGTGCATATTTTCGGTATTTTACGTGCATATTTGCATGCATATTTCCAATTTTTAATTGCATATTTATCCTAAGCCTGCTTATAACAATATTAAATAACGGCTCTCCATTTGAATTTGGGGTTTAGTCAGCTGTGGTCGTTGTTTATGTACGTCATAGCGAATTCTACACGTTCTTTTAACTGTTGTAGGATTACATAGTCTTTAATGTCTAACGGCAATGGGTTAGATTGAACAAAAAAAACTTCCTTTATTGTAAAAGGAAGTAAAAAATGGATTGCTTGAGTAAGAAAGAGACACCAATCTAAAGAAGTTGAATTCGTTTTAATTCGTTTTGACGTTTTAAAACACCAATTTACTTAGCATTTACGGAGTTTTTAATGTATACCGATTGACCCGCAATTAAATGTAACAGCAATGAGATAGTACGAACAAAAAACAGAATATTTGAATAAGAAAAAGATAACATACAAAATAAATATTTTAGTAGGATTGACGCCAATTTTAATTATGACATAAGCAACATTTGAAGGTAAAATTGCACAGAAATTTGAACCGTTTCCATTTAAAAATTAGGAGGCGGTTGACTACGTGAATGGAACGGAGTAATTAATTATTATTTATTTAATAATTGCAATAAAAGTTGAAATTGTTTTAATTCTTTTTTGAGATTTACAAGAAGACGTTATAATGAAAATGCACCACCAGCCTCCTGCATTGAAATTTTTCATGTACGTGGTTTTTTCCAAGTAGTTAATTTCTTTTTATTCATTCCTATCATGGCTGTCATATTAGTCAAAGGCCCATCCGTATAACTCGCTTCTGAAACATCAATTTACAGCTGTTAAGTTTTTCCACTGCTTTGATATCGATCGTGGCGAAATGGTACAAACTGGGCTCACGAAATTTCTACACCTCCTAAAGGCTTATGATTCCCGTTTACTGATCGGGGTAATATGAGACACTTCGTTTGAATAAATCTAGAATTACCCATAATCTTTAATATAGCGAGCGATTGGCCTATAACAATTAAATAGCGGCTCTCCATTTGAATTTGTGGTCTAGTCAGCTGTGGTCGTTGTTTATGTACGTCATAACGAATTCTACACGCACTTTCTTAATTGTTGCAGGATTATGTAGTCTTTATGTGTACTCGTAGGCCCATAAATAAATATAATAGCCATGAGTTAGACTGAACAAAAAAAACAGGATGCTTTAGTAATAAAGATATGAACATACGAGTACAAACCAAACGTTTTAGTATGCTTGACGCCGATTTAGTACGACGTAAGTAGCAATTTACCATAAAATTCGGCAAAAATTTGAATCTTTCACATTTTAAAAATTACGGGGCAATTGGTAATTTGAACAGAAGTTGACACATTTTAATTCGGTTTTGACACTGCACAACCATCCTACTGAACTGAAAATTTGCATGTTTTTTTATATCGAATTAATAATAATCAAATGACACAAGCATCTATAAGCTAATTTTATGTCTATAAAAATTTTGTGATACGGGAGCCTCCAATGATGAAACAAACTGTGGATACTTCTATAAGAAGGTGCTGGTGCTGCTACTGATTTTACAATACTTTTTAACTACACTTTACACATGTATTGTTTACATTCACTGTAGGTATCGTAGGGGAAGGGCGGGCAAAGCGGAGCGGACGGGCAAAGTAAAATATAAATTTAAAATGTTTGTTCTGTGGCGGGCTTTCAGTCAACCACCATGCATTGTTAGCTTTACACAGTTGGCACTTCTGGGTGAAGTATGGCCGTGCTCTGTTATGCTAGTGTGGAATGCTGGTGTTGTTTGTGTTTTTGCTGTAAAAATTGTAAGTATTTTTCTGTATTGTGGAAGTCCTGCCATGGATTTACTAACTATTTTCTTGGCCTACTCTTTGTAATTCGACAAAACAAAGTCTTGAGAGTATAACGACAGATAAGCATGCTGTTTCCACTGTGTTGCAAATTTATATTTACTTTTTTTCACTGTTACATCCTGTCGGGCAAAGTGAAATAGTGCTGCGGCGCGGTGGGCAATTTGAAATAGTATTTCACTTTGGCCGCAAAGATTGAAATATTTTATTTTCTTTTATAATTTGTTCAAGATCAAAATGGTTTACAAATACACACGGAAACGAATCAACAGGGATGGGATGAAAATCAAATGGAAACGGCACTGACATCGGTCAGGCAAGGAACGGAATAAATGCGGCAGCAAGGATTCACAATGTTCCAGTTGCAACACTGTTTAGGAGACGGAAGAAGCCTGTGGAAGAAGGAGCAAAAAAAGGTTTGATTTAGAACAGTCTTCAGTGCTGAGCAAGAAAATATCCTCGTTGAGTATCTCCTAGGAATGGAAAAACGACTTTTCGGCTGACAAGATCAGATCTCAGGGATCTCGCCTTTCAATTCGCTGACGAAATCAACTCGCACATTCATTTAATAAAATAGATCGAAAAGCAGGAAAGGACTGGGTGACTGGATTTCTACGACGACATCCTGAGAATACGTCAGCAGCAGGAGCTTCAGCATTTAATGAGGTTAACGTAAATAAGTTTTTCGATCTTCTTGAAGGGTTTGTATGAAACTCACGGCTACACTCCGGACAGGATATACAATTGTGATGAAACTGGGATCTCTACTGTGCCCAACAAACCGTCTAAAATACTATCTAGAAAAGGGAAGAAGCAGGTAGCGTATTATCGTCAGCTGAGAGAGGAACTCTTGTTACGGCTGAGATTTGTTTCAGTGCTACTGGAAACTATATCCACCAGCACTGATATTTCCAAGGGTCCGAGCTAATCCACTGTTTGAAAAGGGTGTTCCCCCCAACGCAAAAATCTTCACACACCCCATCTGGATGGATGCAGTCAATATTTTTGTAGAATGGTTCAAACATTTCCTTAAATATTCGAAGCCTACAGCTAAAGAACGTGTTTTGTTAATCCTTGACTGTCATACTACGCACGTCAATAATCTAGAAGTAATAATGTTGGCAAAAGAAAATCATGTGGACATTTGGTGTTGCCTCCACACTGCACACATCGGTTACAGCCACTTGATGTAGCCTTCATGTATCCTCTGTCAGCATACTATGAACAAGCTGTAAGGGTATGGCTGAGAGAAAACCCTGGAAAAGTTGCCACGATCCATGACGTTGGGTCTCTTTTGGAATGCATACTCAAAAGCAGCTACCTTACAGAATGCAATCTCTGGCTTTAAAAAATCTGGGAATATACCCCTTTGAAAGAGTTTTCCCAAAGGATTCCTATTCAGCAGCTGAGACAACGAATCTTTTGTCGAGTAGTAATGAGGATCAAGCTGAGACACCCTCAACTTCAACACCTTCAACGCGCACACCCCCAACGGCAACATTTGTTTCACCTTATGACATTCTACCCATTCCTCATGTGGACGATTCAAATGAGGGTATACCTGGCAATACAGCAACAAAACGTCTTAGACGTAAACGTCGCAGAGGTACGACAACTATAGCTACAAGTACACCTGTCATTGAAGAACTGAAAAAGAAGAAAGCAGAACAAAAAGCAAAGAGTGAAAAGGTGCCAAGAAAAAAGGTTGAGAAGGTCAAAAAACAAGTCTTTCCTTCAGACTCTTACAGTGATCGTACTGACACGAGCCTCAAGCTGGAAGACAGTGACTTTGAGTGGGCGGAGACATTCTCTTCAGGTGAAGACGAAGGAGGTAGAAACAGTAGTCAAATCATTACACCAGATATTATAGATGAAGGAACTGGATTGCTGTCAAGTACGATGGAAATTGTTTTCTGGTTTGGTCGTCAAGAAATCCAGCGATGAAGTAAAAGTAAATGCATGGAAAGAACACAGAAATATTTTCGATGGTCCCTGAAAGATGACATAATGTCATATTCATATGCTGATCTGTATATGACTGTCCAGGAGCCAAAGGCGATGCGGAGAGGGTTCTTTGACGTCCCTGAGCTGACTCACTTTATCGATAAATAGCTTAATAGTGCCTGTAATATTTTGTTTGACTTTGTAAACTTGAATTGTTCTTGAGAATTAATAAATATGCGTTTATTTTATAACTATTACACTATTTCAGTTTGCCCGTCCAAAATTTCACTTTGCCCGCACTAGGTCAGGCAAAGTGAAATAAGGCCTCACGAAGAAAAAAAAGATTTCAGTCATTTGTGATTAGCTGCATCTGACAGTGCCTTTGATTGTTAAAGGTCAATAACATGTAAGTCAGATGCCATAATTATCTTGGCAGATCTTGTGGCCAGTTACGCGTGAGACGTCGGTGTTGTAGCTCTAATAACTCATTAGGATGGGCTGCTATTCTGCATTGGTGTCTTATTGATCTTGCAGCTATGACTTCATTTACTAATAGGATTTTGAGGTCATTGTAAAGCGTTCTATTTGAAAGATACCCAGGAGCATCGTGATTGTCTTCAGAACTTTGGAGTTAAACCTTTGTATAATGTCAACATATTTTGACTTGTACGGACAATCCCACAGTTTTTATGGTCTATGTCCAAACGGGCTAATAATTGCTTTATAAATTAATGTTCTCTAAAGATAGTGGCGATTGTCTTCTTACAAACCAGAACATTTTTTAATATTTCAGGTCCATTTCTTTGCGTTTTTATGTGTTTTTTCCATGTTTGCTTAGAGTCTAAGTGCATGCCTATATGTATCTGACTTCTTTTGATTGGGGAATTACTGTATTATTCAGTGAAACTGGGGGCATGAAGAACGTTTTAGAGTAAATGTTATTTGAACGTAGTGCTGTTCATTTATTCTTATTCTCCATTTTTAAGCCATTCTTCTATTATATACAAGGTGATTTTGTAGGTAACGACTGGCAGATAATGGATCTACATCGGTGGCTAGAATAACCGTGTCATCTGCAAAAGTTTCTATTTCGGTTTGTTGAGTAGCTAGAAGTCACATGTAAGAGTAGGTAGATCATGGGCCCTAAACACTCCCTTGCGGTAATCCAGATGGTATGGGGTGGATTTTAGATGTCTCGTCATTATGTTTGACTTGGAAATATCAATTTGTTAGGTATTATTGAAATAGTTCATAGTACTGGTGAGGTAAGTTTACTTTGATTTTATACAACGACCTTTCTCTATGCCAGACTTTATCAAAACCCTGTGTGGCGTCAAGAAATTGCGCAGTACAATATTGTTCTTCTAATGCCGTTCGTATGATGTCAACTATCAGGTGACATTGAAGGATAGTGGAATGTTGTTCCCTAAAGCCAAACTGATGTGAAGGCAGCCAGTAATTTTATTTTATCCGCTTATACACAAGCTTTTCCAGGAGTTTGGAGATTACAGGTAAAAGATTTATGGGACGATATGAGGTTACCTCGGTAGGGGGTTTACCTGGTTTGGGTATGAGGATTATTTGGGTGAATTTCAGTAACTTGGGCCAGTACACTAGTTGTAGAACTGAATTAAATATGGTTGGGATAAGTGTTATTCCTTTCCTCGGCAACTCTTTTAATATCTCAGCCGTATTAAGTCATATCCAGGAGCCTTGTTGTTATGCAGATATGTGATCGCCTTTCGTATTTCACCTGGACTGAAAGTTGTGATGGGTAGTGATAATTGCAGCGGGGCTTTAAGAGGAATATATGTAACTCTTACTTTTCAAGCTGTTTCTATTTCACGTCTCTTATATCTAATCATAGGTTCATCGGTATTCCTCGTTTTTAAAACGCCAAGTTAACAGCTTCTAAATCTTTCTAATGCTTTGAACTCAAGTGGGGCGAATTGGTACACTTCATTTAGGTAAAACTGGGTTTACTTGTAACCTCGCCAAATTTCTATATCTCCTGACGGCTTATGGTTCCCGCTTAGTGCTCTATGAGACACTTCGTTTGAATAAATTTAGTATTATTTAGTCTTTAATATAGTGATTGGCCTATAACAATTGAATGGCGGTTCTCCATTTGAATTTGTGGTTTACTTAGCTGTGGTTGTTGCTTATGTATGTCGTAGCGAATTCTACACCAACGTTTTTAACTGTTATAGGATTAGGTAGTGTTTAATGTAACATGTGAGCACATGAAAACGAAATCAAGGTTGGCTTTGAAAAAGTTAAGTCATATGGTTTCTTACTTCTGATGTTTTTAATTTAAATATGACAGTTATTATAATAGTCCACCTCCAACGTAATGTGAATTAATAATAGACATAGGTATGTGTCAGTTTTCAAAGCCAAGCTTGATTTCATTTTCGTTTGCTCACATGGTCACATGTTATGTCCATGGGTCTATAATTAAATATAACGGCAATGAGCTAGACTGAAAAAAAACCAGAATGCTTTAGTATAAAGATATGAACATACAAGTACTAACAAGACATTTTAGTATGCTTGGCGCCGATTTAGTAACGACATAGTAGCATTTTACCGTCAACTCTGCAGAATCTAGAATCTTTCACATTTAAAAAATTACGGGGCGATTGACTTTATGTATAAGATACTGAATAATTAATTATTTATTTAGTAATTGGCACAGAAGTTTAATTCGTTTAGATACTGCACAACCAGCCTACTAAACTGAAAATTTGCATAGGTATATGCAATTCATTCTTTTTCAAGTAGTTTATTTTTATTCACTCTATTTCACGTCTGTTACATCTAATCATCGGTCCATCGGTATACCTCGTTTTTAATAAGTCAATTTAACAGCTTCTAAATCTTTCTAATGCTTTGATATCGGGTGGGGCGAATTGGTACACTTCATTTAGGTAAAACTGGTTTTTTCTCGTAACCTAGCGAAATTTCGACAGCTCCTTACGCTTTATGGTTCCCTCTTACTACTCGGGGTAATATGAGACACTTCGTTTGAATAAATCTAGCATTACTTAGGACAGGTCTTTCAATGTCCAGATAAGTCTCAGTTAGCAATCCTTTGGAATAAGTTTTTCTGCCAAATACATTGTCAAATAACTTTTGACCGTCTTTCCAAGTGCTTCATTCCGTTATTATTAGGGCGGTTTTAGACGTAAGAACTATTCCGACAAAAGCGCAAAAGAGTGAATAAAAATAAACTACTTGAAAAAGACAGAATTGCATATATGCAAATTTTCAGTTCAGTAAGCTGGTTGTACAGTATCAAAAACGAATTAAAATGAGTCAATTATGTCCCAATTACTAATAACTAATTACTTATTCAGTTTCTTTACGTAATGTCAGTCGCCCCGTCATTTTTAAAATGTGAAAGATTCTAATTTCTGCCGATTTGACGGTAAAATACTATTTATGTCGCGTCATCACTAAATAGTTGCCATACTAAAATGTCTTGTTAGTACTCGTATGTTCATCTCTTTATTAGTAAAGCATTCTGTTTTTTTCAGTCTAGCTCATTGCCGTTATAATAAATTCTAGGCTCATGGATATAGCATGGGAGTAAACGAAAATGAAATCAAGCTTGGCTTTGAAAATTGAGACATATGTCGATTATTAATTTACATTATGTTGGATATGGACTATTATAATAACTGTCATATTAAATTAAAAACATCAGAAGTAGTAAAACCACATGACTTATTTTTTCAAAGCCAACCTTGATTTCGTTTTCATTGTCCACATGTTACATTGAACACTACATAATCCTACAACAGATAAAGCGTTCGTGTAGAATTCGCTACGATGTACATAAACTACGACCACAGCTAATTAGACCACAAATATAAATGGACAGTCGTTTTTTAATTGTTATAGGCCAATCGCTATATTAAATACTAAAGTTAGGCTAGATTTATTCAAACGAAGTGTCTCATATTACCCCGAGTAGTAAGCGGGAACCATAAGCCGTCAGGAGCTGTAGAAATTTGGCGAGGCTTTGCCAAGCACGATATCAAAGTAGTGGAAAAACTTAACAGCTGTAAATTGTTGTTTCAGAAACGAGTTATAGCGTGGCGCCCTTGACTAATATAACAGCGCTGATAAGGAATGAATAAAAAGAAATGTACTACTTGATAAAAAAAACAACGGTATATGAAAAATTTCAGTGCAGTAGGCTGGTGGTGCATTTTCATTATAACGTTTTCTCGTAAATGTTAAAAAATAATTAAAACAATTCCAATTTTTATTGCAATTATTAAAATAATAATAATTAATTACTCCGTTCCATTCATGTAATCAATCGCCTCCTAATTTTTAAATGGAAAAGTTGAAATTTCTGTATGTTTATCTTTTCTCTTATTCAAGTATTCTGTTTTTTTTTGATTCGTACTGTCTCAATGCCATTACATTTAATTACAGTCCATCGTATACATTTAAAAACTCCGTAATGCTATTTAAATTGGAGTTTTTTCAGTTCAGTAGTAGTAGTGTATTTTTATTATAACATTTTATCATAAATGTCAAAAACGTATTAAAACAAATCAACTTTTAGATTGATGTGTCTTTCTTTCTCAAGCATTCCGGTTTTTAATACCTTTCACAACAAAGAAAGTATTTTTTTGTTCAATCTAACTCATTGGCGTTATATCTAATTACGACCCCATCCGTATACATTAAAGACTATGTAATGCAACCACAGTTATAAAGTGCGTGTAAAATTTAAATGGTGCGCCGTTATTTAATATTGTTATATGCCAATCTTTATATTAAGACTACGTAATGCTAGATTTACTCAAACGAAGTGTCTCATATTACCCCGAGCAGTAAGCGGGAACCATAAGCCGTTAGGAGCTGTAGAAAGTTAGCAAGATTACGTGCTTACACAAAGTGTATCATATCGTCACACTCGATATTAAGGTATTAGAAAATGTAGAAGCTGCAATTGGCGTTTTTAAAGCAGGTATACAGATATACTTATGATTAATTATAAGGGACGTGAAATGAAGTTAATTAAAAAAATAAACTACTTGAAAAAGAAAGTATTACATGTATGGATATATGTAAAAATTCAGTTCAGAAAGTAGCGCAGCATCAACATCAACCACGAATTAATAATATGTCAACTTTTGTTCCAATTACTAATAAATAATTAATTATTCCGCTTTGTGTCACGTAAAGACAATTTCTCCGTCATTTTTAAAATGTGAAAGATTCACAATTATGTGGAATTTGATGTTAAAATGCTACTTATACCGTAATTAAAGTCGATGTCAACATGCTAAAATATTTGGTTTGTACTAGTAAGTTCATCTCTTTATTACTAAATCATCCTTTTTTTTTGATTCAGTCTCATTCATTGCTGTTATATTTATTATGGGCCCACGGGTATACATTAAATACTATATAATTCTACAAAAGTTAAAGTGTGCGTGTAGAATTCACTATGACGTACATAAACAACGACCACAGCTGACTAGACAACAAATTCAATTTGAGAGGCGTTATTTAATATTGTTATAGGCCAATCCCTATATTAAAGACTACGTAATGCTAGATTTACTCAAACGAAGTGTCTCATTTACCCCGAGCAGTAAGCGGGAACCATAAGCCGTTAGGAGCTGTAGAAAGTTAGCGAGGTTACGTGCTTACACAAAGTGTATCATATCGTCACACTCGATATTAAAGCATTAGAAAATTTAGAAGCTGCAAATTGGCTTTTTAAACAGGTATACCGATATACTTAATGATTAATTATAAGAGACGTGAAATGAAGTTAATTAAAAAAAAATAAACTACTTGAAAAAGAAAGTATTACATGTATGGATATATGTAAAATTCAGTTCAGAAAGTTGCGCAGCATCAACATCAACCACGAATTAATAATATGCCAACTTTTGTTCCAATTACTAAATAAATAATTAATTATTCCGCTTTGTCACGTAAAGCCAATTTCTCCGTCATTTTTAAAATGTGAAAGATTCACAATTATGTGGAATTTGATGTTAAATGCTACTTATACCGTAATTAAAGTCGATGTCAACATGCTAAAATATTTGGTTTGTACTAGTAAGTTCATCTCTTTATTTCTAAATCATCCTGTTTTTTGTTCAGTCTAACTCATTGCTGTTATATTTATTATGGGCCCACGGGTATACATTAAATACTATGTAATTCTACAAAAGTTAAAAATGTGCGTGTAGAATTCACTATGACGTACATAAACAACGACCACGACATATTATTAATTCGTGGTTGATGTTGATGCTGCCCAACATTCTGAACTGAATTTTTACATATATCCATACATGTAATACTTTCTTTTTCAAGTCTTTCTTTTTCAAGTAGTTTATTTTTTTTTATTAACTTCATTTCACGTCTCTTATAATTAATCATTAAGTATATCGGTATCCTGGTTTAAAAACGCCAATTTGCAGCTTCTAAATTTTTCTAATGCTTTAATATCGAGTGTAACGATATGATACACTTTGTTTAAGTACGTAACCTTGCTAACTTCTACAGCTCCTAACCGCTTATGGTTCCCGCTTACTGCTCGGGGTAATATGAGACACTTCGTTTGAGTAAATCTAGCATTACGTAGTCTTTAATATAGGGATTGGTCTAACACAATATTAAATAACGGCCTGTGGTCGTTGTTTATGTACGTCATAGTGAATTCTACATCCACATTTTAACTTTTGTAGAATTATATAGTATTTAATGTATACCCGTGGGCCCATAATAAATATAACAGCAATGAGTTAGACGAACAAAAAAAACAGGATGATTTAGTATAAAGAGATGAACTTACTAGTACAAACTAAATATTTTAGCATGTTGACATCGACTTTAATTACGGTATAAGTAGCATTTTAACATCAAATTCCACAGAATTGTGAATGTTTCACATTTTAAAAATGACGGAGAAATTGGCTTTACGTGAACAAAGCGGAATAATTAATTATTTATTTAGTAATTGGAACAAAAGTTTACATATTATTAATTCGTGGTTGATGTTGATTGCTGCGCAACATTCTGAACTGAATTTTTACATATATCCATACATGTAATACTTTCTTTTCAAGTAGTTTATTTTTTTATTAACTTCATTTCACGTCTCTTATAATTAATCATTAAGTATATCGGTATACCTGGTTTAAAAAACGCCAATTTGCAGCTTCTAAATTTTTCTAATGCTTTAATATCGAGTGTAAGGATATGATACACTTTGTTTAAGTACGTAACCTTGCTAACTTTCTACAGCTCCTAACCGCTTATGGTTCCCGCTTACTGCTCGGGGTAATATGAGACACTTCGTTTGAGTAAATCTAGCATTACGTAGTCTTTAATATAGGGATTGGTCTAACACAATATTAAATAACGGCCTGTGGTCGTTGTTTATGTACGTCATAGTGAATTCTACATCCACATTTTTAACTTTTGTAGAATTATATAGTATTTAATGTATACCCGTGGCCCATAATAAATATAACAGCAATGAGTTAGACTGAACAAAAAAAACAGGATGATTTAGTAATAAAGAGATGAACTTACTAGTACAAACCAAATATTTTAGCATGTTGACATCGACTTTAATTACGGCATAAGTAGCATTTAACATCAAATTCCACAGAATTGTGAATGTTTCACATTTAAAAATGACGGAGAAATTGGCTTTACGTGAACAAAGCGGAATAATTAATTATTTATTTAGTAATTGGAACAAAAGTTGACATATTATTAATTCGTGGTTGATGTTGATGCTGCGCAACATTCTGAACTGAATTTTTACATATATCCATACATGTAATACCTTCTTTTTCAAGTAGTTTATTTTTTTTATTAACTTCATTTCACGTCTCTTATAATTAATCATTAAGTATATCGGTATACCTGGTTTAAAAACGCCAATTTGCAGCTTCTAAATTTTTCTAATGCTTTAATATCGAGTGTAACGATATGATACACTTTGTTTAAGTACGTAACCTTGCTAACTTTCTACAGCTCCTAACCGCTTATGGTTCCCGCTTACTGCTCGGGGTAATATGAGACACTTCGTTTGAGTGAATCTAGCATTACGTAGTCTTTAATATAGGGATTGGCCTAACACAATATTAAATAACGGCCTGTGGTCGTTGTTTATGTACGTCATAGTGAATTCTACACCCACATTTTTAACTTTTGTAGAATTATATAGTATTTAATGTATACCCGTGGGCCCATAATAAATATAACAGCAATGAGTTAGACTGAACAAAAAAAACAGGATGATTTAGTAATAAAGAGATGAACTTACTAGTACAAACCAAATATTTTAGCATGTTGACATCGACTTTAATTACGGCATAAGTAGCATTTAACATCAAATTCCACAGAATTGTGAATGTTTCACATTTTAAAAATGACGGAGAAATTGGCTTTACGTGAACAAAGCGGAATAATTAATTATTTATTTAGTAATTGGAACAAAAGTTGACATATTATTAATTCGTGGTTGATGTTGATGCTGCGCAACATTCTGAACTGAATTTTTACATACAGGGTGATTCAAATTCGAGGCTTATCATGGGGATTTCGAAAACGGTAAGAGTTAGAGGGGTGGTTTAAATTTGGCAAAGTTGCGCAATTTAGTGCTCAATAATATGCTGCCGAGAAACCAAGAAAATTTTCTTTCGTTTTTGAGATTTTTGAAAAAATTTAAAATTTGTCATATTCATTTTTATTTTTTCCTGATCTTATTTACGAAAATACTCAAAAATTAACAATACATTCTTAAGGCAACTTTTATCAGCCTACAATATGGCGCTAACGAATTTTTAATACGATGTTTCGTCTTCTGCCAACCATCATCAACTTTGTTTTTTCTTACGGCCGCCATCTTAGATTTTTAGACCACTGAATAGAGTTTTTTTTTGGGATTTCAAAAATGTATAACTTACCTACGTTATATCAAACAATTAGGCTAATATTCACAAAAAACGGAAATTATTATTGAATCAAACAAAAACGATCTAGATACCACTGCACAGTAAAAGTGTAGATATTGTTTTGTATTATCAAGATACCTTTGAATCAAGTTATTGTTTTTATTTTATTTAATATGGCTGCTACTGTCATTTTAATTGTGTTTTGTTGTCAAGGTGTTACGGTGTGATTAGAATAGTTAGGTACTTAGTCGTATTAAAAATGCCTTTTTCATACGACGAAAAGCGCGATATGTTGCAAATTTATTACGCAAATGGCAGAAACTCAAGAGATTCAGCAAATGCCTATTTTGAAATGTACCCTGAAAGGAATCAACCGAATGAAAGTTATTTCTTAAGACTTCACCGAAATTTGTCAGAATATGGACAATTTAATGCACCGAGACCCAAATACGGGAGTAGGATCCCTTTAGCAAATCGGGAGGCAATTCTTCTGGCAGTAAGTCTTTTTTTTTTTTTTTTTTTTGGAATAAATCAATTCATTACTTAATTTCAGGTGAACGAAAACCCATCCATTTTTACTAGAGAAATATCTGTTAATTTGAATATTCCGCAAACAACAGTCTGGAGAACACTGAATCTATCAAATTTTAAACCCTATAGAATACATACAAGTCAAGCTCTACATCCCGGTGATAGCCAGAGGCGGCTTAATTACTGCAATTGGTTACTTGATCAAACAAATCACGATGAGAATTTTGTTGAAAAAATAATTTGGACTGATGAATGTCGCTTCTCCAATTTAGGCGTTTTTAATCGCAATAATGAACATATATGGGCAACTGAAAATCCTAGAGAGAATAGGCAAGTCCGGCATCAAACTCGTTTTGCATTTAACGTCTGGATCGGATTAACTAACGATAGAATACTAGGCCCTTTCATTTATGAAGATACTTTGAATGCAAATAACTACCTACAGTTCTTAAGAGGACCAATGCTGGGATTTTTGGAGGAAATTCCACTTAACGAATTAAGACAACTTTGGTGGCAACAAGATGGTGCCCCACCACATAACGGTGTTTTAGTTCGTAATTATTTAAATGAAATTTTTCCAAATGCATGGATAGGTAACAGAGGGGTTATCGAATGGCCCGCACGTAGTCCGGACCTTACTCCGTTAGACTTTTTTTTATGGGGATCATTGAAAAATAGCATTTATAAGCAACGCTACGAAAACATCGGAGAACTTCGCAACAGTTTTATAGCTGCCTGTCAAAATATTCCCCGAAGAAGTATTCAACGAGCAATACGTAGTGTTATCAAAAGAGCTCATATGTGTGTGCAGCAAAATGGTTTTCTTTTTGAATACCTATTATGATCTTGATTTATTGTTAAGTTTTTTTTCTTTTAATTATTATTCCTTGCGGTTTGTTTTCAAATTTAGGTTACTTATAACTCAAAAGTACGTGTTTTAAGAATAATTTCCGTTTTTTGTGAATATTAGCCTAATTAATTGATATAAGGTAGGTAAGTTATACATTTTTGAAATTCCAAAAAAAAAACTCTATTCACTGGTTTAAAAATCTAAGATGGCGGCCGTAAGAAAAAACAAAGTTGATGATGGTTGGCAGAAGACGAAACGTCGTATTAAAAATCCGTTACCGTCGTTGTATAGACCGGTAAAAGTTGTCTTAAGAATGTATTGTTAATTTTTGAATATCATAGTAAATAAGATCAGGAGAAAATAAAAACTAATATGACAAATTTTGATTTTTTTCAAAAATCTTTAAAAATAATAAAATTTTCTTAGTTTCTCAGCAGCATATTATTGTGCACTAAATTGCGCAACTTTGCCAAATTTAAACCACCCCTCTAACTCTTACCGTTTTCGAAATCCCCATGGTTAGCCTCGAATTTGAATCACCCTGTATATCCATACATGTAATACTTTCTTTTTCAAGTAGTTTATTTTTTTTATTAACTTCATTTCACGTCTCTTATAATTAATCATTAAGTATAACGGTATACCTGGTTTAAAAACGCCAATTTGCAGCTTCTAAATTTTTCTAATGCTTTAATATCGAGTGTAACGATATGATACACTTTGTTTAAGTACGTAACCTTGCTAACTTTCTACAGCTCCTAACCGCTTATGGTTCCCGCTTACTGCTCGGGGTAATATGAGACACTTCGTTTGAGTGAATCTAGCATTACGTAGTCTTTAATATAGGGATTGGCCTAACACAATATTAAATAACGGCCTGTGGTCGTTGTTTATGTACGTCATAGTGAATTCTACACCCACATTTTTAACTTTTGTAGAATTATATAGTATTTTATTGTTCATTGAAATGTTAAACAGTGTTTAACATGATCGCGTCCTCGAATGTTAAGATACATTTAACATGCATCCACTCATTTAACATGCATCCACTCACGTCCTCGAATGTTAAGATACATTTAACATGCATCCACTCATTTAACATGCATTCACTATAGCAACATCACACATATTCATGGTAGTCCGATTTCGATTTAGCAGTTTTTAGTAATTATTATTGATTCAAAATTATTGCCTCAATGAACAATAAACTAATGAACGCATTTCGAGGGGAAACCGTCTTAACATTTCTCACATAAATTACCACTCTTGCTTCGCTGCGCTCGCTCGAGTGGTAAAAATATGCTCGAATGTTAAGACTGGGTTACCCCTCTTAATACGTTAATTACTATAATGTATACCCGTGGGCCCATAATAAATATAACAGCAATGAGTTAGACTGAACAAAAAAAACAGGATGATTTAGTAATAAAGAGATGAACTTACTAGTACAAACCAAATATTTTAGCATGTTGACATCGACTTTAATTACGGTATAAGTAGCATTTAACATCAAATTCCACATAATTGTGAATCTTTCACATTTTAAAAATGACGGAGAAACTGGCTTTACGTGAACAAAGCAGAATAATTAATTATTTATTTAGTAATTGGAACAAAAGTTGACATATTATTAATTCGTGGTTGATGTTGATGCTTCGCAACTTTTTGAACTGATTTTTTACACATATCCATACATGTAATATACTTTCTTTTTCAAGTAGTTTATTTTTTTTAATTAACTTTATTTCACGTCTCTTATAATTAATCATTAAGTATATCGGTATACCTGGTTTAAAAAAGTGGACGTGACTACCTCCCTGGACTTTCCCATACTGGAAACTGTTAATATCGTCTTTATTCAACAGTCTTTACAACATATCAAAATTTCAACTCGATGACTTACGTCTTCACCGTGATAAGCGTTTACACTTTCACGTAAATTGCGGGTAAATATAAAAGAATGTGTAGTTCAAAACGTGACCACCGAGCTTCTGTAGATGGCGCCAAGTGGACAAGCCGCCACTGTGCTAGTTTATGTATTATTTTCCTCAAAACGGCTGTAGCACCGAGGTGAAATTTTCTAAGTACCTGGAAATTATATTTTCTAGGGCATACAAAATCGATTTTTTTATTTTCGCGGAAAAAGATTCTTTGACGCAAAAATATAACAACCGTTAGAATAAAAAAATTATTTTTCAAAAATAGAGGGGTGAGGGGGCCGGTGCGCTTACATATATCCACGAGTGTAATATTTTTTTGCATATTCATATGCTCCATTATGCACTGAGCAATTCCGTGAAAACCCCAGCTTCCTATCTTGTTTTGTTTATTAATTAAAGTGGTTTAAATTTTCAAACTTCAAAGCTTCGTAGAGAGCGCCACAGATAATTCATGAGATTCTTTAAAAAACAGATCGATAGCCCTTTTCGGGGTCTATCAGTGTATTAAGTTTAAACAAATTCCTGTGGGCAGTTTTTGAGAAATGATTTTTAGAAAATTTCCAAAATTTTGAAAATTTGTAATTTAGGCCCCTTAATATTTTTCAAAACACTTTTTATATCACGTCATGTTAGCCTTCATATACTATTCAGAAAAAAAATCAATTGAATCGATCATCCGTTTTTGAGTAATAGGGCGTTAAACTCAAGATTTTCAAAACATCATAGCGCCCTTCATTTTAAACCTAGCGAGTTCGGCAAAAAACTAACACATTTGTCTTATGACCCTCTATCGTTATCCGCGATAAAATTTTCAAAATTTTAATCACGAAAACAGTGATACCAAAAAAACATGCGTAACTTCCGCTTCCGGTTTCGGATTTTTTTGAAAAGCTTATTTTGTCGATGAATTTTCGATACACCCCCGCATTCCAAAGCGCATCAAAATCGGAGCAATACTTTCGGCTGTAGGAGCGTCACCCACCCACACACCCACACACCCACACACAGACAGACATTTTTTTAAAACCACTTTTTTGGGTTCCTAGAGGCCCAAAACGGATATTTCTGTGAAAATCTCGATTTCCAAAATTTTCATGATTCCAAGACTTCCTTATACCTATGGGTATGGGAAAGTAAAAAGCCAATTTGCAGCTTCTAAATTTTTCTAATGCTTTAGGCCCTGAACACACGGGATTCCGTTTCCCAGATTCGGTATGCGGGATACAGAATCTGAGTCTGTTCAGACACGGCGACTGAATCTCAGACGCGGGCATTCAGTCACTTGCAGTGCCGTGCTGTTATGGACCTAGCATTGCTGTTCTTTGTTTCTGTCGAATTAGTCTAGAAGTGCTGTATTTAAAGTCAGGGATTGGGCTCTACTAAGCTAATAAATTTTTCATTGTCAAATAATGTACGCTCTATGATCGTTGTATAGTAAGGAACGCCTTGCTTATTCGATTTAAAAAGAAGTTGAAGAAAATCTGCTACGCCTATGACATGATATCATATGTTCTGGCTGGCAAAAGTAGGCGAGTCCAGGCCGTGGTACACGTGGACTCATATCCTCTATATGCTCCAATGGGAAATCGGTATCCGAGATACAGAATGTGTCGCCGGCGCGGCGGCCGATTTTCCTTATCTCTCCATTTCGGCCGCCGGCGACAAATTCTGTATCTCGGATACCGATTTACCATTAGAGCATATAGAGGATATGAGTCCACGTGTACCACGGCCTGGACTCGCCTACTTTTGCCAGCCAGACCATATGATATCATATCATAGGCGTAGCAGATTTTCTGCAACTTCTATTTAAATCGAATAAGCAAGGCGTTCCTTACTATACAACGATTATAGAGCGTACATTATTTGACAATGAAAAGTTTATTAGCTTTGTAGAGCCCAATCCCTAACTTTAAATACAGCACTTCTAGACTAATTCGACAGAAACAAAGAACAGCAATGCTAGGTCCATAACAGCACGACACTGCAAGTGACTGAAGGCCCGCGTCTGAGATTCAGTCGCCGTGTCTGAACAGACTCAGATTCTGTATCCCGCATACCGAATCTGGGAAACGGAATCCCGTGTGTTCATGGCCTTAATATCGAGTGTAACGATATGATACACTTTGTTTAAGTACGTAACCTTGCTAACTTTCTACAGCTCCTAACCGCTTATGGTTCCCGCTTACTGCTCGGGGTAATATGAGACACTTCGTTTGAGTAAATCTAGCATTACGTAGTCTTTAATATAGGGATTGGCCTAACACAATATTAAACAACGGCCTGTGGTCGTTGTTTATGTACGTCATAGTGAATTCTACACCCACATTTTTAACTTTTGTAGAATTATATAGTATTTAATGTATACCCGTGGGCCCATAATAAATATAACAGCAATGAGTTAGACTGAACAAAAAAAACAGGATGATTTAGTAATAAAGAGATGAACTTAGTAGTACAAACCATATATATAATACACATATATTGCTGGTAGGGCCTGGAAACTTCAGAAAACATTACGGCGTCGACATAGTCTCACTTAGAGTATAACGCGTCTCGTGCGCATGCGTGAGAATTCGAACTCCGCCTTTAGAAGCGAATTTTAAACTTGACCACTTCCCCATTGGCCGGACGACGCCGCCGCGCTTGCACACAGCTCACCATTATACATTGAAGAGTTGGTTGTCTGTCTCACTTCCTTGGCAAGTTTCCCACTCATAGCCGCTAGCAATATAGTAAGTATTAGATATATGGTACAAACCAAATATTTTAGCATGTTGACATCGACTTTAATTACGGTATAGGTAGCATTTAACATCAAATTCCACATAATTGTGAATCTTTCACATTTTAAAAATGACGGAGAAATTGGCTTTACGTGAACAAAGCGGAATAATTAATTATTTATTTAGTAATTGGAACAAAAGTTGACATATTATTAATTCGTGGTTGATGTTGATGCTTCGCAACTTTCTGAACCGATTTTTTACACATATCCATACATGTAATATACTTTCTTTTTCAAGTAGTTTATTTTTTTTAATTAACTTTATTTCACGTCTCTTATAATTAATCATTAAGTATATCGGTATACCTGGTTTAAAAACGCCAATTTGCAGCTTCTAAATTTTTCTAATGCCTTAATATCGAGTGTGACGATATGATACACTTTGTTTAAGTACGTAACCTTGCTAACTTCCTACAGGTCCTAACGGCTTATCGTTCCCGCTTACTGCTCGGGGTAATATGAGACACTTCGTTTGGGTAAATCTAGCATTACGTAGTCTTTAATATAGGGATTGGCCTATAACAATATTAAATAACGGCTCACCATTTGAATTTTACACGCACTTTTATAACTGTTGTTGCATTACATAGTTTTTAATGTATACGGATGGGGTCGTAATTATATATAACGCCAATGAGTTACATTCAACAAAAAAAATACTTTCTTTGTTGTGAAAGGTATTAAAAAACGGAATGCTTGAGTAAGAAAGACACATCAATCTAAAGAAGTTGAATTTGTTTTAATACGTTTTTGACATTTATGATAAAATGTTATAATAAAAATACACTACTAGCCTACTGAACTGAAAAAACTCCAATTTAAATAGCATTACGGAGTTTTTAATGTATACCGATGGACCTGTAATTAAATGTAATGGCATTGAGACAGTACGAACAAAAAAAAAACAGAATACTTGAATAAGAAAAAGATAAACATACATAATAAATATTTTAGTTAGAATGACGCCGATTTTAAGTATGACATAAGCAACATTTTAACGTAAAAGTCCACAGAAATTTCAACCTTTTCCATTTAAAAATTAGGAGGCGATTGATTACATGAATGGAACGGAGTAATTAATTATTATTTATTTAATAATTGCAATAAAAATTGAAATTGTTTTAATTCTTTTTTAACATTTACGAGAAAACGTTATTATGAAAATGCACCACCAGCCTACTGCACTGAAATTTTTCATATACGTTGTTTTTTTATCAAGTAGTACATTTATTTTTATTCATTCCTTATCACCGCTGTTATATTAGTCAAGGGCACATGCCAAAACTCGTTTCTGTAACAACAATTTACAGCTGCTAAGCTTTTTCACTCCTTTGATATCGTGCTTGGCGAAAGCCTCGCCAAATTTCTACAGCTCCTGACGGCTTATGGTTCCCGCTTACTAGTCGGGGTAATATGAGACACTTCGTTTGGACAAATCTAGCCTTACGTACTTAAGTATTTAATATGTATAGTGATTGGCCTATAACAATTAAATAACGGCTGTCCATTTAAATTTGTGGTCTAATTAGCTGTGGTCGTTCTTTATGTACATTGTAGCGAATTCTACACGAACGTTTTTATCTGTTGTAGGATTATGTAGTGTTCAATGTAACATGTGGACAAATGAAAACGAAATCAAGTTTGGCTTTGAAAAAATTAAGTCATGCGGTTTTATTACTTCTGATATGACAGTTATTATAATAGTCCATATCCAACATAATGTGAATTAATAATCGACATATGTCTCAATTTTCAAAGCCAAGCTTGATTTCATTTTCGTTTACTCCCATGCTATATCCATGAGCCTAGAATTAAATATAACGGCAATGACCTAGACTGAAAAAAACAGAATGCTTCATTAATAAAGAGATGAACATACGAGTACTAACAACACATTTTAGTATGCAACTATTTAGTGATGACGCGACATAAATAGTATTTTACCGTCAAATTCGGCACAAATTAAAATCTTTCACATTTTAAAAATGACGGGGCGACTGACATTACGTAAAAGAAACTGAATAAGTAATTAGTTATTTAGTAATTGGGACATAAATTGACTCATTTTTAATTCGTTTTTGATACTGTACAACCAGCTTACTGAACTGAAAATTTGCATATATGCAACTCTGTCTTTTTCAAGTAGTTTATTTTTATTCACTCTTTTTCGCTTTTGTCGGAATAGTTCTCTTACGTCTAAAACCGCCCTAATAATAACGGAATGAAGTACTTGGAAAGACGGTAAAAAGTTATTTGACAAATTTATTTGGCAGAAAACTTATTCCAAAGGATTGCTAACTGAGACTTTATCTGGACATTGAAAGACCGGTCCTAAGTAATGCTAGATTTATTCAAACGAAGTGTCTCATATTACCCCGAGTAGTAAGAGGGAACCATAAAGCGTAAGGAGCTATCGAAATTTCGCGAGGTTACGAGAAAAGCCAGTTTTACCTAAATGAAGTGTACCAATTCGCCCCACCCGATATCAAAGCATTAGAAAGATTTAGAAGCTGTTAAATTGACTTATTAAAAACGAGGTATACCGATGGACCGATGATTAGATATAACAGACGTGAAATAGAGTGAATAAAAATAAACTACTTGAAAAAGACAGAGTTGCATATATGCAAATTTTCAGTTCAGTAGGCTGGTTGTGCAGTATCAAAAACGAATTAAACTTCTGTTACAATTACTAAATAAATAATTAATTATTCAGTATCTTTTACATAAAGTCAATCGCCCCGTCATTTTTAAAATGTGAAAGATTCTAATTTCTGCAGTTTTACGGTAAAATGCTACTACGTCGTTACTAAATCGACGCCAAGCATACTAAAATGCCTTGTTAGTACTTGTAATGTATGTTCATCTGTTTATTACTAAAGCATTCTGGTTTTTTTTTCAGTCTAGCTCATTGCCGTTATATTTAATTATAGACCCATGGACATAACATGTGAGCAAACGAAAATGAAATCAAGCTTGGCTTTGAAAACTGACACATATGTCGATTATTAATTCACATTGCGTTGGAGGTGGACTATTATAATAACTGTTATATTTAAATTAATAACATCAGAAGTAATAAACCATATGACTTAACTTTTTCAAAGCCAACCTTGATTTCGTTTTGATTTGCTCACATGTTACATTAAACACTACCTAATCCTACAACAGTTAAAAACGTTCGTGTAGAATTCGCTACGACATACATAAACAACAACCACAGCTAAGTAAACCACAAATTCAAATGGAGAGCCGCCATTCAATTGTTATAGGCCAATCGCTATATTAAAGACTAAATAATACTAAATTTATTCAAACGAAGTGTCTCATATTACCCCAAGCAGTAAACGGGAACCATAAGCCGTCAGGAGATATAAAAATTTGGCGAGGTTACAAGTAAACCCAGTTTTACCTAAATGAAGTGTACCAATTCGCCCCACTCGAGTTCAAAGCAGTAGAAAGATTTAGAAGCTGTTAACTTCGCGTTTTAAAAACGAGGAATACCTATGATTAGATATAAGAGACGTGAAATAGAGTGAATAAAGATAAACTGCTTGAAAAATAAAGAGTTACATATATCCCTCTTAAAGCCCCGCTGCAATTATCACTATCCATCACAACTTTCAGTCCAGGTGAAATACGAAAGGAGATCACATATCTGCATAACAACAAGGCTCCTGGATATGATTTAATACGGCTGAGACATTAAAAGAGTTGCCGAGGAAAGAAATAAAACACTTATCCCAACCATATTTAATTCAGTTCTACAACTAGTATACTGGCCCAAGTTGCTGAAATTCACCACAATAATCCTCATGTCCAAACCAGGTAAACCCCCTACCGATGTAACCTCATATCGTCCCATAAGTCTTTTACCTGTAATCTCCAAACTCCTGGAAAAACTTGTGTATAAGCGGATAAAATAAAATTACTGGCTGTCTTCACATCAGTTTGGCTTTAGGGAACAACATTCCACTATCCATCAATGTCACCTGATAGTTGACATCATACGAACGGCATTAGGAGAACAATATTGTACTGCGCAATTTCTTGACGCCACACAGGGTTTTGATAAAGTCTGGCATAGAGAGAGGTCTTTGTATAAAATCAAAGTAAACTTACCTCACCAGTACTATGAACTATTTCAATCATACCTAACAAATTGATATTTCCAAGTCAAACATAATGACGAGACATCCAAGGGAGTGTTTTAGGGCCCATGATGTACCTACTCTTTACATGTGACTTCTAGCTACTCAACAAACCGAAATAGAAACTTTTGCAGACGACACGGTTATTCTAGCCACCGATGTAGATCCATTATCTGCAAGTCGTTACCTACAAAATCACTTGTATATAATAGAAGAATGGCTTCAAAAATGGAGAATAAGAATAAATGAACAGCACTCCGTTCAAATAACATTTACTCTAAAACGTTCTTCATGCCCCCAATTTCACTGAATAATACAGTAATTCCCCAATCAAAAGAAGTCAGATACATATAGGCATGCACTTAGACTCTAAGCAAACATGGAAAAAACACATAAAAAACGCAAAGAAATGGACCTGAAATTTTAAAAAATGTTCTGGCTTGTAGGAAGACACTCGCCACTATCTTTAGAGAACATTAATTTATAAAGCAATTATTAAGCCGATTTAGACATAGAGCATAAAAGTGTGGGATTGTCCGTACAAGTCAAAATATGTTGACATTATACAAAGGTTTAACTCCAAAGTTCTGAAGACAATCACCGATGCTCCTGGGTATCTTTCAAATAGAACGCTTTACAATGACCTCAAAATCCTATTAGTAAATGAAGTCATAGCTGCAAGATCAATAAGACACCAATACAGAATAGCAGCCCATCCTAATGAGTTATTAGAGCTACAACACCGACGTCTCACGAGTAACTGGCCACAAGATCTGCCAAGATAAAAACCATGCCTTGTGTTCTTAGTACGTACGATGCAGTGAATGTAAACAATACATGTGTAAAGTGTAGTTAAAAAGTATTGTAAAAGCAGTAGCAGCACCAGCACCTTCTTATAGAAGTATCCACAGTTTCATCATTGGAGGCTCCCTATCACAATGCTTGTGTAATTTGAATATTTTATTAATTCGATAATAAAAAAACATATGCAAATTTTCAGTTCAGTAGGATGGTTGTGCAGTGTCAAAACCGATTTAAAATGTGTCAACTTCTGTTTCAATTACCAATTGCCTCGTAATTTTTAAAATGTGAAAGATTCAAATTTTTGCCGAATTTTATGGTAAATTACTACTTATGTCGTAACTAAATCAAGCATACTAAAACGTTGGTTTGTACTCGTATGTTCATATCTTTATTACTAAAGCATCCTGTTTTTTTTGTTCAGTCTAACTCATTGCTATTATATTTATTTATGGGCCTACGAGTACACATTAAAGACTCCATAATCCTGCAACAATTAAGAAAGTGCGTGTAGAATTCGTTATGACGTACATAAACAACGACCACAGCTGACTAGACCACAAATTCAAATGGAGAGCCCCTATTTAATTGTTATAGGCCAATCGCTATATTAAAGATTATGGGTAATTCTAGATTTATTCAAACGAAGTGTCTCATATTACCCCGATCAGTAAACGGGAATCATAAGCTTTTAGGAGGTGTAGAAATTTCGTGAGCCCAGTTTGTACCAATTCGCCACGATCGATATCAAAGCAGTGGAAAAACTTAACAGCTGTAAATTGATGTTTCAGAAGCGAGTTATACGGATGGGCCTCTGACTAATATGACAGCCATGATAGGAATGAATAAAAAGAAATTAACTACTTGGAAAAAACCACGTACATGAAAAATTTCAACGCAGGAGGCTGGTGGTGCATTTTCATTATAACGTCTTCTTGTAAATGTCAAAAAAGAATTAAAACAATTTCAACTTTTATTGCAATTATTAAATAAATAATAGTTAATTACTCCGTTCCATTCACGTAGTCAACCGCCTCCTAATTTTTAAATGGAAAAGGTTCAAATTTCTGTGGAATTTTACCTTCAAATGTTGCTTATGTCATAATTAAAATTGGCGTCAATCCTACTAAAATATTTATTTTGTATGTTTATCTTTTTCTTATTCAAATATTCTGTTTTTTGTTCGTACTATCTCATTGCTGTTACATTTAATTGCGGTATACATTAAAAACTCCGTAAATGCTAAGTAAATTGGTGTTTTAAAAACGTCAAACACGAATTAAAACGAATTCAACTTCTTTAGATTGGTGTCTCCTTCTTACTCAAGCAATCCATTTTTTACTTCCTTTTACAATAAAGGTAGTTTTTTTTATTCAATCAGACCCATTGCCGTTAGACATTAAAGACTATGTAATCCTACAACAGTTAAAAGTACGTGTAGAATTCGCTATGAGGTACATAAACAACGACCACAGCTGACTAAACCACAAATTCAAATGGAGAGCCGGTATTTACTATTGTTACCATATATTAAAGACTAAGTAATGCTAGATTTACTCAAACGAAGTGTCTCATATTACCCCGACCAGTAAGCGGGAACCATAACGAGTCAGGAGCTCTAGAAGATTAGCGAAGTTAGGAGTAAACCCAGTTTTACCTAAATGAAGTGTACCAATTCGCCCCACTCGATATCAAAGCATTAGATAGATTTAGAAGCTGTTAACTTGGCGGCTTAAAAACGAGATATACCGATGGACCTATGATTAGATATAAGAAACGTGAAATAGAATGAAAACAATACTACTTGAAAAAGAAAGAGTTATATGCAGATTTTCAGTTCAGTAGGCTGGTTGTGTATTTTTATTATAACATTTTATCATAAATGTCAAAAACGAATTAAACAAATTCAACTTCATTAGATTGATGTCTCTTTATTACTCAAGCATCCTGTTTTTTTTGTTCGGTCTAACTCTGCTGGTATATTTAATTATGTGCCAAGGATATACATTAAAGACTACGTAATCCTACAACAGTTAAAAGGTGCGTGTAGAATTCGCTACGACGCGACGTACATAAACAACGATCACAGCTGACTAGACCACAAATTCAAATGGAAAGCCGTTATAGGCCAATCCCTATTGTTATGATACATGAGGCAGTGTAATTAATTTCAATAAAGAAATATTTGAAACAAATAAGCTTGGAAGAATGATATAATTAAATCTTGATGGGTGTTAAATTTCAAACATTATTAAAAAATTTTATTGAGACAATGAGAGAAGAGATTTTGATATTGATTGAATATGTTAATTTAATAGTTACAGAAAATTTTAATAAAACACAAGCCAAGGTAACGATTGACAAATGTGTTATAACGATAATGTGAATTGTTAAATTGTAAATAATGGATAATTTAAAATATTTAAGCGTGCAGTAAGAATAGTATCCAACAAGAACAAGTTTTTGTTTAAGGGTAGTTACATAAATAAACTCAAAGAAAAATGTATAAGATATTTTGAAACGTGATATTTATCAAATAAAAATGGATATTAGTGCAGAATTTGTATAGTTGTTTGGTTTATATACAAATGGGGTTGCTATTAAGACATCTACGAGGTATTAAAGAAGGAGTCTAAATATTAATATTAAAAAATACTCACAATCGGTGAAGAGATTGTTAAGTGCTGCGAATTACATTAAAGGAACTAGAGAACGACAAAATTGGATGGAATTGGATTTATTTACTGGCGTGTCGCACAATTACATGTTTATGTTTCACATTTGTGGTTGCATCGAGGTAAGGAGGTAGTACTACCAGAGTTGGACAACATCGGAGCAGATTGCAGAGTGCTGAAGGATATCTAAAGAAGAAGCAAGATAAGAGCTGTTACAGTTAGAAACTTGAAACTTACCAGGTTTTGTTGAAGTTGAAGCTGCCGTTTGACAGCGAGATTGCAGCCGGTATCAGCAGAGATATTGGATTTGGTTGATAGGTGTCATGCGAGGACGACGTTAGGATCCTTTAGGAAGTAGGAGGCACTGGTGTAAGGAATTGTGCGAGTGAAGCTGAATAAGTGACAAGGTTTGTTAGAAATTAATATTAAAACATTATATATAAAGATCAATCAGTGAAATACAATAATACAAGGCAATATTTAATAGAATGAATTGATTAATGTAAAAACACAATTGTCGATACCTGGTTTATTGCGATTTGTAAGTCAGTTTGACAACTAAACATCCTTAACTGTAATAT